>OX465122.1:6375064-7577564 GCA_949987565.1 Luidia sarsii
TGCCCTGCTAGACGTGATAAACACAGAGTGCTCAGTTATTTGCCCGATGTCTGATGATAAAATTTCAGGCAGCTTGGGCGGGATTTGAACCTATACGCATTACAATACTCGAATCTGCCGCACAGCCTCAACCAGCTCGGTAGTCAAGTGGTTATGATGTCTGTACTAGAACACTGGAGTAGCGGGTTTGAATCCTGCCCGAGCTGCCTGAAATCATCAAGCATTGGGCAAAGCACTGAGCACTCTGCGTGTCACGATGCGCTGGGCAAACTCTTATTGAGTAAGCAGATCTTCCTTTTACCGCAGCCTGACTTGACTGGCGTTGAAATTACTGAGATAACTTACGCAGATGTATCGTGAAGGCACCCCACTGCTGGGAGCTGGCATGGAAGTTGTTGTTTTCGACGTGCAGATATCTCGTGCTGACTGTCTGTGATCGCAACCGGTTGAATAATGCCACGGTTGAACCTGAATGGATGCATACTGAAGAACCACAGAGTCATCAATTAATCAACAGTTCAATCATACAAATAACCAACCGCACGCAATCTAAATACGCAATCAGAGTGGATATCCACAGGAGAACCTAACAGATGCTTACCAAGCAGGGAAGAAACCTGTTAACCATCCATCCAAACAAGACAACAAGCATGGAAGCGAGCAACTAACCAGGAAAGCAAGCAAGCAAGCAAGCTAGCATGCAAATAATCAGCCAAGAAAGTAAGCAAGCAAGCAAGCAAACAAACAGGTAAACAAGCACATAAGCTATCAGTCAACCATGCAATCAGGGAAACAAGCAACTGACCAATAAACTAACCAGCCAACCTACTGACCGATTGACCACCTGACCGACCGACCAACAAACAAACAAACCAACAAACCAACCAACAGTCAACCAACCAACCCACTAACTGTCCAGGTCACAAGCCAACTAAACCTACCATGAAACAACGCGCTGACATTCCTCAAATAATTCAATTCATAAATGTTCAATACTGCATCAAATCCAGGTACTAATGATAGAGAGGTCCCTGGTTCGAATCCAATTCAAGTCTTTCCCCAGCTGTCCTGAAATCCACTTACAGTCGGCATTCTTGAGTGACTGTTTCTTCTTGGAAGGTTTGGAGATAACTTTGATCCTTTTGCTGTTGAAGACGCCGATGTCTTCCCCACTGCCATAGAACATCTTGACGGAGAGAAGGAAGTGCTTCCGCTTGTCCGAGTCAGAGATGTAGAGGGTCTTGGCTGCACAGTAATCCTGCAAGGAAATGCTTTCTGTTAGGCCAAGGGATATCAACATATACAGTAATCTCAACAATTAGAGGGCCTGATGTTTCAATCCTAGCAGGACCTTTCTCAAAGACTTTGCCTTTGAAAAAGGTCCTGCTAGGATCAAAATGTCAGGCCCTCTAAATGTTTAAGATTTATGTATTGCAGGTCATTTTAGTCAGTGAGCAGTTTGCAACATTTTTTGTATTAACATATACAGTAGTGAGGTCGGCATCAATGGGTATGAGATGAAATATGAGATGCAATGAACGGACTATATGTATGAAATACAAACTAGTGATTAGATAAGACTTGAAGGTTTGCATGGTGGAAATACTAAGTGGGAGGTTTGCGAAGACACCGTAGGGCCGTTACCACTACACCAAATAAACGTGATTATTTGGATCGCAATTTGAATCGTGATTCAAACTCCACTTTTTTTGCGTGTGGAACACAGTAAACGCAATTATTTGAATCGCGATTTGGACTACACTAAGAGTGATATTTTTTTCAAATAATCACGTTTATTTGCGACGCGATGTGTGTGGTAACGCTCCGCTCAAATCGCACAGTTTTTTTTAAGCCCACGATGCATTGCGCAAGCATGTCATTTCCCGCCAGCAGCTTACTGCCAGGAAGTGCAGCACAGGGTTTGCTTACGTTCGTCAGCAAGTCCCGCCATTCCTGCTTGCGCAGTGCGACCAAATGCTAACCGCAATCAGCTCGCGTTTATTTGCGACGCGATTATTTGGCCTGTGTCGACAAGACCAAGAAAAAAATTAATTCTAATCGCGATTCATATCGCGATTATTTTCGTAGTGGGAACGACAGACAGAGTGCACGCTATGAGAAACGGTGAGTCTCTTGTTTAGAGCCACACTCCTTTTTGAAAGAGAAGTGCCACATAGTGTAGGGTCACCACAAACCTTCCACTTAAACTGGTCATTCTCACCACCAATTCCTACCATGTTAACCTTCAGTTGTGTAGCACTGTGCATGTATTTGGAGGGTGGCAATGCTGGCCTGCATAGCTTTGACATACCTTGCCCTCTAGGTTGAGCTGCTGCATATCCTGGTCACTGTTACCAATGCCCATGAACGCACAGACCTGAGAGCCTGCCTCAGTCTCCCCGTCTCTCTGCATCTGCTCACGCTTGCGTCTCCAGCCAGGATCCAGGAGGTAGATACAAGGTGGTGGACAAAAGAACCTGTAGGGTGGGAGAGGGAGGGGGAGAGAGGGGGATAGGAAGGGAGGGAGAGGAGGGAGAGGAGGGGGAAGGGGACAGGAAGGGGGGAGAGGGGGATAGGGGGATAGGAAGGGAGGGAGAGGAGGGGGAAGGGGACAGGAAGGGGAGAGACGGGGATAGGGGGATAGGAAGGGAGGGAGAGGAGGGAGAGGAGGGGGAAGGGGACAGAAAGGGGAGAGACGGGGATAGGGGGATAGGAAGGGAGGGAGAGGAGGGAGAGGAGGGGGAAGGGGACAGGAAGGGGAGAGACGGGGATAGGGGGATAGGAAGGGAGGGAGAGGAGGGAGAGGAGGGGGAAGGGGACAGAAAGGGGAGAGACGGGGATAGGGGGATAGGAAGGGAGGGAGAGGAGGGGGAAGGGGACAGGAAGGGGAGAGAGGGGGAGAGGGGGATAGGAAGGGAGGGAGAGGAGGGGGAAGGGGACAGGAAGGGGAAGAGGGGGATAGGGGGATAGGAAGGGAGGGAGAGGAGGGGGAAGGGGACAGGAAGGGGGGAGAGGGGGATAGGGGGATAGGAAGGGAGGGAGAGGAGGGGGAAGGGGACAGGAAGGGGAGAGAGGGGGATAGGGGGATAGGAAGGGAGGGAGAGGAGGGGGAAGGGGACAGGAAGGGGAGAGACGGGGATAGGGGGATAGGAAGGGAGGGAGAGGAGGGGGAAGGGGACAGGAAGGGGGGAGAGGGGGATAAGGGATAGGAAGGGAGGGAGAGGAGGGGGAAGGGAACAGGAAGGGGAGAGAGGGGGATAGGGGGATAGGAAGGGAGGGAGAGGAGGGGGAAGGGGACAGGAAGGGGAGAGAGGGGGATAGGGGGATAGGAAGGGAGGGAGAGGAGGGAGAGGAGGGGGAAGGGGACAGAAAGGGGAGAGACGGGGATAGGGGGATAGGAAGGGAGGGAGAGGAGGGAGAGGAGGGGGAAGGGGACAGGAAGGGGAGAGACGGGGATAGGGGGATAGGAAGGGAGGGAGAGGAGGGAGAGGAGGGGGAAGGGGACAGAAAGGGGAGAGACGGGGATAGGGGGATAGGAAGGGAGGGAGAGGAGGGGGAAGGGGACAGGAAGGGGAGAGAGGGGGATAGGGGGATAGGAAGGGAGGGAGAGGAGGGGGAAGGGGACAGGAAGGGGAAGAGGGGGATAGGGGGATAGGAAGGGAGGGAGAGGAGGGGGAAGGGGACAGGAAGGGGGGAGAGGGGGATAGGGGGATAGGAAGGGAGGGAGAGGAGGGGGAAGGGGACAGGAAGGGGAGAGACGGGGATAGGGGGATAGGAAGGGAGGGAGAGGAGGGGGAAGGGGACAGGAAGGGGAGAGACGGGGATAGGGGATAGGAAGGGAGGGAGAGGAGGGGGAAGGGGACAGGAAGGGGGGAGAGGGGGATAGGGGATAGGAAGGGAGGGAGAGGAGGGGGAAGGGAACAGGAAGGGGGGAGAGGGGGATAGGGGGATAGGAAGGGAGGGAGAGGAGGGGGAAGGGGACAGGAAGGGGGGAGAGTAGGATGGGGGATAGGAAGGGAGGGAGAGGAGGGGGAAGGGGACAGGAAGGGGAAGAGGGGGATAGGGGGATAGGAAGGGAGGGAGAGGAAGGGGGAAGGGGACAGGAAGGGGAGAGAGGGGGATAGGGGGATAGGAAGGGAGGGAGAGGAGGGGGAAGGGGACAGGAAGGGGAGAGAGGGGGATGGGGGATAGGAATGGAGGGAGAGGAGGGGGAAGGGGACAGGAAGGGGAGAGAGGGGATAGGGGGATAGGAAGGGAGGGAGAGGAGGGGGAAGGGGACAGGAAGGGGAGAGAGGGGAATAGGTGATAGGAATGGAGGGAGAGGAGGGGGAAGGGGACAGGAAGGGGAGAGAGGGGGATAGGGGGATAGGAAGGGAGGGAGAGGAGGGGGAAGGGGACAGGAAGGGGAGAGAGGGGGATAGGGGGATAGGAAGGGAGGGAGAGGAGGGGGAAGGGGACAGGAAGGGGAGAGAGGGGGATAGGTGATAGGAATGGAGGGAGAGGAGGGGGAAGGGGACAGGAAGGGGAGAGAGGGGGATAGGGGGATAGGAAGGGAGGGAGAGGAGGGGGAAGGGGACAGGAAGGGGAGAGAGGGGGATAGGGGGATAGGAAGGGAGGGAGAAGAGGGGGAAGGGGACAGGAAGGAAGGGAGAGAAGGGGGAGAGGGGATAGGAGGGAGGGAGAGGGAGAGGGAGGGGGAGAGGAGGGAGAGGGGGAGGGAGAGGGAGGGGGAGGGAGAGAGAAGGGGGAGAGGGGAAGAGGGAGGGACAGGGAGAGGGAGGAGGGGCAAGGGGGAAAGGGAGGGGAGACGAGGGGGAATGGGGGATAGGAAGGAAGGGAGAGGGAGGGAGAGGGAGGGAGGGAGAGGGAGGGAGAGGGAGGGAGAGGGAGGGAGAGGGAGGTAGAAGGAGATAGAGGGAGGGAGAGGGAGATGGAGGGAGAGGGAGGGAGGCAGGGAGAGGGGAGGCAGGGAGAGGGGAGGCAGGGAGGGAGGGGAGGGAGAGGGAGGGAGGGAGGGGAGGGACAGGGAGGGAGGGACAGGGAGGGAGAGGGAGGGAGAGGGAGGGAGGGAGAGGGAGGGAGAGGGAGGGAGAGGGAGGGAGAGGGAGGGAGAGGGAGGTAGAAGGAGGGAGAGGGAGGGAGAGGGAGATGGAGGGAGAGGGAGGGAGGCAGGGAGAGGGGAGGGAGAGGGAGGGAGGGAGGGGAGGGAGAGGGAGGGAGGGAGGGGAGGGAGAGGGAGGGAGAGGGAGGGAGAGGGGAGGGAGGGGAGGGAGGGGAGGGAGGGAGAGGTAGGGAGAGGGAGGGGGAGGGAGGGGGAGGGAGGGGGAGGGAGGGAGAGGGAGGGAGAGGGAGGGAGAGGGAGGGAGAGGGAGGGAGAGGGAGGGGGAGGGAGGGGGAGGGAGGGAGGGGGAGGGAGGGGAGGGAGGGAGGGGGAGGGAGGGGGAGGGAGGGAGAGGGAGGGAGAGGGAGGGAGAGGGAGGGGGAGGGAGGGGGAGGGAGGGAGAGGGAGGGAGGGAGAGGGAGGGAGAGGGAGGGAAGGGGAGGGGGAGAGGAAGGGGAGCAAACATAGGAGCAAACATTGTTAATATTAATATAAATTTGCATCACTTGTGTGTGTACTATTCTCCATATAATTAGCATGCTGAAAAAAAAAACCTGTGACTCCTGTGATGGATTTAACAAAGCCTTACGGCGTAACACAGTAAGTTATGATGGATAACCCATCAAAGTTGTGATGTATCGTATGGTTTCTGTGCATTGCTCATCATCATTCAACTGATCATAAGTTATGATGAGTTTGGTGAATCTGACCACTGCTTTGTGGATCAGACATCTTAATCACATGGCCGCTGATCTGGGACCAATTTTATAGAGCCGCTTAAGCGCCATTATTTGCTTGAAGCCCCAAACTGCCAAAAGTCATGATTCATAGCATCAACTTGCCAACCCAAATTTCACTATTGTTTCATGCTAAGTAAAGGAAGAGTGGAAGTGCGAAGAGCAGTGAGGTTTGTAATCACATCCAGACGGGGAAGACTTTTCCTGCTTAGCAGGTTTTCATGCTTTAGCGGCTCTACGAAATTAGCCCCTGGATCATTTCTATGACAACAAGCCCTTGCTTGTACTGTACAATGCCAAACCTTTTCTCTGTTCCATAAGACTTCTGAGCCACCTTGGCATGCTGGATGACCACTGTCTGATGACAACGGTCTCTTAAGTACTGTCCCATAGCTTCTTTGGTTAACTTCTTGTCATGCCTACACAGGAGAAAGACAGGATACAGATTGTCATGATTGTTCACATTGAAATCAATGGATTTAGTAATACACTGTACATTACTTAATGAACTACTACTTGAAGAGTGATCTGTATAATACTTAAGCCGCACTCGCACTGGACTTTTTCTTCCATGGCAACGAGGTACAAAGTTACCGCGACATTCCTGGAAGTGATTCTACCGTGCTTTTGCACTTAATTGATCATTCTCGGCAAAATTAGAAACTCGCTGTGTGACACTGGCAGAATGTCGCCATTGCGTTGATTACCCGTATTCGTGGTCCAGTCAAGTTACCGTGACTGAGCAGAAAGTTTCTGCGACGTCTTGCCCTGTTAGATTTACATCACACTCACGGTAAGTTGACAGGGAGGGTAGTTTTGCACTGGATTGACTTTTGTCATTCTCCCACTCAGCCACGTGAGTTTGACAAAATTAAGTCCAATACGAACACGGTTTAAGTCTGATTGGCAACTCCATGTACATGTACCAGGGGTATTTACATGTACATGTAATAAGTTAGTATGTAAAGGAGGCCATTGCAGATTACATGACACATCTATGTACACACAGGTACAGTACTGTTGGCCATAGAGTGACAGCTTGGGAAAAGAGTGCACCACCAGTTGGTTCTATTTACATGTACCTCTATTCAATTGTGCATTGTGGATACTGTGGTTACTTAGAAAAAGCAGGCCACTAAGATATATAGACGGCCACTGTGGATAGAGGTGGCCATGGAAAGGTGGCCACTGTGATTAGGTGGCCACTGTGGATAGAGGTGGCCACTGTGGATAGAGGTGGCCACTGTGGAAAGGTGGCCATTGTGATTAGGTGGCAACTGTGGAAAGGTTGCCACTGTGGATTGAGGTGGTCACTGTGGATAGAGGTGGCCATGGAAAGGTGGCAACTGTGGAAAAGTGGCCACTGTGGATAGAGGTGGCCACTGTGGATAGAGGTGGCCACTGTGGAAAGGTGGCCATTGTGATTAGGTGGCAACTGTGGAAAGGTTGCCACTGTGGATTGAGGTGGTCACTGTGGATAGAGGTGGCCACTGTGGATAGAGGTGTCCACTGTGGAAAGGTAGCCACTGTGGATAGGAGGCCACTGTGAACACAGGTGTCCACTCTGGATAGATGTGGCCACTGTGAATGGAGGTGGCCACTGTGAATAGAGGTGTCCACTGTGGATAGAGGGGCCACCGTTGAAAGGTGGCCACTGTGGATAGGTGGCCACTGTGAATAGAGGTGGCCACTGTGAATACCACTGTGATTATACTGTAGGTGGCCACTGTGAAAAGAGGTGTCCACAGTGGATCGGTGGCCACTGTGGACAGTTGGCCACTGTGGACAGTTGGCCACTGTGGAAAGATGGCCGCTGTGGATAGAGGTGGCTGTGGATCGAGGTGGCCCCTGTGGATAAGAGGCCATTATGGACATACACACATGTACATGTACATGTATGTATGTACATGTATGTACATGTACATGTATGGCCACTATACTCGAGATGGCTGGTATCTGGAGGTCACTGATGAACATGCAATCAATAGAGGGATGGGCCACTGCAAGAACAATGCCACTTTAGATGGTAAACCTGACAAATACTAGTGTATATGAACCTAATCAAAGAGCCACACTGATCATGCAATGTATTAAGCCTAAAGAAGTGAGACAGGGTACCATACCTCCCAACAGGGATAATACTTTCATCTGGGTGGGCGGCCGTGTTGGCAACTGCTGGGGGTGAGGGGGTCAGGGCGGGGCTAGGGGGCGTGTGCACTGTTGTTGCCATGGTGCTGATGCTGACCGGGGAGGCGGTAGTTACCATGGCAACCAGATCATTGCTGGAAATTTTGTCTGCATTTCCCTGGCTCGTTGGCAGTCCATGAGGCGTAATGTCTGAATAATTAAAGAGAAAAGAAAAACATCTCCTTTTGCATTATAATCATAACAGAGAAATTAACATTGGTTACACAGAATATCATTGCAGGTGGAGGATAATTTGTTTTCAATGAAACAAATGCAAGGAGCCGTTTTGAAGAAATAGGCCTATTGAAGCATTTGAGAACATTTCAAAAGGCAAAGAGACCTTTGCTTTGTGGCTTAGTTCTCTGTAACCTTTTAAATACAAAGGAAAGGACTACTCCAGTTTCCACTGAAGTTTTTTGTAAACCTGATTGAGAAGATGGTTAAACTTTCCTCCTGGTCACTTTAGCCGAGTCCAATGGTGAACGGCCAATTACCTCGGCCCAGCACAAGTGACCACCCCTCAATGAACAAAAACATATCCAGTCAACTAGCACGATTAGCATCATGTACTAACCAGGCCTTGAATTTGGTAATTTTCAGGGCAAGGCCACTTTGGCCTTGAATGATGCAAAATTTTCAGGGGCACCAAGGCCAGTGGGTAGGGCAACAAGGCCCCCAAAAAATTGGGCCAAATGGAATTAAATTGTATTTTTTTTCCCATTTTTGTATGCCCTGCTATATACAGTACTGTACATGTACTGTACAGTGAAAACTGCTTATCCGGCCACCTCTATAAAAGGGCCTTTTGTCCATAACTGCCACCTTTCAAAGTCCCCATCGACATTGCAAGTTACGATATTTCGGTCAATGTCCAAAGCGGCCATCGGCCAGACCTCTTGGAACGGCGCGTGTACATGTACATTTGCATTGAGGATAAACCTCCAAATTCCGGCCAACAAAGAAATAAAGGGCGCCCTCTTTTGGCGCACCAAATCTCCAAAGTCAGAAACCTAGACATGTTTTATGTTGGTCACACGTTCTTGTGTTGAGGGTGCTGACTATTTTTTTCCGATGCATGGTTTACACATTAACGTGGCCGTTGTCGACACGATCGCGCATTATTTCAACTTTTCTGTCTTATTGAGTTGACATCGCTTACCGGTAATCCAAATAAAATAAATCTTACATGTAGTCTAAAAACAACTGTAAGTTGCTTACCAATGCAAAAAAGGGCACGAAGACCAAGGTAAAAATAGGGCATGGCCAAACTGGCCGTGAAGACAGGAATTTTTGCGGGGCACCTACAGTGTGTAGGCCAGTAAAGAGGGCAACGACGGCACTGGCCGTCGTGGCCGTCGTTCAATTCAAGCCCTGATTAACTATGAAGAACCAGGACAACACATGTGCTATGTATACACAGTAGTTCTTCTGGATATCTGCATACATGCTGCAAGTGGTTTCATTTTGTTGGCATAATGTAACCTCAAAGCTTTTAAATGTACACGTACATACACGTACATGTACATGTACATGTACATGACATGTGTGATGTTTGCTGAGCTCAGTTTATGATGACACCTTCAAGTCCCAAATCAATTTGATTAAATAAAAAAAAAAAAGCATCTGTGCTACCTGAGATCTTGTCTCAAATCTACACACAAGTACAGTGTATTATCAACAGCCACAAACTCATTGCTACTTTGCTACACTACAGTATAAATATGCAAGCTGTTTGTACAAATATTTTTCCTACCTGTAGCTGACTAAATCATGTATACAAGTACCATGTATACCGTAAATTGGGCAGCTGTCACAGTAGTTTGTATGCCATGTATTAAAGATGTTGATAATTATGCATTGGTTTCCACAATGCAGAATTTCAGGCTACACGTACATACATGTATACATACATGTACGTGCAGTACCGTAGGCCTACACACACTGTATGTCTGCAATTCTTTGCAAATTGTTTTTAACATGACACAACGGAACATTTTCCATGAATTTCAGATTTCAGAACATGCACTATCAATCACAATCATGTTCATCGGATATCAATAAATCAAAGTATTAAATCCCATGCCACCACCAAAACCCTCTATTCTACACATCAGGTTTTCCCCAACTAGCTTTCTGAAATCAATAATGGTAGCTAGAGAGCAGCACATTGAAGTAAGCGGGTGGTTGTGCAATGGTCCAGTACAACAGAAGTTCACTTTCACCAGGGAACTCTGCAGACGCCTACAACCACTGCCGCCATCGTCCTTGGCATTAACATCCCACCGGTAACCCAGTATACATCGTGTTAGCAGGATACTACACGTACACGTAACAGGCTACCAGTTAATTGGCCCTTTACCCTGGTAACCACCAGTGTTTGTGCAGGCATATTTTCAGGCAAGGTACCAGTCAAGTGCTGTACTAAACTTGATAAATGTACATGTACAGGTACAAATCCTGTACATGTGTACATGTGTATGCATATTTCGGTGTACATGCATACATGTACATGTACATGTACTGTACATCTACAATGTACATTGTACATGTGCACGTAGCACAGGTCCCAACAGCTGGGAACCACTCCTGCTGTTGCAGAAAACCTGTAATTGATCGCTGTAGTGATGATGTCATTACATGCTGAGCAGCTCGTAACCATGACGCCAAGGCCCACATAATTAAAACCCCAGCTACTGAACAGTACAAGATATGCATCAGTGCTGAACCTACATGTACAGTGTGCGATGGTTGTCAATAATTAACACATCAAAGACTACTGTAATTAATATTATAATATATTTTCATAATACAGTGAATGTATATTTATATTGTTTAAATTGCATTCTGTGTTGAGTGCATCTAACATGTAGGCCTACATGCCATGTATACGTGTTCCCACTCACTCATGAAACCATTCAGCTTGTCTGCATACATGTATCTCTGCATACATACATGTACGGACTGCACATGTACATGTACAATTGTACACGTACAGTACATGACATAATATGTAACGTACATGTACAGGTACATTGTAGTTACCGGTTGTACATATGTATGTAGTACATGTACGGTATACATGTACAATTACCCTAACCTTCCTCAATCCTCTACAATCCTCCAGGGGAGTAATGGAGGATTGTGGAGGATTGAGGCAGGTAACCTGTACATGTATAAACATTTCCAGTTGGAGGATTGAGGAAGGTTGTAACATTTATACTGGAGAATTGTGGAGGATTGAGGAAGGTTGTTAGATTTACACTTAATTTTTGAGGATATGAAAAGCTGTGGAACTTTGACAAAGGCACGTACTATGGAGCTATACCTACTTATTATAGCCCCATGCATGTACTTGAGCACTAGTAAAGTTTTGCTTTCACATGGTCAACTGTAATATAAACAAAGGATCCAATTACGTATACAAAACGTTTTATTAAGTTGCTACAATATTACAGGTAGGAAAGCTGAATCTACATGTATGGTTTCATATGTAAATCTGGGAACACCAATATGTCACAAGTTGGAGCGCTGTTTAATGGAATAGCCCCTCAAAAAATGCATACCGGTCACTGCAGCACTAGTTTGTAGCACCTGTCTTGCAAAGCGTTTTGATATGTTAGTTGTTACTGCAAAGCCGGAGGGCACTTTGAAAATACTAAATTGTTAGTAATTATCAGACCCATGTACAACCTGCTCTTACCTGGTTATGTTTTGTAATCTTGAGTGAAAAGCCTTCCGAGTATGAATAGTACATACTATATGTACCTGTACTTTACAGTGTACATGTACAATGTACCGGTAGGTGTCAATGAATAGAAAAAATAACTTCTGTAACTGTATTTCATTCCATGGATGGGCCTTCAGTTTTCAATGTGGACAATCTACTGCACAAATATGTACAGGGAATGAATAGCAATGAATACAAATCCATCGCCAAGAAGAAAACACAAGTTTCCAGCATTTCCACTCTACCCAAACACCATATGGCACTGTACAAACTACATGTGTACCTTGGAGGCAGTCTGGACATGTATTATAGGCATCAAGCTAAACAAACCAGGCACCAACAAAGGCTAACTATTCTTATCTGCATGTCAGGCAAATGACTGAATTATTGACACGCTTTGGAGTGTACTGTACATGTACATGTCTGGCATATGTGGACTGGAAGGCACTTGGGGCAGCATAAAGAGGCCCCAGCATCCTTTGTGTACATATGCCATATCTTATCATGGCAGCAACAGAAAAACCCTACTTGGGACTGGGAGATTGTTATCACATCAGTTACCATATGTCCAGGCACCCTATAGGTATAACTGTATTGTACTGTATGTACGGTACACGTACACACACAACATGTACATGTATACTGTACACTTGCACACAAACAATGATGAGTGGCTTATATCTGCACATCTGCACAGAGCCTACACATCTACATTGTACACATGTACATGTACGTGATGGTGTACATGTACACGTACATGTACATGTGTACATGTACATGTACATGTATGTATACGTATGGTACTGTAGTTGGTAGGCTATACAAGTATGTGTTTGGCTGCATTAATTTTGCCTTCATTTACAGCATACCACCAACTATGTACATGTATGTACAGTGTACATGTAGTTTCTTACAAACCTGTACAGAGCTAAATTGACAGTTGAAATATAACCATGGCCTGGTACATGTAGTTTTTACTTGAAATTGTCTTGGGCCAGTAAAAGACCATAAAAAACAGGAGTGGCTGGCCATAAAACAAACACACAAACAAAAGCAAACAACAACAACACACCACCCAAACAGAGAAGAGGGGTGGGGTTGGGGTTGCATGGGTAGGGGTTGCAGGGGTGGGGTTGCATGGGGAGGGGTTGCATGGGGAGGGGTTGCATGGGGAGGGATTGCAGGGGTTGGGGTTGCAGGAGTTGGGGTTGCAGGGGTTGGGGTTGGGGTTGGGGTTGAAGGGGTTGGGGTTGCAGGGGTTGCAGGGGTTGGGGTTGCAGGGGTTGGGGTTGCAGGGGTTGGGGTTGCAGGGGTTGGGGTTGCAGGGGTTGGGGTTGCAGGGGTTGGGGTTGCAGGGGTTGGGGTTACAGGGGTTGGGGTTGCAGAGGTGGGGTTGCAGGGGTTGGGGTTGCAGGGGTTGGGGTTGCAGGGGTTGGGGTTGCGGGGGTTGGGGTTGCAGGGGTTGGGGTTGCAGGGGTTGTGGTTGCAGGGGTTGGGGTTGCAGGGGTTGGGGTTGCAGGGGTTGGGGTTGCAGAGGTTGTGGTTGCACGGGGAGGGGTTGCAGGGGTTGGGGTTGCAGGGGTTGGGGTTGCAGGGGTTGGGGTTGCAGGGGTTGGGGTTGCAGGGGTTGGGGTTGCAGGGGTTGGGGTTGCAGGGGTTGGGGTTGCAGGGGTTGGGGTTGTACTTGTAGGGGTTTGGTTTGCAGGGGTTGGGGTTGCAGGGGTTGGGGTTGCAGGGGTTGGGGTTGCTGGGGTTGGGGTTGCAGGGGTTGGGGTTGCAGGGGGAGGGGTTGCAGGGGTTGGGGTTGCAGGGGTTGGGGTTGCAGGGGGTGGGGTTGCAGGGGTTGGGGTTGCAGGGGTTGTGGTTGCACGGGGAGGGGTTGCAGGGGTTGGGGTTGCAGGGGTTGGGGTTGCAGGGGTTGGGGTTGCATGGGTAGAGGTTGCAGGGGTTGTGGTTGCACGGGGAGGGGTTGCAGGGGTTGGGGTTGCAGGGGTTGGGGTTGCAGGGGTTGGGGTTGCAGGGGTTGGGGTTGCATGGGTAGGGGTTGCAGGGGTTGTGGTTGCACGGGGAAGGGTTGCAGGGGTTGGGGTTGCAGGGGTTGGGGTTGCAGGGGTTGGGGTTGCAGGGGTTGTGGTTGCACGGGGAGGGGTTGCAGGGGTTGGGGTTGCAGGGGTTGGGGTTGCAGGGGTTGGGGTTGCAGGGGTTGGGGTTGCAGGGGTTGGGGTTGCTGGGGTTGGGGTTGCAGGGGTTGGGGTTGCAGAGGTGGGGTTGCAGAGGTGGGGTTGCATGGGTTGTGGTTGCAAGGGTTGGGGTTGCAGGGGTTGGGGTTGCAGGGGTTGAGGTTGCAGGGGTTGGGGTTGCAGGGGTTGAGGTTGCAGGGGTTGGGGTTGCAGGGGTTGGGGTTGCAGGGGTTGGGGTTGCAGGGGTTGGGGTTGCACGGGGAGGGGTTGCAGGGGTTGGGGTTGCAGGGGTTGGGGTTGCAGGGGTTGGGGTTGCAGGGGTTGGGGTTGCAGGGGTTGGGGTTGCAGGGGTTGGGGTTGCAGGGGTTGGGATTGCAGGGGTTGGGGTCGCAGGGGTTGGGGTTGCAGGGGTTGGGGTTGCAGGGGTTGGGGTTGCAGGGGTTGGGGTTGCAGGGGTTGGGGTTGCAGGGTTGGGGTTGCAGGGGTTGGGGTTGCAGGGTTGGGGTTGCAGGGGTTGGGGTTGTACTTGTAGGGGTTGGGGTTGCAGGGGTTGGGGTTGTAGGGGTTGGGGTTGCTGGGGTTGGGGTTGCAGGGGTTGGGGTTGCAGGGGTTGGGGTTGTACTTGTAGGGGTTGGGGTTGCAGGGGTTGGGGTTGTAGGGGGTGGGGTTGCTGGGGTTGGGGTTGCAGGGGTTGGGGTTGCAGGGGTTGGGGTTGTACTTGCAGGGGTTTGGTTTGCAGGGGTTGGGGTTGCAGGGGTTGGGGTTGCTGGGGTTGGGGTTGCAGGGGTTGGGGTTGCTGGGGTTGGGGTTGCAGGGGTTGGGGTTGCAGGGGTTGGGGTTGTACTTGTAGGGGTTTGGTTTGCAGGGGTTGGGGTTGCAGGGGTTGGGGTTGCAGGGGTTGGGGTTGCTGGGGTTGGGGTTGGGGTTGGGTTGGGGTTGGGTTATTCAGGTTAGCATGAGGGTTAGGGTAGGGTTTTTCCTTTGGTTGCCTGGTTGGTCAGCTATTTCCACCATTTAATTACCCTTTCCAAGGGGAAACACAGTCACAGTTCAACCACCTTTCCTGTCCAACAATTTTCAATGGGACTTCCCCATCCTCATTTAAACACCCTATTTCCTTCCTACTGTTTGATATTGTGCCAGAATCAGCAAAGTTTGCCAACTCAAAAGCCCCAAAGTCAATAAGTGGAAGATAAAGGAACTATTTGCATGAGCAATTTCTTCTTCAGGAGGTGTGTGGGAGGATGGCTGGCTGTATGGATGGATGGTGGATGGGTGACCAGTTCGGTGCAATGGTTAATTACATTTCATGAACAATGATGACTGAGCAATGGGTCTAGTGACTCTAGTCACTATAGATGGATCTTACACTTACAGCTGAACTGTTTTATATTAAACCTGTGATCTGAATGAATGTTTGTGGCACTTGGCAAGTAGCGTAGGGCCCAATGTACAGACATTTGCATTTTGTACACTCAGCAGGCGCATATGTACGCTTTGATCAAGTCTATTTAATGTGATGAGTAGATTTTGTTCAGCAAAAACAGGCAATGTTTTAATGAAGTAATTTGAATAGTAAATGTATAATTCATAAACAACAAATAAAACAAATCAACACAGCAAAGCTGGTCCACAGTGGTTCACAGTTACCAACTTCACATACTGTACACGTGTATGTAGACAATGTACTGCAGTTCTAAGAACAATGCTCCAATCACTAGATTAATTCATCATTCATGAGCAGATTTTACAACCCCCTGGATGTGTGAATGGATGGAAGTACATGTACATGTACATGTACATATAGATGGATTGGAACCTTTCTGATGAGTTACGAGTGATAATACAATGTACATGTAGGCTATACTATAAAACTATAAAACAAGAATATTGCACAAACTACATGTAGTGTAGTGATGTATACGTACATGTGTGTACATGTATCATACATCAATGTACACATGTACCAGAACAATGTATTTTCAAGAGCCAACCCTTTCACTAAGAGAGTTAATAAAATAATGGAACAGGTACAAATAGTATGTACTGTTACTGTATGGGGGTACAGTCTACTATAGTGTACACTTTTTCTGTACATATGTACATTAGTCATTATACATACATGTACATGCAGTGTGCACACGTGTACATTCATGTACATTGTACCTGTAGGTACTGTACATACTGTACATGTACTAGTTCTACCATGTTGCACATTATATGGTACACAAGGAAGAACTCTTTTCAATGTGAGATGTGAGGTGGCCCAAAAATGGCAGTTTTGTTTCCTTTTATAAAATTGATTCACCATGCACTTCAAACAATGCTAAGTGTATCAGACGTACATGTAGCAGCCTGTTTTGCCAAACACGTTTCCTGGCTTGACATCTGGGTTTCTGTTTTTCGGTTCTTCATACTACTGTACCGGTACATAACAAACCTACAGTTTCTGTTCTGGGTTTTGGAACACGTCCTGTTGCATTGTGCACTGAATTTCTGTCCAGGCCAAACCAAGTATTGTGATCAGGGCTGCTGACCTTGCTCTGGGCAATTTTCAATTTCGCATTCAACTCCTGGTGTCACTCAATGCAGATGGTAGTATTAGTAATAGTAAGCCTATTTGTTGATAACTTCTTTGGTAATATTCATGTCGTACATGGCTTTGCATTCAGAGTAAATCTGTGAATGACATCAACTGAAGGACATTTACTGGGCATGAACATGTACAGTATGTATACATGTACATAAATCCAGGTACATGTACACCTGTACAAGTGGAGTTTCAATCAGGATCTGATAATCACATTTTTTGTTGGTACCAATGTGAACAGCCGGCCATACAGACAAGCCCAGATCAAGAAACAGGATTGTGAGCTGTGTGTGAGCTGCGCATTAAGCCACAACAATGCTCATCCTTGAAACACAGCAGTGCAGTCTGTCATTGTCAATGGTCAATCTCTGGGTCCAGCTGGTTACTGCTGGGTTAGTACAATGAGTGCTTATTACAAATTACAGAGCATGGTGTCAAATGCTGCAAGAGATACAAGTACATGTACATATACGGTGGAGTATCCAGGCCGATATACATTGTGTACATGTACAGTATGGTACCAGTGTACCTGTACAGTGTACCGAACATTCGGCTATAACGAATGCCGATAAATGGTAGCTGTACATGTACATACCGAACATTCGGCTATAACGAACATGCCCTTTGGCTCCCGTTTTTTGTGAACAAAATAATTATGTAGCCGCAACTGCTATATAATGAACAACCGCTTTACGGCACAAACATCATGGGTCCTGGGATTTGTTATATATAGCGATGTTCCACTGTACTGTAGGCCTATATACCGTATACGTGTACATGTACATGTACATGTACATGTACCATACATGTACCTTAATTACACTCTTTCATTAGGTGCATTCCCAGTATGAAAATTATCAAAAAGTGGTTCGGCTTGGAATACACACCATACATAATTTTTTTGTGCAAAAAGTTTTCTGTTTGATAGCATTCAGACACAGCACCCGGCAAATAATTGCACTGTTTCTGAAAAATCGCAAGAAGAACTGCAATTTGGATTGCACGATTCGAATCGCGAGTATTTTTGGTGCGATTTGAGTGTACCCACATGAAGAAAAAAAATGAAAAAAAAACCGAAATGAGTGAATTGCGCTATTTCGTGCTAGTGGGAATGCACCTATTGCTATTGCTTCACATACATGTACATCACAATGAGAGGTTAAACAAACTTAAAATCACTGCAGATCATGATGAGATTTCAGTCTATTCACATATGGGGCAAGCTACAGTTGTACATGTAGTTGTACAGCCTACAGGGCACATGTACATGTACATGTACGTGTAGCCAAGGCTGGTTTGCGGTTAAACATACACATACACTGCAGTCAATGTACATGTACATGGTTCTCACTCACATTTCTCTTTGGAATCACACACGTCACGTACATGTACAGTACAGTGTACATGTACATGTACATGTACTGTACACTGTTGACTGTACTCATAAAACATATTTTCTAATCATGAATTGCCTGGGCCTATCTTGTCTGGTGTCACTACAAACAACTCTTGACTAGAAAGTATTCTACAATACACTACCTTCGTGACTACTGAATCCAAAGCTGTAGTCTTCAAAGCTCAAGATGTTATCATAGGCCATGGTTGTACACAGGGTGCTACCTCAAACAGCCAGTGAATGGGAAGCACTACACAATGTATCTCCCAGGCCCAGTGGGTCAGTGTGCTGCTGGCATAGTGAGGAATGGAGAGTGTGGAGTCTCACAGATGACAGCATAAATATGATAGTGCATAGGCTGGAAGGTCCCTCACAAGTTACACAAATGATGCACAGACTACTGACTACAACGAAATGTACAACAATTTCCAATTCATCCAGATCTCTTCCTGAAGGTGGTTCATTTCAATGTTGATTCATTCACCATGACTGAAACCCCAAAGAGCTTGAGTGCTCGCATCAACCATAGAGCACACACGTACATGTACATGGGTGAATTCAGCTTTCCAGGTACATGTATTGAATCAGCCAGCCATCTACCGTTTGACAAAATAGGTTGATGATCTCGATGGAATAACATACAGTAGATGCAGTGCAACAAGTCGGACTCAAATTGCCCCAAGAAACTGCCACGTGTAGAACAGATTGGTACGAGTGTTGTCAGGAAACTAGCCGGTCGGGATTAAGGATCCAAGTCACATCACTGCTGTGCTGTGGATATACAAAGTCGGCTTTCCAGATCCACTTTGAGCAGGGTGATGGGCTGCTCAGAGCAGCACAGACAGGATGCCTAAGGGCCGTAACTCAGCCAAGAGCATTATAATGCATACTGCCAGGACTCCACCATTGGCACAGCAGCCGACCAGCATAGAAAAAACCACCCAACTACACAGACGCTCAATTGTGGACAAGTGGCGGCACAATGCGCCCACAATGCAAGACCATGTCCAGAAAAGTCCCACCATGAACACGGCCACCAACAATCACTGAACAATGCCCAGCATGTCTGCAACTTATGGAAACAGAATCTAATCGTGAGAAAAAGGTGATAAGCAGGGAATGAGCAGCAACAAAGCAAGGAGTAACTTATAGTACAAATTAAGGCAGCCACACAAAGGCTGTGGCCTATATTTATGAGTACAAGGGCTGTGACCATCAGTGACTGGGGCCCAGCCAGCTATCTCTGACATTGTTTATTCATTAGCTCAAGGAAAAAAACCCCACAGCTGGGACTGCTGGCGAATTCTCCCACGCTGCCTGCCTTCAATGCCCCCAAACCTATTTTTTTGCTCTTGTTCAAGGGCCACTGCCCTGCCATGTGTGTATTGAATGGCTGGCTGCAAAGGCCCCACACAATGAATAGGATAATGGCAGGGACCAAGGCCTCTGATTGGCTGGTGAACAATGGTGGGTTGGACTTGGTGAATTGACACAACACAGTCTTATGGTCTTATAGTCTGCCACACACTGTATGAACAAGGGGTAAGGGGATAGACCTGCCTGTCTGTCTGTTGAATAGCCTTTTTTTATTGGACACTGGGGTTATGGGTTTAAAGCACTCCATTATATGGATTTGGAACAAGTATTTTATGAATGAACCACACCGCTATTACACAGTATTCACCATACACCTCATACATCTCATACATTATTGTGCATCCAATTCACACTCTGGACCCATCACTGTTCAAATACGTGATCGGGACGGAGACCAGACTACAATGTCTCAGCAATGTACATTGTACATGTACATGTACATTACATCATACGACAATTTAAAAACTACTTTTCCGTTGATAAATTTCTTGTTCTTACAGTACATTAACGTGCAAGAAAATTTTAAACATCCCTCAATTCATTTTCCTATTTTTTCAACAACTGTTTGTTTGACTATCAGTTGGCCATATGAGTTGACACAACAGCAAACTTTTAACATTGAGAAAGCTGTATTGTATGTGACCATGTACATGTACATATTGGTAGTCTGGTACATGTACAGGTACATATACACATGTACACGTGTACATATATGCATACAGTGTACATGTACATGTAGCTGTACATGTACACAAATGTACATACCGTATACTGAGGCCTACATATACATGCACATGTACTGTATCGGTACATGTACAGTGCAATAAATGTGTAGTGCATGTACCGTACCGCTACAATGAATTTTGAAAAACAAAATATTTGTTTGCCTACAATGAATTTTGATGAAATTTTAGCATTTGTAGTAAAAAAACCTGATTCAAAAATTGAAAAGTGAATCGCACTATTTTGTTGTAGTGGGAACACACCTGATATTGGAGAGATCAAGGTTAGTTGGTGAGAACTTACGGGAGGTCTGCATTTTGATTTTTTGTTCAGGGTTGTCCTCAGGCAATCCGATAGTGGAGTAGCCAAGTCCTGGGGCTATCGATGATCCTTTGGCCGGTGCGCCCCCTACAGCCGCCATGAGGTCATGTGATCGCTTGAGGGAGGAGGCAGTCGGGACGCGGGCCGATCGATGGTCGTGGCCGTTGAGCGAGGGCGCCCCCACCATGCCTTGCGGCAGCAGTTCCCCGTTGCTGAGCTGCAAGTCGGCAGCCTGTCCCAGGGACAGCGTGGCGTCGTACACATTCTGGATGTCCTCCGTAGTCTCCTGGGCCAGGAAACGCTGCAGCATATACTGGGTCATCGCAACGGCAACCGCATTCTCCTATGGCGGGCAATGGTGGCGAGTCCGGGAACCAGACCAAAAGGCAGCTAGCTACACAGACTAGTTCATGGGAGTTGAGCAGAACCACTTCAAGATACACGCTTTTCTGTGGCACCAGCGAGTAGTGGAATGTCGCACAACTTTGAAGCAGTCTCAAATCCTGACAAGCGGTGGTCTACATGTAGTAAGACTAGTAAAATCAGATTTCTGTGCAATTGGCCAACTTAATAGATAAATTCACAATGCTGTGGCTGTGTAGATGAGCACTGTCCCTTTTTTGCTTGAAAATTGCTCTTTTCTAAAGATATCAAATTCCTGTGGTGTGTGCTGTGTGGAATCCACAAGATTGGCCTGGGGTTTTACTGCCACAATTACTTAGGTTTTTCTTTCACAGCTTTCACAATTTTTAGTTTTATGCTTTGATTTCTTAGTTTATTTCTTCAGCTTTCTCAGGTTACTCTGTTGAGGCTACTTATTTCAAACAGTCATGTTGAAGGAGTTACAGAATCAGGAACAGAAAACATTCAAAGATAAACATATAAGATGGTCATCAAACCTGATTTCAGGGATTATGAATACTGCAAATCACATTGAATTAACTTTTGTCTCATATAAGAAGACCAAAATTATTTCGAGAGCTCCAATTCAATTATCAAGCTTGTTTTTTTTTTCTCTTGACGGAAGCTCCAATTTGAGATCGTATGTACTTAAAATAACCAGTATTTTTCCCCCTCAAATACGAAAACAAGGTTAAATTCTATATATTTCAGAGGCGGTTTGGTGTGATTCTAAGAAGAACTTGCAATATTGAGATATCTTGAGTTGGCTGCATGAAATGAGGAAATATTTTCAACTTTTTCTTTCTTGGTATGAGTCAGCTGAGAGATGAATTTGAGATGGATTCGTACAATTTTCTTTTTAGTTTGGGGGGTGTATTACTTTGTAGATTCGAGAAGCAAATGCAAAGTTGGGTGGCTTATACTCTGTGGAGTTAGTGGAAGCTACTTAGATACAGGAAACCAGCTTTGAGTCTTTCAGTGTCGAGGGCGTATTCCAAAAGTGAGGGTTCCAGTCTTCAGTCCTGTGATTGGAGATATGAAATAAGACAAGAAAAAAACAAGGTGATATACAAACATGTTGCAAACTGCTTACTGACTAAAATTACCAAAATGTAAATCTTAAAATTCAGTGGGCCTGACATTTCGATCCTAGCAGGACCTTTCTCAAAAGGTCCTGCTACAGTAGGATCGAAACGTCAGGCCCACTAAATTTTAAGAAGAAAAAAACAAATTAACATCTTCCAATATTGCCGGTTGCTGTCTTTGTGAAAGGTCCTGTTGGGATTGGAATACCAAACCCTGTACAATTTGGAGATCTCGCAATGCTGTCCAAGCTTGTGTAGGATTTAGATTCATGAAGCAATGTGGGAGAACAATTACTAGCAGATTTTAGGGGAAGGTAAACAATGTACATGTAGCAAAAGCAAATGCAAGGGAGCTACCAGTACATGGAAGTCAAAAGTCAAAAAGTGAATTGCGCTTTTTAGTGTAAGTGAGAGTGCACCTGTATACATGTTAACTACAACATGTATTGTGATTCCACCAATGCAACCTGCTGAGGCTTATCAGATTAACTTAAAGGAGTTATGAACAATCTAAGTCCAGTCAAACTTGCTTTGCTCTTTCTTCTTCAAACCATGCAATTTTCATTTTCACACAACTGCTTTGAACAGATAACTACCTGTGTATAAATTCTAAGGAAATGATAACTCATGTGGTTCAGCACTCATGTAGCATTTCCCAAATTGAAATCAAAATAATTGCTATAAGATGCAAAAATGTTGCAAACTGCTTACAGACTAAATGACCAAAAAGCGAACATCAAAAATAAAGACATGAAAGAGGGCTTGATGTTTTTATCCTTGCAGGACCTTTCTCAAAGGCAGCAGGACCTTTCTCTGCCTTTGGAAAGGTTCTACTACTACTAGTGCTAGTGCTAGGATGGAAGCATCAGGCACTCCTTAAAATGAAGCACACAATTCACAAAGCACCTAGTTCACATTAGAAAGCACATACTGTACATGCACATTTAAATGCACAATTATAAGCCCCACCCTAGTGGGGTCTACGTGCACATTATGTTCCCAGCTGCTTACACATTATTCCAAAGCTGGCTGTTGCAACTTACAATGTCCAAACACAATGGTTTAGTTTAAGCTGCAATTAGTCAGCTGTTAGCAAGCGCACAGTGTGTACTACAAGCCCAATACTACATACATACATTGTAGGCGCTTCCTGCCCAGGAGCAGACCAGATAGCTAAAGATAAGCCCTCCCCTAAACTGATCAAGCCTGGCTTCCAAGGGGGCTTACTGTTAACAGTTATTTGTTGCACTGGTCCCCTGATAAGGATCAAGGGTTTGGCTTGAATGAGCCCTGAATGGGATCATCCCTCTCAATCTCATAATCCTTAAGCCACTTGAGATAATGGGATGGACTGGGGCAAGATGGGACACTCTGGCTGTACTAATCCTGCCCTGGGAACTTCATGGGAATGCCCTTAGGTCATTTCACGGTTCCTAAGAGGATTCAGAGGTAGGTATGGGCATGGTATGGGCATAGTAATGTATGGGCATGGTAATTGGTATGGGTACACATTAATCTAATTGGTGAGACTGTGTACTTTGTCCCAGCTCTCATTTTCTGGCCTATTGAAGAGTGCATTGCAAGTACGTAAAACATGTACATTGTACATGTACAGTGTACAAAGAAACACATGTACATGTACATGTATGTACATGTGTACAACAAGTATGATTCAATGAGGGTTTGCGGGTTTGGCTTGCTCATTGTAATTTACTGCCTACATGTACATGCACAGTTGCACACGTACATGTAGCACTGCATGTCGCACTGAGTGCTCAGTGCTTTGGCCGGTGCCTGAATTTGAGGCAGCTCAGGCAGGATTCAAACCCCCGACTCCTGCTTTCTAGTGCAGATACTGTACATGTACATGGATCTTAGCCACTTGACAACCAAGCTGGTCGATTAGCAGTGGGTAGTATGGGTACCATGACTGCATCATTCATAAATGTAAATGCTATGTTCGTGGTAACAGAAGTACCACTACTACAAGTACTACTAGTAACAGCAGCCCCTGGACAGTTATGAAGCTGACCAATACAGTGGAACATCACTATAACGAACATCCCGGGATCCATGAAAATTGTTTGGGATAGCGGTCATTCGTTATAGCAGTTGTGGCCACATATTTTTTGTATGTACACACAAATTAGGAGCTAACTGCCAAAGGGCATGTTTGTTATACATGTAGCCAAATTCGGTAGGCCTACATGTATATCAGCGTACATTATGTACATTCAACTGTATACCAAATCGGTGGCCTATTTGGGCAAATATCCAGGTGCCTTCTATAGAAAAAGTTTATCAAGGCAAACTACTGGTAATTGATATTTCATACAAAATTAGGAGGGCCTGAAAAATGTATCAAACATTGTGACACATTGTGACACATTGTGACCAATATGACGCGGTTTTCGTAGCGGCATACTCTTCATTATTCTAATGACTTGCGCTGGTATCAAAGAACCATCAAGGCGTTGGTTTAAGGACCAGGAAAAGGCCTGCACAATGTACATGTACTGTACATGTACATGTACATGAACACATGTTACATACATGCAAGCTACATTGTATGGGCGGGGAATGGCGTGCGCAAGCTACATGTATGTCTGAGAGGAGAATGGGGCTGCATTTCGCTTGCAATGGTCTTGCACAAAGCACCATAAAGTATTTCTGAAGGCCAGATTTAGATTTCTAATTTGTCAGCCAATGCCTTAATCAAGGCTAACTTTTGTGGCGCTCAATCCATCATTTCTGGCAGCTGCAGACTGTAGTCATCGTAGTGGAACATTGGAATAAAATGATATGAAGCAGTTGGACACGTTAGAAAAGTCTGCTCTCTTGATAACAGTGCAGCGGTACATGTAATAACCCATTTGTTCCTACAGTGAATGTGCTTTATTCTTCATTGTCTTGCTACACTATGCTATTGTTATGAATCTTCTTTTCTAAAATCCACATTTATGATTGATAGTGAGTACACTGTATGTGTGGAATACAAACAGCAGTTAAAGGCCCAATACAACATTGGGAAGATCGGAAAACATCAATGTCAACGGATTAACGAATTAACACAGTTTGTAGATGGTCATAATAGAATGTTGAAATCTTACGGTTTGGGATGCTATGTACAGGTACTTCCCTAGAAATCTTCAATCAAACATCGACAAATAGTTTATTACTTGCAAGTCATAAACTATTTCTTACACTACAGAATGGTGCAAAAAACATGACTTTTGTTTACCTTTTTCTACTTTCTCAGACCACCATTTGAGCTAAAATCTTC
The DNA here is from genome assembly GCA_949987565.1 of Luidia sarsii. NCBI lineage: Eukaryota > Metazoa > Echinodermata > Asteroidea > Paxillosida > Luidiidae > Luidia > Luidia sarsii. Next base: position 6,400,174 of record OX465122.1, read on the forward strand.
GCAGGATTGCTTTTATGGGATGTTTAATGTTTTAACACACAAACTGTGGCAATCTTTTTACCTTTACCAATGTTGTATGGGCCTTTAACTAAGATGTGGTATTGGGTGAGCCAAGTACTGCAGTATAGTGTACAACTGTATACATAGGACCTAATACACAATTCAAGCCACTCGAGTTCTTATCTGACAGTGAGTGTACTGGATCTTGGCTAATGATAAATTCATTGTTCACAGGTAGCAGCTGCTAGGCTTGAGATAATTACATGGAATAGCATTAGAACTTGGCTACCATTGTGTGCTGGCTACTAGATAAGGCTGGCACAAAAGTAATTTATATTTTGTAAAATGGGAGAAGGTACATGTACAATGTAGCCATGACTACGATACATGTAGATGCAAGATAACATGGATAAGAGACAATTTCCTTAGCACATCAGACTAGGACTAGGAGCTGGAATGCAAACTTGTCATTGTATTGCTTTCATATTGTATTGCTTTCATACCTCAGGCTTCTCCAGTTTCATGAACATCAACATTCTACATGTAGAAATTAGATACCGGGTACATGTACAGTACATGTACCGGGTATACAGTTTGTACCTTCTTACATGAACATGTACACCGTATGGTATGTACATGCAGGTACATGTACTTGGGTGAATCTATAGGATCCTTCAACGGGACGAGGTCAGACTACAACAGACTACAACGAGGTCAGACTACTTTACTTAGACAGTGTTGGGTTTGCTAATTCCATCCAAGATGGCTCCGCTGAGCTGATAATATCATAAAATGTGGACTGTCAACTTGTTTTTTAATAATGGTTCTTTGCCACTCCTTGGAGGCTGATTATCTGATATAATGTAGAATAAGTAAAGCTTAACCTTGGAGTTTATTCTTCAATTTTGTGTGTAATTTTGAAAATATCTGGCTTTAAATGTGGCCCTATTTGGCTTCAGAAGTGGAGGGGTCCTTCCCAAAAGCCTGGCAGAAAAACGGCTTGGATGACCACACATTTTGGGGATGTTTTTTTCTTGAGGTAATTACACGTCACGTGTACGTATGCATTAAAAAAAATACATAAATGGCTACTTACATGTAGGACTCCAAAATTGAAAAGAAAATGAGAGATGAAGGTCCAACCTACAATTTGGAGTACCGGTATACTCTGTATAGTTACAAGACCTGCCAATCTTTTGGGTGTGGAATACCCAGTACTTGACTTTGAAAGTGAGTGTTTTTGTACAGTGTTCTATGGGAGCTCAATTTAGTGTTTCGCAACCTTGGGATTGCAAACAGCGCCATCAATGCAACAAGATTGAAAGACAGCCAAACAACCATTAACAGGTGTGGAAATTGGACAGTTAAAAGTACATTGTTTGCGCACACATACCGGTACCCATTCCTGTTAGAAAGTATCTGGACGAAGTTTCGAGAAGAAAGGCCAATATTGCCTTGGGTGTCTTTTAAATATTTGGACATGATATGTGTACACTGTATAATGAATAGCTTTCAGGGCAAAGTCACCTTTTGTGCTCAAGAATCCAGATTGTTTCGTGGGTGAAATCAAGAATAAAAGGTTGCCTTGCTACACGTACATGTACATGTGGGTACATTTCACCTGGCAAAAGATGAAAAAAACTTGATAAAATTAAGTCGTTGTCACGGACTGTTTCACAGAAATTACAATATTTATAGAGCAAGATGATTGGAATTGATCACGCGTTCATTTCAATTTGCCACATGAAAACAGGCCACCAGCTGAGAGATTGAGCGATTCCATAGGTAAAAGGAAATAAGTTAGTGTGTACTAAGTAATTTTGCAGTTTACTTTCAACACATCTCGGCGCCCTCTTTTGACCATTATTAGTTTGGTCTGGTGCCAACTTATCAATTCATTGAACTCCAACATGATGAAACCAGGTGTTCATTGTAGCTCCTACTCTTTAAGTCAACAATGGACATGTATACATGTGGGGGGGGGGGGTATACACATACAGTATACACACATCCATGTCTTTATCATGTTTATTGACTTTATTCCTTTGAACACGAGCCGACAAAGTTACAGTGTATACAGTACTGTACAATACATGCACATGGACAATGATTTTTAAAACTCCAACCCAAAAACATCAATGGCTTTCCCTTTTTTCTCTGGGGAAATGTCACTACAAGTGTCTAAAATCATGTATTGAACTTATTGGGGTTGAATCACAACAATTATTTTGTACACAAAAATTGGGAGGCAAAATTAAGGCATGTCCGTTACATGTGTATAATATCCGAATGTCCAGTAAGCATAGTGTACATTATTACTGTACATACATGCCTACACGTACAGTATGCTATGTGTATCTGTGTTCGTTATAAAGCAACATTCCACTGTACTTGCTACGGAACCAAATTGCTAAGACACTAACTGGTTTCATCCCGGAGCAAGTGTCAGATGACAGATGCACGGATAGGATCTTTCTGAGTTTCATAATTCCAACAAACAAGCAAAACACAACCAATTGATCTTAAACAGTCCTAACGTTGGCAAAGTTGCCACCATTTACACATTGGCTTCCCTATTGTGTAAGAGAGTTGGCTGTATGTGTAAGTGAGTGAACTACATACTGTACATGTACATGTACAGTACATGTACGTGTACATGTACATGCTACATGTACGTGTGTGTTCAATGTACAAACATTGTAAAGTTGTACACATGTACATGTACATTAATGTTGAGTAGTGACATCCTTACTGAGTGAGTTATCCCTACATTAGTGAGTTGGTCTTACTAAGTGAGTGAGTAGTGGAGTAAGATATCCCTACACAGTGAGACCTATACCCTCACTGAGTGAGTTATCCTGACATAGTGAGTAACAGTACCCTTACAGTTACTGAGTGAGTTAGACCTACATGTACATGTACGGTATACTAGTGAGTAGTGAGTTACAAATGTACATTGTAGCTTTACTGAGTGAGTAAATTTCTATATTCAGGGATGTATACATACGTTAGTGCCCGACAAAGTAATTTCCTGAAAATTACCGAAGGCCAATAAATAGTTCTGCGAGTGAGCGCTTATGCGACAGAGAGAAATGCGATTGCGAGATTCACGGCAGGTGTGCAGGCGTTTTTTGGGGTTTAACAGATGAAAATGAGTTTAAGATACCAGTTAGACATGGAAAAAAAAATTCACCATTTCCGGAAATCTGTCAGTTGACCCAAAAACATGCCATTTCCGGAAATCTGGAAATTTCCGGAAGTCTTACATCCCTGCTATACATGTATGTATATAGTGAGTTAATTGGCCCTACTTAGTGACTTACAGGTGTAATTAGTCGTGTCTGTATACATGTATGTGTATACACAATGTACCTGCATGGTGAGTTAGCCTTTCTTGCATGTATTGAGCTACGTACATGTACATGTACATTGTACAGTATGACTATGTACATGTACATGTAGCACTACTGAGTGAGTTTGGCTAACCGAGTGAGTTGGTTCAACTGAAAATGTCTCTGCACTGTAATTGTAAAATTCATGTGCTTTACGAGTTGTTGGTCCAAAACTCACAACATATGTCTATCAACACACAATGTGATATTTATTCATTGATCTGACAACCAAAAAGTAATTGAGTGCTGCATAAAATGTACTGGTACTGTACGTATGTTGATATGAATGGGCACTGTTTCTGAACACGTGCTCCCATTACAACATGCACACCCAGGCGGGGAACCATGGAGATGCCAGAGAACATATTCCAGTGCCCATGAACATGCAACACCTGCCCATATTGCCATGTGCAAACGCTGTCACACAGCAAACAAACAGGACCATAGCATGGACAAAGCTCGCATGAACTAAGGAAACTTAATGAGCAATCTAAAATTTACACGCTGATATTAGTTTCATGAGTTCTGTACAATCAAACATCTGTTATACATGTACATGTACATGTACAGTACCCCTGTATGTTAAAAAAAAAATACACAAATATTTCATTGTCCATACATTATGTTAGAATACAAAAATGGTTCTGTCAACATGACAAAATAATAGTGCAGCCTGTGTCTTCTAATTGAATAGACTGCCACATGTACAGTGGGCAATATGGTAACAGTGCTCACATTGTAAAATGTCATTCAACTCTTGCCAATGTTTCCATGTATCTGACATGGTTCTACTCCTATACTACCCTGGGCTGGGTTCTATGAACCAATGTGTACAGTAAATTGGTAAAACTTAAAAATCTACGATAGTCGATATCCATGAAGAAAAGTCACTGAAGTGCGACCTACACACTGTATGTCAAGTGTGTACATGTACATGTACATGTAGGCCTATACAATGGTGCAGCTTAGGCCTATATTAAGGCCTGAATCTTATTGTAAAGATTTGGAGCACTGTGGCTTAGTAATAGGCCTATATAGTTATACACCAGACGCCTTGTACCGGTAAGTTGTATTCCAAAATTTACAGACTTAGTAAGGACACGGGCCCAATTTCCTAAAGCATCTGCTAAGCAGGAACAGTCTTCCTTGGTAAACAGGATTACAAACTGCACTGCGATGTGATGTCAATTGCTTTGGACTTACAGTACTACTCTTACCACTCAGCATGAAACAAAAGTTAAATTTGGGTTGGCAAGGAGATCCAATAGATGATAACATGTTGTGCTTCTAATTGAATAGACTGCCATATGTACATGTACAGTGGGCAAAATGGTAACAGTGCTCACATTGTAAAATGTCATTCAATTCTTCCCAATGTTTCCATGTATCTGACATGGTTCTACTCCTATACTACCCTGGGCTGGGTTCTATGAACCATGTAGGCCTATACAATGGTGCAGCTTAGGCCTATATACATGTACATGTACATGTATTGTACATTAAGGCCTGAATTTTATTGTAAAGATTTGGAGCACTGTGGCTTAGTAATAGGCCTATATAGTTATACACCAGACGCCTTGTACCGGTAAGTTGTATTCCAAAATTTACAGACTTAGTAAGGACACGGGCCCAATTTCCTAAAGCATCTGCTAAGCAGGAACAGTCTTCCCTGGTAAACAGGATTACAAACTGCACTGCGATGTGATGTCAATTGCTTTGGACTTACAGTACTACTCTTACCACTCAGCATGAAACAAAAGTTAAATTTGGGTTGGCAAGGAGATCCAATAGATGATAACATGTTGTGCTTCTAATTGAATAGACTGCCATATGTACATGTACAGTGGGCAATATGGTAACAGTGCTCACATTGTAAAATGTCATTCAACTCTTCCCAATGTTTCCATGTATCTGACATGGTTCTACTCCTATACTACCCTGGGCTGGGTTCTATGAACCATGTAGGCCTATACAATGGTGCAGCTTAGGCCTATATACATGTACATGTACATGTATTGTACATTAAGGCCTGAATTTTATTGTAAAGATTTGGAGCACTGTGGCTTAGTAATAGGCCTATATAGTTATACACCAGACGCCTTGTACCGGTAAGTTGTATTCCAAAATTTACAGACTTAGTAAGGACACGGGCCCAATTTCCTAAAGCATCTGCTAAGCAGGAACAGTCTTCCCTGGTAAACAGGATTACAAACTGCACTGCGATGTGATGTCAATTGCTTTGGACTTACAGTACTACTCTTACCACTCAGCATGAAACAAAAGTTAAATTCTAAAAGCACATTTTGGCACTTAAGCAGAGTGTATGAAAATGGCCCCTGCTTGAATAATATCTTTAAAAGAATGCACATTGTCAATGTCATCTGACACTGACTAAGTTTAACATCAAATGATACACTAGATAGCCATAGTGTGCCAACTTGTCACTGTCAGTCACTTGAGGCCTTTTCACACTGTCTGAAATCTCGGGGTCGGAACCGGTTTCGACCCCGAGATTTTTTCAACCCTTTTCCCACTACTAAAATTTCAACCCGGTTCCGAACTGGGTAGCATGCTCTAGCCGGGTCGAAACCAACCCTGGCAGGGACCAGGGTTGAAAATCTCGATCCGGATTGAAAATGCATTGTTCAGCTTCAACCGGTTCGAAAACGATAGTGTGAACTGTGAACCGCCCCGAGTTGAGATCATTATCGCCGATCCGGGTTGAGTTGTGTGGCGTGAAACTCCGTGGAAAAGTACTTGTCATCGTTGACACCTGGGTACCCACACAGTACGTATTGTACACAGTGTACAGAATGCGCAATATTTCACAGCAGTCTGGATTATATTAATGCGCGCTGCAATAACGGCCTCGCAAACTTTGACAGCTCTTTCAGTTTTCTATGATTTTTACTTTCGCACGCAACCCAACCACGTGCTGTTGCGCAATCTATCTATCGTGCAACCACTTTTGTGCACAGAATGCGCAATGTTTCATAGCAGTCTGGGTTATATTTCATGCGCGCTGTGCTAACGGCCGTGCGGCAGCCGGCAGTCCTATCTGCCCAACTATCCCGTCGGCCGAAAGGCAAAAGGGCACGGCGGCACTGTGCGGGCATGGCAATTCATTGCCGTGAATATCATCCAAATTTAAGGGCAATGCAGCAATTACATAGGTGGTGCTATACAATGTTTCGTTGTCATTTTATTTAGGGGAGTTGCTTCTTGCCTTCTTCGCGAAGGCTTCGCGAAAGCTTTTCGCGAAGCGCGTAAATTAGGGGGGTCAACCAAATTTTTTTAAATCGTGCATGCTTCGCGAAAATATTTTCGCGAAAGGACTTTTGTGTGGAGTCTACTTATTTTTGACTGCTGGGCAATTCCTTGGTAATGGAGGGACATTCACAGGCAGTTTTCAATTTCTGAGAACACATATTTCAGAGACTTTACCTTAGTACATCCGGCCAGGCATCCCGCAAGGTATTGTGGGAGCGAGAAAATCACCACAGCGCGCAGGCGCCGCACATGATCCGTGTTGAGAGTTCGTAGTGTGAATACGCACGGCTGTATTCGGATTGAAAGTTACCCGGTTCACCCCACGGCCGGTTTGCGTCATGAATGTGGGTCTCTGTGAACCGGGTCGAAAACAGCCAAGGCTGAACCGGAGCGGAGCCGGGTAGGTTTCAACATGGTTCGAAGCGAAGATAGTGTGAAAAGGCACACAGAGCTATGTACAGTATGTAAAATGAACAAGGGGCTATGGCACTTACAGTGTAATAAGGTGTTGTAGTAATCAAAGAGCTTGTGAGGAGTTGACCCCATTGCACTCAATGGTTGAGGCCATATTAATTATAGGTAGTGGTGAATGCATTCCCTGCATAGCTGACTAGTCCAGCCACTTGTAGTGGGGCAATTATAAGCCTCAGGTCACTCCACACCATTGTGTACATGTATACATATATATGTTGGACAACAACCATATATATGCACAATTGCACATGTTATGGCTGTGTTTCCAGTGGACTTCTTTTCATCAAAGTGATCAAAGTAACTGAGACGCTGGTAATGGGCTGGTTACTCTTCCCATTTTAAGTCCAGTGGAAATGGCCCAAAACACTTTCCTCTCAGCAATATTTTAACCGAGTCGAATGGTTACTTTTTCTGGCCATCCTCTGCCCAGTTAAAGTAACTAGTGGGCAGAGAGCATTGTACGTAACTTGTAAGCTAGGGGCCAGTTTCACTAACACTTTGCGATCATCGCAAATGCCATTTGAAATACATTGTTATGATCGCTAAACTTGTCTGAAATCTGAATCCATCACATCTTAGGATCGGTGTACCGCTAAGTTGCAATGATTTCAGACTTAGCGATCAATTTTGGCATTTGCTACATGTACATAGTATGTATGATCGCAAAGCGTTATTGAAATAAGCCCCAGGGAGCCAATTAGAACAGTGGAAATGCACTGCTTGGTAAAATGTGACTTGATAAAAAAAAAACCCATATATCCGGCCTTTGACATCGCATATGCGCTTTGTACAGCGTCTGCTTACGCGTCGCACGTTACGTACACGTACATGTGCCGCTACTGTACGTTTAGTCGTTCACCGCATCGGCCTACATGTACATGTACAGTATACCGGTATACATGTACTGTACAATGTACATGTAGTACATGTACATGCATGATGTAGCTGACACTTGGCTATAATATTGCTTTCAACATTTACCAAACACCCATTACTTTTGACATTTCCCCAGATGTTCTATGATTCTGCTGCTTTTGCCCTTCATTGCCTACATTGTACATGTCTTTTTGCCATACCATCTTTATTTTGGAAACTATGTTTACATTTTTGGGCTATTCAAACCAGTTACATGTAACTGTTTTGTCTCACTTGTATCAATTAGATGTAAGGTTCTATTAAACCACTATAGGCCTATCATACAATGTGCATATGGTACAGGTACATATATGTATCATACATGCAGAAATTACCATCTGTGTGATATAGGGTCTACATGTACAGTTACGTGTGTGTACATGTACATGTACATTGTACAATACATGTACAGTACTTGGACCCATTAATTGGCAGAAAGAAGTTCCGATTTGTTGACCATTTTGACAGAAATGGTAAACTCTGTACATTATCACAAAGTCCAAAAGTGTTTGACGATTTAACAAGAAATCTTTTCAAACTTTGTCATATTTTTTTTCACAAAAGTGCAGTAAATTCACCCTAAGCGACCATCTTCCTCATAGCCATCACAACCAGGGCCTACTCAAAGTAGAATATTGTTTGAAAACAAAAACTCATTAATTTTAAGGGTATTAAAATTTAGTGGGCCTGACGTTTTATTCCTACATGTAGCAGGACCTTTCTCAAAGGGTGAGAGATTTTTGCAGGTTTTTGGTGGAAAAAGAAGTTGAGGAAAGTTTGCCTATTTGAATTTTTCAATATCCCGTGTGCGTTGCTTAGCACTAAACTGGTTACCAATAATGGTACATGTAGGTTTTACCCCGGACGTTGGTTTTCCACAGCTTCTATAAAAACGCGAGTTCAATGGTAGCTTTTGCCCTGTTGGCTTTCCATACAAAAAGTGAGTTAAATGGTAGGTCCTGCCCTGTTGGCTTTCCATACAGAAAGTGAGTTCAACGGTTCGTGTACATGTGTAGGTCTTGCCCTGTTGGCTTTCCATACAAAAAGTGAGTTCAATGGTAGGTCTTGCCCTGTTGGCTTTCCATACACAAGAGATACCCCCTCCCCCACTTGAAAGGGGCACTCGTGGGAACCAGGCTGGGCCAGCTTGACAGGTCTTCATGGGAATGGCTCTTCCCTCCAGCACCCTCACTCCCCCAGCTCCATTATGAAACTAGAAAAGGGGAGAGCTGGCTGATATTGGGATAAGACCAGTACAGGGTACAGGTGTATACTGTACATGTACATGTACACTGTACTACCAGTACAGTATGTGTAATGCAGCAACACAAGGATTTGTTTTCTGTTGAGGGCTGGCATTAACAGTTCATTTTGAAAATAAAAACACCCTCAATGAGCTCACTATTTACCAGTACTGAATAGTGTATACATATGAACAGCTACAAATAAACAACTGCTTAAAATTGACACCAAAAAATGGGCCTGACATTTTGATCCTCAAACTCAAAGGCAGATGAAAGGTTCTTCAAAGTTTTGGAGGGTCTGACCGACATTTCCAAACCAGTCTTCAAGAAAGGTTATTCCATGTACATGTACATGTACATACCTGTATGTACGTGAACAATAGGGCCGTTCCCACTACACCAAATAAAATCCACTTTGTTGCGTGTGGGGACACAATAAACGCGATTATTAGTGGGATTTGAATCGCAATTCGGACTACACTAAGAGTGAGACTTTTTCAAATAATCGCGTTTATTTGCAACGTGATACAGAACTTTCTGTTAGTTCTGTAAACTTGTGTAGTTCTGTAACTGTAAGGCTAAACAACCTGTCAATACTTGCCTCGCACCTAAGCAAGCCCCTTACTGATTTTTAGGAAAGGTCATTGCCTTGCTACCCCTTGGTCATTGCTTTGAAGTTGGTCCCCGGCCCCCTGGTCATTACCTTAGGCTTAGCGCCCCTGGTCATTGACTTGGTGCCACTGGTCATTGCCTTGATACCCTTGGTCATTGACTTGTGTGATGCCCTTGGTCATTGCCTTGCTTCCCCTGGTCATTGCCCTGATGCCCCTGGTCATTGACTTGATGCCCTGATCACTGCCTTGGTGTCACTGGTCACTGCCTTGGTGTCCCTGGTCATTGCCTTGGTGTCCCTGGTCATTGCCTTGGTGTCCCTGGTCATTGCCTTGGTGTCCCTGGTCATTGCCTTGGTGTCCCTGGTCATTGCCTTGGTGTCCCTGGTCATTGCCATGGTGTCCCTGGTCATTGCCTTGGTGTCCCTGGTCATTGCCTTGGTGTCCCTGGTCATTGCCTTGGTGTCCCTGGTCATTGCCTTGGTGTCCCTGGTCATTGCCTTGGTGTCTCTGGTCATTGCCTTGGTGTCCCTGGTCATTGCCTTGGTGTCCCTGGTCATTGCCTTGGTGTCCCTGGTCATTGCCTTGGTGTCCCTGGTCATTGCCTTGGTGTCCCTGGTCATTGCCTTGGTGTCCCTGGTCATTGCCTTGGTGTCCCTGGTCATTGCCTTGGTGTCCCTGGTCATTGCCTTGGTGTCCCTGGTCATTGCCTTGGTGTCCCTGGTCATTGCCTTGGTGTCCCTGGTCATTGCCTTGGTGTCCCTGGTCATTGCCTTGGTGTCCCTGGTCATTGCCTTGGTGTCCCTGGTCATTGCCTTGGTGTCCCTGGTCATTGCCTTGGTGTCCCTGGTCATTGCCTTGGTGTCCCTGGTCATTGCCTTGGTGTCCCTGGTCATTGCCTTGGTGTCCCTGGTCATTGCCTTGGTGTCCCTGGTCATTGCCTTGGTGTCCCTGGTCATTGCCTTGGTGTCACTGGTCATTGCCTTGGTGTCCCTGGTCATTGCCTTGGTGTCCCTGGTCATTGCCTTGGTGTCCCTGGTCAAGTGGTCATTGCCTTGGTGTCCCTAATTACTACACTGTAGCTTGACTACAAAATACAATATCTAAAAAATATTAAATCTGGAAATTTGATCTAAGCAGGATCTTTCTCAATGGTCAAGCCATGATCAAAACGTTAGGCCCTCCTTTTCAGATGAACTCTGTACAATGAAAGTGCATTTTTAAAGCATAATAGTGTGAATAACATAATATTTATATGCCCAATATGTACAGTACAATATGTACATGTACTTGCAATTTAAGCCTACAATACATGTATGTTTCCCAAAATGAGTGATGTTACAGAGAACTTTCATGATTTGTGTTCCTCTGGAACCAGGGATTCTGCTGCATATCAAACAATGAGGTGACCCGCCTCACTGCTATGATGGGCAACCTCAAGCTGTGTGACTTTTTTGGGAGAAGGTTTTAACGAGACGATGGGAAAATAAACAATTGTCACATATGTACATTGTATAGTTACCACTTTCTGCACTTGGACTTTCGAAACAGGAAATTTTTACCAAGACCATGGTAGAAGTTACGGAGGTGGTAATATAATGACTCATGAGGGTGCATTCCATGACCTTTCCCCTTTGACCCGTCAACAGCTCTTGTTAGCCGGTGTGTCCCTTGTTGTGCTTTCTTTCGTCGTAAGAGGCGACGCTGACGTCCTCCCTTATCATCTGGAAATGGTGCACCGGTAGCATCAACCAAATGTCTGACTGTATAATATCAATAATAATATGATCTACCATGATTGCGACCAAAAACACAGAACAACGCACTGGAAACTCACCACAGGCCTACGTGTACATGTGCTGCACCACTTTGAAACAATGCACTAATTAATGCATTTGCACAATGCATGCGTGGTGACCTTTGCAGCATGACCTCGCTCCTGTGTGCCGCTTTTACCGACTCGTTCTGCATGCACTGTCTGCACTGGACTCTTCGTCTCGGAAAAAGTGACCATGTAACTTTTTTCTGGGCAGAAGTTGGCCGGTAAAAGTAACCGCTGGACTCGGGAAAAGTTACTGGGAGGCAAAACGTCCCAGGTTGTTCGTACTGGACTTAAAATGGGAAAAGTTCCAATTATCTTGGTAAGTTTTACCGAAAAAAAAGTCCAATGCGGACAGGGCTTTTGTCTCCAAAATGTGTCCCCTCAGGGTGAGCCAGGCGTCAAAGTCAGGCTAGAGAGAGGAGAACTTTGGTAAGACTGCAAGATTTGCATGGTGGAAGTACATGTACATGTACCAAGTGGAAGGTTTGCGTGGTGGAAGTACCAAGTGGAAGGTTTGCATGGTGGAAGTACCAAGTGGAAGGTTTGCATGGTGGAAGTACCAAGTGGAAGGTTTGCATGGTGGAAGTACCAAGTGGAAGGTTTGCATGGTGGAAGTACCAAGTGGAAGGTTTGCATGGTGGAAGTACCAAGTGGAAGGTTTGCATGATGGAAGTACCAAGTGGAAGGTTTGCATGGTGGAAGTACCAAGTGGAAGGTTTGAATGATGAAAGTACCAAGTGGAAGGTTTGCATGATGGAAGTACCAAGTGGAAGGTTTGGACGGTGGAAGTACAAAGTGGAAGGTTTGCATGATGGAAGTACAAAGTGAAAGGTTTGCATGATGGAAGTACCAAGTGGAAGGTTTGCATGGTGGAAGTACATGTACCAAGTGGAAGGTTTGCATGGAGGAAGTACCAAGTGCAAGGTTTGCATGATGGAAGTACCAAGTGCAAGGTTTGCATGATGGAAGTACCAAGTGCAAGGTTTGCATGATGGAAGTACCCAGTGCAAGGTTTGCAAGGTGGAAGTACCAATTGGAAGGTTTGCATGGTGGAAGTACCAAGTGCAAGGTTTGCATCATGGTGGAAGTACACTATACCAAGTGGAAGGTTTGCATCATGGTGGAAGTACATGTACAATGTACAAGTATTACAAATTGGTAGGTTTGCAGTGACACTACAGTACGTAATCTCTTTGCAAACAGAGTTCCAGCTGGTAACTTAATGTTTCGCTCTCTCGATGACAGGCAGAGTACACACACACTGCCCAAAATGTTGAGTTACTGGCTTTTTTCCGAGTCACACTCTCCTTCTCAAAAGAGAGGTTACATGTTCATTGTACATGGCGTCACCGCAAACCTTACATTCAAAAGCACTTCAGCTTACACAGTTACAGTACAAAGTGATGCCCACAGAGTTTTTTACGAAATGACTTGGGCAAGAGAAAGATGTCTGCCCCCATGCGACACTCAATGCGGCAAAAATGGCTTGCATCTAACGTGTGCCGCCATTTTCCACACACATGGTGACTGAAACATGTGGGATTGATTTGTTTTTGTTTTTGCTCTCTTAGACTCTTATTGTCAATATTTTTATATATACAAAAAATTGAAACCTTAATTTCCAACGTGCATGTACAATGTACACGTGAACATGTACATGTATGTAAATTGTTAAATATTTCATGGTAAAAAAATGGTGATCATTTTACACATGTACCTCAATGTGACTCATGTTTGCAATAATTTGCAATGCATACATGTGCATGTACCTATAGTTGTAGCCTATCCAATGTATGCATCCTACCCAAACTACTGTAGGAAGAAGTAAAGCGTGATCCAATAAAATGTTGCAACCTGCTTTATTTGATTGGAAAATAGCCTGTGAATTACAGATCTCATCCACACCAGAGTTTTAAGGTCTGCCATTTCAATCCAAGCAGGGGGCTTTGCAAAGACCTTGGACAATGGTCCTGCTGGGATCTAAGCCTCAGGCCCCTGGAACTGGTTTGTTGAGAGGATGCAGTGCTCTCAACTGCCTAGATCATGCGCTGTACATATGTACATGTCATGTACATGTCATCTACAATGTACATTATGTACAATGAACATCGTACATGTACATACATGTACATTTATGTACATGTACAGGTCTGTACAGTACATGATGTACAATATGTACATGTACATATGTATGTGTACGTACTGTACATATACACATACATGTATCCTCCAGTTACCGGTTTTTCGACGATATAAGGACTTTTTTTCAAGCTGACCAAAGTGGACAAAAGAATCACACTAAAAGAGGTCTCAGTCACTTTCTCCACACCGCAGACTATTAGAATAATCATAGAGAAGGTTGATCAAGCCTGTCACTTCCGTAAGATTACCCGGTTTTGTTGACGTCCGCGACGCACCGCACAGTAAGCATAGTCACCTACATGTATTTTCGATGGTGGTGTTTAGTAAGGTGTCCCAGTGCAGCCAAACGCAAAATAAATTCTTAAAAAAACTCAAAATGCTGTGTGGCACTGTACAATTCTTCCCTGTATGTTTTTTGTGTGTACATCTTTTTTTTTTTTTTCGACACTGCTTCTAACACTTTCCTCAAATCATTCATAATTTATGCTTAAAACCTATTGGTCTGGTTGATGTCTTCTTTTGTGACGTTTAAAAAAACTCCACAATCCTCTTTCTCACTGCTTCTTCAGTTATGACCTTTCCCAATGTCACTCAAGAGACACATTTCCTCCTTCTTGGTACTTTCTCTAGCTGCTCTTTTATTTTTTTCATCTTTTTTACAAAAACCTATTAGGCCATGTTACTTTATGTCTTGAAATTAAAAAAAAATAAAAAATATATATATATATATAAGCGAGACGCCCTTTAGGAACCTCCATAGTTTTAACCCAGAACATTGCGTGATATATTCTTTTTCTACGGATGTTGGGGTTTATTATGGTACACTCGGATTTTTTTTAGGACCAACAATAAAGAAAACTGGAGCTTCGAAGCAACTGCCAATTTTGTACCTAGGAAAATAGACCCCAAAAGAACAACTTTTTGAATCACACGAGTTTAGCCTACCGGAAAAGCCTTAACTTTCCACATTTTCGGTGACGGACAAGAGCAGGAAACCAACTGGAAGACACAAAGTCTGAGATCGTTATACGGAGTTGTTTTCATTGTGCGATGTGAGTTAGAAAGCTAAGCGTCGAAAACGTGTACCGTCGAAAACGGGGGTTCACACGATACACTACAACTTAAAACATACATGTACATGTACTGTACATGTAGGCCTACCCGATATACATGTACTGTATTGCCTACATGCATTTGTTGTATTGTAACATGTAACATAGAGCTGCATATATACGTTGCCCAGAAATTAAAGTATAACAATGAAAACCCAAACCTATCCCCGATGTGCATGGTTTGCTGTACACTAGTGAACATACATGTATCCACTGACATTCTACTTCTACACACAATCACACTGGTTAGTTGTGTGTGAACAGCTCAGTCACTTGCCTTACGCTCACTGCTTGAAGCTCTTCATGTACAGTAGTATACATGTACCTGCAGACTGCTACTAACTAGCATAGTAATCCTTCCATATATAACAACGCACAAGACAACGATTCACAGGGTAGTCTGGGGAATCCAAGATCTCTGATATACAGGAGGCATGGGGCTGGGTAATGGTGGAACCTATGTGTCTACTTGTGAACTCAACTACATGTACTCCATACATCCCAAGAACAAAGTTGTTCTCAATTGCTTGCCGCAGTTCTTAGCGTCCTCCCCTGAACACACGCGCACACTGTGTGTATGCCAGTAGATCAGCCACCACAAAACAAGCCGCCCCTATTCACTGTCTCACCATGCCTTGTGTGTCCTGTATATCCCCCACAGTTGCCTGCTGTACCACTCAGCAAACACACACAGCTCCACACACAATCCCCCACACAATCCCCTGTCACCCTTATCAAAGCACCATACTAACCTCCCTGGCTGACCCTATGCCTAGCCAACCAAACACAAGCCACCCCCCTCCCCTCCCCCCAAGCACACGCTTTTAAGTCTGGTTCCCGATCTTTTGTTAGGTAGGGAGAAAGGGGGTAGAGAGGCTGACACCAGGATGCAGCCCTTGGAAAACTAACACCTTATTTGCATACGTTTTTCCCAGGCCATGGCTATTCCAGGCTGCAAGCAGGATTACCCCACCCCCTGGAAAACTTCAGTGTCCTGGTGAAAAGTATGCCATGCCAGTGTGTACAAATATGAGAAATTAATGTGTCATTATAAGATGGGATTTTAAACCAAGTTTAAACTAGTTTTTGCTTTCTGTATCCACAACATATATAAACTAACATGGCTTTCTATACCGGTACTCAAAATATCATCTAAACTAGCCTTGGCTTTCTATTTACCCAGAACATCATCTAAACTAGCCATGGCTTTCTATACCCAGAACATCATCTAAACTACGGTAGCATCAATTGGCTTTTCTAAACCTAGAACACCAAACTAGCCTTAATTTTCTATACCCAGAGCATCATCTAAACAACATGTTGTAGCCTTGGCTTTCTATACCCAGAACATCATCTAAACTAGCCTTGGTTTAGTTCTTTGCCCAGAACATCATCTAAACTATAGCCTTGACTCTCTATACCCAGAACATCATCCACATTGTAAACAACTTGTTGTAGCCTTGGCTTTCTATACCCAAAACATCATCTAAACAAGCCTTGACTTTCTATACCCAGAAGGCCAGAACATCATCTAAACTACATTGTACATCCTTGGGTTTCTATCATGTCTCTACACAGAACATCATACACTACATGTAGCCTGGCTCTCACATCATCCATACATTGGGAATTGTTTGAATGTTCCCATTGTTTACAAACTTCATGAACCATGAAGCAAAACTGACAGTGATGTGCAATACATTGTACGTATTAAGTAACCATGAAGTACATGTAACAGACACAGCTTCAAAGTGACAGCGTGGGAATTCCAATACTTCCCAGTTCGCAGTTCTCTGTCACCAATTATTTTTTTGAGAAAATAACAAACAAGATGACATGAAGGGGGACAAAGGTCACTCAATATAAAAGCCAAATGTTTGAACAAGATTTGGCAGGAAAAAATACAAACAAAACACAGTTTGTTTTCTCTTTGCTCCAGTGCCTGCACCAGTCAGACAAATGTCTAATGTCCATGCAGTATTTCTCCATGTTGCACAGCATGGACAACAAAACAACAAAGTCTTTGGTTCGCAGAAATTAGGCGGGCCTGACGTTTTGATCCTAGAATGAACTTTCTCAAAGGCAGAAAGTCTTTAGTTATAAAAAATGCATTTGTTCAGAGAAACTTACTAAAGTTGCATACATGTACACATGTACACACAATGTATTGTACATCAGTCTAAAGTGTGGAACAGTGCCTTATAAATTTCCCCTAATCGATCAATTTTAAGACATTCCGGCTTTGAGAAAGTCATGCTAGGATCAAAATCAGACCCTCTAAATGTTCATTATAAAATTTTATAGACCTTCCAATTACTGTTTACATGTCATGTACAATGCATACATGTACATGTATATAATGTGCATGAGTACAGTGTGCTTTAGTGTACAGGTGCACAGCACATGGTCAGACTGACAGTCATTTTCAGAAGATAGGAACGTGTGGTGGCCATTCATGCTGTAAATCATGTTTTGAATCGCGATTTACAACTGGTTTTGGGGGCTCACATCCACACCCGCCATAGAATCGCTACACACAAATCCCGACCAAAAAATCCGTACCCAATTGTGGTTAGCAACGGCCAAATGGTGCATGGGTCCTTGAGGGTGGCTCATACACTGAGACTTTTTATAAACACACCCGTCACTTCAGTCAGAGCACGAGAGGTGCATTGTGGGATAACAAAAACCTAGACATTATATTTCTTTGGAGCATTCACACATACTTTATTTGGTGATTCAAATCTCACTAATGATCGCGATAATTGCGTCCACACATCCCAAATTAGTGAAGTGTGAATTGCGATCCGAATATCCTATAATCACATTTTTTGGGGAGACAGTGGGAATGGCCAAAGGAGGACTTGAACCCCAGACCTTCGGGTCAATGTACATGTAGGCCTACAGTACATGCACGTGTACATGTACATTTGTACACATACAATGTACAGTACACGTGTGTACCTACATCATGTATGCATGTAAGTAGCCAGCACAGCAGCACCCACTGTCAGTCTCCATTTATCTACAGTACAAATGTAAGTGATTGATTGATACAGCATGCACATGTACAAACACTTGGCTTGTTTGCGTCAAAGAAAACGAGAGAAAGATAAGAAATCTACAATTACACTGGCATCTTCAATGACATTGCCAGATACACTTGTCATATGGCCAAGTCATTTCATGCCTTTGCCCTTTTTGGACCAAATCTGTTTTAGTTGATTGCGTGACTCTGGCTCCAGGCACCTGTTGGATCAGCGCTAGACATCCTGAGAACCAACGCCCCTGACCATTTGGAAATTGACTGGAGACCAGCCTTCCCATTCCTCTTCTGCCAAATGCTGTCTGCATTCACATCAAAACACACCTGATCCTTATTGTAAAGTGTTGATGAATAGAGGGACTGAATGAATGACAAGGGCCCTGTCTGTGCCCAGAGAAGTCAACCTACTGTACCTGCTAAATGCTTCACTTTCACTGTATACACCCATACCCTGAAAATCAAGTGAAAATGTCATGTTGCCGTGAAAATGTCACTTCTTTGTCAAGCAGGATTTGCAAGGTGATTTCATTAGTGGTTCTATTCCAGGCCACTTTCTTGGTAGTAAATGACTGCAATGCACTTGAGTCTATGGTACGAGATTGGTGTCAAACAATTCCACAGTCTAGACCACAACCAGACAACTGCCTGGCAGATGATTTTTGGGTGGTGATTCAGCTAGTGCATCTGTTATTGGACACTACCAACCAAGATAGTCCTCAGGAAGGGTTTTTTCATTGTCTTCCCCACTACCCTGCCCTACAATACACATGTACTTTATATAAGATGTCTTCATCAGATCACATACCCACGTACATGTGCCGGTAGTTGAATTCCTCAGGATCAATTCAAGCTTTAAAAGGATCCATGAAATCACCCTGAATTCTGTTTTTCACGGCAATAGACATTTTCACCCTATTTTCGTGACAGTTTAGAGTTTAATAATGTCTCTGGCTGGGCTTTGCTGATGAAGATCTACATATAGGCCTACATGTTCATGTACATGTACATGTAGGGCAGGGGCAGTACACGTACTGTATGTATGTAGTGTGCCTACATGTACAGGTACATGTATGTCTACATGAAGGGTATGACCGATCCATGACAAGTTGACAAGTCTAGCAAGAGAGGAACACCACCATGAGAGTAAATTTGGCAGATCTATCTGACCCTGGCCCTGCACCCATTGATGATCAGAACATCCCTCCTGATCTGAAGACCCCAATTTTGAGATATGTCATGTGTTGCTCTTTCTTCAGCCAGCACTTGTTTGCCTGCAACTGGAGACTTGGGGAGACTTGTCATAAACAGGCACACCTGTTGTCCCCAGCTCAAGTCAAATTAGAGGGGAATTATTGCAAAGTCTGGCAAGGGAGGGGCTAGCACTAGCAGTACTCAGACACTGACACACAAACCACCTTGTGCACTGTATACACAAGCCTGTTTATCCTTCCTATAAAAACACCTTCACCCACACACACACTATGCTTTAAAATCCACCTTCGTTAGAGAAGGGGTTTCTTCGAGTTCTACCATCAAAACACCATGCTCTCAAACTTACTTGTATGACAAAATGGCTGTTTCCACTGTCCAAATAATTGCGATTTGAATCGCGATTCAAAAACCGTTTTTGTTTGGCTCACATTCACATGGGCCCAAAAATCACCTCGCAAAAAAATCACCAAAGTCTGATTGTGGTTAGCAGTTGTCAAATGGTGGGTGTGTCCTTGAGGGTTGCCCATGCAGTGAGACATGCCTGCATACTGTACATGTACATGTACAGGTACATGTAAACAAGCAGGTACATCAGTTTCTGTCTGAGTGCTGGCAGTGCATTGCGGGATTAAAACAAATCGTGTGATTCAGCGGAGTGTTCCCACACACATCGCGTCGCAGTATTCTTTGGAAAAGTCTCACTAGCAGTAGAGTCTGAATAACGATTCAAATCCCACTAATAATCACATTTATTGTATCCACCCACAAACACAAAATGTGAAGTTTGAATCGCGGTTAAAATTGCGATCAAAATAATCATGTTTATTACGTACAGTGGAAATTGCACTAAATTTTATTTCATTTCAGAAAAAAATCACTTCTAAGGAGGCCTAGGCCTAGTGCATGCATGACCTCTGAAAAATGTGCTACATGTACCATACTAATGATCGAATCATCCAGCCACCACATGGGTCAAGACGTACAGAATACATTTGTAGTCATTCTCACGGCAGTTTCCATGAATTTTGCATCACTTTCTCTCTTTCTTTGGACTATAATTATTTCTGGCTTTTGCAGGCCTTTGTACAGATTTCCCCAGACACAAGTGGGAAGGGCAGACATAGAAACAGGCTGAACATTGCAGGCTTGATCACAGGTCCATGCATAATGCTTGGAGGTCACTTTGTAGTAATTACTCATAAACTGCTAAGGATGTGTTCTGAATAGCGATTCCAATCTCACTAATAATCATGTTTATTGTATCCACACACACAAGGAGAAGCTTGAATCCCGATTAAAATTGTGATCCAAGTAATCATGAAATAAGGGAATGAGGGACAGTGGAAGGCCTACTATAATCAAATCATTCCGATCCGGCCATCAAACATATGTCAAACTGGTCAAGATGTACAATAATTTGTGGTCATTCTGACTTGTAAGTTGTAGGCAGTTTCGAACAATTGTGTGCAAATCACTTTTTTCTGGCTTTTCGAGCCTTATTATAGATTTTCCAGACACAAGTGGGAAGGGCAGACGCAGAAACAGGCTGAACGGTTGGATGCTTGATCAGAGGTCCCCTTGTACACTGTACACTAAGTAAGGATGTGTTCTGGTTGGATACACGTGGATTTCCTGACTTTGTTTATCAATCCATTCCCTCGTTTGTCATTGTTGCCATGCCAAACCCATTCCTGTCTGGGTCAATTTAAATTGTGTAAATCATATCTGCTAATATCTTTCCACCTTTGAAGGGGTCATTCACACTTTCATCAAATAAGACCCATCCTGATGAGGAACTTTCGCATGCAACATTTTAACATTTGCTGAAATACAACAAACCTACATGTGTAAGTAATATTAGTAACTCTTCCCAAGTTCTGATTTCTTTAGGTGCAAGTCTTCAGTTGTCACCATTTGTGCAAAACAAGTGTGTCTACCTGGGCCTGAACTATGTACAAGTGGTTGCCTTGTTTCCAACCTTCATACTAAAGTGCATTTAAGGTTCCTTACTTGGGCCAAGAGCTTAAGACCCTAAGTATTAGAAATATTACCTGTCCATTGCAATCATACCCACAATTGAGAAATAGTGCCCATAGGCATAACTGCACACTGCAGACAAAACAAGAAGTCTGATTTTTTTATGAACATAATTTTTCCCTAATCCGGCGGCATTTGCCCCAAATTCCAACAGGTATTTCAGACGTGGCTAACGTTTTTTTGAGGCCCAGGGGAAGGTAAAGGCTGGTCTATGTGCATAGTGTACAGCGTACACGATGTACATGTACATGTACTGGGTAGCTGTACTGGGAATTGACATTTCAAAGTTTGCAGTGGGTACAATAGAGAGTTGTGATGCATTCAATGCTAGATGGGGGCTAGAAGTTTAACCTACTGAGTTCACTCACTTCACTGCATCATAGAGCTGTGGCAAAATCATGCCCCCCCCCCCCCGAAAAAAAGAAAGAATCTACACCTGTATAGGCTAGGGCAAAAGCCCTCTACATGTAGTTGAATCAATTCTATTGGCCACAGTACAAACAACTTGAAGTTGGCATTCAATTTTTACATACAGGTACAATACAACTACATGTACCGAGCACCTTTTTGGAGTCCATGAAATTGAATTTCAAACTTTTCAACAAAAGTGTTCATAGTACATGTAGGTACACTGTACGGTACATGTACATAATATGTAAATGAAAGTGGAAGGATGTCCATACTGTACATTCAAAAAATGCTCTCATGAATGGTGAAAATGTTCATTTTTCTTTCTAATGCACAAACTTTCAAGTTCCAATTACATACATGTAATGTAAGTTTAAGATTAAACTAGGCCTACAGTACATGTAGGCTCATATGTACAGGCCTATCATTTTCAAATCCATTTAGAAAATCACTAATGTAACATGATGTTTTGTGTCAATGAGAATGTAATTCAATGTTGAGCACTGAGTGTTCAGTGGTTTGACCAATTAATGCCTGATAAAAAAAAAAATCCGGCAGCTCGTGCGGGATTCGAACCCGGACTCCTGCTTTGTAGTGCAGACGCCTTATAAACCACTTGACCACAGAGCGGGTCGAGTTTGAGCCGTGGATTCAATAATGTGTAGCAGCAAGTAACACACTGCATTACCGGGTATGGTACATGATGTTTGCTTCGAGGAGAATGTACAATGTAATTCAATGAGGGTTTGCCCTGCTCGACATAATTTCATAAGGCATCGGGCAAAGGGCTGAACACTGGCAAAGCACTGAAAGCTCAGTCAAGCAGGGCTAACCCTTATTGAAATACACTGATGGCACAATGACAAATTAGATTACACAGAAGGAGAGCAGTTGAAGTGATTACACCAGTCAGAATTCATTAAAAACCACATTTTGATCTATGTTTAATATTCATCAACCACAGTTTGCCGTACTGTACTTGAGTTGCAACTTGCAATTACGGTAAACAATGTGTGCCGTGTGCTTGATTCATTGTCTACTGAAAACATACAGGCTGCACAGGCTGGACTCAAACCCATGACTCCTGCTTTCTAGTGCAGACGTCTTTAGCACTGGACCCCTGAGATGGTGGTGGCTGTGTGGTGGATTTCAATCTTTTGGTTTTGTGTGGATGGATTGGAAACAATAAACACAAACTTGGGATTTGAATCGCAACAAGGACAAAAAACAAGGTCTTCATTATTAGTGAAACTTTTACAAATAAAATGAATGTTTATTTGCGACAGGATGTGTGTGGGAATGCTGAATTGCACCAATATTTGTTACTCCCACAATGCACCGCTGGCATGGACTGACAGAAAGTGCCGTGCTTGTTTATATACATGTACAGTACAGTATGTCTCCCTGCATGGCCACCCTTAAGGACACGCCCACCATTTGACCACAACTGCTAACCACAATCAGCTCGCAGTTTTTGCGACGTGATTTTTTTGGCATGTGTGGACACGACAAAAACAATAAATTTCTAATCGTGATTCAAATCAAATTATTTTCGTAGTGGGAACGGCCCTATTTCTGTTACCAGGACTTACTTGTTTACAGGGACTGTCTTAGAAACTGCAAATATCAAAAATTACAAAATACTTGCCAAAACTTTTCTGCTTTTGAGAATGATTCTGCTACATGTACATGTACATGATACATGTACAAGTACTGTAGGATCGAAACATCAGGCTCTCTTCCAAACATGTGCTGAGTTACAAAAAACAAGTCCCATGCCTGCAAGCCAGTACTGGTGTCAAACCCTAATATACGTGTAGGCCTACAGGCCCTACACAAATAATTTTATACCAAAATAATGCCATTATATAGGCCTTATAGATGGTTTTCAATATATATATTGGGCCTGGCAGAGTATTGTGAATGCTTACAGTGTAAGTACACTGTACCTGTGAGTACACGTACCGGTACCTGTACATGTACATGTAGTTCTGTAAGTTGCAAAATTCACTAAGGTTCATTGATGGTTGATTTCATCAAGCTCAACCGTAACTTGACTTCCAATTGAAGACAATGAGCAATGTATAAAAATCATAATTAATATAGTACATGTATATGATGCGTACACATGTATTAATTACAACTTATGAGGGACTATCCATCCTATATGTACATGTACAATGTAAGTTAAGGTTAGATTACATAATGTGTAGATGCATCAACGCTGAGTAAACAACTCTGCCATTTGTCAGTAACTTGCACATTTAAGTATTGTAATAGGCATTGGCCTACACTATGATGTACGTACAAATGTACTGTAACATGCAGTACAGTGTACATGTACCTGTACATTTGTACATGTACAGTGTACTGATGTAAACAAAAAAAAATGTGCACAAGAAAGATTGGAGCCGTGATCCTTGACTAGTGTACAGTGCACGCACAATCACCCATTAAAAGAAAACCAAAGCTTCACCCCTACTATACCCCTGGCGGGCCCTGAGTTACTTCCCCCACCCTCCTTGGATAATCCAGCCTAGAAAAAGCCGCAGAGGGTCAAGGGTCACCCAGGCACATTAGCAGTGGGTGAGGGGAGAATTTCTTTTCCCCCTTTATTTTATTGGTGAATTAAGGTGACTAGGGTCACCAGCATGAGAACCCCAGTGAGAATGTCACCAGTTGAGGATTATAGCAACTTGTTGATATACCCCAATGCAACCCTAGGGTTACACTTCCCTGGCCTATCCTCACAAATGGGGGAGGGGGACCCTTCTTAGGGGATACCCCCCCCCTCTCTCTCCTCCATCCTAGATTCTAGGAGTTGGGCACTTGCTTTGTTGAATGTAGGCTCTTGCTGGAGATATCCAAACGCTAAGGGCATACATCAGCATCACAAAAGGGGAAAAAAGCACATTCTGTTCCTGAGCTGAGTATTTTAGAGGTCAGGTCAGTCCTAGACATCCAGTGCATACATGTGTACATGTACATGTACATGTACATGAGGAACCACCACTCAACAGCCAAGGGACTATCTACTCCTTTTAAAGAAGAGTAATATGCCACAAATGGTGACAACTGCTTTACTGACTGCAATTATCAAATTGCAAATATCAAAATTTAGGAGGGCTTATAGGCTTGGCGTTTTGATCTGAGCAGGACGGTCTCGTCCAACCATTTGACCATATTTAACTGCTTACCACAATCGGTTCACAATTTATTTGCGTCACAAATTTTTGGCCTACAGGTGTGAATGTGATATAAAAAACCCCAGCTTTTGAATATTCGTGATTCAAATCCTGATTGTTTGCACATTGGGAATGTACATGTACATGTACATGTATGTAACTGTAAGTCATCTCTTTCAATGAGTGTGGCTAAGAAGAGCCAGCAACTCAGTTAAACATCACTTGAAGGTTTGCATGGTGGAACTACATAAATACAATACATACATGTATCATCACCTGTGGTGTCATCACCTGTACATTGTACAGTAGTTTCCACATACTGCAGTTATTCCTGTCTAAAAGAGAAGTAATATGAAGTCATGTACTGCACAGGTAGACTATAGGCCTAGACTATCAAAACAGTCTTCTAAGTTCTAGTTCAACCCAAACAAACCCTTTCCAAAACTTAAAAAAACGTAATTCTTGAGCCCTTCTTATAGAAGCACTGAAAATGCACATAGATCTGCGAAAATTGGTGCCGGATGTCTGACACAATGGTTGTTTGTGATTTCATCACAGACATTTACACGGTATGGTACAACGCAGCGCATTCGCAAACATCCCTAGTTTTTCCGTATATTTGAGCGCAAGGCCGGAGCAGGAGGAACCTGTATTCATATCGCTGGTACAGTGGTACTGCGATATCATTCACACGGTCGGTGGCATACATGTAGGTTTACCAGTGTTGCTCTCAGTCTCCACAAAGTGCTGCATGGCTAAATGGCAAAGAAAAGGATCAACTGGACGTCTAAAGAAACCGTCCAGCTCATTAATGTAATTGGCAGACATTACCCTGTCTACTAAATTTCAGGAAATTTCTTTCTGGAAGGGAACTTGACAACAAATCACTTTTGACTGCCCCTTTTCAAGTTACAGTTTTCATACAACTTAGTCCCGGATGTAAACAGCTTTGCTGCGCCCAGTGCGCTTCGTGCGTAAAGGCAACCTCGCCAATAAATTTCCTTGCAAACGGTGCATGGGTGCATTTACATAATCAATCTCAGTGTTCATCGCACAGATTTCGCATCGATGCAAAATTTTGGAGGAGTTCTCGATCCCCATCAAGAATCGCAAGGGACCCTTGTGGTCTGGTGAAAGAGACGCGACTTGTAAGGTATCCGTGTGTTCTTGACATCAATGCGATTCTTTCGCACAGAACCCCTATTTACAGCTCTCGAGTATAACAGTCATTGTTTTCCGAATCAAGGCTATTAATGTCAAGAACTACTGTACATACTGCATACGAGTGATACTTTGCGACATGCTCATTGCTCACACATACAGTGTACATGTAGGCCTACAGTGTACGTACAGTACATGTACGTGAACAGTACAGTAGGCCTACACGTACATTTGTAGCTCTACTTACGCCCGGCGGCCCGGCTACATGAGGTTTCGCAGCAGCATGCATTTTTCACAGAAGGCTACATACGGTACATGTACATGTACATGTACTTTTCAGAGAGAAAAACCAAGTTGACAAGAATTATATCATGTAGGCTTACATACATGTATACATGTATGCACATACATGTACGTGTACATGTACAACATGTACTGTACGTACGTGACTTTCAAGAATCTAGTATCTAGAAATGCTGTTCAATAGGATCACCGTCATACACATATAACAACATAACAGGACCCGAGGTACATGTACACAAATGTATCAATCCTACGTGTACATTGTACTGTACATGTGCATACATGTACGTACTAGTATACTGTACATACGTACAGTAGTAGGACCTTTCTCAAAGAAAGAATGGATCACTGATTTTACTCATAATATAACCAAGCAGTTTGAAAAATTGTATCCGCAATTCCGCATGCATTGGATTTGAAAGTACATTACAGTACGTGTACATGTATGTCCCTGCATTGTCCCACTAAAAAAAATCCTTGCCAATGATGAATGACTGACTGCTGTGAAGAAAAAAACTAAAAGGGAAGTGGTTTCAGCACTTACATGTAGCTCCAATGTCAGAGTCCTTTTCAGGTATGGCTTGCAATTCTTGGCAACATGCCAAGAGACAGAAACTCCACTCAATTACTGGCAACTGTCCAAATCATATAAAGTCTGTCATATTTTTGGGCATCGATATACTGTAGTAATCTGCATACGCCATACTGGTACCCCCTTGTACACGTGTGTACAACGTATTGACTGTGTTGTTGGTGCAGTTTGCTTTTGAAGTGCTGCAGTTTAACTTCATGAAATCATCTTTGAACACTGAATATTTTACACACGTTTCAGTATTAAGCAATAAGTCGCATTTCAGAATAATATACTGTATGCTAATCTAACTTAAGAAAATATATGTACTACATCTCGGACCAAACATTTTAAGTTATAAGATTGGTGGTTGGCTTGGACCTGCGTGTAGCTTTTATTGAAAACAAAGTGTCTCAAACAAGTAGTGGGTCTAAACATATTAATACAATTATTAGCTTTTCCGCACGATTCAGCGAAGCGGAAAAGGTATTGTTGTTGTTATGGTTTTTTTTTGTCTTCTTCTTCTTCTTCTTCTTCTTCTTCTTTTTCTTATCGGAAAAATCCCATAGACAAAGCACAGGGATTTTGTGGAGGGCACTTTTGCCATTGAACATACTTGGATTTTTTTCAAACTTGGCAAATACATAGAACCCTTGCTGAAGTTGTGCACAGTTGTCTTGAAAACTTCATGACGTCATCACGGGTCACTAACAGTGCTTTAAAGGGGCAAATTTCAAACTGCATTATTAGCAGAAGTTGAAGTTCGTTTGGTTTCAACTTTGCACTATATCTTAGTTGGGAAAAGGTGTATCCACAAATTGCCCTCATTTGATCGTGACGTCATCTCATGAATATTAATGAGGTCATGAACTTTTTCGATTTTAACATTAATTTATTTTGTTTTTTATTGAAGAAAAAAAACCCAGTTTTGCGGTTTCACCGAGTTCAGGGTCCGGCGTTTTTTTTCGGTTTTGATTTTTCCCAAACAGCCCAAGCCGAGGTGCAGCCATCTTTCTACTCTTCAAACAAAATTGAATTTGAGGCGGTCAATTAAAAAAACTATTAAGATTTTTTTCCAGTACACATCTAAGGAAGGCGACATGTAAAATAAAGGTTTGGCCTTTTGATTGGCCTTTTGATGCCACAGTGAGTTGGCCTCGGTGCTCCCTTGAGTTGACCTTGGTGGTGCCCTGTGCAATTTTGATGCAAACTTTGCAGATCTCACGAGGAAAAAATCAAAGCGGTCAGAAATTATTCCAACGTTTTTGTTTTAGGAATCAGTAGGTACAGCCTGAAAAGAGACAACTGCATCAAACATGGTGGGACAGCGATGCACCAGCATGCATCCCGTCTGTCAAAGAAAGAAATGATCCATGCACTCCACTGACTTATTGTTGCATTTATTTTGCTAGTCATTTTTACAATATTGCTAATCAAATTACAATTTGATTAGCATTATTTGCTAATCAATTTTTTCCGCTTATTTCCATCACTGACATCATAATGTATTGATTGATTCTTCAAGTTTCTTAGGCAGAATTACACACAAGTCAATCAGCCTGAAAGAGGGGTCTTCATACTGTATGGTGATCAGAACCACAGACTTTCAAACTCCATCGTTGATAGACTTTGCATTTTATAAAGCAGTCTTGGGACTTCATTAGTTTGCAACATGTTTGTAGAGAGTCAAATGAGTCAGATGGAATGGAATGAAAGAGTGAATGAAAGAATTATAACATGTTTATATCTTTCCCTGAGAGTCAGAGACACACCATAGCTCCCCATCCCAAATGATGTCCACACACTCAATCAAATACACACCAGGCAATTTCTGTACGTATGTATTTTATAAATCTACACGTGTGTAATAACATGACTGAACTACATACATCAGATGTATACGTCTTCAGTAGGCCTATATAAATTGTACTGTACATGTACATGTACATCACACTGGTACATGCACATATTTGTTTGTACAATAGGCCCTAAATTATGAAATAGGCCTAAGTTTATTAACTTTGAAGAAGCACAATTGATTCATGTAGGTCTGCAAATTCCATAGGACATTCAGTGGTCACTTTTCAGCCCCAAGGTGGTAAAAGAGCTGAGAAAAAACAAAGCAACTCATCAACGTTAAGCACTTAAGTACATGAAACATAAGCCATTCTCTGCACTGTGTATAGCATTTTTTTTTTTTCAAACCTTGAATCGCTACTCAGCATTAACTTCAACTACATGTATATTGTAGAATCTTAAAAATTTAGTGGGCCTGACGTTTCGATCCTAGCAGGACCTTTCTCAAAGGCAGAGTAGAATGATATTGTAGAATGATAATGGGTCAACTACATGTACATTGTACATGTAAAGTTAACACATTGGGCAGGAAGGTGTCTGCGTTCACCTCCTAGTACGCTATATATACTATCCGTCCCTTAAATGGTTGCCTGCCAAACTAGTCAACTACATGTAGTCTTGCACAGGTAGGGGTGTCCTAAGTCAGTTCTAAGCATTCAACCATTAACTGTAGTGTTGTGTAGTGACTAACCGACTTATGCCAGTCTATACTTATAATTTGTATGCCAGGTCCGCATGCGCAATTGTAAAAGTTGTCCTTGGCTTTTTGCCAAGTACATTGTATGGTGAGTTGTCAACATGTTAGGCTAGTTTGGCTCCAGTTAATAAAAGCAACGTGTACTGTCTTTATTCTGAGCACTATATACATGTATGTATGTCCAGGGATCATGTCAATGCTTTCATTCAGATGCAAACAACAAATACTCAATGGCTACATTCAGACAGCGTACATACATGTACATGTGTACATGTAAGTGTTAGTTAAAACCAAACGACTTAAAATGCTTTTTAACCACAGGGGGCAGGTCGTAAATATCTAAAACTCTGTGCGTTCATACAGCATCCTACGGCAAGCAGTTACCAAAACTGGTTTGGTGTTATTTTCAGTTTTAAAAGGTCACGCACTCTGCCCCACATTCAGTGTGGACTTCTGCTAGTTGTGCATGTATGCATAAAGCGTGCGCTACACACACGAACATGTATCATCAGATCGTGAGCACTGTATCACACGGTACTTACTAGCATTATAGCAGCATGGCGTCTGGACGAGCCTAGTCCAGACTCCAGACTCCAGACAGACGTCTACGTCTCCTCGTCTTTTTAAAAAGTCCCTCAGTAGATTTTGGCATTCCTGGTGTGGGGATCGTCGAGCGCATTCTGAATATCCGGCGCTACGCTTCTGACCAAAGGGTGATCAATGCCTTTACTTCATCGTTTGACCAATTGCACGATTGACTGAGAATTGACTTGTCAGATCCTGCAAGATTCTTGAGGGGGGATTCCACTCTCGCCATGGCCACGAACCAATTTAGAAAATTTAACAAATTTGAGGATTTCTACGTAAAGGACAAACAGCCAGACAGTACAATAGTGTCGATGCTTGATATGAAGACATACACACCACACCACTCATATTTGCCATACATTATTACCAGTAGTAACGCAAGCTGTGCAGCCAGGCCGGTCAACATCGCTGCCTAAAACCGGATGTTGAAAGGTGCCTGTGTCCAAACAGCATTTTAACTCTATAGAAGATCAATTATAGCGCTAAACCCTCCTCTCGAGCAGTTTTAAATTTGCATTTTAGCAACGAGTTAAACTGGACCGGTTTTCAACTTAAAACAGTGTTAGAGCATTCAGACACACATTTTAAAAACCGATACAGTTAAAAACTTAAAATGGTACACAACGTAGTTTTAGCGAATACAAAATGCTGTCTGAACGTACCAAACAGCTTCAGCTGCTCAGGAATTGTGCAAAGTGGATGTACATGCATGTAGCATGTTCAATTCAAGTAAATTCAGAAAAAAAGGGCAAACTGACCGAGAAAGCGTTGATATGAAAATCAATATTTGGGGTGATCTGACATCCTTAGCTTAAATTGAAAGCTATGTGAATGTTGACCAGCAAATAGTTAAATCTAAAGTTAAGGCCTATAAATGATCAACGATTAAGATGACCCTGACAGTTCAAACCTTGCAGGACATTGTCCAAAGTTTGTGTTGGCATTATGTTGTTAGATGTGCAAATTATTTGCCCCTCTTGCAAATCTTATCTGTTGAGTGTTGAGTGTCGACACTCAATTCTGCAATCTGAGTCAGAGTAGGCCTACATGTAAGTGCTGCCATTGTTTGGAATATTTTGCCCATGGATGTATTTTGCCCGGATGGATGTGTTATTTCTGAAAATGGCAATTTGGTTTCACTCACTGTCAACAGAATATAGAGTCTGTGTATCTCAATCTGTATAGTTCGCCAAGTAAATGTTCAAGACAGTATCTACACTAACTTTAAAGCTGAGAAGTGCTTAACATGCACCAAGACTTGGACAAAGGATTTCAATGATGAATTTTGATTTAAACACTTTCGATGACAGACTACATTGTACGTCTAATCTCAGCAGATAGTCCAAGTCCTTTACAAATACAGATGTGATGAAGGATCATGAGTCCTGAAAAGCTGTACATATAGCTTTGTGCCAAATCTGAAGAAATTTCAAGTCGTTCCCCCAAACAGATCTGCTGTTGGTGTTACTGTTAGGCTGCTGGCTGGATAAAGGCATTGTAAGTGTAACTGTGTTGATTTTTTTTTTTTATCTGAACCATGTAAACTATGATTTATTTGCACATTTTGACAATTAATTTTATTTGTAAAAACAACAACAATCCTAATTGAAATCAATTTCATTTGATAAAATTACAGACTGAAAACGCTGAAACATTTACTTAGAAGACACATTGTTTAAGTCGGACCCATTCCTTTGTGTACAACTACAATTACAGTACAACTATTAGTACTAGTACTATATACTAACAACTAAGTACTGTGAACTAGTAGTAAAAGTAGTACAAGACAAAAGTCATAAATGACTTAATTCAATAATTGTGAATGTGTTGCACAAGTTCTGACCTAGTGGGGAGTATACCCCCAGAACTGTGGGGTTCTACGTCGTCCGCTGCTCTCCCGACCGGAACCCCACAGATAACTAGGCCTTTTTCCCATAGGCTTCTGTGTAACGTTCACAAGTGCTGTGGCATAGGGATCAGCAGGTTCAGCATAACTCATAAAATACTACTTCATTTGGCCCAAGATTTCTAGCAAATGTGGTTTACATACCACGCACCTGTGTGCAACTGTCCATGTGGCGAAAATGTGTCGATTTCCCAAAAACAATGGGCGAAAACCTCACGGTTTGGTCGCAAGATCCAAACGGCAGCGCCGCAACTGGCAGTCTGGTCCCCTGTACGTCTTCGCAGCAAGGCGCTATACCGTACTACAGGGACCAGACTGCCAGTTACGGAGCTGCCGTTTGAATGTTGCAACCGAACCGGGAGGTTTTCGCCCATTTTGGGGGGGAAATCGACACATTTTCGCCACATGGACAGTTGCACACAGGTGCGTGGTATGTAAACCACATTTGCTAGAAATCTTGGGCCAAATGAAGCAGTATTTTATGAGTTATGCTGAACCTGCTGATCCCTATGCCACAGCACTTGTGAACGTTACACAGAAGCCTATGGGAAAAAAGCCTAGTTATCTGTGGGGTTCCGGTCGGGAGAGCAGCGGACGACGTAGAACCCCACAGTTCTGGGGGTAGTGGGGAGTAGTGGTAGGGTATACTTTTGTTGTTTTAAAAGTCATGTTGTTAATTACTATTATTATTAATAAGCACATTAACACACTAACAATAACATAATATTAACATACTTAACACTAACACTACTGAGTACTGACTAGACAGTAATAATACCATGTGTGGCTGTGGGTGATTACTGATTGGTAGCATTCTCCCCTGTAAATGTAATTATAATTGTGGCCCACTTGGATACTCAGTAAAGCCAAATCCTCAAACTTGGTGTGGAAAAAATACATATAATATTAGTTTTTTGTAAGTAGTGCGACTAGTAAAATACTGGAATCTTTACTGTGCACATCATGCTACATTTTTACAGGGGGCTATTCGTAACCAAGGCCGAGGCACACGCATGTCCACGCATTGGAGCTACAGTACAGTACAGTACAGTATAGTACTATCACTACAGTATCAGTGACACTGAGTATCACATTCACAGTACTCTATGGTAGTCCACCAAGCGCACTATACAATGTACATGTATACCACGCACTGTGGCACTACTACTCCAGCACAAAACAACTTAACAAGGGACCTTTTTTTTGTTTAGCACGAGCCTGAACAATGGCCAATTTTCCCGTTTACGCTCCACAGACAGAAATACAAATAACGGCAAAAAGAGGAAAACAGAATTCTGGAGAACTTACGTGAGCGCTCACTGTCTCTCTTCCCCGGAAAGCCTTGAAAACAGAACGGTTTTGATGAGAAAAGTCTGAAACAAATAAAGTTCTTCGGCAAAGCCACACGAAGCCAGAAATATATGAAATATAGGACGATAGTCTGGTAGCCAACCAATCAATCATTTACGTAGGATATAATGTGACGAAGTCTGGGTGTGTAACTTGGCATGTTTTCCTAGGACAGGTGGGTTAGTTCATTTACACTGGATGGATGTTTAAAATCAGAACTGTTGATCTAAATTGTAAGTTTCAAAACAAAATCACACTATAATTACATTTTACATTAGGTGTCATCTTATTGAAAATAATACATGCATTGATTGTTCACGTATACTTTATGATCCTGGCGAATATAAAGTTACACTTTGGTCTATACATGTTTTACCTATCAACTGAATGGACTAGTCTGAGGGCAGGTGACAACTTCCCGTTCATGCGGTTTGTAATGGGAAATTGAGGGAGATCAGACATGATTACGTCATTGTCATCGCTCTAATGCAGTGTGTACACTGAATGGGTGCGATTGACATGTCTGGGCAGGGTGAGGAGATCGGAACATCTTGACGGCTATTGTTTATCATTCCCGTCTGGCAACTGCCAGAGATCTTGATTGACGCTTCTCAATCCAGACTGTGAGTGTGAGTGGTCAGAGGCGACAGGTAATTCTAACTGTTGATTCGAAGTCAACACTCTGGGCCAGTCCAAATCATGTAAATCTTATCTTGCTCAGTAAGTCAATCATGATTGCATCAATCATTCAATGCCATGGCTTCATGATCGACCATGATCAGTGATCGTAAACGGTTGTATTCCTATTGACAAGCGTTGGAAAGTAGGCAAATCGTGACTAAAAATAACCTGCGCAGGCTTTGTCAACACTGTGCAAGTGGGAAATGTTTTATTGTGATTCTAACTGTAACGGTCATTTAGTAACAATTACCATGCCATTTTGTGCGTACACAGTGTACAATTAATATCACTATCCATGCAACTTGCAGTTGCAAGTTGAAGTTGAAGATTGAACTTCTTGATACTGATATTAATTATTATTAGTGATAGTGATAATTCATGAGGCATAGTGTAGTACAGTAGGACTAGTCCGAGTAACTTGGAGTTGGACCCTTAGGCCTACAATCGCCCTTCTTAAAAAATGTTGAGGGCGTCGGACGATTACTAAGTAGGTTCAAGTCCTTCAGCAGGGTAACACAAGCTGTTAACGATTTTTCGACTCCATGTCCATGACTACCAGTACCAGTACCACTGACTAAAATCGCCAGATTTTACCCCCAAAATACCTAGGTTAAACGTCCCACGTGCCCATCTTTGAATTAAGTGAGAATCACAGATTTCAATATAGTTGCGGTAACCGTAACCCTCATCCTCCCGAAGGTCGGAGACCTGAGGGTTACGGGAACGTATGTACAAAATTATAGCGAGGTTTTTGTTTTTACCATTTTGGAAACACCACTGTCCCGATCGCCCCCTTTTTCCACCCTTTTGAAAATCGCCACACACAATCTAAGGACATGCACTTGATCCCAAATGTATACTGAATGTGATCAGATAACTCAAAACATCGTGGGTAAAATACTTTTCCGAAAAACAGGCAGAAACTCACCAAAATACTGTCTGTAAATGTCCCGTCAACGTCTCCGCCAGGTTCGGAATCCGAACCTGGCGCCTCGACCAATCAGCGCTTAGTCTCGTGACGTATATCCCGCACGACGGTTATTTGCTGTTTCGCAATAACAGTCCACACTCGTGGTGCGCGCGCATATCCATGGTTGTATACAGTACCAGTCGGCTCTTCACAGGACGATGACCTGCGCGCGCACCACGAGTGTGGACTGTTATTGCGAAACAGCAAATAGCCGTCGTGCGGGATATACGTCACGAGACTAAGCGCTGATTGGTCGAGGCGCCAGGTTCGGATTCCGAACCTGGCGGAGACGTTGACGGGACATTTACAGACAGTATTTTGGTGAGTTTCTGCCCGTTTTTCGGAAAAGTATTTTACCCACGATGTTTTGAGTTATCTGATCACATTCAGTATACATTTGGGATCAAGTGCATGTCCTTAGATTGTGTGTGGCGATTTTCAAAAGGGTCGAAAAAGGGGGCGATCGGGACAGTGGTGTTTCCAAAATGGTAAAAACAAAAACCTCGCTATAATTTTGTACATACGTTCCCGTAACTCTCAGGTCTCCGACCTTCGGGAGGATGAGGGTTACGGTTACCGCAACTAATTTCAATACTGCCTACTGTACTGGTCATTTGTTGTACTCACGTTTGAAGAAAGATGAGAAATTTCCCCTCATTTGATCGAGAAGATTCTCTCCCGTACAACGACCCAAAAGGCAGCCATGTTGATTTCAAATTGAAATGATCATATATACACGCAAATCGATGACGTTGTGACATGTCCGTGTGCTTTTGAGAAAAGTCCTGCTAGGATCAAATATAAATCAAGTAAAGTAGTTTGCAACGTTCCTGTAGAGTCTTTGGTCGCTCCATTAATCTTGTAAGATCATGGTGTTCTTCACCTTTGCTTGCAGTGCATACTCTGACTGTAGAGTTCTATGTTAGAATGTCACGCTCTATTGCAGTACACACTACATGTAAGTTGTTTTCTGTGTAAAGAACTCTTGGGTTCCAGTTTTCAGATTGAAATGGCAAGTACAGGTACTACAGAGGTTCAGCCATCCAGTACAGAGGATGGAACAGCCACCACAGACATAGCGGACCTGTGGCAGAACATATCTACCAAGGATGTCCCGTCTTCTGAGAGTGAAATGCCGCAGACAGACCTTGGAGCAGTAGGAGGCTTATCATCAGGTACTTTCTTCTGTTGTATTCATTTAAACAAATTCATGGGAACTTTCTTGGTTCAAGTCCAGGTCCACACAAAGTTTTCATTTCATTTTTCATTTTTCGGTTTTTTTTTTCACTCTGACCTTCCTCAATCCTCCGTAATCCTCCGGGTTGTGTTGGAGGATTGTGGAGGATCGAGGCAAGTATGGGCATTGCCAGTTGGAGATCATGGAGGATTTAGGGAGGTTGTTCAATTTACACTGGATGATTGTGGAGGATTGAGAAAGTGTGCTACCGTACAATGAGATCTTTGAGAATTTTTGAAGATTGAGGAAGGTTGTTCAATTTACACTGGAGGATTGAGGAGGGTTCCAAGTAACCAGTATGAGGGGGATACCTGAATGTGCCATATACGAGCAACTGATAGAAAAAGGTCCTGAACACAGAAAATAATCAACATTTTTTCTGTAGTAAAATTCATTTGAAAAGCAATGAAATCCCTTCGTCCACAAATATTTGACTTTTGGGGTATTCCAAAAACCATTGCAGACCAATTCCACAATTCCTGAACATTGTTGCTTTTTGGGGGCCAAACAAAATAACAAAAACTGATTGTTAACTTTTTCAAAAGTTTTTAAAAAATGGCAAAGGAGACTCTGTCTGGATTGGGACCTGGACCTGAAACCTCTGATTCTGCATGCCGGCGCTCTAACCATCTCAACTATCCAGCCTTTAGATGGCAGCCTTTCCAAATAGTCAGCTAGAATTTGCCACAATTTGACCCCTGCTGATATTTGCTTTGCCAAAATACGCCATTTTTTTGCCAAACAGCCGACCCAACGTGTAGCACCAAGGCTAAGCCAGGTGAGCAAGCCTACCATGTAAAATGGATCCAGTGGAGAGGTAATACCACACCCATCATCACCCAGAATGAGAACGGTCCCTGCCCCCTCATCGCCATTATGAATGTGCTCTTGCTGCGGGGAACCGTCCAAATCCCCCAGATGGTGGAGATGGTGTCGTCCAGCCAGCTGGTTGGTTACCTTGGTGACTGCCTTCTCAACCGCTCCCTGGAGGTGAGGTTGTCTTCAGTTGTGTGCCCCAGTTGGCCTTTGAACTTATGAATTATAACCTTGCGACGCCATATCTGCAAGACCTGGGTAGATTTCACAAAAGGCCTTTTCACACTAGTTTAGACGAATCTCGGGGTTGATGCAGGGTTGACAATTGCCGATGATTCACACTTGCTAATTTTCAATCCCCGTACCAACCCCGAGATTGGCTTTGACCCAGGTTGAACGTCTGGAGTAGGGTTTAAATTTTCGCCCAGGGTTGGAAATCTTGCCCATTGTTAAAAACGCTGACAGTGTGAAACGAACCGGGTTGAGTTCGCCCCAGGTTGAGTGCTGTGGGATTTTTTTTTGTCTACAGGCACAAAGGTTATGGCATTGGAGCGCGTGCTTTTTGTCGATGTTTATTATTAATATTGGTACACCAGATCGATCTTTCGCTGTTTGTTATTGTCGACAATGCCATGACATACATGACGCGAACGCAGGATTAGGAGGCGCAGGCCTGAAAGCGCTGCAGAAATTCACACAGCTTTTGGGCGAAATTAGCCTGACATTGCCTTGTTTGCATTATTCATACATCCTGTCTTGAATGCAGCACTTCGTGACGTTTTCTTGATTCATTCTCTTCTGTTCTCCACCTGCGCAAATGCATGTAAAAAGCAAAAGAAAGATCATCTCGTATGGAACATCGCGATTGAGTGCAGGAGCCATGTTGCATCTGAATCCTTTGCATTGTATGATTGTTGATTGGTACTCTGATGTGCTGCACAAGATACTTGTGTGAAAAGTTTGCGGTAATCTTAGGGTTGAAATCACCCCGGGTTGAAATAAGCTCAGTTTGCATGAATCAAGTGTGAAATGATACGAGGTTGAACGCGGGGTTGAAAATTCAATTTTCAACCTGGGGCGAGAATTTCTCAACCGGGGTTGAGAGGCTGTAGTGTAAAAAGGCTTAAAAAGCAATGTAACTCAACTTATGATTGATAACTCTTCTGAAGGGGACTTGGGCCATATTGTCTTGAAATTGATCGTAAGTTACGATGAGTTTAACGAAATCCACCACTGGTCATGCAATCAGTGGCTGTGATGTCAGGTCCACCCTGTCCACTCAGTGACCCTGATCATCCTGGGACGATTTCATCAAACATCAAGTATTGGTTGTGCATCGAAATCGATGGTGACTGCTTCAGCTTTGCTCCCGTCTGCCGTGTGCGTGGAGGTGGCTGTGGAGTCCAATCTGCGATTTGCAGGCGCGGGATCTTACAATGTACAGTATGATCAATTGACGGACCATGAGAGATGCACAGAAACCTTGGCCTATCACAACTTATGGTGTATCACAACTTACAAAGGGTTATCAATGTTAAGTTGAGTTACGATGCATCATAAGCCTTTGTGAAATCCAGCCCTGATCTGGTGACTTACCTCACTAAGTGCTGGTTCTGAATATTTTGTGGATGATTTACAGATGCAACATGATTCTACTATATTTATATGACATTTTTAAATGTCTCTTCACTATCTAGTGATAAATGGCCCGGGTAGTAGATATGAAACATCAAAGTTCCATCGCTAAAGCTGCCATCCTGCGCAATCATATGTGTATGAATCTTACATCTCCTTACCCAGAATGCCTCGGAGGGTGTCCAGCGAAACTACGAGCAGAATATCCACGATGCCATGGAGATCATTACCAAGCTGTCCACGGGTCTGGACGTCAACGTCAAATTTACAGGGTAAGCACATGCCTTGAGTCTTGCAACATTTCAAGCAGTCTTTGTCCTCACATGCCCCGTACAGTTACTTCACCACAGGAAGAGCTTAAGTGTATTGATAGGGCCGTTCCCACTACACCAAATAAACGTTATTATATGGATCGCAATTTGAATCGCGATTCAATTTCCACGTTTTGTGCGTGTGGGGACTCAATAAACGCGATTATAAGTGGGATTTGAATCGCAATTCGGACTCCCCTAAGAGTGAGATTTTTTTCAAATAATCGCATTTATTTGCGACGCAATCTGTGTGGGAACGCTCCGCTCAAATCGCATCATTTTTTTTAAAGCCCATGATGCATTCCGCAAGCATGGCATTTCCTGCCAGCAGCTTACTGCCAGGAAGTGCAGCACAGCGTTTGTTTACGTTCGTCAGTGAGTCCCGCCATTCTCGCTTGCGCAGCGCGACCACATGCTAACCGCAATCGGCTCGCGTTTATTTGCGACGCGATTATTTGACCTGTGTGGACAAAAAAAAAAAGTTTTTGAATCACGATTCAAATCGCGATTATTTTTGTAGTGGGAAGGCCCAAATGATATCATTCCTGACTGTACATGTATGTTGAGCTTCATAACTCTTTAGTACCACATTGTTTATTCAGTACGTACAGTCTGTTACCAAATTGTTTTACCCTTAGGCTCTACCACCAGAGAGTTATCCAGCCCTTAGGTGTAATATACCAGCACTCTACTTGAGCTATCCAGCCCTTAGGTGGAATGTACCAGCACTCTACTTGAGCTATCCAGCCCTTAGGTGGAATGTACCAGCGCTCTACCAGCTGAGCTATCAACCCTTAGGTGTAACGTACTTGTGCGATTAATGTAGACAGCAGTGATAAGCCACTTACCGTAGTATATCTTCAATGCTAACCTTCTGCAACATATTGCAAACAATTAACAGCAGGGTATTCTGTCCAACCTTCATCTACCAATCTTCTCTTCTATCTCTCACTGTTCCTGTCATTGTGTCCTCAATGAATGCTCTCCTAGGATTGACACACATCAGGCTCTTTCTTGTTCTTTTTTACAGGGTCAGAGATTTTGAGTACACACAAGAGTGTGTGGTCTTTGATCTGCTGAGTATAGCTCTGTGCCATGGTTGGCTGTATGACCCACAGAATGAGGAGATTGTGTCTGCCATAGGCTCCTGTAGCTACAACCAGGTGGTGGAGAGAATCATAGCCAGTAAAAGCTCCAAGGACGAGGATGATCTTCATCAAGGTTTGGTCCCTAATGCTCCTCTAACAACTAAGGGATCTCTTTAAAGCCCCTACACGACAGTGGTAAGATCGAAAAACAGAAATGTTAACATATGTACATGAAAGTTATACAGTTTGAAGATAGTTATAGTAGAAACTTCTCACTGAAATATTTCTACCTAAAAAGTTGTATTTTGGGAGAAATTAGTAAAAGAAATAGTTTACGTCTCACCGAGATCTAAACTATTTTTCGGAACAGTACGGCGGTGAATGCTGCATTTTCAATGAAGCAGTTTTCACGATTTTCTCAAGACTCAGTTGGCGGATTGAGCTGAAATGTTCACACGTGCGCTATTTCATGCATATGTTGGATCAGACAACGTATGGATGCTATTCTTTGACCTCGACCAATGTTGTGTAGGGGCTTTACACCATGATTATTTAAGCTACATGTATAATTCAATGGCGGTTTGCTTTACTCAATGTACATGTAATAAGCACTGTGTGCTCAGTGCTTTGCTCAATTGCCTGCTGAAAGAAATCAGGCAGCTAAGGGTGAATTCGAACCCATGACTCCTGCGTGCTATTGCTGATGTACATGTATTT
Organism: Luidia sarsii; assembly: GCA_949987565.1. Taxonomy (NCBI): domain Eukaryota; kingdom Metazoa; phylum Echinodermata; class Asteroidea; order Paxillosida; family Luidiidae; genus Luidia; species Luidia sarsii. The sequence continues at coordinate 6,440,932 of OX465122.1, forward strand.
GACTCAAATCCTGTCTGATCTGCCTGTATTTGTTTTTCAGTGTGGCAATTGGGAAAAACACTGAGCATACAGTGCTTATTACGTCGAGTAGAGCAAACCCCTTATTGAAATACACTCTTCTTTATTCAAAAATCATAATTATTGTATCTACGGTATGATACAAATTATAGAAATAATTATACGAAGGCCTTTTCACACTACAGTACCCTTTTCAAGAGTCAAAACGTGTCATTGACATTAGGGCCGTTCCCACTACACCAAATAAACGCAATTATTTAGATCGTGATTTGAAACGCGATTCAAACTCCACTTTTTTTTGCGTTTGGGGACACAATAAACGTGATTATTAGTGGGATTTGAATCGTGATGCGGACTCCACTAAGAGTGAGACTTTTTCAAATAATCATGTTTATTTGCAACGCAGTGTGTGTGGGAACGCTCCGCTCAAATCGCACTGGTTTTTTTTTAAGCCCACAATGCATTGCGCAAGCATGGCATTTCCTGCCAGCAGCTTACTGCCTGGAAGTGGAGCCCAGGGTTGGTTTACGTTCTTCAGCGACTCCCGCCATTCCCACTTGCGCAGCGCGACCACATGCTAACCGCAATCGGCTCGCGTTTATTTGCGACAAGATTAGGCTATTTGGCCTGTGAGGACACGACAAAAAAAAGGGGGTTTTTGAATTTTTGAATTTTTTTTCCTAGTGGGAACGGCCCTATAGGGAAATCACTCGTATTGGTATCATCCCCATAATCCAACATCAGAGTTTTTCACACTACAGTTCCTTGTACACGTTTTCAAAGTTACACAAATTCCTCCCAAAAGTTAGAGGGCCTGATGTTTTGAACCTAGCAAGACCTTTCTGAAAGGCAAAGTGACAAGGACATACACAGACAGTCAGAGGAAGGAAAGCCCTGACACACATGGCAGAGGAAGGACAAAAGGGAAGGGAGTGGGAAGCAGATGTACATATTAAGGGAGGGGAGATCAAAGGGAAAACAAACAAAAGGGTGGGGAGGATCAAAGGGACGGGAGGATGTGGGAGATCAAAGGGGTAAGGGACAGGGAAGATGAAAGAAAAGAGGGATTAATGAAATAAGGATTAGTCATTCCCTTCCTGAATATTTAGGCCACGTTCATCCTGTGTAAACTCTTTGACATGGGTCAATCATGTTGATCATTCACACTACATGTACATGTACCGGTACATACCGGTACATGTACATGAACGTAACACAATGACGGTAATTGTGCCACACATGCAGGTTTTGACCCGTGTATTTCGTTGATGGGGTCACACTGCTCAATGTTGAAAATTATTACCATAAAATATGTTAGATTACATTGAGAGGAAATCATGCGACACATACATGTATATGCTATGCTACACTTGTTGTAGTCTTTTCTTATTTCCCTGAGTGTGCCTGACATTAGATGCTATTTAGTACATTCTACTAGTTGCTCACTTGTATATCATGCTCAAATATAGGTTAGTCAGTTTTTGTCTTGTAGGATGTTGCTCAATTTGTTCTCTATTTTAAACAGCCCCATGAGGCTTTAGCTAGCCATGACTGCATTGCTGCACTAGTTTGACTGTTAGTCCTTGCATTTCATAGGGCTAGTTGCTGAGCAGTTCTTGGAGAGTACAGCCGCCCAGCTAACCTTCTATGGTCTATGTGAACTCAACACGGCCACTGAGGAAGGTGAACTCTGTGTATTCTTCAGGAACAACCATTTCAGCACATTGATCAAGCACAACGTAAGTAGCAATTGTGGCGACCGGTAAAACATGTGGGGTTCAGATTAGTGAGGGCAAAACTACTCAACAACTCAATTTCTGGTCCCCGAATGTAGGCGTGGGTTCGAATCCCACTTCTGACACTTGTGGCGACCGGTAAAACATGTGGGATTCGGATTAGTGAGGGGAAAACTGCTCAACAACTAAGACCACTCTGTATACTGGTTTGTGCTTTGATCAAGGTGTATACTCTACTCTTTATTAATTATTCTGGTTTGGGGAACAGCATGGCCAGGCCAGTGGCAGAGTGACATGGAAAGTGTGTGAAGCACAACACTGCCACCAGCGAGGGCGCTGTTGAAACTGCAGTGTGTGTGCATCTCCCTCTGGCGACTCTCTACCATCCTCACACAATGATGCCTCATATTTCAGGGTCATTTTTTTTGGGGGGGGGGAGTTTTTCTCTTCAAAACTGAGTATCAGCAAGATTGTTTGTTAGTATTTTAAAACAATATAAATACAAAAATGTTGCAAACTCCTTACTGACAAAAATTACCAAAACGCAAATTTTTAACAATTTAGTGGGCCTGACGTTTTGATCCTAGCAGGACCTTTCTCTATGGCAGGAAAGTTCCTGCTACAATTGCACTGCCTGTCCATATTTGTTTAGATCAGTTAAGATTGGTTAATTTTGGTGCAGTTAATATTGTTTAAAGCCCCTACACAACATTGGTAAGATCGAAAAACAGAAATGTTCACAGATTTGCATCAAACTTATACAGTTTGAAGATGGTTTTTAGTAGAAACCTCGCACTGAAATATTTCTGCCTAAAATGGTGAATTTTGGGAGAAAAGAGTAAAAGAAATAGTTTACGTCTCACCAAGATCTAAAGTATTTTTCGGAACAGTACGGCATTTAATGCGAAACATATGAAGGGGTTTTCATGATTTTCTCGTGACTCAGTTGGCGGATTGAGCTGAAATTTTCACAGGTGTGCTATTTCATGCATATGTTGGATGAGACAACGTATGGATGCTGTTCTTTGACCTAGACCAATGTTGTGTAGGGGCTTTAAGCTTTAAAGCACCAGTTTTTGAATAAATTTATTCCTTTGTAAGCAGTATAAAGTGCTGTCATTTCCATTCTAGCAGGAAGGCAGAAGGAAGCCCTTTCTGAAAGTGCATTTACCTTTCTCAGTGTCAGCATTGAATCCTCTGTTGGATTTCATTGTGCAGAATGAGCTGTGTGTTCTAGTGACGGATCAAGGGTTTCTGACAGAGAGCAAGATTGTCTGGGAAACACTGGGCAGTGTGGAGGGAGACAGTGGCTTTGTGGATGGTGAATTCAATGCTAGGCCACCATCCAGCCAACTGGCCACTGCGGCTGCTGCAGCGGCCAATATGTCACCTGACCAACAACTTGACGCTGAGTAAGTGTAAACCATTTGTGTAACTCATTGCTTATTGGCTAACGCACATGTGTGACACTACACCAAGTAAACGCGATTATTTGGATTGCGATTCAAACTCCTCTATTTGCGTTTGTGGACCACAATATACGCGATTATTAGTTGGATTTGATTTGCGATTTGGACTCCACTAAGAGTAAGACTTTCAAATAATCGCATTCATTTGTGACACAGTGTGTGGGAACGCTCCACTGAATCGCAACCGTGTTTTTTTAAATCCCACAATGCACCGCTCATGCTCTGTTTGACAGGAAGTGCCGTGCTTGTTTATATATCTCCCTCAAGGACACACCCACTATTTGACCACAACTGCTAACCACAATCGGCTCACGATTTTTTGCGACACAATTTGTTGGCCTGTGTGGATACGACCAAAATAAAAAAAAATAATTGCGATTCAAATCCCAATTATTTTTGTAGTGGGAATACCTATTGAAGGCTGCACAGCTCTGTCTGTTCTGTACAATTTGTATAGACAGTATACTTATCTTTCATTTGATATCAAACTTGAAACCTTTTATTACTTCTTTCATTATGAAAAGTCCCTGCACACTCAAGTCTGGCCCTTTATGCACAGTCCACAGTACCTGGTACATGTAGTTGTTCTCGTTGTACTTGAAATTATTATCGGAAGACAAAGAAATATCTTCTGTTGCCTCTGCGTTTTACTAGATTATTCACTAGAACTTTCCAAATCTGTATCTGAGTCACTGAGTGAGTGACTTATATTTAGAACAAAATCACAATCTGTATTCCTATACATTGTCAAATTGACAATTGTTAAGAGAGATTAACTCTAGACACTTAGCCCAACTTACCCTAGATTATGCATTGTGTGCTCTATGTGGTTTGCTTAATAGTTACCTGGTAGCGCTTTCATTACAAGAAGATCAGCAGCGTGATGAGATGGCACAGTCATCCAAACTCAGTGACATCCATGAGCAGGACAAGCACTCCAGAGTCATGGCTGCACTGTCTGAGTGAGTTGTCAAAACCCTAGTCATGTTAGAAGTGAGGTGAGCTGCAATGCCATCCAGGTGAAAGTTCTTTGCATATACAGTGGAACATCGCTATAATGAACACGATATACCAAACAGTCGGCTATAACGAACATGCTCCCAATTTTACTTAAATGAATATGCGCTGCCTGCTGCTAATTTTTTTTTCATGGATCCTTCGATGTTCGTTCTAGCCACAGACATAAATAACCTATGATAGACGGACAAGAGCAGGCACTAGACTGTAATTTCAGGACGCGTGGAAAACCATGGGCAAACTTGTTCGTCACGTCACACGGACGGAAGTGTGTACACAAACTCAGTGCAAGATTACGCATACTGGCCCACCATCAACGAAGAAAATTACAAATTTTGATTCATTATTAACACGCAAATACACATCTGTTATGGAGTATGTAGTATCTTTGAAAAGGGCTTTTGATCTCAATCAGCATGGTTTCTTCCAAAAAATCCAGTTTGAATCCATCATTCCGGGATTTCTCCATATGTTTGTGCACATTGTTCATCTACTTCCGCCCATGGTTTCACATTTAGTCGGGCTCCATCACCATTACAGTATCCTGACGTCGTTTTCCATGGACGTTGTGTATGGCTGTCGGTCTATAGGTTATTTATGTCTGTGGTTCTAGCGACGTTCCACTGTACGTACTTGGATATTTGAAGTGCAGTCTGAATCCTCTAACTGCATTCTAAATACCGTACTCAAGAGCTTATATGCCATCAGGACTGGGCAAGAGCCATTTCAAGTGCATGCTAAGTATTCCAATAGCATTGTGAACATTCCTCATTCCGGCAGATTCTGTTTAGTTCCTGCTGAGTGTGAATAAGTCTGACAGGGCCTTTATTGCTCACAAGGCCATATCATGAAAGCCAACTTTTATGGTAAACCTCATAAAGTTACTACATCGATACAAGAGTAATCACACTCTGCCTGTTCAACTGTTAAGTACCGTAAATTTCCGCGTACAAGGCGCACCCGCGTATAATCCAACATCAGAGTTTTTCACACTTCAGTTCCTTGTACACGTTTTTAAAGTTACACAAATTCCTCCCAAAAGTTAGAGGGCCTGATGTTTTGAACCTAGCAAGACCTTTCTGAAAGGCAAAGTGACAAGGACATACACAGACAGTCAGAGGAAGGAAAGCCCTGACACACATGGCAGAGGAAGGACAAAAGGGAAGGGAGTGGGAAGCAGATGTACCGTAAATTCCCGCGTACAAGGCGCACCCACGTATAAGGCGCACCCCCAACTTTCGACATCAGCCGACAGAAGAAAAAAAAGTTGCAAGGCCAACTGGTAAAATATCGCCAACTCATGGGATCTTCTTCTGAGGTGCTTGTCAATTAGCCCCTGACCATTTTCCCCCTAAAGTCTGCCATTGTAGGCCGCGAAACTCTGCATTTTGTAACATAAGGTTTAGGACTTCGCCTATCGCTTTGATCATTCTTCCGAAGTTCGACTTTCCGGGTACTCAATAGCGAATGCGGCGCGTCGCGGCGCATCAAAGATAACACGGAGAGTGTGGGCCGCGTCTGGCGGTCAACACAAAGCCACACAGGACACTGATACGGTACCAAGTTTCCATGCAGCACCCACGACCCACTAAAGAAGGTCACGGAGTACCGTAAGTAGCACATGCGGACTGGTAACAAGACTACCTACACACGTGATTACAGGATGCATTGAGAAAAAGACAAGGCAAAACGTTTGGTTACGCATTTTTTTTCTCCTGATCCCAACTGAGTAAAAACTGCATGGGGTTTGAGGCCCCATTTATAATTTTGAGACTGATTTTGGATTCTTTTGAAATCGTTTTTAATTTTGAGACTGATTTGGCATTCTTTGGAAATCGTTTTTAATTTGTTAATGATTTTAAATTGAAGTGACATGTACTATTTCTGTCGGTCTCATCTACCGGTACTCACTTGCAGTGGGGTCGTTGCCGACACATTGCCTTCGCGGAGACCGCAATGCAAGAGTCGATTGGCTGACTGACAACACTTCCCTTGCGGTTTCGGGATGTTCCGGCGTTGTTTTTACTTACGAAAGCTTATCGCCCTTCAAGATCCCTCTGATGTTTGCCCTATACAAGCCTACTGACTGGCGATAATGGGGCTGGGAAACCAGTACATTTTTACAATAATGCAATAATCATCGGAAAGCGATATTGCGAAATCGATAAATATGGTGATATCCAACAACCTTACCCACGACTCAGTAAGGAAGGTCACGGAGTACCGTAAGTAGCACATACGGACTGGTAACAAGACTATCTACGCACGTGATTACAGGCTGCATTTTCATTGGATGAGGCGCATGGACACAAACATTACGTCATGTCTGGCGCACTGCAATTTCTACGTTTGAGTGACTTGCGGAAATCATGGTGGAGGATGCTTCCTGTATACGCACGGAGGCTACGCTGCGATAGCCCCAACGCCGCGTCGTGAGAAACATCGGTACGGTCCACATCACCCGATCTTTCGCCAAAAGTGTCTCTACTTTCGCAGTGGGAAAGTGGTACATGTTTGATCAATATGCGACGCCACAACGAAGCTCACTTATTGCCTTACGCTTAAGTCACTTTCCTACAGGCGACCATTAGAATTACCAGTAGAATTACTTGTTCCTCCTCTTCAGCGGGTGCACTCGGCGGGTGGTCAAAGGTCACTTTCCCACACGCAAGCGAACAGCGGCCAGCGGCCACAGTGGTAAAAGCTGCATCCTCTGATGTACCGCGTGCGGAGTTCAACTATAACAAAGGGACGCTACCTACATACATGTATTTGTACATGTACCTGTAGTACCGGTAATGCACAGGGCATGTGGCAAGGGTGACACGATGGCATGCGGCACAAAGGAATACAAAGGTTTTGGGAGTACCGGTGAATCAAAGTGGCGCAACCGAGTGTAGCCAAGGTTTGATGGACTGAGCGTTAGTGCAAGCTCCTTTGGTGAATCAGGCTTCACGCTGATTGGTTACAGCTGCCGGGGATCAACACTGGTTAGGCTCATACGGGCAAATAGTGTTTTAGAACCTTTTACTTGTGCCGCGCAATGATTGCAAACCCTACTAACAAGACCGCCAGCGGGCTGTACCCGCGTATAAGGCGCACCCCCAACTTTTGGTTTTCACGTCGGTGAAAAAAGGTGCGCCTTATACGCAGGAATTTACGGTAAGTTCTTTTGAACTTTGACTGGACCGGGACATGAACCCGAGACCTCTGGATTAATGTACCAGCACTCTTCCGTCTGTGCAATTCAATCAATTAAACCATTAACTTCTGTGTATCTCTAGGGATCACATCCCCGCTTTCATTCAGATGCAGACAACCAATTTGTGTAAACCTGGGTACTCCAGCTCTGGGCTCACACAAAGTGGATGCAGCTTTTTCAATTGAAGTCAAACAAACAGAGGAAAAACTGACTGGGAACTTTTTAACAAATTAAAAAATTGGCAAAGAAAACTTTGACTGGACCAGGACTTGAAGCCGAGACCTCAGGACTTACGTACCAGTTCTCTTCCATCTGAGCTATCCAACCCTTAGATAGTGGCCTTCCCTAATAGTCACTTAGTCTTTGCTAAGTGACTATGCTTACCAGCCTTAAAGCTCCCATGTACCATTTGTGCAAATCCAACTTGGTCCATTCGCAATTGCCGACGACTTTTTTGAGTTATATTTGCAATCTTTTGCTTTAGACCTATTCTGCTTGGTGCATTTTACGATCCTGAAAGTTGACACAATTTGATGAAAAAAATTGCCAGTTTTTCACAATTTTCTCGCGAAGCGGTTGACAAATTGACCTGAAACTTTCACAGGTTTGCTATTTCATGCATATGCTGGATTAGGCAAAGTATGGATGCATTTCTAAGACCTTTAACCAATGGTGTGTAGGGCCTTTAGTCAAAAAGAGTAAAGGGCACATTTGACTGTGGTTTGCCATTGTTTGTTCTGATTGTGCGTTGGCAGTCATGAGTTGGCCATGCAACTGCAGGAGCAAGAGGACTTACGCCTGGCACAAAACATTGCGCAGGAGGAACAAGCGCAGCAGCAACAACAGCAGCAGGCCCGCCCCCAGGGTGCACAAGCCCCGCCCCCTCAGCAACCCGCCCCAGCCCAACCCAGCAATCACAAGGTACAAAACCATTTGTTTTTGTTTATTTTGAAAAACAGCACAGAAAACTGGATCGGGACTTGAACCTGAGACCTCTGGTTTTGTGTACCAGCGCTCTTACCATCTGAGCATGTTTTTTTAAATGCCATTTTTTGTTTCAAATTGGTTACAATTTTCATGTTAGTTTTTCTTTACTTTGTTTATTGAAAAAATAACCAAACTGTAATTATCACATTCATGTGCAATATATTCCGTTTTTCGAAATTGTCCTTAGTACATTCAATTAGTGAGCACTCTTATTTACTCGCTTTTTGTATCCTTTAATTACTATTTTATGTTTGTCGTGATTATCTGTTTGTGATATACAAAAATGTTGCAAACTGCTTACTGACTAAAATTACCAAAATGTAAATCTTAAAATTTAGTGGGCCTGACGTTTCGATCCTAGCAGGACCTTACACGTGTATTGGCCAGTAACTTGGTTGCTAGAGGCTATAGTTCTCGCCAAGTGAAGAACTCCATCGCTAAAGTCTATTCCATTCCCAGAAGTTCGGCACTAAAACAAAAGCCAGCAGGTCCCAAGGACAAGCCCAAGGTTCCCTTAGTTACTTCCTACCACCCTTCTCTTCCTCCTCTCAGGAAGATAACTAAGGAAAACCACCATATTCTCCACACTTCAGATCGTCTGGCTGAAGCCATTCCTAATTCGCCTGTTTTGGCTTTCAGGCGCCCCCGTAACCTGCGTGACTTAATTGTCCGAGCAGAGGTTCCCCCTTTGGACTCTTCACCTCCAACCAAATTTATTGGTACATTTAAGTGTACCTCGAAATGCATTGTTTGCAAGACACATGTCAAGGAAATAGACTCTTTCAATGGACATTCTTCTGGAACTACCCACACGACCTATGGCTCTATAATGTGCACTACCTCAAACATCATATACCTCATCTCTTGTAGAGTTTGTAATATTCAGTATGTTGGCGAGACTAAAAACACCCTCAAAAAACGGATCTATGGCCAAAGGTCTACTATCAAAACCGGTAAAATGGTCACCCCTGTTGGGTATCACTTCAATCTCCCTGATCATTCGATATCAGATATGAGTGTACTGGGCATAGAATCACTTGGTCACCGTAGTAATGCTGTCCGTCTTAGCCGTGAGAAAATGTGGATGAAGCGTCTTCGGACTATTCAACCACATGGTCTCAACATCCAGGAGGGTAATGACTAACACCATGCAGCTTTCTGATAATCCTTCTTTTGTGTTCAGTCCTTCACACTTCTCTCTTTGATCTTTCCCCCTTTTGTCACTAATCCCTACCCTACTCCTTGCCCTTCTCTTTGATCTTTCCCCCTCCTCTCACTAATCCCTACCCTACCCCTTGCCCTTCCCTTTGATCTCTCCCTACCAGCTTCACTCTTTGTCCTTTGTTTCTCATCCGTGTCCTATTCACTCTCTCCCCCCTTCCTCCGTGTACATGTATCTGTTTTGTCCTTGTCACTCTGCCTTTGAGAAAGGTCCTGCTAGGATTGAAATGTCAGGCCCACTAAATTTTAAGATTATCTGTTTGTGACGCATGGTAACAATTGGAGAGCCACTTGATTGTGATTTAGTTCGCATTTGGTAGTCCGTCAAGGCTGTTGTCATTGCATTTGTATTGTGTTGTCATTGCTTGTTCTTGTTAATGCCTTGAGAAACAATAAATAAAATGAAACAATAAAACTGGTTGTTTGCATCTGAATAAAAATGGGGTATTGATCCCAGGATATAACATGAAGTTTGTTTTGCGGACAATGTAATTCAATGAATGTTTCTCCTGCTTGACGTGATTAACACTGAGTGCTCAGTGCTTTGCCCGATGCCTGATTTCAGGCAGCTGGGGCGGGATTCGAACCCACGACTTCATCAGGCATCAGGCTATTCACCAGTCATCGGGCAAAGCACTGAGAACTCATTGCTTATCACGTGCAGCAGGGCAAACCCTGGTTAAATTGATCCCAGGAGATACCGTATACAGGAGTTTATGGTAAAATACTTCTGTGTGGTGCCCCAATACTGGTAAACTAAAGATCATTGACTATTTTAGAAGGCCACACTCTAAGGTTTGCATAGCTCAGGGGGTAAGAGTGCTGGTATATTAATCTTGTTGTCTCAGGCTCATATCCCTGTCTAGTTCTTTCTTTGCCATTTTTCAAAATTTTCAATGTTTTTCCCATCAGTTTTTCCTTCACTTTGGTTCATGACAAACGTGACATATGTTTGCACTGGACCACATTTTAATCCCTGTCTATGCCATGCAATGGATTTAGAAAAATGTGTCATTTTTGTTGTTTCCTTAATGATAGACCGATTGTGTGACCACTGTTTACAATGTACCAGCAATCACGTTTTTTATCCTTAACTGTATTTCACAGGAAAAGTCCTGCACATTATTGTGAAGAGAGCTCCCCCTATGTCTGTCATCCTCACCCCTCCTAACAAATGGACTCAGCTGAGAGTCCGCCTCGGGAGCTGCATAATGCGATCCGTTGCCATGGATCTGCTGGTGGTTTTTTGAGATCTGAGTCTGTTCACACTGCCTGACTGAGATGGTATTCAGAACAGCCATCTTGCCTTGTTGTTTTGAAATTCTGCCAGAAGTATTGTCAAATAGGATGTTAGCACATGTATATCTTCAAAACCCATAGCTAGTCATGAGGCATAGTTTTTGCCTTGCTAAAGAAGAGCCAAGCTTACCAGCCAAAATTGCAGGTGATCCACAGTGCTTCTCACTGGTGCTCTGCACAGCTTTGCTCAGTGCTGTTTTATAATTGTTCAAACCAAGGTCCAGTTTGAATGGAACTGACGGTTTTTGATGCAAAAATAATAGCAAATAAGATTTACCTGTTTGGTTTTGTGTTTCCAAAACATTCTGAATTTAGAGGAGTGTGGAGGGGGGGGCAGATATCTCAGACATATCTGTTGGTTTTCTTGTCTTTGAATGTTATTTCCGTACATTGTGCATTCTGCCACTTTCAATTTCTAAAATTTAGTGGGCCTGACGTTTCGATCCTAGCAGGACCTTCCTCAAAGGTCCTGCTAGGATCGAAACGTCAGGCCCACTAAATTTTAGATTTACCTTTTGGTAATTTTAGTCAGTAAGCAGTTTGCAACATTTTTGTATATCACTTTCAATTTCTGTGTTTTTGCCCATCAAAAAATGTCAAGAAATGGGGATGTGTGGGTATTTGTAAGACAATGATGGATGGATTCCTTTCCATGGGTCCTGTCATTGTGACGTCTGTCCCAACAAATCGGTCCTGCCTCTGTAGGGCCGTTTTCACTACACAAAATAAACCTGGTTGTTTATTAGAATCGCGATCCAAACTCCACTGTTTTTGCTTGTGTTGACACAATAGTTGCGAATATTAGTGGGATTTGAATCGCTATTCAAACTCCACTGTTTTGGCGTGTGTGAACACAATAAACGCGATTATTAGTGGGATCTGAATCACGATTCGGACTCCAATGAGACTAAGCCTTTTTCAAATAATCGCGTTTATTTGCGATGCTGTGGATGTTGGAAAGCTCCACTTAATTGCACCATTTTTTTTAAATCTCACAATGCACCACTCACACTTGGACTGACAGGAAGTGCCATGCTTAATTGTTTCTATGTCTCCCTGCATAGGCCACCCTCAAGTACACACCAATCATTTGACCACAATATTGCTAGCCACAATCGGCTTGCCATTTTTTTGCCTGTGTGGACACGACCAAAGAAAAAATAATTTTTAAATCGCGATTTCGTAGTGGGAACGGCCCTTGTCCGGACCAACATAACATTAACACAGCCAAGACTTATTGCCTGTGTTTTTTTAAACAGGTAAGACAAAGTAGTATGACATAATGAAGCAAGATTATTGCCAGGAATGTTACAGAATGGAAGTAAGCATTGGAAGGCTGAGTTGTAAAATAATTGGAACATTTTATCTATTAAACGATTTATTTATGACTAAAAGCAAGTCAACAAGTCAGAGCGTGCTAAAAGGTGTCCTTGTACAAAGTTTTAGGCCAGTAAATAGGAACAGGTAGTGAGTTTTGGCAGTGGGGATGACATTGTTTCAATATTCATCAGTGTATTCATCACCAATTTAAAATGGATGGTACTTACTTAATTATGCATGGTAAATTGGGGAGATGTAAAACAGTGAGTAACATTTTTGTTCGTGTTTTGTTTGAAATCATGCATGTGAACTCAAAAATATGTGGGGTTTTCATGGATTTTTGTATTTTTTATTTGGGCCACACTGAAATTTGAGAGATCACTTTGTACATGTTGGAAGTTGCAAAATGTATGCACTAGCACAAAGCGCCCTTGAAGATTGAAATGAATGACATACGTAAAAGGGTATGTCACTGTATACTGGTTTCCATGGAAACAATGTTTCAAGAAACTGATGCAGATATTCACCGTCATTTTGACCTGATTTTTCATACACCTTGTCATATGCAGCCATTTGTATACTACTGTACAGAATCCACTCTTGTCTTTTTTCAATCACCGTTCAAGTAGGCTGACCTCTATTGTAATATTTTGCCAGTTTGCCACGTGCATGTAATATTTGGTTGGGCTGTTTTTCCATGGAAGATTATCTTCTGTGTTAGTTTGTGATTGTATTTCACTGCAGTCAACATGCTGCAATTACCTGAGAAGTCATGTGTACTTGCTGCCCAAGGTGGCCCCTCCCCTTTTATGAATATTCATGTTTGGATATTCATCTGATGCATACATTATACACTATGCTTTTATTTTTTCATCTGTTTTCCTACTACAGAGGATAAACCTATTTCATTTCTGTTTTTACAACAATTTGATAGTTACATTATTTGCATGGGTATGAATATTCATTTTCAAGGTAATATTGTGCTTGCTTCGTGCTGTGTGATACCACAATTCTTTCAATTTTGAAAATCTCAAGGAAACTAAATAATTGTTTCATGAAGGGAACCAGTTGCTGCCACCATACTTTCCAATATGAAAACAGAAATGCCTGCAGTATAAGTGATGATCTGATTTTGCTCGTCAGAAACAAGGCCTTAAAGCCCCTACACAACATTGGTCGAGGTCAAAGAATAGCATCCATACGTTGTCTGATCCAACATGTGCATGCAATAGCACACCTTTGAAAATTTCAGCTCAATCCGCCAACCGAGTCTCGAGAAAATCGTGAAAACCGCTTCATTTGTTTTGCAAAAATGCAGCATTCGATGCTATACTGTTCCGGAAAATAGTTTAGATCTCGGTGAGACGTAAACTATTTCTTTTACTCATTCCTCCCAAAATACAACATTTTAGGCAGAAATATTTCATTGAGAGGTTTCTATTGAGAGGTTTCATCTTCAAACTGTATAAGTTTCATCTAAATCTGTGAACATTTCTGTTTTTCGATCTTGCCGATGTTGTGTAGGGGCTTTAAATCTTGAAATTAGAAATACACCATCATGAACCAGAACTGCATTGGAATTAGGATTATTTCTAGATTTTAGTCAGTTTGTTCCATAAAGTAATACAAATATGATCCTAGATGGAGCTTCCTGAAAGTCAGATTTGATGGACGTTTCAGTTGTTGAGAAAAGTTCTGTTAAAGGAAAGCTTTGGGCCCTGTCAGTTTGTGACAAATTGAGTCGCGGGTTTGAATCCTGTCCAAGCTGTTATCAGGCACCGGGCAAAGCACTGAGCACTCAGTGCTTATTACGTGGAGCAGGGTAAACCCTCATTGAATCACATTATCCTTGATGTTATATCTAGGTGAACATTTGTTATATACCTGGCTGCAGCAGTTTGAGAACCATATAAAACTTTAATTTAATCAGCTAAAAGATATGTGACCACCCTAGCAAAGATTACATGTAGTTGACAAAGTTGACCATTTGGGAAGGCCACCATCTAAGGGCATGATATTAGATGGTACATGTAAGAGGGTTGATATGCAAAACCAGATGTCTAATACAGGTTTCAGGTTAACACAATTAACATAGCATCATTTTTACCCAACATATTTTGTGTGGATTGGGTATGTTCCCATGGTATTTGTGTACCATGGTATCCTTGGTATTTGTGTACAAACTTCTCATTATGTTTGTTTACTTTTTACTGGTCATTGGGTTTTGTACAAGAAAGTCTTATTGTGGCCAAACCCCGTAGTTTTGTTTTTGTTTTGCATACATTTGCTCAGTTTATGAGTTTTTGACATTAATTCATTAATCATTTGTAATTATTTTGATATAGTTATGTTTGAAGTCGTCTGCTCATTCATTTGGCAATTGCGTGGCTTAGAAGGAGAGACAAATATGGAACAAACAGATGGAAGGGATGAAATAAGTCTGCACAGTTTTAGTTAGAATGGGATGTATCCCACAGCACTTATCCAATAATGCAGGGGGGACATTGTACAGTGTATGTCCCTCAGCCTACCCCAGAACGAGGGATATATTTCCATCAGACTACCCCAGACTGAGGGATATACCCCTCCCCTTAACGAATAAGGGCTATATATATCCCTCAGCTTACCCCAGAATGTAGATTACATGTAAATCTTTAGCTTACCCCCAGAAGGTGGGATAATTCCATTAGCCTACCCCGAATTGAGAGATATATCCCTCACCTTACCCCAGAATGTGAATATGATCCTTAACCCCTATCCTAGAATTGCCGGGCACATTTGTTTACCCTATAGGCCTATCCATCCATTTCTATAATCCCAGAATGGGGACATCCCTTCAACCAATATTATAGAATGGGAACATCCCTTCACCCCATAGGCCCTATCCTAGAATGGGAACATCCCTTCACCCCATAGGCCCTATCCTAGAATGGGAACATCAATTCACCCCATAGGCCCTATCCTAGAATGGGAACATCCCTTCACCCCATAGTCCCTTTTCCTAGAATGGGAACATCAATTCACCCCATAGGCCCTATCCTAGAATGGGAACATCCCTTCACCCCATAGGCCCTATCCTAGAATGGGAACATCAATTCACCCCATAGGCCCTATCCTAGAATGGGAACATCCCTTCACCCCATAGTCCCTTTTCCTAGAATGGGAACATCAATTCACCCCATAGGCCCTATCCTAGAATGGGAACATCCCTTTACCCCATAGGCCCTATCCTAGAATGGGAACATCAATTCACCCCATAGGCCCTATCCTAGAATGGGAACATCCCTTCACCCCATAGGCCCTATCCTAGAATGGGAACATCCCTTCACCCCATAGGCCCTATCCTAGAATGGGAACATCCCTTCACCCCATAGGCCCTATCCTAGAATGGGAACATCAATTCACCCCATAGGCCCTATCCTAGAATGGGAACATCCCTTCACCCCATAGGCCCTATCCTAGAATGGGAACATCAATTCACCCCGTCCCCCTCCCCCCCAGCCCAGGCCTACCGTAGAAAGGGGACATCCCTTCACACCATATCCTGGAATTGGGACATTCCTTCTCCCCATACCCTAGACTGGTTGGGAGATATGTTAACCCCTTATGTTATGATGGAAGACATTCCATAACCCTATATCCTAGAATGGGGACATCCCTTCACCCCAATACCATACAGCAGAATATCTCAGGATGAATATTTCTTCACCCCACATCCCAGAATAGGGGCATCCCTTCACCCCCTAGGATGAGCGACATCCACAAGCAAACAAAGTGCTTTCCTAGTCCCACAAGCCACGGGACAATCTTACTATGCTAGACTTGATAGAGTAGATGCACCCCTGCAGCAGGGTGTTCATGATGGGTATAGCAATTCCAGGGTCCCTATGAGTACCCTCTGATATTAGTGTAGTAGTCCTATAGTATTATGTACATGAAGTCAATATTGAGGTGCTAAGCAACTCACTGTAATAAAGAATGCGCCTTATGAAGGAAGGTATCTTACCTGAACCTATATGTCCTGTGTGTTCCGTACTTCTGTTAGTTTTGTGTGTCATGTCTACTACCTGAGCCATTGATCACTATTTTGCTTCTAACAAGAGGCATTTAAAAATGCTATTTAATTATATAGTAGTATCATTGCCATTCTGTACACTGTATGTAATTCATCCACAAAATATTCAGAACCAGCACATGGTGAGGTAAGTCACCAGATCAGAAACTGTTGAAAAAAAAAACACTGCTTAACCAAGAAAGCACTTTTTAAAAGGCAAGATCTGCCTTCGAAAGAGGTCATTCTGTGATTTGAGGATGAAGTGCTTTTAAGTAAAGACATTATGCCACCATGATTCCCGCTGTCTTCCCCAATGGGAGATACTGGTGTCACTGGAGCCCACCGCAGACCACTTCTCACGCGTCCATACTCCAGCACAGACCAGTGAGCGTTGATGCTGCCAGCACATATTATAGGGACACTGCAACATACAGTTTTCAGTTGCACTGCTTCTGCCCAACACCCAACCCTGCCAAAGACTAGCTGATGATTTGGGGAAGGTGATCATGTAAGGGCTGGATAGTTCAGATGGTAAGAGTGCTGGTACACAAAACCAGCGGGTAAGCCACCAGTTGGTTAGTCATATGTGACCCTGCTTCTACTGTGTATTAAGTTAGGGGTAATGACGTTTCAATTCTAGCTGTATCTCCTTTGAGAAAGGTCCGTGTAGCTGCTCGTATTGGAATAGAAGCCCCTCCACAATGGTGCGTTCAATCAGCTTCCCTGCATAGACCTGAGGTAATACCTTGCTTCCACTCAGTAATGAGGACATCAGGGCACCACGTACAGTGTGTAGTTGTCAAACCCAGAGAAGAACAAAATCACATTCTGCAATTATTGACACCACAACAGAAACCACATTCTCTTTCAATTCACAAACTACTCTTTTTTTTTTAATAAATAATTTTGGCAACCTGCCAGATATTACAATGATGCCTACCCATGGGTTAAGTATGTGGATTCTGAAATAATACTGTCATAAATCAGGAACAAAATATTCTTTCGAAAAAAAGAAATAAACCAAAAAAATCACAGACCTATTATTTGTCAAGCAAGGCTTTAGGGCTCCATTTATCTGTGGTACAATATCCTCAAGTGAAATGAATACACAAATAATGATAATTTACAACGTCAGCTCATTCCAATGATTTAAAAAGATTTCAATTTACAAGAATGATGAGAAGCTGTTCCTTTCCATCTTGGGCTGAAACTGAAGGCGCCTTTAAGTAGCTTCCCTGGGTAGACCTGCATTACCACTGGGTAAGATTGGGGGTACTGATGCCAGAGGCACAGGAAGTAATGGGGTGACGAGAGTGGAGCTAATCAAAGGCACCCTCAATGGGTGCAACTCCCTTAACTCTTTCACTACATAGTGTATCTGTGACTCCTGACAGAATTAAATAGACCGATTGCGTGACCACTGTTCACATGCCATCATGTGACTTATAGTGGGTATTTGGCACAGAGCAGCGATGGAAATGTACAAAGAGGAATGTTGACAATATGACAATCTCCGTTGCTAATTTCCACTCCTATTCTGCACCAAATGAAATGCAAAAATACCCACAATAAGTCGCATGATGGCATGTAAACGTTGGTCGCACAATCGTTCTATTGCACTGACCTGCTGCCATTGGCTTGCCAGCCAGAAGTGCACTTTACTCAATCCACTTCGAGCGGCTCCTTGTAGTGAAAGAGTTAAGATGACATAGACATCAATAGATGAGTCTGACTGGGTCTCTGTGAAAGCAGCCATGCCTATGGATGGTGCCATTAATGTCACACGTGGGTAGACAGAGGATTGGTATGGGATGACCCTGTCAACCTATTGAATTCAGTCACCTGGTGTGGGTAGACAAAGGATTGGTGTGTTATGACCCTGTCTACTAATTGTATTCAGTCATCTGATGCGGGTAGACAAAGGGTTGGTATGGGATGACCCTATTTACTAATTGTATTCAGTCACCTGATGTGGGTAGACAGAGGTTGGTTTGTTATGACTTTGTCTACTAATTGTATTCAGTCACCTGATGTGGGTAGAAAAAGGGTTGTGTGGATTGGCCCTGTCAACAAACTGCATTCAGTCACATCATTTGGGCACACAAAGGGTAAGAGGACAATGGTCCCCTGCTATGGCAACCTTCACTGCCTCATCAGACTATTCTATGTGCCTTCCATTAGCTTCCCCGGGTCTACCCAGGAAGCCCTGATTATCCGTAAAGACATCCTCCCCAAACCTACCCAGTGTGAAAGCATAGTCACTAACCTGGGTCTACCCATCAAACTAATCAAGCACAAAGAAACCCAATTAATTTGTGCGTTGTCAAATTGGAGCCCTCATTTTCCTTATGTCAAGGAAACAACAGATACCAAATGCCCTTGACAATTATAACCAATAAATACACAACTGTCCAAATATTACGGGCTGGTGTGGCCATCCTTCCATTGGTTCTTAAGGTATTTCTGTCTGACACACAACTGTGTTCAATGAAACAGAGTTACTGGGAAACTTATTAGCACTTTTGACAAATGGCAAAGAAAAGTTGACTGGATCAGGATTAGAACCCAGAACATCTGGCTTAACGTACCAGTGCCCTTATCACTTGAGCTATCCAGACCTTAGATGGTGGCCTTCCCAAATAGTCAACTGGAATCAACTGTCATATACCTCCAAGAGTCATACCCGGGTTTGTATTCCAATGCAACCAACAATTTGTTTTAAATAGTTCGCAGATCAAACAAAGTGGATGCAGTTTTTCTGAACAATACTTTCCTTCAAGAAATCAGTTGGTAGGTTTTACCCAAAGGTCTTGGGTTCAAGTCCCCTTTCAGTCATAATTTCTTTGCCACTTTTCAAATTGACAAAGAGCTACCTGTATCCTAACTTCATTTGACAAAAAGCTTACAATACATTCCCTGGAGGACAGCCTTGCATGCATTTATCAACAGCTAGGCAATGGTCCTATTGGCATTTAGAAAACACAAGAGGGCGCTGCACTGAAAAAGTGAGGATTGTCCCGTTATGCAAAAAATGAAAATAATTCTGCAATACCAAATATACATAGCAAAATCAGGCACATCCTTAGATGTTTTCATAACTTTTCTTCCTTTTTTACCATTAAAATCTAAATGACATATCAGGTTCAAATATTCTCCAAGAATTCCAGATTTCAGGCTATTAGTGTTGAAGGCCGCTGGTCGAGAATGGGTTGGTGTGGCGCCATATGGAAAGAAATATGCGCGTTGTGTGATTCTAAACAAAAATGGTTCAGAATCAAATCAACTTGCAGAGATTATTTCTGCACACGACTGGGCAAACAATTTCAGCCAAAAGTTAGAAAGGACAATTTTCTGGTGCCTCTATCAAAAGAAAGCCTTCATATTGAAAGTGATCGTGATTGTGTAAAAAGAAACCTATGTTTTTACATCTCAACTTGTTTTTGATACTGGCATTTGCATGATATATGTTTAAGCACCACTGTTAATTCATCAGACTGCAGCATAGAGGAATCCTTGCAAAGGTATACATGAGAGGATATCTGCCACAGTGACCATCCCTGCTATCCTGCATGTAAAAACCAAAATGGGAAGCAAGATATGGGACAGCTATCAGTATTATTGCTAAGTATCCTACCCACTACAGTAGTACAAATGCAAAGTATTGGGTGCATGATTTCTAGAAAGATGCTTCGAAAGACTCCTTTGACCTGTTTTTTTTTTTACATTTGTATGGAAATTACAAAGAGAAAAATATTGTTATTTCCCAAAACACAACTGTACATGTACGTGTATATCCAAAATGTGACAGCATTAGATGCTGGCTATTTGATTACATTGGATTATCAAAAAATGACACGGCAACAGTCTGAATTGAACTCAGTGGCAGAAAAAAATAAGTGTACGCGCAACTGAAAATGTTAGAAACAGGGTACACGTGTGCGTTGTACACGTACGTGTACATGTATATTGCATTCAACGTTTCAATGGAGTTCCAGACATCAAGTTCCGTGCAAGTAACGTCGGGCCACTTTTCAGAACGATCAGATAATTCTAGAGAATCGTGAAAAAAAAAAAAAAAATCCAGATCGGTCCTTGCCAATGGCAAATCCTTGTATTAGTAAGGATATGAAGTCAACAAATCACCTCATCATATCAGAAAATAAGGTTTGTCATACTACATGACAGAAACTTATGAAGTACGAACGAGTTGGGTTCCAGTTTTGAACATTGATTATTGATGACCTGAGCTAGTTGGGGTACAACTTAGGTAAAAATAATGATACATATTGAATCCAGAATTATTCCCAAAGGTTATTATAATGTTGGAACAAGCAGGGAAGAGTTCTGTACATAAATGACAAAATATAACATTGGATTAGAAATACCAAACTCTGACTACACACTCGGATCTAAAAATCAATCGTCCTTTTACTGAAGATGAAAAACTCATAATTAAATAGCCATCTCTGATTGTGAAGACTGTTTATATGGAGTATCTGAGCTCTCTGTAGACTACAATACAACAATATACAACATCCTTATTCACATAAAAATACAAATGGCAGTGTTTCATAGAACCTTTCTTATAGCAACATATTTACAACAAAAACAAAAAACAATGTTCCCTTTGTCTTGAATCATTTGTGTTGCTGACATCAGTCCCAAACACCCCATTTGTTTTGGTACTTGGTATAACAAATTCAAATCAGTTGTTATCTCGTCTCTTGCTATGGGTGTTTCAATGCACAGGCTGAACCATATTGCAGACTGATAATTATGCCATCACCCATGGCAACATGTACCAGTAGCCACATGTTAAAGCTGTTAATACGGAAGTCACAAAGGGCAAACAAATAAAAAATAAATTAAAACAATAGACAGCTCAGTAGGCATTAGGACATTTCTACCAGACTGGAAACATTATTGAGGGTTCGCCCAAGCAAATGTGAAGTTAGCACTGAACTTACATGCCTAAGAGATTTGAACCTCCTCCAAATGTCTAATGCAGATGTTCTTCATTACTTGACCACTGAGCTGGTTGAGGTCACGTAGTGATGCCAAGAATACATACACTGTACATTGGGCATGGCAATTTACTCCTTGATTTACGTTCTTACTGATTATACCAGTGATGTCAAATGCTACATGTATGTGGTCCAGTTAACCTACACAGACCCAGGTAGAAAAATTGGCAAACTTGAATTGAATCTCGCACTTCACATCATCCATGTACAGTACCTGTAGTACATGTAGTATGCATACTGTACATACATGCATCAACATGTGTGAAATGTACATGCTATTTGGTGTACATCATTTAAACCTCCTGTCTGCATTGTCCACTGGTACATGTGGCATCCGTGTCCGTGGCAACTGGGTATTACTGATGCCATGGTAACTAATACAAAAATGCCATCAAAATAATGCATTGTGTGCATGCCTGCTACATGTACACAAGCAACCTACCGGTACACTAGCCCATGGTGTGCTAATGTACATGTACATGTAACAGCATTGACTTGAGTAGTTGAGTTATCACAATGAAGGCAGGGGCCAATTGTATAGAGACGCTTAAGCCTCAACATTTTCTGAAGCATGAAAAGCCTCGCTGAATAAAACAAGGTTGCCAGCCAAAGTTCCACTTGTATTGCATGCTAATGCAGTATTGCAGCGTTCCAATCACGTCGTGTTTATCGTGTTCACGACCAATATTTCCCAGATCACGAGTCGTGAACTGGAGACAAGATATCTGCCTGCAGTTTACGACTGGTGACCACGAGTTACCAGACAATTGAAATGCCTCTTAACGATTAGTTAACTCGTAAACACGGTAATCACGACGCGATTTGCAACGCGGCGTAAGCAGCAGCAATTACAGTATGTGTCGAGTACACTAAGCATCAAGTGAGATATGGCTAGCAATCTTGAATCAAACAAGGAACATTGTTCATGCTAAGCAGATTTTCTTGCTCCAGCGTTTGATGAATTTGGGCCCAGGGTTGGATTTCACAAAGCCTTACTATGCACTGTAACTCAACTTACAATGGATAACCCATCGTAAGTTGGGATACACCATTATACATGTATATGGTTTCTGTGCATCACTCATCATCTCGCAATTGATCATTGTTACAATGGGTTTAGTGAAATCGACGGCAGATCAACCTGGAACAGTGTATGTACAATCTATAGGACAGTCTGAGGAAAGAAACTCCTCCTTATTTGTATGGACCCCCTAAAGAGACATTCATGAAGGTGAAATGTATGTTGCAAGATGCTTTCTAACGAGAGTGACCAGAGGAAAGGTCTTCAATTTGGCGGGCATGTCATGTCAATCCTTTCCCTGATTGACCTCTGCCCTTGAGAAAGGTCCTGCTAGGATTCAAACATCACCCACACCCATCATCTGTTTTACCGTTGTTCCATTGTAATCATTCTAGTCAAGCAAAGATGTATTTTGCAATACATTGGAATCACTTTCAAAGCATTTATGCTGCATTTGTGGCTCTCAGATCTATTTTGATGACTCGATGTCATTCTTACAAACTCAGAGTGCCTATGGATGTGTATTAAATGTGTGGAACAAAACTTTAAAAAAATAACCGAACTGCATTTGTTTTAGCAAGAAGCCATTACTACCATGTTCCTTCAAGGGTTCTGTACACGTCAACTGGAAGGCAATATGATTTATTGCATGAGTGCATTTCAACATGTCTGATAGCTGACATATATATACTTCCCATTTGCATTATGGGATACATCAGCTGATCAGCTCTCTCACATTCGAACATTTTGGTTGCGTCTGTTTTCAGCTATAGATGGCAAGTCTCTGCTCAGGTGAAAATACTGCTTTTGTTTGATGCTACTGTAACTAGCGTGAAAACGTGACTTGCCCTTTGACCTTCCACAGTTGGCAAGCTGCAAATAAAACATAATACCGTACATGTAAACATGGCCATGTATACCCGGTACATGGACATGGACACATGGCCATGTATACATGGACATAGACATCTTAGTAAGTGGCCTATAATTTGGGTGATTCATTATAGAGCGCCCTCAAGAGGTTGCAAAGCGTTGGTCAATCACAGTGTGCGGAATCTGTCGACCCAATGCGCACCTGGAAAGGGTCGACAAATTCCGCACATTTTGATCGGTCAATGCATTGCAAACTCTAGGTGGCGCACTATTGTGAATCGCCTGAATTCAATAGAGCTGAGTGCTTAGTTCTGCAATATAGGTTTTTTCTTTGCCTGTAATTTTACACCGGTCTGTTGAGCAACTGACCCAATAGTTCTATCTGGCCTAATGCAGCTATTATGGGCATGGGGTATCTTGCCCACTGTTCAAGTCAAAACTTGAATCCCCTTCAACCATTCAGCCATGTACGTGTACATATGTGCAGTGTATGTGTAGGTCTCTTTTGAAGAGCTTTGCACGTCACGAGGGGTCTTTCGATCAGCAATGCCAGCACCGTTGAATACGTTGACGCAGCAGTAGGTGAGGCACGCAGATTTCCATACGCTTGTGCTGGTCTCCATGCAAGCTGGTACATATACAGAGTGGAGCGCTCAGGCACAACTGGGTTCACGCCGACCGGGTCACATGACTGACGCTTGCACCTCATTGGCCGGCAGGCAATGGGATTCCCCCCAATGGCGTCGCTCGGCCGGTTGAGGATTCCTGCTGCATTGTGGGATTGCTTCTCCGAATCTCAGTGCATGATGGGAAGAGCAAAGGCAGCATCGCGTGAAGCTTTGCATACGAAAATGGTTAGCAATTCCATGGCAACTGGTCAGATGACACATTCCTCCATCACTCTCGTGAAGACGAACACTTGTTTAGCTTGTTTCCATCAAATTTTGTCTTTGTATTCAGGGACGGTTCAAAATCAAAGAAAAAGACAAAAAAATGGAAAAAAAATCCAGATATACACTAATGTTTTCTGTGGAACAATGTCTTCCATTTACAAGTCTTCGTACAGCTCTTTGAACTGTTTCTTGGGCTCCCTTGCCCGATTGGACCTGCGGATCTCATACTTTGAGTCTCTGCAACGCTGGCAGGTGAAAATGTCTGGCACGTTGTTCTTGCGGATTTTGGCACAGGATAAGTGCACCCAGGTAGAGCACTCTGAGCATTCAATCATGGGCCGGCCAGCAAACGGCTTACAACAGTAGCAGGTCACCAACTCCCACTCCTCATCTGAAAGACAAACAAAAGTTCCAAAACAAATGTGAATAGCAGGAACAAAACAGACTAATAGACCGATTCAGGGATGTAAGTCAGTGACCGACAAAGTTATTTCCTGAAAGGCCAGATATTGTGCGGATGCGAATGAGGGCTTACGTGACTAAGAGATGCAACTGTGAGAGAGCGCTTACGCGACCGAGAGATTCACGGCAGGGGTGTAGGCACCCTTCAGTTTTTAGGGTTTTAACAGATAAAAATTAGCAGTTTGAGATACCTGTTTGACACAAAATCAAAATGAATACAAATAAATAAGAAATACAAATAAAATCACGCCATTTCCAGAAATCTTGGAATTTCCGGAAGTCTTACATCCCTGCCAATTGCTCGACCACTGTTTACATGCCATCATGTGACTTATGGTGGGTAGTTTTGAATCTCATTTGGCACAGAGCAGCGATGGCAATGTACAAAGAAGAATGTGGACAATATGATAGTCTTCTTTGCTCATTTCCACTCCTGTTCTACACCAAATCAGATGCAAATATTCCACCTATAAGTCACAGGATGGCATGTAAATATTGGTGGTGCAATCGGTCTATTCATTAAACATGTTGAAACGTTGCCAAGATGGCCTGACATTTTGATCCTAGCAGGATCTTTGAAAGGAAGAATCCTGTCTTTGAGCAAGGTCCTGCTAATATCAAAACGCCATGATGCCTAAACTTTATTCAGAATTGCATGCTGGTCAACCCAAAGTACATTGTTGTTTATTACAGTGGAACATTGCTACTGTATAGTCAGAGTGCCAATATGTCAAACATTCGACTACAACAACCCTCTGGCTCCTGATATCTGTGTACAGAATATGTGGCCACAAGTTCCCACAACTGCTATGATGAATGACCGCTAAACCAAACAATTTTCAACCAGGATGTTCATTATGGTGTTGTTCCACTGTACTCTAAATCTGACAAATTGTAAGAGTCAAAGACAACTCTAACTGGACCAGGACATGAGGCCAAGACTGCTGGCTTTATATTAACCCAGCGTTCCAACCACCTGAGCTGACCTATTCAACCCTTTCATGCCAGCCTTCCCTAAGAATGAGTCAAATATCTTTGCTATCTTATCAAAGTTCATGGGAAATTTCTAAATGTTTGAAATGAATAATAATTGTACATGTATACATGTACTGTACTGTATGTATACATGTAAGGGCGATAGTAGGTGGTAATGCTTTTTTCATAGTGCTATAAACTGTCTCAATGATACAGTGGTACACCAATATGGTTCACTATAGTGCATCGGCAAAAGGGGACTGCCCAATACTAGACTTGTACTATTAGCGTGCAGAGCATAACGAAAAATGTGTCAACTGAGCTCGCAATTGTAAAGTACCACACATGATCCATAGCACTTGTTCACCCTCTATACGTTCAATTTCATATTTGACTGTATCAAAGATACATGTAAAATATGAATTTCTGTGAAGGAGACAGCGGTTCTTACCTTTGACTTTGCCCTTGTGTGACGTAGGGGTGTATCTGAGATAGTCTGATGTGTCACTGCTGGAGTTGCTATTGCCTTCACTATCCAAGGGACTGGTACTACGTTTCTTCACGTGTTCCTAACAGAGAGGGCGGCAAACATACAATCATTATTAATGGTACAGTACGTGAAACTGACTACATGTATTAGCCTCAGGCCCATCACATCCGTTGGATAAGGTTTGTCACTTTGTCAGTAACTCAGTATGGATGGGTTTGGTTGTGGTGGTTGCGTGGAAAGGTTTGGGTTTGGGTGGGTTGGTTGGTTTGGGTTAGGTTAGGGGGGTTCCCAACTTCCCATAAGTTTGATTTGATTTAATATCAAATTTGAAACAAACAGAAACGGAAGTTGTAAAACAAGAATATTAGTTGTGTAACTTAGTTACAAGAAAATTAGTTCTAGGTATGTACATGTACATGTAGGGCATGTAGGTGGATTTGGGATACTGCTTTGATTAGGGTGGGTATGATTGATTTTGTTTTCTTATTTGGGTAGGGTTGTTTAAACTGGGTTGGTATTTACAGAAATGAAAGCAAAGAAACACCAACATTGCTTCAAGGAATAAAAAAGTGAACATTGGTACAAAAGCCCAATCAATCCAATAAATTAATGAAAATTAGTTACAGTACATGTACATGTACATGTACATTGTACTGTTCTGTACATGTACGTGTACACTTGTGTACCAAACTACGTGTGTACATGTACATGTACATGTATGTAGGTAGTAGTTTATTACAGGCGCTGTTGAGTGTAGCCTATTCTGTAGGCCTACTTCAATCAATAACCACACATTTAATTTTGATAAATTTAGAAAAAAAAGCACAGATAGACCTAGCATCAAAAAATCTACATGTACATTGTACAATGCATTTCATGCAGACACTCACAGGACGATCCTACCCTCTTTCTCTCTGACCCTCTGTGCAGCCACACTGTTTTGAGATCCCCTCAGTTTTGACAATGAATAGCAACACAGCTGATAGAACATCCCTCTTCCATAATGGTATCTCCCTCCTCATATGCTAATATATTTCCTTAAATGGAATGTGACCCAACCACAAAGCTGACCTTTAAAGAGCCTCTTGGACAAAACCATTTAGACAAGAGGGGTGTGAAGTATTGTGAAGAGGTAAACAATGTTGAGTAAGTGACTGTATTGCTAGGTACTTTTCATGTGTAATACTGAGTAATCGTGATTCAAATAAGATCTACATGTACATGTACTGTACATCAAACACTTCATCAAAGAACTGTTAGTGCAATGAAAATCCAATAATATATAAAACCTTACTTGAATTGTTTCACAAAATATGAGTAACACATGATCAAACAACTGTACAGATGGCAGAAGATTTCAAGGCAAATGTTTGAAAATTATGAGATTTCAATTAAAACATGTTGAAGAATTAAAATAAGATTGAAAGGTGTTTTTGCCATTTGTTATTTTTTTTTTTCACCGGGGAACAAGAATACACCCACTGGATCCAACATACATGAACAAGACTTCTTACATGTTTGGTAGTTACTACTAGATAGTATTTCTAGTGGTACTGAACATGTCACACTTCACCAGACCTGGTATGGACAACACTCACAGGTTTGGTAGTTACTGGGTGCTGGACCTGCCAAACTTCAACACTCAACAGGCCTGGTATGGACCACAGTGGTTAATCCAACAAACTCCAACTGTTAAATTGGATTGATTTCGCACGGATGTAAATGTATCTAAAATGCATTGGTGGTCAATGCAACAGGGACTGTACCAACCCAATCAATTGAAATCATGTTCGTTACCGGTACTAAATCAGTCATTAATCAAACTTCAACCAAGCTTCTAAATGGCAGTTGATGGACTTGAGGTGGTTGAGGTCATGCGACAGTGACCCTTGACCTCATCTGCTATTCTGCATACTCACCTCTTGCAAGGAAGCCTCATAATCAAGCACCCAGGTACAAAATGTGTTGAAGTCTGTCATCGTTTTCCGCTTCTTTGGGGAGGGCTGAAAAACAAACATCAACATACCAATTTAAATATCTATGAAAAACAAAACTTTTCAGGAAAATCTACATTTCATTTGTTGCTATTGCTGCTCCTAATAAGAAATTTGAAAAGATTTGCAAAATTAGTTAAAGCACTACATGTTAGCGGTCTGCAATTGTGAAAATCCTATTTCCATTATCAACGTTTGTTGCACTGAGGATTGTTTCTTGTGTAAAACTAAAAACTGTGAATCATTATGGCACACGGTTTTTGTGTACCATTTTCATCAAAATTGTAAAATAAAATAAAAAAATACATGCTTCTGTTAACATGTGCTTACTGGATTATATTTTATATTCCTTGGAACTTGACTTGCACATACATGTACATTGTACATGGAGTTGTTCAGTGCAGGCATTGAGCGTTTAATTAAAATCAATTGTTTACAAAATAATTCATATGGAAGACTGTACATTCATGTACATGTGGACCACGAGACATTTCATAAAGTCGCTTAAGCATGGACATCTGCTAAGCATGAAAACTCTCCCTCAGGTATTGTACATGTACATTGTACATTGTACAAACCACATTGAGCTGTGATGTCAACTGTTCTTGAAATGTATTCCATTATTATTTGCTTAGCATGAAACAAAAGAGAAGTTTGGGTTGGCAAGGTGATAAATCCCTTTTCCCTCTACCTCCATGGATTAAGCACATTTTAGCACTGTAGTCCTAACATCTCAATAAAGTATTCCAGGCTGTAGTACTGTAAATGTGCAGGTACACCTGCACATTTACAGTACATGTACAGGAGGACTCCAGTGTAAGGAAACCCCCCCATGCAATCCCCCTATTTGGTCAAGTAAACATAATGGTACAGTCTGCCTAGTTCATGCATTATGCATTATATGCAAACAGCATGCTAATACTAGCCTTGACTTTGACAAGGCATATGAACTACAGTACAGTATAGTACAGTACTAAAGCACACTACTGTACTGTACAGTACTTATTGGAATAGTGAACTTTTACAACACTCACAACAGGACAGGTGCATGCACTGTATTTATGATGTTCATGTACAAACATTCACCCACTGTACAGATAATGTACATGTGTATGTGTAACCGTGGTGTAATTTACATACATGTACTGTACATGTACAGTACATGTAATAAAGTTCTCGTACATGTAGTTGTAAATGATGTACCGGTATACATACTGGACATCTTATAATGTTCCAAACACAACAGCATGTGTATTCATGAACATGACTTTGACTGAATTTATTGTTACAATTATCCAGTTATTTGTATCAATTATCCAGTTATTTGTTTGTATTCACTGTTTTACCGGTATTCAGAATAAAAAAGGGGTAAAAAGGTAGAGTACTGTACACTGTGTACAGTACACCACGCACCGGAACAAAACATACACGTACCGTAGTCACGTACACACTACACACTGTACATGTGGGTGAAATGTGCAGGTATAATCTAGTGGGTGCAGTGTAGGGCCGTTCCCAATTTCCTCAAAAAATGTGATTTGTTTTAATCATGATTCAAAATCAAATTTGTTGCATGTATTGGAAACTATGATCATGATTATCACTGGGATTTAAATTGCGATTTGGACACTATCAGTGAGACTTTTCTGAATATACCATTATATAAATCACATTTATTTGCCACGCGGTGCATGTGGGAAAGCTATGTAGAAAAACTAGAAATCATACTTTTTAAAATCCCACAATGCCCTGGTCGTACTCTTGACTTTTACATGTACGTATGTACGGTGCATTTACTCTGGAGCCTTCGAGGAGACAGATTTGTCTAAGCAATTAACGTAAGCGTAAATGCTCGCGCAATCAGGACCAGATCCTGGGATCTGATCCACCTCTCAGGACGTCTTGGAGGACGTCCGGGCCAGTGAAGTTTCTAAATCCTGACAAAATTGGGTGGAAGCACCAGAAATACGTGTACTGCGGTCATTAACAATAATACAATTTCAGATGGGAAAAATAGAGTTTGCAAGGACTGATAAAGAAATTAAAAACCAAATGAACAACATTCAATGTGACTACAAAAAGGTCAAAGGCCAAAACCTGACAACAAGTGGAGCAGAGTTCAGAGCAGAGTAATGACCAGACTGACGTTCTACTGCGTGAATAACCTTGGCTGTTTGTTGTGGGATCTGAATCCAGTGTACACCGTACATGTTAACACAGCGCTTTTTTGGCTGGATCAGATCCATGCTGACCACAGGATATGATCCACCTAGTGGCATCCAATGTAAACGCAATGATTCAGGAAGTGCTCTACATGTACTTGTCTCCCTGCATGGGCCACCATCACAGCTTTCAGACCACAACAGCTAACCGCAATCAGCTCGCCACTTGATGGCATTTGTGGATGAGAGCAAAAACCAAACAAAATGGTGTTTGACTTTGAATCGTGATAATTTGGACCTAGTGGAAATAGCTCTTATATGTCTTTACTACCAAGATTGAGAAGACATTCTTAATTTAACATAGACTGTATGTACATGCATGCAAGAACAAACAGCAGTTTTACAGCACCACAGTGTTGGTCTTAACTCATGTGGTGGATTTGAATTAATTTGAATCATTTCTAACCTACATCATACATGTAATTCAAATTTCATGGAAAGAACACAAAACAAATGAATGGGTGGGTGTTGGCATATTGGGAGAGGTTTCACGTAAACTCGGTCCCAGTCAATTTAGTCCGTGACCAACTCGGTCCGTGACCAACTGAACTCGGTTCTTTCCATAAATTTGGTCCAAGACCAACTCGGTCTGTGAGCATCTTGGACCAAGTTGGTCACATACCGAGTTTAGTTGGTCACAGATCCGAGTTGGTCTCGGACTGGGACCGAGTTGACAGTGTTGACTGGGACAGAGTTGGTCACGGACTGTGTTGACTGGGAGCTGGGACCGAGTTTGTTATGGACCGAGTTGACTGGGATCGAGTTGGTTAGGGACCAAGTTGACTAGGACCGAGTTGGTTATGGATCGAGTTGACAGGGACCGAGATGGTTATGGACTGAGTTGACTGGAACCGAGTTGGTTATGGACTGAGTTGAATAGGACCGAGTTGGTTATGGACCGAGTTGACTGGGACCGTTGGGAGAGCTTGCCCACAGTTAGTGCTTTGTAAATATCAGATATGATATGGCTAAGAACGTGTATGATTGTCAATGTCAGTCCATTGCATGCAATTAATGTGTACATAATACTACATATATAAATGTAGTCTGTGCATGTACGTATGTACCCCGGTACTTTGTACATAATTACAAGTATACATACATGTGTGTATTGTGTACCGGTACTAAATTTGTAACAATGCAAAATTGAAGTGAAACAAATAATTAAAAGACATGTTGCAAACTGCTCACTTACTAAGATGACCTGCAATACATAAATCTTTAAAGTTAGAGGGCCTGACGTTTTGATCCTAGCACTAGCAGGACCTTGGGCTTTGAGAAAGGTCCTGCTACCAGCAGGATAGAAACGTCAGGCCCTCTAATATTTAGATAAATGCTTGAGACTTGAAAAATTATAGTTGCGGTAACCGTAATGGTAACCCTTACTGCTTAGCCTCTCGAGGGTCGGAGAGGATGAGGGTTACGGTTACCGCAACTGACTGCA
This sequence comes from Luidia sarsii, assembly GCA_949987565.1. Lineage (NCBI taxonomy): Eukaryota > Metazoa > Echinodermata > Asteroidea > Paxillosida > Luidiidae > Luidia > Luidia sarsii. The sequence continues at coordinate 6,472,653 of OX465122.1, forward strand.
GAAATTAATGAACTTAGTCAACTTCCCAAATCATAGCACTTGGCAAAAAAACACTATAGTTTTGTACAGAAATACTACAAACAAAACCCTGCTTGAACCAAAGTATCCTTTTGATGGGATCATTATCAGAATTCTTGAATGCAGAAACTAAAATCCAAGAATACGGTACTTATTTCATACAAACGGATATTGTGACAAAGCATGACATGGAATTGCTTTAGTTTGTGGTTGTACTTGTAGTATGTGTATTTTTTGTTTAGCTTCACCAATGTTCAGACATGAAATGAATGCATTTCCGAATAGACTTCACAATGCCACAAAATTTGTGGTTTTACGAAACACAATAAGAACTTGCTTTGCAAGTTTGCAATTTCCATATCAATCATGCGACATCCCATAGGAACCTGTAGCTGGAAATTGTATGCTTCAGGACTCAACAGAGAATTTAAAACAGAAAAAAAGTGAAGCCGAAATGTTGAAGGAAGTCCTGTGTTAAATCCTGCCAAAGACGGCCACGAAAATGTCCTGTTTGGGCATGGTTTGACCATGGAGGAAGGCTCCATGGTTTGACACAAATGAGTCAACCGCAAGTACTGCATGTAATGTGCATCAATGTCATACGTTGACAATACAATGCAATGGCTGCCATCTTGGAATTTCCTAATCTGACCATCAACTAATCAAAAATATCTGTCGATCTGCAGCATGAATTTCGCCAAAAAACTCAGAGAACCTCAGCATGGTAATGTTTTCCAATGGGTGAAAGTTTCAATGAGATCGGGACACTGGTTACTGAGTGTGCAGAGAGTTTATCTTGCCTTTCACTTGACGGGTCCATACACGTACGTTCAACGTTAGGCCCCACTTGTAACTGTGTAAGTTACGTGTATTGTCATATTGTGTCATCAAAACGATGTAGTTTCCTGCTATTTTTCTGTTTCGATAAAATCTCCAGGGTTGTTTAACTGGAACAAGTATTCCCTGAAACCAACTTCTTCCGCACATTACAAACATTTCGGACTTGTTTACTGAAAAACAAATCGAGGAGAGTTTGGGGTTGTGATTCGTCGGTGGAAATTCGAGTCCATGGTTGAAAGTGAAATATTACGAAATACGGCCACCATGAAAAACACACAACGGACGGTCAGTGCATTGTCAATGGTAGCCGACCAAAATGGCACACGGCAAGGGATCGATTAAAGTTACAGTTTCGCACTTTCTGAAGCAAACTGAAAAGTAAAACTTACCGATATTCTGTATTCTCTTTTGGGCCTCTTCGTGGTAATTGGAACTGGAAATATCGAGACAAACGAAAACCGGCATCAGTCACTTGCATCAGTCCCGATAGCAAAATTTGAAAATTTGAAAAAGGTCTTACTCTTAGGCTTCAGATACGCAATTCACAAATAGCGCTACAGACTGGAGATTTTTGGTTTGTGAAACCGACATAATCTCTTCAGGGAATGAAAGTGTCTTCTTCTTGATAGAAAATGACCACTGTCATTCACTTTAACTGAGAAATTGTTGAGTTTGTCAACACCCCGCAACATTTTCCAAATGGATTTTCTAACGAGCACCAACCACCAGAGCTGTTGTTGCTTTTTTCAATGCTCAAACTGTTCGCTACTGTTTTTGGCTCAAAATAAACTCACTGCTCACGACAAATCTAGAAGATGAAATACAAGGAACTCACCTGAAAATACTTGACTGGACATATTGGAACAGGAAACAACACAAAATCACTACCAACTATGGAGACTACATGGGTAAAAAAAGCAAAAATCGCGACGGCTGCCAAGACGAACACGGCAAATCGTAAAATTTTCAGTAAGCTTGAGTTAGCGGGGGCGTGACCTCAAGCTAATTAGCATGCATAATTACCAAACTGAGGTCAGGCAAGACGTAGTGGATGAGTCAATTTTTGAAATTAGGGGTGTAACATGGTCTCAGTAGGAACATGGGTGGGAAGTAGAAGATTCAGATCAAAAATCGAGTTATAAGTTATCGCTTTACAAATCTGCATTGCGTGTTTCCATCAACCGAACGGTTATTTTCGTTAATTTTGCTCATGTATTCACACGGATTCGCTTTTTTAGTGTCTTATATTTTTATAGTGAGGTTGACAATGGAATTAATTATTCTGCTATTTATAAATTCGATCTACAGTACAGAACAAACATTTCCCTTGGTTTATTTTTGCCGATACACTGACAATAATTTTTGTCAGTTCTGACACAACATCAACATTGAAGTTGTTCACGAACAGGAAATGGCGTGATAAAGAAAAACAAAAAGATTCCCGTCAATCAAAATCACCTCGGAATCTTCTCTTGTTTTCAGCTTATATAGGAGGCGCGGCAGATTGGTTGTACAGCCCGCTAGATAAGTATGATTTGTAAACGGGCCAAGTGCACTGGCAACATGGCGCGAAAAGGGGCTGGGGCTGTGACGGAGACATGTCTCAAATTTCTAGCGCTTTCTCTTTTCGTGAGGCATGTCAGTTCACAGGCCTGCACGGCACCGTACCCACAGACGTGTACTTGCTCCGAGAGTACATTTACTTGCACATCGGCGAATTTAACCAGCTTTCCGAGCGATATTCCCAACAGTGACACGCTACAATCCATGTAAGTTTTGCATCGGTGTATCAGCTGTGTGCTGTGCAGGCTGGGGAACTAGTCTGGCTGCCGGCTCTTCCATGCGAGTGTATTGACGCGCAGGGTGGGCGTCAGTTACTAGGCAGCTCACAGCTGTAATTTCCTGGGTATACCGGTGTGGCGTGTGCACAATCCTGCAATACTCTGCAGTGTGTAGTTAGTTGTATAGCAGTACTGCACAATGTACTGTACACATGTAGTACATGTACATGTTGTACATGTTGTACAACAAATGTACATGTACACATGTACATGTACTGTGCACTAGTGTGCAGTGTACATGTACTGTACATGGACATTTACATACCGCGGTACATGTACCCGCTACTGCACATGTACGTACCGGGTACTTACAAAATACAATTACATGTGTGTTCAGGCATTATGTCTGTGTGCAGTATTAAACTGATTAAATCATTAGATTAAATTATGTACAATGTTTGTTTTGTTTTGTCCTGCAACCTGTACAATTGACATCACATTCATACATGTAGTGGAGGAATCAAAGCCCTCCATGGTCATACTCAGTCATACTCATAGTCATACTGTCCATTATAATATTCATCATTCATAATCTGTACCCTCCCTCTCCCCATGGAGTTATATTATTACTTAGGATACCCTCCATGCTCTCCTACACTACAGTCTACAGACATTAGTAGGCATACATCATTACATGTAAATTGTAATTTAGTTGTTTACCTTTGTAAGGAAATGTTTACCACTTTACCAGTTAAAGCCACTTTAACCTTTAACCTTTACTCACCTTTTAATTTTATTTAGGCCTGCCTAGGACTGAGTAGGGCTAGGTCTTGGAAAAAGGTTTACTTCCTACACCGTAAAACTAAAACTCAAAGCCTGGTAAAACTAATTTTATTGTGCACATATTTACATGTAGTTGATTTAAGTTTTTTCCCCTCCTTTTTATGGTGTACATGTATAGTGTAGAGGTATCAAACTAAACCAGTCAAAAAGCGTAAAATCGTTCCAAATTGAATGAGTGAATACTACATGTGCTTGTTTTGTTATTGGCCTACTCAATCATTCCTAATTTCATGTAGGTGGAAATGTGCACATAGGCTACTTTCATATTTTTCAAAGAAATTAAAGACAAGGAAAACTGTCTGGAATATCTAAAATGATTGATGAAGATGAAATGGCAAAGAAGTGTTGATTGGACCGAGTGTTTGGTGCTAGAGGCTTAAATTGTCAGCAGGGCTTAAGTCGTGTCCACACTGGACTTAATTTTTGGAAGGTTTTGTCGAGACGATGTGAAAAACAAAAATGGTCAAATGTAACCACTGTCCGTACTTGGACTTTTGAGACTGTGGTAGAAGTTACCAAGCTGGCAGTATAATGACTCATGAGGGCGCATTATGTGAACTTTCCCTATTGCTCTTCAGCCAACGCATCCGTTGAGGTGCTTTCTTTCGTCATAAGATACGACGCTGACGTCCTCCATTATCATCTGGAAATGATGCACCGGTAGCACCAACCAAATGTGTGACTGTATCAATAATAAAATCCGCCATGATAGCGTGCAAAAACACAGAACAACGCACTGGAAACTCGCCATAGGCCTGTGGCCGCACAGCGTTGATACAATGCAAAACACATGCGTAGTGACCTTTGCAGCATGACCTCGCTCCCGTGTGCCGCTTTTACCGACTCGCTCTGCGTGCACTGTCCGCACTGGACTTATTGTCTTAGTAAAAGTGACCAGGTAACTTATCCTGGGCAGAAGTTGGCCGGTAAAAGTAACCGCTGGACTGTGGAAAAGTTACTGAGAGGAAAACGTCCCAGGCTGTCTGCACTGGACTTAAAATTGGAAAAAATCCCATCGTCTCGGTAAGATTGCCCCATAAAAGTCCAATGCGGACAGGGCTTTAGAGGCTAGATGCCCCCGTCCCCCTACCGGTATGCCAGGTTTATGTGTCTAGGGCTGAACATACATGTACTGGTCAGATGAAGATAAACAGGCCCTACTTTTATCTGTCAATTATTTATGTGTATATTTTGGAGTAGGCTCAGCCTAAACTTATTTGATTTAATGATTTAAGGGAACGCTGGTCCACACTGGACCAGCTGTCTACCTGTAGAAGTGTTTTTCTTTCACGATTAAGAAAATTTCAATCAAAATTGTACGGGTGAAGTCTGGAAAATTGCAAGCTTAAATAGGGTCTTTCATTATTTCCATTACTTGCTTGAAAACAAAAACTGCTTGCTTGCCCCATGCTGAAATGAACTGAAATCCTAGCCTTGCTGATAGACATGCATGCATAGTGCAAAGCTCATTTTCTAAAGAGCAGAGGTCCCTTCCCTAAAGAGCATTTTCTCTTCCCTTCCCTTCCCTTCCCTTCCCTTCCCTTCCCTTCCCTTCCCTTCCCTTCCCTTCCCTTCCCTTCCCTTCCCTTCCCTTCCCTTCCCTTCCCTTCCCTTCCCTTCCCTTCCCTTCCCTTCCCTTCCCTTCCCTTCCCTTCCCTTCCCTTCCCTTCCCTTCCCTTCCCTTCCCTTCCCTTCCCTTCCCTTCCCTCCCCTCCCCTCCCCTCCCCTCCCCTCCCCTCCCCTCCCCTCCCCTCCCCTCCCCTCCCCTCCCCTCCCCTCCCCTCCCCTCCCCTCCCCTCCCCTCCCCTCCCCTCCCCTCCCCTCCCCTCCCCTCCCCTCCCCTCCTTCCCTCCCCTTCCCTCCCCTTCCCTCCCCTCCCCTCCCCTCCCCTCCCCTCCCCTCCCCTCCCCTCCCCTCCCCTCCCCTCCCCTCCCCTCCCCTCCCCTCCCCTCCCCTCCCCTCCCCTCCCCTCCCCTCCCCTCCCCTCCCCTCCCCTCCCCTCCCCTCCCCTCCCCTCCCCTCCCCTCCCCTCCCCTCCCCTCCCCTCCCCTTCCCTTCTTTCTTTCTTTTTAAAGTACATGTTGCATTTAAATGTTTTTCCATGTCTAATGACTAAGAAAAGCTAAAATACAAACATCATAACCTTGCTTGGCCTGGCATACATGTACATGTACATGTCATACATTTCAAAGGTTGATCCTTCTCTTATGCATATGGGCATTTTCACGGTAACTGACGTTACACGGCACAATTTTACACACCTTTCATTGTGTGTATCTCTCTTACTACAATTTAACTAATGACTTGCATTTGTTATTGATACAGTTAATAAAGTTAACCTTGGTGCATGAACTGATATTAAGTTTTTCAATGCAACCGCATTTGTTACGCATCAGCGAGCAAAAATGTGTCGGTAACTGACGTTACGCGAAAAGGACATGCAATTTTAGGGTGTTCAGTAAAATTGAAATATCTCATGTCCCTGATTGGATAGAGGGATGAGTTCAATATGTAAATATACCTTTGTTCCTAAGTTAAGATGTGTCAAAATATTTAATGATTTTTTATTGTTTTTTGGGGGCTATGATAATGTTTTCATGACCATGCTGGTAACTGACATTACGTAACTGACGTTACACTTAATTTTGCCATAGAGATAACACATGGATGTCAAATGTGTGGAATCATTGCATTGTATCTTCTGTCCAGGGCTTCACATGAAAGTCTGTTTGATGTGGCAGTATACCTGAGTTCCTAGGAACATTTCAATGAAAAAACTATTTTTTTCCTAAATTCTTTTGTTTTGCTTTGAACATTTTTATTAAAACTTGTCGGTAACTGACATTACGTAACTGACATGATTACAGTTTACACGCACGTTTCCTAAAATATATGGTTTTCTAAGAAATAATTTTCTTGGTACTTAAAGCTTTTCACAACTTGGTGGGCAGTTAGTATTTTAGCCACACACTCAAAATCTAAAGATTGGAATTGATCGACAATATTTTCGAATTATTATGACTTTTTGAATATTGTCCCATGGATATAGACATTGTGCATAAAATTCCCATAGACAAAGCACGGTGCATTTTAATCAGTTGTTTAGCAATATGGAAAGACCGTTCTTAACTAAACTTGGCCAAAACATTGTCCCCGAGGTCTATTAGTGCCGCACACAATGACACTAATATTATGTCACCATGTGTCAAGTGGCAGCGCTTTAATGGGCAAATTAATTAATTAAATTTTCAAACTCAATTATAAACTAATTATATTAACATGCGGATAAATTCACACACAACCCCTCAGCAAAGGAAAAGCCATTTTGCTGTCTTAGACAGCAAAATTATTGTTAGTCTCACTTTTCCTCAACAATGTCAGTGTTCATTTCAATTTATGATTATTTTCACAGTTAGCATAATGACATGTGGTGTCCTGGTTGGGTTACAAACATACAGGCTCTTGAAATACCGTATCCAATTTTAATTTTATATAAACGAGAAGTGCCCACGTGCATTGACAACTGTTGGTGCTGGTAGACTTCGCCTAATTTCATTATGGGTAACTGACATTATATCTCGGTAACTGACGTTACATTTCCACTTGGTAACTGACGTTACACGTATCAAATGGTCCCTTATGACTTCATAGTAAATTGATCATGTTTAATTTTGGTGTGGTAGGGAGGGGTTTTACCTAAGGAGGAAATGTACCGGGTTTCATGTAATATAACCTCTTTTCTGGGAAATGAGAACAAAAAGTTCATGTTTTCGGTAACTGACGTTACATCCCATGTTGTATACTTAATCAATATTTTTTTATCAGATAAATTAATTACTGGTATTTATTTCCAAGGGATTTGATAAAGTACTATAATAGTAAGCTAAACCACAGGGGAAAAAAATCATGATCAAACCTGTTCTTGAAAAATCTGTCAAAACAAAATATGTGTCAAAATACCATCTTCAATACTATTTTTGTATCCATACTTTGGCGGCCATTTTGAAATCCAAAATGGCCGCCAAAGTCGAAAAAAAAATTGTTCCTGAAACTTCAGGTCTTGATCTATTCAAAAACATAAAACATTTGACTTGAATATCAGTTTTATTTTGTTGCCTCTGTGTCCATTGGTGGTGAAAATGCCCATACAGTATTTGTTTCTTGATTAAAGATGATTTTAAAAGAACATTCAAAGATCTTGTTATTATTGTTGAAGCCAATTGATGAATTCAGAATGTAAGCCTTTTGGTTGTACCATTATTAGTCTACTGTCCCAAAATCAAAGTCACTCACATGTCAAAAGACAGTATTCTCAGCACATACATGTACATTGTACATAGTGCAATAACAAGCCACTCCCAGTTCCAGGGAAAATAAATGTGGGGAAAAACATTGACCAGACAATGCAGGGCATGCCAGCCTCTAAACTGCACAGGCACATGTACACATGTCACGTACACATATGTACAGTAAATTTGTGTGTATGTGTACATGTACATGTACACACAAAATGTAATGGGTCAGTCCCATTGCCCGAAGTTTAATTCCCAGGTAAACACACAAAAACCCAATTTGTTTGTGCAGGATCAAAAGGCATTATCCACAGACTGACTCGGGTTGGCTGTGTACTTTTGTGGTGCCAGCTACCCAGCAAAATGTGCAAATACCCCATTCAGTGCATTTTCTTTTAACGGCAATTTCATAGTTGAATGAATGCTTTTATTGTGAGGTTGTCTGTTTTCCAGGTAGGGGGAAAAGTAAAATTTGACAACAAGTTGAGTAGTTGACAGCATACATGTACACCCTTTTTTTGTGCATATGGGCTTTCTTTGCAGTAATCTTAAATTGAAGAAAGGGTTGTTTCAGTTTAACTATACAAGCAGATGAGTGTTCACTGGTTCTATCTACAGTAGTTTTGAAGTATTTTTTTTCAGCCATTTTTTGCTCATGGTGAACTTCCTCTTTTGATGGTCTTTTTTTGGAGCAGATTGTAAGATCACTGCGATAATATTTGCAGTAGTGTGCTCATACATGTATAGACCACATGTGGCATGTCTTCAGCCGTGGTGCTTGCTCGGAAAGAAAAAAAGAAACTGCCGTCCTTTGTGAGCTGGGACAAATTATTGCCTGTCTGGAATTGTTCGGTCCACAATGCTCGCAAATTTGGCAAATAAAAGAGGGTGAGCAGAAATTGGTGACACAGTGCGTCTGGTAAGTGTCCAGACACAGTGAGGTACATTCATCAGCCTCGGGTATAAGTTACTATACTTGTCAGTGTGTATGGGCTATTGGGGTGTGCATACGTGTGTGTTATGAGTGGACTCCATTTACCGTGCACACTTTTGATGGTCACCTCAAAACTTGCCACCTCACGTGTCAAAATCATAGGCCTACTTGTTCACAATTTGTTTCAAAAACTACATGCACAATACCATCACACCTGTGACTGTTTTTTATGGTAATTAGTTTCCTTGCAGTTGCACATTACTGTACTACACATAATTATTACAGTGCTGTAGACTAATCCCCTATTCCAATTAGTCACACATGGAATTCATGTATCCTCCAATAACCGGTTTTCGACGATATAAGGACTTTTCTTCAAACTGAACATTGTGGACGAAAGTATCACACTAAAAGAGGTCTCAGTCACTTTGTCCACACCACAGACTATTAGAATAATCATTGAGAAGGTTGATCAAGCCTGTCACTTCCGTAAGATTACCCGGTTTTGTTGACGTCCGCGGCGCAGTAAGCATCGTCACCTATTTTCGTCGGTGGTGTTTAGTAAGGTGTCCCAGTGCAGCCAAACGCAAAATTAATTCTTAAAATAACTCAAAATGCTGTGTGGCACTGTAAAATTCTTCCCTCTATGTTTTTTTGTGTTCATCTTTGTTTTTGTTTTTCCTAACTGCTTCTAACACTTTCCTCAAATCATTCATAATGTACATGTATGCTTAAAACCTATTGGTCTTGTTGATGTCTTCTTTGGTGACGTTAAAAAAACACTCCACAATCCTCTTTCTCGCTGCTTCTTCAGTTATGACCTTTCCCAACGTCACTCCAGAGACACATTTCCTCCTTCTTGGTACTTTCTCTAGCTGCCCTTTTATTTTATTTTTCCTTTTTTAAAAAAAGCCTTTTGGGCCATGTTACTATTTGTCTTTAAATAATAATAAACAAAAATATTTAAGAGAGACGCTCTATAGGAGCCTCCATAGTTTTTATCCGGAACGGACTGCCTCAAGTTGCGTGATATACTGTATATTTTTTCTACGGATGTTGGGATTTTTTTTAGGACCAACAATAAAGAAAACTGGAGCTTCGAAGCAACTGCCAATTTTGTACCTAGGAAAATAGACCCCAAAAGAGCAACTTTTTGAATAACACGAGTTCGGCCTACTGGAAAAGCCTTAAATTTCCAGTTGCAGTTGCTTCGAAGCTCCAGTTTCCTTTATTGTTGGTCCTAAAAAAAATCTGAGTGTACCATAATAAACCCCAACATCTGTAGAAAAAAAATATATCACGCAACTTGAGGCAGTCCGTTCTGGTTAAAAACTATGGAGGCTCCTAAAGGGCGTCTCGCTTATATAATTTTTTAAATATTGTTTTTATTTTTATTTAAAGACATAAAGTAACATGGCCCAATAGGCTTTTATAAAAAAATGAAAAAAATAAAAGGGCAGCTAGAGAAAGTACCAAGAAGGAGGAAATGTGTTTCTTGAGTGACATTGGGAAAGGTCATGACTGAAGAAGCAGCGAGAAAGAGGATTGTGGAGTTTTTTAAACGTCACAGAAGAAGACATCAACCAGACCAATAAGTTTTAAGCCTAAATTATGAATGATTTGAGGAAAGTGTTAGAAGCAGTGTCGAAAAACAAAACAAAGATGAACCCAAAAAACAAAAAAAGGGAAGAATTTTACAGTGCCACACAGCATTTTGAGTTATTTTAAGAATTTATTTTGCATTTGGCTGCACTGAGACACCAAGTACTAAACACCACCATCGAAAAAAGGTGGCGGTGCTTACTGCGCGGTGCGCCGTGGACGTCAACAAAACCGGGTAATCTTACGGAAGTGACAGGCTTGATCAACCTTCTGATTATTCTAATAGGCTGTGGTGTGGAGAAAGTGACTGAGACCTCTTTTAGTGTGATTCTTTCGGCCACATTGGTCAGCTTGAAGAAAAGTCCTTATATCGTCGAAAACCGGTAACTGGAGGATACATGTACTGTAGGTTACTGTACACATGTGTAGGCCTACACATCCATGTACATGTACATGTACATTGTACGTGTACTATGTGAAGATACTGTGCACAATGTACAATTCATGTACATGTACATGTACACATGTACCGTGTATTTATGTGTACTGTACACTGTATGTGCAGTACATTATGTTCATTGTACTGTACATGTAAGTATGGCATAGTATACAATTTACTTTTCATGTCAATGGACATTGAACAATGTACACGAACATGACCTACTACCGTCTGTACTGTATGTACTGTACATTGTGGACCTGTACAGTACATACATCATTGTACAGTACATTCATGTTGTGGACCTGTACAGTACATACATCATTGTACAGTACATTCATGTACACTGTACATCATTGTACAGTACATATCATTGTACAGTACATCTAATACCATGTACATGTACATGTACATGTACATGTATGTGTACATGTATGTGCTGTACATACACATAGTACATGTACATGTACATGTACATGTAGGCTCTCCATGTACAATACATGTACATGTATACAAAACTCTTTTCACAGTTTTCAGTTTGATTTGAAGTACGGTAAAAGCAATTGTGTTGTCTCTGTATGATGATGATTTTTCTTGTATTTCTTCCTTCTTTTTCTTTACAGAGACTTGAGTAACAACACGATCACATTTATAGGCTCTGATGCACTGTCAGCATATACGCAGCTTCAAACCCTGTAAGCAATGTACAGTAGATCTGTTATGAACATTATATCCATGAGATATGAATTGCTTTTCAGTGTTTTTTTTGTATCACTATCAGCCAATTCATCTGCTTGTAGTTAATCTCAAAATTTAGTGGGCCTGACGTTTAGATTCTAGCAGGACCTTTCTCAAAGGCAGAGAAAAGTCTTTCGAAAAAGGCCTTTGAGAAAGGTCCTGCTAGGATCGAAACGTCAGGCCCTTTAAATTTTGAGATTCACATTTTGGTAATTTTAGTCAGTAAGCAGTTTGCAACATTTTTGTATATCACTGCTTGTACATGTAGTTAAAATAGGGCACTTTGTAAATATCCAAAACAGTAAATACTAATTTGGGATTTCAGGAAGGATGAGGGTTAATGATTAAATATATCAAATAATACTGTGAGCACCGTTGAGTCCCACAAACTGTTCACATGTTCATGTAACCATTTGTGACTTTGCATTTCTTATTAAAATAGAGAAATCTATACAAATATGTTGCAAGCTGCTAACTGACCAAAATGAAATTCCCAAAATTCTAGAGGGCCTGACAATCCTAGCAGGACCTTGCTATCAAACTCTAATGATCTGCCTCTGAGAAAGGTTAAAAAATTCAGGGTCCAATTTCATGGCTGTGCTTAATGCAGAATTATGCGCTTACAGGACTCTATGAGTGCAGAATTCATTCCATAGTTGATGGAGCGCGTAAGCCGCATTCATTGCCTCAGTAACAGCTTTCATTCAGTTGCCATGGCAATGGCTCTTGTTTTTTTTCTTCACAGTGTCCTGGTAGGAAATGACTTGACAAACATCACGGCGCAAAGATTGACGGCAAACTTTAAAAAAATGTAAGACCCAAACCCTGGCATACATGTACATGTAGGCCAGTAGGTACATCTATCCACTCAAATTGTTCTTGTGCATCCTTCTCATAGATACATGTACACGTCTATAGGCCTACAATGTATTTGTTTTTCTATCAAAGATTGCAATGGACAGAATGGTAATTCTATACGTACATGTACTGTACATCTAGATCTAAAAACAATGTACATGTATATATGTTTTATTCTGAGCAACATTTACACGTGTACATGTAATATTCAAGGCCACCTGATAATTTGCTTTGATGGCACTGCTGAGAGTGTCTGCCCTATTTAGCATGATTAGGCCTTGATAGAGTCTGATATATGTACAATCCTAGCAGTACATGTACGTACACACAATGTGTACCTAAGTTATCAAACTCAGAAGGCACACATGTACATGCTAGCACGGAAACATCAGGGTAGATAGTTCTCAAGATATTAAAGCAATTGCGTTCATATAAGGCATTGTTCAGACTTGATTTTTGTTGGTAAAGCGGATGATGATGGTGACATCACTTTTTTCAAGTCCAGCCTGAACGGCCGAGGGAACGTTCCTCAGTTACTTTAAACAAATCCTGTCATTTCATAGATATGACATTTACCGGTAGATGTTTGCGTCGAGGAGAATGTAATTCAATGAGGGTTTGCCCTGCTCGACGTGATAAACACTGAGTCAGTGAGTGCTCAGTGCTTTGCCCGATTCCTGATAAAAATATTCCAGGCAGCTCGGGCGGGATTCGAACCTGCCACTCCCGCTTTCTAGTATGGATGTCAAAACATCATGTTATAGGCTTATCTACACATGTATGATACAACACGTTAGGCTAACTGCCAGTACTATACAATATTCGAATCCACCACACGACTTCGACCAGCTCGGTGGTCAAGTGGTTAAGATATCCGTACTAGGAAGCAGGAGTCGTGAGTTTGAATCCTGCCTGAGTTGCCTGAAATATTTTTTATCGGGCATCGGGCAAAGCACTGAGCACACAGTGTTTATCATGTTGAGCAGGGCAAACCTTCATTGAATTAAATCCTACATGTACATGTACATGTACAGTAGTTTGTACAGTACATGTACTGTATGATTGACCAATGTCGCTGGCAAAATTTGTGCTGGATTTTGTACAAACTCATGGCAGGTTTTTGTGATGATTTCTGGAATCTGCTCGGCTTGAGTTTACAGTTGTGTAGGTACAACTGTACTGTATGCCATCATGATGTGTTCCCACATACAAAATCCATCCTTTTCCTCTTCAAAGGTGGCATACTTATAGGGTACATGTAGAAGAGTTTTGAGTGCTATCAAGGCCATTATGTAATCTCAAAGGTCACATCACTCAAATGTACCGGTAGTCAAGGTACCGTATTAACCAGTGAGCCATGCACCCGTGTTTTGCACTGCCTGTTTTGAAACTAAGAATGCAGGCCGTGCTAAAACAGTCTCAAAATACTCTGTAAATTATCTTTTTGTTCAATGGCTGAAAGAAAACAAAATCCAAAGGTAAACACGCCAAACTCTTCACTCTATCGAAATACATGCACACAGTGCCTTCATAAGGCATTATATTGCCATCTGAATTACTTTAAGCACAGTCTCTGTTTGATTTCCAAATTCAGAAAAGTCTTTTGCAAACAGCAATAAGGTTGACCCATTAGAAATGTATTCATTGGTCTACGTATTTCTGAAATCCTGTCTAATGGTGGATTAAGGCAATTGTCCTTACTTCATGTACTTGAATGAAAATTATAAAGGAAAATATCATGAATATGAATCTGTGGTTTTCATCCACTTATAGCCAAGATACAGCAAGGCAACTTTTTTTCAGACACCTTGCAGTGTCTTTAATCATAAACAACCAAAAAATGAATGAAAAACTAAATTTGAAATTTTGGGGTCATTTCGTCTTAATCATGGAATTGCCCATTTTGAGGTGGCGTGTACCACAGTGTTTAATGAATGATTCTTCTCACATTGCCATTGCAGTGATCTCAGCTCTAATCCCATAGTGTGTGGTGGCAGTCTGGCATGGCTGGTTGCAGTGGACACAGTGCAGGGTACTTGCTCTTCAGGCCAGGATTTAGCAGCTTTTATTGGTGAGTTGGATGCAGGGGTCCCCCCCCCCCCCCAGCATACAGGCTTGTGTATCGGGCCAACATGCAGTGCAACAATTTCAGTCGATACGCTGCCAAAATGTTTTTTCCATCCTGACCTGTTCTAATACCTATATATAATCAAGTTTGCAACTGGTCTTTGCCAATCGATCCTAAACAAAAAAATTGTCAATTTAATTTCACCAAAACAAGAACAAAACTTGAAAGTTTGTGATGACATCATGTACGTACATAACATGTACATTCCTTTTGGGATGGAGTGTGGCTCTGGAATAAGTACATGTATGTCTGTTTCCAGGAGATGTTAGAGTACACACTGCCCCCAAAGTTTAGCCACACTCCATCTGGAAAGAGATGGCTTGCATAGTATCATCACAAGAAACTGCTCCCACTTTCATTCAGATGCAAGCAGCCAATTCTTGTCAGTTAGGCTGCAGCAGTCTGGGGATTGCACAAAGTGGATGCAGCTCTTTAAATTTAATTTGCGAAGTAAATACCAAACAAAACTGTTGCAAATTGCTCACAGACTAAAATACATCAATCTGAAAAGTTAGAGGGCCTGAGGTTTCGATCCCAGCAGGACCTTTCTAGAAGGTCCTGCTAGGATGGAAAACATTTGAAACGTCAGGCCCTCAAATTTGTATGATGAATTTAAATCAAACAAATGAAGTCAACCCTGACTGGGAACTTAAATGCTTCTGATTGGCGCCCCCACCCTTGTAAAGATAGTTGACTCTCTGGTAAGTCTGCCATGTAATGGCTTGATAACTCATTTCTGGTATCTCTTCTCTCACTCCAGATGGTTTGAAGGCTACAACCGTCTTTCCCTCCACCGCACAAACGAGACCTATTTCTAATGTGACATACGCACAGCCAGATCCCTTGTCAACGGTTGCAGTAACGAACACAACCGTCTCACCACCACAGAATAAATATTGTGAGTTGAATAAAATGAAGGTCTGATATTTCAATCAAAGCACAACACTGCTTAACCACTTCGCGCCGGGATCTCTGAAATCAGGGTGCCGCTGGTTTTACTATGCGACGTGGCCCTCCGAATCCGGGCACCACTATTGTCCACATTTTAAATAAAGACTCTTTTCAGCTCAAATCAGTATGAATCATGTCAAAAACCTATTTTGAAGCGAGTTGCCACATGAATTGAAAGATTAGCGGCAACAATTGCACTATTGTGGGACCTTTACTGTGGATGATCGAGGGATAGTGCGCTGCTGCTGATAGCACACGATAGACATCGTGTTGGCATGCAACACAGCCCAACGGTCGTCGGTCAGGCAGTGGAATTCCACCCACATTCTTTACCGCAATCTGTACGCTCGGTTGTGGCCAACCAACTCGAAGATTTGACTGCCTGGAGTGGAGGCTGGTCTATGGTCAGGGACCGTTGACCAGTATCATACAGGCACACACACACACACGCACACGCACACACACAAGTCCGTTACGCTCCATTTACGAAGCACAAGGGGCCCTTTTTCGAACGGATAATCTCTTGACAAAAGCCACAACGATGCTTCTTGAAAAACACCTGGCGTGAAGTGCACACCAATCTAGTGCGTTGTGGAGACCTAAGATACATGTAATAGGTTGAATAGGTCTCCACAGGGAAACTGTAAAGGTGTATAGGTCTCCACAAGCTTTTCACTCAAAAACGGGAAATTTGTGATGGGTAAGAATTCGTCGCAAATAGAAGTGTTATTTAAAAGTGACATACGGTCAAAATTTCTACCCAGGAAAGTGAATGTGGTTGAAATGGGAGCATTTTGAAAACATAGTTTCTCACACAGTTGTATTGTGCATGAGAACAAAGCAATGTCTCCACAAGGATACAGATTCAGGTATGTGTGGTTAACAGTGTGTCACTTTCAAAACTATCTAAACAATCGGGAACAATATACGTCTGTTAAATAAATCGATCAAGTGAGTAAAACCTGTCACAATTTGGACCATGGTGCGGCTTTTGAAATTCAGTGGAAACATGGCATAGGCCACCACAGAATCCACGGCCTTTCTCAAACGTAGAACAGAACCTTTTATAGCATGATAAAGGTCCGCAGATATATATAAGCAGATACAAGCACTGTGTGCACAGTGACATTCAGCAAATCAAAAAGGGAATACTTCTCTTGCAGACAAACTTGGTAGACACAATTACCAGTAATTTAAGGTCTTTCAGAAAAGTCCTGCAAGAATTGAAATATCGTGCCCTAGCTTTTCAGGGGAATTTTCACACCACACTGACTGCCTTGGAAATTTCCTGGAAATAGCGATGGATGTTTTCACATTGCAGTTGCTTAACCTGGCAATTCCCTTAAAAATTTGATTAAATCCCAAGAATTCTCACCCATGCTTATGAGCAGGGTTAAGTGCACGTACCCAGGGGCTGGGGTTTGCGTATTTCCTGGGGAATATAGCAAGGGTGGATTCAAGGCAGGATTTTACCAAACCCTCGGTTGCGCGCTTTGATTAAGGCCAGAAATTAAAATGCTAAAGGTCACCCAACCTATTTGTTATACATGTAGACCTTTCTTTTGCCACGTCACAGTCACGTGACAAAACACATCCACCGTTTTTGGTTGGCAGCGGCACAAACTTTGTATTCAACCATGATACAAAATACCGGAACTTCCCCTATAGCCTTGGCTCGCCGATAAGTTTAATTATTTTGTCCTGAATGTGGTTCTGTGAATGGAAAGTGGTATTACGTTGCTGTTGCTGTTGCTGCAACAAACGATACAGAAGAGATTCGGAATGAATAATTTTCTGTTTCCCTGAATCGGAGGCCCATAGGCCTACTGTGCAAATCAGCGTCTTGTTCCGTCCCTGGGCCATGCCAAAACAAAAGTTACCTAATAATTATGGGTGTTACACTGTTAGTAATAGTTTACCCGGTTCCACGTACCTAACTTTGCATTGCATCATATGAGGTCTGACCTTTACTTTTGTTGAGTAACTGTGGTCGCTGTGATTTCTAGGAAGCTGCAGCCGATTTCAAGAAAAGTTGCGTAAGTTACGCAACGTACAAAAGTTGCGTAAGTCTTGTGCCACAATGGCTCTTTTGTGCACTATTCAGCCTGAGAAAAGGTAGCAAAATGTTGCGTAAGTTACGCAACAAAATGTTGCGTATGCAACATTTGAAGTGTCGTGAAATCGGCTGCTGATTGTTAGTGTGGATCAACAGAGCGATATCTGAGGAATTACTTATCCCGTGAGTGTGAAAGTGGGTGTAGTGTGAATGGTGAAATTTCCCCCAAAGGGAGTTTTCAGGAAATACATGTGTAGCTGTGTAGTGTGAATGTTCCTCAGGTCATGACTCCTGACATCTGTGTTGCTTCTCAGATGTACTTGCCATCATCATTCCCGTCCTGTTGATTGTTGTCGTCGTCATCGCCGTGGTAATCATCTCCATCAGGAAGAACCGCAAACAACAGGAGGCCTACAACTCCGCCATCCGCTACTCCGTCGTCAGGAAGGATGCAGGCGCCCCTAGCAACCGCGTCTATAGCGACGTCACCACGGAGTTATAGTGGCACCAATCAGCCGGAAGGACTCATTAAGGAAACACAAAGCAGGAATCTTTAGGAGGGTTTGGGTCCATGTACTTTTGTGTCTTTCAGGATTCAGGACTCTTCACTTTTTAGTTATTTCGTCAGGATCTATCGTCAGGATTGGTGCCCTGACTCCTTATTGATGACAGGCTAGGGACACGGCAGGTAGCAGTCCCTCAAACTAGGTGCCAGACCAAGTCTGAGGAGATATGGGAATCATCGTCTCCTGTCCGAGCGAGCCAGAACTGGAGTCTCCAAAGAAAGGAAGGACCACTAGCAATCCATGACCTTCTAGGAGTTCGTGTTGGATATTTATTCTGAGAGTCTCTGAAAAAGTTCAGTCACTTTACAGCATTATTCTCAAATTGGTATTAGTTTGTACCACTGTATGTTAAGGCATGTTTGTACTGGACTTTTTGGGGGAAACTGGCAAAGATGTTGTTTATCTTTCCCATGTTATGTCCAGTGCAAACAGCCCAGGATACTATCCTCCAAGTCACTTCAATAGAGTGCAGCAGTTACTTTTACTGACCAATCTCTGCCCAGGAACAGTAACCAGGTCACTGTTTTAGATTGGGATTCTGTTTTAGATTAAGCCAAGTTTCCTCTGGAAGTTTTTATTTGCAAAACTCACCGAGACAATGGTTACTTTTTCCCAGTTTAGGTCCAGTGGAAATACATCTTGGTTGCTTTAACCAAGTCCAGGTGGGTGTCTTTACCAACCAACCTTTGCCCATGAAAATTGACCAGTGATCAATTTCACCAAACTCATCGTAACTTAGGATCAATCACAAGACATTGAGCTATGCACAGAAACCATACGGCCTGTAAACACGTACGATGGGTTATCCATCGTAAGTTGAGTTACGATGCATCGTAAGACTTTGTGAAATCCAGCCCCAGTCATATTAGTCCAGTGGAAATGTACATGTATGTATGACATCCTTTAAATTGTCATCCTTTTATAAAGTGAGCTAACAATGCACATGCTGTGCATGGTTTTGTACGTACACACAGTGCGCTACAATCAGTGGCTTTATTTAATTTGCAATCAAGGTCATGATCTTACCTGAAAAAAGTCACTTGATGCACCCTCATGTGCTAGTACATGTATATTGCTAGCTCACTTATGGTATTTTAACTTCCATCTCGCTTAAATTTCCCCCACCGAAAAAGGCAACTTCCAAAGAAAAGATAAGAAAAACACTATTTCAACTCAATCATCAAGTCAATTAAATTTTCCAATTTTGAAGTCCACTGTACTGCAAACATTGTGTAAGAAACAGGAGATGTATTACGGCTGTGATACATTGTTTTAGAGCATTGGGTCTGATTCTGTGGACCCTAACCCTGCTGCACTCCACAAGATGCAGCAGTGGATGCATTCTGCATATTTTCTTCATATTTTCTTGCCTTATTTTAAGGATCTTGGTTAGAATCTGACTGACGCTCTTTGGAATATTTATCCCAATGTTTATTTGTAATAGTATAGCTAACGTTAATATTATCTGTGCTAATTCTTTAAAAAGTTAACAGGTTATATTTTAAAGTTATCTTTGTCATGGGCTTTCAGCTAAGTGTACAAAATACATGTACCAGTATGTTATGTATACAAATGACTTGTTTTGTCGATACATGAACATTTACATACCAGTTACAAATGGTTTCTTTTTAAAATTATCTTCAAGTGATTTGCTTAGGGAAGTGATGAATATTGCATATTGACGGACGTCATGCTTATGCATCGTTACAATGGCTACAGACTCGTGTGAGTTGATTGGTGCAGCATGGGACATCAGCTGCTATCCATTCATGTTAGAATACACGAATTACCCCCACGTTACCCCACCATTTCTTACACTACAGAACGGTGCCAAAACCGTGACTTTTTTGGTTTTTTCTACTTTCTCAGATAAGCATTTGAGCTAAAACCTTCGCAGGATTTCTTTGTTGGAATGTTTAATGGTTAAACGCACAAACTGTGGAAATCTTTTGACCTTTACCAATGATGTATAGGGCCTTTAATTCTACAAAAGCAATTATTGTATTTTATAAGCATTTCCTCCGAGATGAAAGTGTTTCACTTATTTCAATAAAAACTTAGAGTGGCTAAACCTACCCTTAACAAATGAGAGGGTAACGGTGCTATCAAAGGCAGGCAATGTTTACCTGTGGGTGTTTTTTGCCCGTTTAAATTAAATTTGCATAACCTCAGCCTGTCCAGCGCCTTAATAATCGTATTGGTACAAGCCCTGTCACGTTTATGAAATGTGAGTACCCCTGTAGTATTTTGCAGGTTAAATACAAATGGTTTATAGTTTTGAACGTTTCATCACAATGTTTAAAAGAACATGTCATTCTGAAGTAAATACCAAAACTGTTGCAAACTGCTCACTGACTAAAATAACCTGCAATACACGAATCTAAAAAGTTAGATGGCCCCTTTGAGAAAGGTCCTGCTAGGATCGAAACGTCAGGCCCTCTAACTTTTGAGAACGTGTCGTTCTGTGTAAATACCGTTTACTTTCATTAATTTTGAATTCTAAGTGCAAAGCCCTGCCGATTCCTGTTTTCTTCACTGATTCACTGCTCTGTGGAGAATGTCACGGATGAAGCAACATAACTGAATGGAACCTGCAATCACAGTTGGTCCACAGTTGATGGGCAGATTAGCGCAATGTGTATTACCATTGGACCCTCAAACCCCTCGTGCAAATATTTTGTTTCCATGGGAACCTTTTTTATCAGTGTGGGATTTGCTGTCTTTCATAAATGAGACGACAGATGGAATGCAATACAATTTTCCCAAACCCTTCATTTTAGATGCATGTCAGATCAGCTTGCATGCATAATTTTTCCTCATTTCATTGAAAGATTGGATGTTATTTCACCACGAGTGCCTACATTGAATTTTTTTTTATTTTTGTATATAAAGTGCACTTGTGGGTTTTTGCAAATATATATATTGAAGTGGTGATCAGTGAGTTACGCACGAAAGAAGTGAGTAGGATGTGCGTGTAATTTGTATTTACAAGGATGACGTGCATTTGGGCGTGCATCGTGTTTTTCCATGACTTTTTTGGGGTACCCAGAAATACCTGCATTGCCCATAGCAACGTCCCCAGTAATTGCTAGTAGTTTGAGGTTCTTGTGCAGACTTCAGCGAAACGTGCATTCTTTGTAATCTAAACACTTGTGACCCGTCCGTTCAAATATGTAAAAAAAAATGGATGATGGTTGACCAATAGGACTTTTCAAAATTAAGAACATCGAACATAAAGTTCTAATCAAATTTTTGTTTAATCTTACCCACTAAATAATATGCAAATTATTGGAACTAACATAGGCCTAGACAAACTTTGACAAGTAATTTTTGAAGTGAATGGCAACATGTATGTTTTCATCCAACTTTCTGTGTCATTTCTGCATGAGGACTACTATTATATGATATCAAAACTTGTTTGGACCATGGTGTTTGGACATGCCAGCACAGACATCATCGGCCAAATGGTCCCCACCAAAGGTCCTATAGAGCGCGAAGTGCGCAAGATAGCCTAGTCTCGCGAGATCACACGCGTCCGGATGAGGTACGCACTGGACGCCATTTTAGTAAACACAGTCGCACGCGTGCGCTCAATCGCGTGTTCACATCACATCAGAAGTTATCACATTCTGTTCACGCATCCAATGTTGTATCTTTGTCACTGTTTGTGATTTTCCCGCTTTTCTTCCTGAGCACCGAAAGCAGACGACATGTGACTCCGTTGCTTACTAAAATGGCCGCCGAGCGACTTCACCTTTTGCGCAGAGTAGGCTATGTTGCGCGTTTTGCGCGCTATAGGAACTTTGGCCCCACTGCCTCAATAAATAATTTCCGGTATCGTTCAATTAAATACAACATGCATGCTAATCTTTTCGAACTCACTAATGTAGATTAAATGATTTAATTTAGTTTGCCAGTTTGTGCTTTCATTTCTTCCTCGGAATTTAAAGATTGGTATCATGCAGACACTATAATCATTATGTTTATGTCATGTTTGTTTCATAAGTCAACTAAACATCCCAACTGTTACTCCATGAAATTAATATTTAGATTATTTTATTAATCAACCGGATTGTTTGAAATCGTTGTTGGTGCAAACTTTTGAAAGATGGAGATATTGAACAGTACTAGAAACTGCTTGCTTATACTAAGTATTATTTACTGACTTGGAAAATATGTGAGATACTTCGAGGCATCAACTAATTAAAGGGGTTTAATTTAAACAGCAATCTGACAGCTGTATAAGATACACAAACATGGAATTTTAAAATCGTACTTAGTTGTAGTTGGAATGTACAGTGTTAAATGGTACTTATATCTGCGTTCGAGGGTGATGTCATGAGAAACCGGACTATTGCCCTTTACGAAGTGAAGCCTTAGGCTTGGGCTTAGGCTTCGGTCATATTTATGATATCACAGGCATCTAAAATAAGCGTTTGGCCCCTGTTTCGTGGGGAATACCCTGTACATGTGCCTATCAAGTCAGCAAACAAATTCGGAAACTAAGCATAACCTGGATGTTCAGGTTTTGTCAGACGGAGACAAAGCCTGAGCCCGAGCCTAAGCCTTCATTTCGTAAACGGCCTATGATTACTATAGTGTCGCTGGTTCCAGACTGTGAAGGACCTGTCTGTGATAGCGGTATACCGGTTGCTTACCACAGCTGACACACCTGGCTCAAGGTCGTAGGCCTAATGCGGGATCATTCACGGTGATAAGAGCTATGTAGTGATAGGCCTACACTCCTTTACACATCCACCCCTACACTGGTTGTGATTAATCAATATACGTCCCACTTAATATTAACATCTGTTATATATACCTTGATCCTGTATACGATGTTTTGTGAAGCTCAATAATTAATTCAATCGTTATCTCGTATTTTATTATTATTCGTTTACCACAAGTAGATTGTTCTACTTAAAATCCACGTTAGAAACCATGATCTGTGTAAACACTGCGGGTATTGTTTAAAACCATACCGTACACATTAGATAAGCGTGAGAAAGTTGCCTGCTAGTATGGATTCATGTGTTGACATCACGCGGTCATATGAACCTACCAGTCAACTCCAGGTGTTGTTAACTTTTCATCCTCCGGGATCTTTGGACGCTGTAGTGAACATCTATATACATATACATTAAAGTGCAATTACACTTGTCGTTACGGAATACATTCTCGAAAGACATCACTACATGCACTAATTCTAACCAAGTAGTCGATGATCGGTATTGCTGTGTATCTGGCCCGTTTTGAGGTCGGACATTCTTAAAGTCAAATGAAATCTCAACACCGTGCCTTGCTTTGTGTTGTTAATGTATATTGAGCCTTTATATTTATACAAGTGTTTGTCATGCATATGAAATTGTGTATAATTATGGGAAAGACTATAGGTTGATCAGATCAGGGTCCAATTTCAATGTTAGATACATGTAGCCATTGATCCCTGGTGGCCAACCATTCTTCATGCGATATTCACTGCGTTCGGTCTGTATTCCAATATCGAATGCTCTGCATAAGTGCACGGGGAACGTGGCTGGCAACCTGATTGTATTCTGCAAGGCTGAATGTCTGAGCTCAAGCGTCTCTATGGCCGTTTACGAAATGAAGGCTTAGGCTCGGGCTCAGGCTTCGTCTCCGCCTGACAAAACCTGAAAATCAAGGTTGTGTGTTGTTTCCGAATTTGAAGATTTGTTGGCCTGATAGGTACAGAGTATTCACAAGAAACTGGGGCTAAACGCTTGTTTTTAGATGCCTGTGATATTATAACCAGTAAGATGAATGTGTACCGAAGCCTGAGCCCGAGCCTAAGCCTTCATTTCGTAAACGGCCTATGACTTTAGCCCCTGGTCTGTTTGAGAGCAGCCATTGCTGGGCGCCTTTGCTGTGTCGCATGCCAACCATTTGTCAATCTTGACTTGTTAGTCATTCCATGTCGCAAAGTGCTTTAGTGTGACGACCCTATGTCAAGTTATAATTGTATTCCGCCCACTGAAGTGTGTAGCCTTAGGCATTGCTTACTTTGGCCTGGCCATTTGCAGCATAGAGTCACACTACAGGCGGAGTGAGTCGAAATGCTATCGGAAAGAAAATCTGTATATCCCCGAATATTCCGACAGAATTATAAATGCTGCCACAATTTGCGAAGGTCCCACCTAGTGGCTGGATAGCTCTGCAGGTGGTAGCTCACTGGTACGATAAACCCCCATTTTAAAAGTTGTGTGACATTCGTTTGATTCTTATTTTGTTTTAATTTGGTAAATGTGATAATGGTGCGTTAAAGGAATGGAATCAAGAAAAATGTCCTTCATATGATTATATCTGCCATGATTATACCCTATAGTGATACTTTGTTACAATTGTTTAACACTTTGAAAATAACACGTCCATATAATGATTGTGAATTTCCTATATAATTACGCCGACCATGCACTTTCAATTGTTTACAATGAAAAATTACCGAAACCCTTTCATTTCGTTCGGTAGTGTGTGTGCATTTCATTTGGCATGCAAATTAGGAGCTTTGCAATGTTATGAATATTTATATTGTAAATAAATTCTTCCTCTTTTTATTAAGTTTCAGTGAGGTGTAATTCCCGTGCTAAACGTGGCAACTGTCAATTTATTGTACATTTTATTGGAATTATTTGAACTAGGCTAGCCTATATTTACTGTTATAAGATAGTGTTTTTATATTTCGGTTGTCGAGAAAACGGCAAGGTTTCTTTCATTCGTTAAGGGGGCTATTTCTTTAAAGAACAAAAAAGTAAGCCCCAAGTGTCTGGATCTACATCATGATGCTTCCCTGGTTCCCGCCTCGTTTGACTGGAAGGAACCAGCGATGAAAGCAATAATTGAGATTAGTATCCGTGCATGTAAAGCAAAATAATATTCTCATCAGGAATATGCCCTTTTTTTCAAACCCGGCTAGTATACGTCTTCGTCTATGTTATCCAAAAGATGAAAACACAGGTTGACGTTCTTTATTGAAGCATAGATATTTACTTGTATTTCTTTTCAAAACGCAGTAGGCCTATAACATTGAAAAGTGAAGCCAAATTCCTCCCGTGCTTTAAAATGAACGAAAAAAAGAGACAATTCAAGAGACAAACCGGACCCGGGTTTCGGAAAAGGGTCATAAGGAGTACGAGGCGGATATAGGTCCATGTATAGGCATTGCCTTTTTAGGCTAAATCTGAATTCTACTTAGAAAACCAGCTTACTATCCTGCTTACTACACTTTAGATATAGGCCATATGACATTTCCTTTGGTTTATTTTATTTCGTTATCCCCGTTCCCTTCCAAGCGTGATTAGTATGGGAGCTGCTTAACCATGTGGAATATCGAAGAATTGAACGCCTTGTGTGGTACAGAACAGAACTTCCGAACTGATCCTAATGCATTTTTGTGTTCTTTTATTTTCATTTCACAAGTGTCTGTCAAACATGTCTATAAATCTCCAGGAGAGGTGTAACCTTTCTATGTTTAATCTATATTTGTATTCAACAAAAATGAAGGACAAACTGACTAATGGGAAGTTTTGAATAATGTCAAAGAAAACTTTGCCGGGACTTGTACTTGAACCCCAGACCTCTTGTTTTGCGAACCAGCGCTCTTCCCGTTTTATGTCAAGAGCGCTGGCACAGCAGCAACGGTCTCGGGTTCAAGTGTCCTGTTTTCTCACGCATTTATTCAATCTAATTTTATATGATATTACTAATTGAATACAAATCGAGAATTGGTTACTTCTTTGTTAAAAGATAGGCCACATACCGTTTGGGGAATGAACTTTTACAATTCGAGTTGTGACCGGAGGCGTGGTAATAACATGTTTGCTTTCACTCAAGCAAAGACTTCGCAGCAATGAATTTTGAACTATATCGTGTATGATTGTTTGTTTTCATTTGTATTTGCTGCCAGGGCTCCAAAAGTACCTGGTACTGAGAATGTCTTCATTAAAACCAGTGTGGACAGCACTTGATAGTGTACCGGTATTTTGTCTTGTTCGGAATGGGAACATAGTCTCTTATAATTGATTATACTATTAAATGCCCAATACAACATTGGGAAAATCGGAAAACATTCACTTCCTTCTAATTTACATTGTTTGTAGATGGTCATGCTAGAATCCTCATGTTGAAATCTTACGGTCTGGGATGCAGTACTTCCCTATCAATCTTCACTCAAACATCGACAAATAGTTTATAACTCGCAAATAATAAACTATTTCTTACACTACATAATGGTGCAAAAACCGTGACGGTGTTTTACCTTTTTCTACATTCTCTGATCACCATTTGAGCTAAAACCTTCCCAGGGTTGCTTTTTGAGGATGTCTATTGGTTTAACACACAAACTGCAATCTGTTGACCTTTACCAATGTTGTATAGGGCCTTTAAAGCTCCTACACAACATTGGTCGAGGTCTAAGAATTCGTCTCATCCAACATATGCATGAAATAGCAAACCTGTGAAAATTTCAGCTCAATCCGCCAACTGAGTCTAGAGAAAATCGTGAAAACCGCTTCATTTATCACTAACATTTATCACTACCATTTCACATAACATTTTCACTTGAACAACTTTGTACATGCATGCCATTGTACTGCTCCCTGCATAATAATTATGGATTACGGAAGTATTTTAGTGTGCTGCACCCTTTACTCCCGACGAAATCCAAAAGCCCGCCGCAAACGGCCATGCCCCGTAATTTTAATCGGGTTCGCTAAGATGTATAAGATGTCCGTAACTGTTGCGTAACACAAGTGGCCTTGTGTGAAAGACGCTCGCCTGCCAACGTGTAGGTTCGTGGTTCGATCCCGGGGGTATTTTTCACTTATTTTTTTCTCAGCACGATAGTGCGGTATAAGGTGTTTAAAAAACTCCCGCAAACACCAACGTCGCATGTGGCGCATCTAGATGGGTCACTGTCACGCTGGGACTGTTCTCGTAATCCAGGTTCGCGTCTTCGTATAGGGACACATGCGTTTGGTCGACTCGGCGGCCAAGGTCTAGGGGCCGCTGTGTTCCCTCCCTCACATGGCGCAGGGTCTACGGGCCTATATGGATGAGGGCAGGGAAGGACGTGCGGTGGACCGGTACCGAGGCCTTAAGAGCTCTAATAGATCCGTGCACACGGGACGACCCTGGAGGTCCCGGGGATCTGAAAGCTTGGTCTGACACCGCATAACTTTTTTTCTCGCAAACTTTGATTTTTTAAAGTGTTTCGTGTTTATTTTTTCTATTCATTTTTAGCTGTTTGGTATTTCGAAACAGCTTTAATTTTCGGTTTTTTTCTATACATTATGTTTTTCTCCCCTTTTTTGTCCATCTATTTCGGTGTTCCGAAACGGCTCTTGTCTTCGTTCTGCTTTGTTTTCCTATTCATTTTTTTTCTTAGTTGTTTCGGTCTTTCAAAAACAGCTCTTGTTTTCGTTTTTTGGAAATAACCCTTTTCACTTTTTTTTAACGTGTAAGATATCCGAAACTGTTGCGTAACACAAGTGGCCTTGTGTGAAAGACGCTCAACTGCCAACGTGTAGGTTCGTGGTTCCATCCCGGGGGTATTCTTCACTTATTTTTTTCTCAGCACGATAGTGCGGTATAAGGTGTTTAAAAAACTATGAAATTGGGTCCTGATTCTTAGAAGACCGCACACAGACGGTCCTGGCAGTAATTGGAAATAATGACGTCGATCAGCAGTTGTAAAGTTACGTTGCTTTAAAGAAGCCATAGGTATACACTTTTTTTGACAACTGTATTGCGCTTATGAATAACTGAGAGTTCTGAACTTTGGTTAAAAAATGAGAAGGGATTAGAAATCGTATTAATTTTTTCATCTTCATTATGTTGGAAATAATAACCAAGAGTCCAAATAATTATGAGGTCATTATATTTCTTCAAAAATTGTTACTTTGAGCACAATTCACGTGACATGAATTTAAAGGTACCTCCTTGGAAAGAACTCGTTACTGTCACTTTATCAGCTGCCACGTAACATGTGTGTAAAGTTGTGGTTTTCCCCTTGCGGTTTAGAACACGATTTTTGTCAACCATTCAATTTGCTGCTTCCCTCAATCTATATGAAATCCGAATTTGTACCTGTGATCAATGATCATCAGCTTCGGGTGGTCTTCAATAATAACGTGTCAGTGTAATTCGTCACTTGACATTAAAGCTGCATTATTTTAACTGGGAAGAGTTATCGTATTGTACATGTTGCTTCAGGTTGAAACTTTGCTTGAGTTGAGAATCGACAATATTAAAGGTAAAATTTTACTGACATGACATGATTTTCACGTCAAACCTCACTAACATTTTCACTTGAACAATTTTGTACATGCATGCCATTGTACTGCTCCCTGCATAATAATTATGGATAAGGGAAGTATTTTAGTGTGCTGCACCCTTTACTCGCGACGAAATCCAAAAGCCCGCCGCCAACGGCCATGCCCCGTAATTTTAATCGGGTTCGCTAAGATGTATAAGATGTCCGTAACTGTTGCGTAACACAAGTGGCCTTGTGTGAAAGACGCTCGCCTGCCAACGTGTAGGTTCGTGGTTCGATCCCGGGGGTATTTTTCACTTATTTTTTTCTCAGCACGATAGTGCGGTATAAGGTGTTTAAAAAACTCCCGCAAACACCAACGTCGCATGTGGCGCATCTAGATGGGTCACTGTCACGCTGGGACTGTTCTCGTAATCCAGGTTCGCGTCTTCGTACAGGGACACATGCGTTTGGTCGACTCGGCGGCCAAGGTCTAGGGGCCGCTGTGTTCCCTCCCTCACATGGCGCAGGGTCTACGGGCCTATATGGATGAGGGCAGGGAAGGACGTGCGGTGGACCGGTACCGAGGCCTTAAGAGCTCTAATAGATCCGTGCACACGGGACGACCCTGGAGGTCCCGGGGATCTGAAAGCTTGGTCTGACACCGCATATCTTTTTTTCTCGCAAACTTTGATTTTTTAAAGTGTTTCGTGTTTGTTTTTTCTATTCATTTTTAGCTGTTTGGTCTTCCGAAACAGCTTTTGTTTTCGTTTTTTTTCTATACATTTTCTTTTTTCTCCCCTTTTTTGTCCATCTATTTCGGTCTTCCGAAACGGCTCTTGTCTTCGTTCTGTTTTGTTTTCCTATTCATTTGTTTTTTTAGTTGTTTCGGTCTTTCAAAAACAGCTCTTGTTTTCGTTTTTTGTAAATAACACTTTTCACTTGTTTTAACGTGTAAGATATCCGAAACTGTTGCGTAACAGAAGTGGCCTTGTGTGAAAGACGCTCAACTGCCAACGTGTAGGTTCGTGGTTCCATCCCGGGGGTATTTTTCACTTATTTTTTTCTCAGCAAGATAGTGCGGTATAAGGTGTTTAAAAAACGATGAAATTGGGTCCTGATTCTTAGAAGACCGCACACAGACGGTCCTGGCTGTAATTGGAAATAATGACGTCGATCAGCAGTTGTAAAGTTACGTTGCTTTAAAGAAGCCATAGGTATACACTTTTTTTGACAACTGTATTGCGCTTATGAATAACTGATAGTTCTGAACTTTGGTTAAGAAATGAGAATGGATTAGAAATCGTATTAATTTTTTCATCTTCATTATGTTGGAAATAATAACCAAGAGTTCAAATAATTATGAGGTCATTATATTTCTTCAAAAATTGTCACTTTGAGCACAATTCACGTGACATGAATTTAAAGGTACCTGCTTGGAAAGAACTCGTTACTGTCACTTTATCAGCTGCCACGTAACATGGGTGTAAAGTTGTGGTTTTCCCCTTGCGGTTTAGAACACGATTTTTGTCAACCATTCAATTTGCTGCTTCCCTCAATCTATATGACATCCGAATTTGTACCTGTGATCAATGATCATCAGATTCGGGTTGTCTTCAATAATAACGTGTCAGTGTAATTCGTCACTTGACATTAAAGCTGCATTATTTGAACTGGGAAGAGTTATCGTATTGTACATGTTGCTTCAGGTTGAAACTTTGCTTGAGTTGAGAATCGACAATATTAAAGGTAAAATTTTACTGACATGACATGATTTTCACGTCAAACCTCACTAACATTTTCACTTGAACAATTTTGTACATGCATGCCATTGTACTGCTCCCTGCATAATAATTATGGATAAGGGAAGTATTTTAGTTTGCTGCACCCTTTACTCGCGACGAAATCCAAAAGCCCGCCGCCAACGGCCATGCCCCGTAATTTTAATCGGGTTCGCTAAGATGTATAAGATGTCCGTAACTGTTGCGTAACACAAGTGGCCTTGTGTGAAAGACGCTCGCCTGCCAACGTGTAGGTTCGTGGTTCGATCCCGGGGGTATTTTTCACTTATTTTTTTCTCAGCACGATAGTGCGGTATAAGGTGTTTAAAAAACTCCCGCAAACACCAACGTCGCATGTGGCGCATCTAGATGGGTCACTGTCACGCTGGGACTGTTCTCGTAATCCAGGTTCGCGTCTTCGTACAGGGACACATGCGTTTGGTCGACTCGGCGGCCAAGGTCTAGGGGCCGCTGTGTTCCCTCCCTCACATGGCGCAGGGTCTACGGGCCTATATGGATGAGGGCAGGGAAGGACGTGCGGTGGACCGGTACCGAGGCCTTAAGAGCTCTAATAGATCCGTGCACACGGGACGACCCTGGAGGTCCCGGGGATCTGAAAGCTTGGTCTGACACCGCATATCTTTTTTTCTCGCAAACTTTGATTTTTTAAAGTGTTTCGTGTTTGTTTTTTCTATTCATTTTTAGCTGTTTGGTCTTCCGAAACAGCTTTTGTTTTCGTTTTTTTTCTATACATTTTCTTTTTTCTCCCCTTTTTTGTCCATCTATTTCGGTCTTCCGAAACGGCTCTTGTCTTCGTTCTGTTTTGTTTTCCTATTCATTTGTTTTTTTAGTTGTTTCGGTCTTTCAAAAACAGCTCTTGTTTTCGTTTTTTGTAAATAACACTTTTCACTTGTTTTAACGTGTAAGATATCCGAAACTGTTGCGTAACAGAAGTGGCCTTGTGTGAAAGACGCTCAACTGCCAACGTGTAGGTTCGTGGTTCCATCCCGGGGGTATTTTTCACTTATTTTTTTCTCAGCAAGATAGTGCGGTATAAGGTGTTTAAAAAACGATGAAATTGGGTCCTGATTCTTAGAAGACCGCACACAGACGGTCCTGGCTGTAATTGGAAATAATGACGTCGATCAGCAGTTGTAAAGTTACGTTGCTTTAAAGAAGCCATAGGTATACACTTTTTTTGACAACTGTATTGCGCTTATGAATAACTGATAGTTCTGAACTTTGGTTAAGAAATGAGAATGGATTAGAAATCGTATTAATTTTTTCATCTTCATTATGTTGGAAATAATAACCAAGAGTTCAAATAATTATGAGGTCATTATATTTCTTCAAAAATTGTCACTTTGAGCACAATTCACGTGACATGAATTTAAAGGTACCTGCTTGGAAAGAACTCGTTACTGTCACTTTATCAGCTGCCACGTAACATGGGTGTAAAGTTGTGGTTTTCCCCTTGCGGTTTAGAACACGATTTTTGTCAACCATTCAATTTGCTGCTTCCCTCAATCTATATGACATCCGAATTTGTACCTGTGATCAATGATCATCAGGTTCGGGTTGTCTTCAATAATAACGTGTCAGTGTAATTCGTCACTTGACATTAAAGCTGCATTATTTGAACTGGGAAGAGTTATCGTATTGTACATGTTGCTTCAGGTTGAAACTTTGCTTGAGTTGAGAATCGACAATATTAAAGGTAAAATTTTACTGACATGACATGATTTTCACGTCAAACCTCACTAACATTTTCACTTGAACAATTTTGTACATGCATGCCATTGTACTGCTCCCTGCATAATAATTATGGATAAGGGAAGTATTTTAGTTTGCTGCACCCTTTACTCGCGACGAAATCCAAAAGCCCGCCGCCAACGGCCATGTCCCGTAATTTTAATCGGGTTCGCTAAGATGTATAAGATGTCCGTAACTGTTGCGTAACACAAGTGGCCTTGTGTGAAAGACGCTCGCCTGCCAACGTGTAGGTTCGTGGTTCGATCCCGGGGGTATTTTTCACTTATTTTTTTCTCAGCACGATAGTGCGGTATAAGGTGTTTAAAAAACTCCCACAAACACCAACGTCGCATGTGGCGCATCTAGATGGGTCACTGTCACGCTGGGACTGTTCTCGTAATCCAGGTTCGCGTCTTCGTACAGGGACACATGCGTTTGGTCGACTCGGCGGCCAAGGTCTAGGGGCCGCTGTGTTCCCTCCCTCACATGGCGCAGGGTCTACGGGCCTATATGGATGAGGGCAGGGAAGGACGTGCGGTGGACCGGTACCGAGGCCTTAAGAGCTCTAATAGATCCGTGCACACGGGACGACCCTGGAGGTCCCGGGGATCTGAAAGCTTGGTCTGACACCGCATAACTTTTTTTCTGGCAAACTTTGATTTTTTAAAGTGTTTCGTGTTTGTTTTTTCTATTCATTTTTAGCTGTTTGGTCTTCCGAAACAGCTTTTGTTTTCGTTTTTTTTCTATACATTTTGTTTTTTCTCCCCTTTTTTGTCCATCTATTTCGGTCTTCCGAAACGGCTCTTGTCTTCGTTCTGTTTTGTTTTCCTATTCATTTTTTTTCTTAGTTGTTTCGGTCTTTCAAAAACAGCTCTTGTTTTCGTTTTTTGTAAATAACACTTTTCACTTGTTTTAACGTGTAAGATATCCGAAACTGTTGCGTAACAGAAGTGGCCTTGTGTGAAAGACGCTCAACTGCCAACGTGTAGGTTCGTGGTTCCATCCCGGGGGTATTTTTCACTTATTTTTTTCTCAGCAAGATAGTGCGGTATAAGGTGTTTAAAAAACTATGAAATTGGGTCCTGATTCTTAGAAGACCGCAGACAGACGGTCCTGGCAGTAATTGGAAATAATGACGTCGATCAGCAGTTGTAAAGTTACGTTGCTTTAAAGAAGCCATAGGTATACACTTTTTTTGACAACTGTATTGCGCTTATGAATAACTGATAGTTCTGAACTTTGGTTAAGAAATGAGAAGGGATTAGAAATCGTATTAATTTTTTCATCTTCATTATGTTGGAAATAATAACCAAGAGTCCAAATAATTATGAGGTCATTATATTTCTTCAAAAATTGTCACTTTGAGCACAATTCACGTGACATGAATTTAAAGGTACCTGCTTGGAAAGAACTCGTTACTGTCACTTTATCAGCTGCCACGTAACATGGGTGTAAAGTTGTGGTTTTCCCCTTGCGGTTTAGAACACGATTTTTGTCAACCATTCAATTTGCTGCTTCCCTCAATCTATATGACATCCGAATTTGTACCTGTGATCAATGATCATCAGGTTCGGGTGGTCTTCAATAATAAGGTGTCAGTGTAATTCGTCACTTGACATTAAAGCTGCATTATTTTAACTGGGAAGAGTTATCGTATTGTACATGTTGCTTCAGGTTGAAACTTTGCTTGAGTTGAGAATCGACAATATTAAAGGTAAAATTTTACTGACATGACATGATTTTCACGTCAAACCTCACTAACATTTTCACTTGAACAATTTTGTACATGCATGCCATTGTACTGCTCCCTGCATAATAATTATGGATAAGGGAAGTATTTTAGTTTGCTGCATCCTTTACTCGCGACGAAATCCAAAAGCCCGCCGCCAACGGCCATGCCCCGTAATTTTAATCGGGTTCGCTAAGATGTATAAGATGTCCGTAACTGTTGCGTAACACAAGTGGCCTTGTGTGAAAGACGCTCGCCTGCCAACGTGTAGGTTCGTGGTTCGATCCCGGGGGTATTTTTCACTTATTTTTTTCTCAGCACGATAGTGCGGTATAAGGTGTTTAAAAAACTCCCGCAAACACCAACGTCGCATGTGGCGCATCTAGATGGGTCACTGTCACGCTGGGACTGTTCTCGTAATCCAGGTTCGCGTCTTCGTACAGCGACACATGCGTTTGGTCGACTCGGCGGCCAAGGTGTAGGGGCCGCTGTGTTCCCTCCCTCACATGGCGCAGGGTCTACGGGCCTATATGGATGAGGGCAGGGAAGGACGTGCGGTGGACCGGTACCGAGGCCTTAAGAGCTCTAATAGATCCGTGCACACGGGACGACCCTGGAGGTCCCGGGGATCTGAAAGCTTGGTCTGACACCGCATAACTTTTTTTCTGGCAAACTTTGATTTTTTAAAGTGTTTCGTGTTTGTTTTTTCTATTCATTTTTAGCTGTTTGGTCTTCCGAAACAGCTTTTGTTTTCGTTTTTTTTCTATACATTTTGTTTTTTCTCCCCTTTTTTGTCCATCTATTTCGGTCTTCCGAAACGGCTCTTGTCTTCGTTCTGTTTTGTTTTCCTATTCATTTTTTTTCTTAGTTGTTTCGGTCTTTCAAAAACAGCTCTTGTTTTCGTTTTTTGTAAATAACACTTTTCACTTGTTTTAACGTGTAAGATATCCGAAACTGTTGCGTAACAGAAGTGGCCTTGTGTGAAAGACGCTCAACTGCCAACGTGTAGGTTCGTGGTTCCATCCCGGGGGTATTTTTCACTTATTTTTTTCTCAGCAAGATAGTGCGGTATAAGGTGTTTAAAAAACTATGAAATTGGGTCCTGATTCTTAGAAGACCGCAGACAGACGGTCCTGGCAGTAATTGGAAATAATGACGTCGATCAGCAGTTGTAAAGTTACGTTGCTTTAAAGAAGCCATAGGTATACACTTTTTTTGACAACTGTATTGCGCTTATGAATAACTGATAGTTCTGAACTTTGGTTAAGAAATGAGAAGGGATTAGAAATCGTATTAATTTTTTCATCTTCATTATGTTGGAAATAATAACCAAGAGTCCAAATAATTATGAGGTCATTATATTTCTTCAAAAATTGTCACTTTGAGCACAATTCACGTGACATGAATTTAAAGGTACCTGCTTGGAAAGAACTCGTTACTGTCACTTTATCAGCTGCCACGTAACATGGGTGTAAAGTTGTGGTTTTCCCCTTGCGGTTTAGAACACGATTTTTGTCAACCATTCAATTTGCTGCTTCCCTCAATCTATATGACATCCGAATTTGTACCTGTGATCAATGATCATCAGGTTCGGGTGGTCTTCAATAATAAGGTGTCAGTGTAATTCGTCACTTGACATTAAAGCTGCATTATTTTAACTGGGAAGAGTTATCGTATTGTACATGTTGCTTCAGGTTGAAACTTTGCTTGAGTTGAGAATCGACAATATTAAAGGTAAAATTTTACTGACATGACATGATTTTCACGTCAAACCTCACTAACATTTTCACTTGAACAATTTTGTACATGCATGCCATTGTACTGCTCCCTGCATAATAATTATGGATAAGGGAAGTATTTTAGTGTGCTGCACCCTTTACTCGCGACGAAATCCAAAAGCCCGCCGCCAACGGCCATGCCCCGTAATTTTAATCGGGTTCGCTAAGATGTATAAGATGTCCGTAACTGTTGCGTAACACAAGTGGCCTTGTGTGAAAGACGCTCGCCTGCCAACGTGTAGGTTCGTGGTTCGATCCCGGGGGTATTTTTCACTTATTTTTTTCTCAGCACGATAGTGCGGTATAAGGTGTTTAAAAAACTCCCGCAAACACCAACGTCGCATGTGGCGCATCTAGATGGGTCACTGTCACGCTGGGACTGTTCTCGTAATCCAGGTTCGCGTCTTCGTACAGGGACACATGCGTTTGGTCGACTCGGCGGCCAAGGTGTAGGGGCCGCTGTGTTCCCTCCCTCACATGGCGCAGGGTCTACGGGCCTATATGGATGAGGGCAGGGAAGGACGTGCGGTGGACCGGTACCGAGGCCTTAAGAGCTCTAATAGATCCGTGCACACGGGACGACCCTGGAGGTCCCGGGGATCTGAAAGCTTGGTCTGACACCGCATAACTTTTTTTCTGGCAAACTTTGATTTTTTAAAGTGTTTCGTGTTTGTTTTTTCTATTCATTTTTAGCTGTTTGGTCTTCCGAAACAGCTTTTGTTTTCGTTTTTTTTCTATACATTTTGTTTTTTCTCCCCTTTTTTGTCCATCTATTTCGGTCTTCCGAAACAGCTCTTGTCTTCGTTCTGTTTTGTTTTCCTATTCATTTTTTTTCTTAGTTGTTTCGGTCTTTCAAAAACAGCTCTTGTTTTCGTTTTTTGTAAATAACACTTTTCACTTGTTTTAACGTGTAAGATATCCGAAACTGTTGCGTAACAGAAGTGGCCTTGTGTGAAAGACGCTCAACTGCCAACGTGTAGGTTCGTGGTTCCATCCCGGGGGTGTTTTTCACTTATTTTTTTCTCAGCAAGATAGTGCGGTATAAGGTGTTTAAAAAACTATGAAATTGGGTCCTGATTCTTAGAAGACCGCAGACAGACGGTCCTGGCAGTAATTGGAAATAATGACGTCGATCAGCAGTTGTAAAGTTACGTTGCTTTAAAGAAGCCATAGGTATACACTTTTTTTGACAACTGTATTGCGCTTATGAATAACTGATAGTTCTGAACTTTGGTTAAGAAATGAGAAGGGATTAGAAATCGTATTAATTTTTTCATCTTCATTATGTTGGAAATAATAACCAAGAGTCCAAATAATTATGAGGTCATTATATTTCTTCAAAAATTGTCACTTTGAGCACAATTCACGTGACATGAATTTAAAGGTACCTGCTTGGAAAGAACTCGTTACTGTCACTTTATCAGCTGCCACGTAACATGGGTGTAAAGTTGTGGTTTTCCCCTTGCGGTTTAGAACACGATTTTTGTCAACCATTCAATTTGCTGCTTCCCTCAATCTATATGACATCCGAATTTGTACCTGTGATCAATGATCATCAGGTTCGGGTGGTCTTCAATAATAAGGTGTCAGTGTAATTCGTCACTTGACATTAAAGCTGCATTATTTTAACTGGGAAGAGTTATCGTATTGTACATGTTGCTTCAGGTTGAAACTTTGCTTGAGTTGAGAATCGACAATATTAAAGGTAAAATTTTACTGACATGACATGATTTTCACGTCAAACCTCACTAACATTTTCACTTGAACAATTTTGTACATGCATGCCATTGTACTGCTCCCTGCATAATAATTATGGATAAGGGAAGTATTTTAGTTTGCTGCACCCTTTACTCGCGACGAAATCCAAAAGCCCGCCGCCAACGGCCATGCCCCGTAATTTTAATCGGGTTCGCTAAGATGTATAAGATGTCCGTAACTGTTGCGTAACACAAGTGGCCTTGTGTGAAAGACGCTCGCCTGCCAACGTGTAGGTTCGTGGTTCGATCCCGGGGGTATTTTTCACTTATTTTTTTCTCAGCACGATAGTGCGGTATAAGGTGTTTAAAAAACTCCCGCAAACACCAACGTCGCATGTGGCGCATCTAGATGGGTCACTGTCACGCTGGGACTGTTCTCGTAATCCAGGTTCGCGTCTTCGTACAGGGACACATGCGTTTGGTCGACTCGGCGGCCAAGGTGTAGGGGCCGCTGTGTTCCCTCCCTCACATGGCGCAGGGTCTACGGGCCTATATGGATGAGGGCAGGGAAGGACGTGCGGTGGACCGGTACCGAGGCCTTAAGAGCTCTAATAGATCCGTGCACACGGGACGACCCTGGAGGTCCCGGGGATCTGAAAGCTTGGTCTGACACCGCATAACTTTTTTTCTGGCAAACTTTGATTTTTTAAAGTGTTTCGTGTTTGTTTTTTCTATTCATTTTTAGCTGTTTGGTCTTCCGAAACAGCTTTTGTT
Source organism: Luidia sarsii (assembly GCA_949987565.1). NCBI lineage: Eukaryota > Metazoa > Echinodermata > Asteroidea > Paxillosida > Luidiidae > Luidia > Luidia sarsii. Next base: position 6,510,477 of record OX465122.1, read on the forward strand.
TTCGTTTTTTTTCTATACATTTTGTTTTTTCTCCCCTTTTTTGTCCATCTATTTCGGTCTTCCGAAACAGCTCTTGTCTTCGTTCTGTTTTGTTTTCCTATTCATTTTTTTTCTTAGTTGTTTCGGTCTTTCAAAAACAGCTCTTGTTTTCGTTTTTTGTAAATAACACTTTTCACTTGTTTTAACGTGTAAGATATCCGAAACTGTTGCGTAACAGAAGTGGCCTTGTGTGAAAGACGCTCAACTGCCAACGTGTAGGTTCGTGGTTCCATCCCGGGGGTGTTTTTCACTTATTTTTTTCTCAGCAAGATAGTGCGGTATAAGGTGTTTAAAAAACTATGAAATTGGGTCCTGATTCTTAGAAGACCGCAGACAGACGGTCCTGGCAGTAATTGGAAATAATGACGTCGATCAGCAGTTGTAAAGTTACGTTGCTTTAAAGAAGCCATAGGTATACACTTTTTTTGACAACTGTATTGCGCTTATGAATAACTGATAGTTCTGAACTTTGGTTAAGAAATGAGAAGGGATTAGAAATCGTATTAATTTTTTCATCTTCATTATGTTGGAAATAATAACCAAGAGTCCAAATAATTATGAGGTCATTATATTTCTTCAAAAATTGTCACTTTGAGCACAATTCACGTGACATGAATTTAAAGGTACCTGCTTGGAAAGAACTCGTTACTGTCACTTTATCAGCTGCCACGTAACATGGGTGTAAAGTTGTGGTTTTCCCCTTGCGGTTTAGAACACGATTTTTGTCAACCATTCAATTTGCTGCTTCCCTCAATCTATATGACATCCGAATTTGTACCTGTGATCAATGATCATCAGGTTCGGGTGGTCTTCAATAATAAGGTGTCAGTGTAATTCGTCACTTGACATTAAAGCTGCATTATTTTAACTGGGAAGAGTTATCGTATTGTACATGTTGCTTCAGGTTGAAACTTTGCTTGAGTTGAGAATCGACAATATTAAAGGTAAAATTTTACTGACATGACATGATTTTCACGTCAAACCTCACTAACATTTTCACTTGAACAATTTTGTACATGCATGCCATTGTACTGCTCCCTGCATAATAATTATGGATAAGGGAAGTATTTTAGTTTGCTGCACCCTTTACTCGCGACGAAATCCAAAAGCCCGCCGCCAACGGCCATGCCCCGTAATTTTAATCGGGTTCGCTAAGATGTATAAGATGTCCGTAACTGTTGCGTAACACAAGTGGCCTTGTGTGAAAGACGCTCGCCTGCCAACGTGTAGGTTCGTGGTTCGATCCCGGGGGTATTTTTCACTTATTTTTTTCTCAGCACGATAGTGCGGTATAAGGTGTTTAAAAAACTCCCGCAAACACCAACGTCGCATGTGGCGCATCTAGATGGGTCACTGTCACGCTGGGACTGTTCTCGTAATCCAGGTTCGCGTCTTCGTACAGGGACACATGCGTTTGGTCGACTCGGCGGCCAAGGTGTAGGGGCCGCTGTGTTCCCTCCCTCACATGGCGCAGGGTCTACGGGCCTATATGGATGAGGGCAGGGAAGGACGTGCGGTGGACCGGTACCGAGGCCTTAAGAGCTCTAATAGATCCGTGCACACGGGACGACCCTGGAGGTCCCGGGGATCTGAAAGCTTGGTCTGACACCGCATAACTTTTTTTCTGGCAAACTTTGATTTTTTAAAGTGTTTCGTGTTTGTTTTTTCTATTCATTTTTAGCTGTTTGGTCTTCCGAAACAGCTTTTGTTTTCGTTTTTTTTCTATACATTTTGTTTTTTCTCCCCTTTTTTTCCATCTATTTCGGTCTTCCGAAACGGCTCTTGTCTTCGTTCTGTTTTGTTTTCCTATTCATTTTTTTTCTTAGTTGTTTCGGTCTTTCAAAAACAGCTCTTGTTTTCGTTTTTTGTAAATAACACTTTTCACTTGTTTTAACGTGTAAGATATCCGAAACTGTTGCGTAACAGAAGTGGCCTTGTGTGAAAGACGCTCAACTGCCAACGTGTAGGTTCGTGGTTCCATCCCGGGGGTATTTTTCACTTATTTTTTTCTCAGCAAGATAGTGCGGTATAAGGTGTTTAAAAAACTATGAAATTGGGTCCTGATTCTTAGAAGACCGCAGACAGACGGTCCTGGCAGTAATTGGAAATAATGACGTCGATCAGCAGTTGTAAAGTTACGTTGCTTTAAAGAAGCCATAGGTATACACTTTTTTTGACAACTGTATTGCGCTTATGAATAACTGATAGTTCTGAACTTTGGTTAAGAAATGAGAAGGGATTAGAAATCGTATTAATTTTTTCATCTTCATTATGTTGGAAATAATAACCAAGAGTCCAAATAATTATGAGGTCATTATATTTCTTCAAAAATTGTCACTTTGAGCACAATTCACGTGACATGAATTTAAAGGTACCTGCTTGGAAAGAACTCGTTACTGTCACTTTATCAGCTGCCACGTAACATGGGTGTAAAGTTGTGGTTTTCCCCTTGCGGTTTAGAACACGATTTTTGTCAACCATTCAATTTGCTGCTTCCCTCAATCTATATGACATCCGAATTTGTACCTGTGATCAATGATCATCAGGTTCGGGTGGTCTTCAATAATAAGGTGTCAGTGTAATTCGTCACTTGACATTAAAGCTGCATTATTTTAACTGGGAAGAGTTATCGTATTGTACATGTTGCTTCAGGTTGAAACTTTGCTTGAGTTGAGAATCGACAATATTAAAGGTAAACTTTTACTGACATGACATGATTTTCACGTCAAACCTCACTAACATTTTCACTTGAACAATTTTGTACATGCATGCCATTGTACTGCTCCCTGCATAATAATTATGGATAAGGGAAGTATTTTAGTGTGCTGCACCCTTTACTCGCGACGAAATCCAAAAGCCCGCCGCCAACGGCCATGCCCCGTAATTTTAATCGGGTTCGCTAAGATGTATAAGATGTCCGTAACTGTTGCGTAACACAAGTGGCCTTGTGTGAAAGACGCTCGCCTGCCAACGTGTAGGTTCGTGGTTCGATCCCGGGGGTATTTTTCACTTATTTTTTTCTCAGCACGATAGTGCGGTATAAGGTGTTTAAAAAACTCCCGCAAACACCAACGTCGCATGTGGCGCATCTAGATGGGTCACTGTCACGCTGGGACTGTTCTCGTAATCCAGGTTCGCGTCTTCGTACAGGGACAAATGCGTTTGGTCGACTCGGCGGCCAAGGTGTAGGGGCCGCTGTGTTCCCTCCCTCACATGGCGCAGGGTCTACGGGCCTATATGGATGAGGGCAGGGAAGGACGTGCGGTGGACCGGTACCGAGGCCTTAAGAGCTCTAATAGATCCGTGCACACGGGACGACCCTGGAGGTCCCGGGGATCTGAAAGCTTGGTCTGACACCGCATAACTTTTTTTCTGGCAAACTTTGATTTTTTAAAGTGTTTCGTGTTTGTTTTTTCTATTCATTTTTAGCTGTTTGGTCTTCCGAAACAGCTTTTGTTTTCGTTTTTTTTCTATACATTTTGTTTTTTCTCCCCTTTTTTGTCCATCTATTTCGGTCTTCCGAAACGGCTCTTGTCTTCGTTCTGTTTTGTTTTCCTATTCACTTTTTTTCTTAGTTGTTTCGGTCTTTCAAAAACAGCTCTTGTTTTCGTTTTTTGTAAATAACACTTTTCACTTGTTTTAACGTGTAAGATATCCGAAACTGTTGCGTAACAGAAGTGGCCTTGTGTGAAAGACGCTCAACTGCCAACGTGTAGGTTCGTGGTTCCATCCCGGGGGTATTTTTCACTTATTTTTTTCTCAGCAAGATAGTGCGGTATAAGGTGTTTAAAAAACTATGAAATTGGGTCCTGATTCTTAGAAGACCGCAGACAGACGGTCCTGGCAGTAATTGGAAATAATGACGTCGATCAGCAGTTGTAAAGTTACGTTGCTTTAAAGAAGCCATAGGTATACACTTTTTTTGACAACTGTATTGCGCTTATGAATAACTGATAGTTCTGAACTTTGGTTAAGAAATGAGAAGGGATTAGAAATCGTATTAATTTTTTCATCTTCATTATGTTGGAAATAATAACCAAGAGTCCAAATAATTATGAGGTCATTATATTTCTTCAAAAATTGTCACTTTGAGCACAATTCACGTGACATGAATTTAAAGGTACCTGCTTGGAAAGAACTCGTTACTGTCACTTTATCAGCTGCCACGTAACATGGGTGTAAAGTTGTGGTTTTCCCCTTGCGGTTTAGAACACGATTTTTGTCAACCATTCAATTTGCTGCTTCCCTCAATCTATATGACATCCGAATTTGTACCTGTGATCAATGATCATCAGGTTCGGGTGGTCTTCAATAATAAGGTGTCAGTGTAATTCGTCACTTGACATTAAAGCTGCATTATTCTAACTGGGAAGAGTTATCGTATTGTACATGTTGCTTCAGGTTGAAACTTTGCTTGAGTTGAGAATCGACAATATTAAAGGTAAAATTTTACTGACATGACATGATTTTCACGTCAAACCTCACTAACATTTTCACTTGAACAATTTTGTACATGCATGCCATTGTCCTGCTCCCTGCATAATAATTATGGATAAGGGAAGTATTTTAGTGTGCTGCACCCTTTACTCGCGACGAAATCCAAAAGCCCGCCGCCAACGGCCATGCCCCGTAATTTTAATCGGGTTCGCTAAGATGTATAAGATGTCCGTAACTGTTGCGTAACACAAGTGGCCTTGTGTGAAAGACGCTCGCCTGCCAACGTGTAGGTTCGTGGTTCGATCCCGGGGGTATTTTTCACTTATTTTTTTCTCAGCACGATAGTGCGGTATAAGGTGTTTAAAAAACTCCCGCAAACACCAACGTCGCATGTGGCGCATCTAGATGGGTCACTGTCACGCTGGGACTGTTCTCGTAATCCAGGTTCGCGTCTTCGTACAGGGACACATGCGTTTGGTCGACTCGGCGGCCAAGGTGTAGGGGCCGCTGTGTTCCCTCCCTCACATGGCGCAGGGTCTACGGGCCTATATGGATGAGGGCAGGGAAGGACGTGCGGTGGACCGGTACCGAGGCCTTAAGAGCTCTAATAGATCCGTGCACACGGGACGACCCTGGAGGTCCCGGGGATCTGAAAGCTTGGTCTGACACCGCATAACTTTTTTTCTGGCAAACTTTGATTTTTTAAAGTGTTTCGTGTTTGTTTTTTCTATTCATTTTTAGCTGTTTGGTCTTCCGAAACAGCTTTTGTTTTCGTTTTTTTTCTATACATTTTGTTTTTTCTCCCCTTTTTTGTCCATCTATTTCGGTCTTCCGAAACGGCTCTTGTCTTCGTTCTGTTTTGTTTTCCTATTCATTTTTTTTCTTAGTTGTTTCGGTCTTTCAAAAACAGCTCTTGTTTTCGTTTTTTGTAAATAACACTTTTCACTTGTTTTAACGTGTAAGATATCCGAAACTGTTGCGTAACAGAAGTGGCCTTGTGTGAAAGACGCTCAACTGCCAACGTGTAGGTTCGTGGTTCCATCCCGGGGGTATTTTTCACTTATTTTTTTCTCAGCAAGATAGTGCGGTATAATCAATTTTATCAATAAAAGATAAAATATCTTATTCCAAGGAGACACACGGTTTGTTTACCCGCTTCGAGTTTGCAGGCGGTCAGCTGTTTTTTGTTTTGGTCTGTGGATCTGTAAACAAGCTCCAGTGAGCGGCACAACCACTTGGCGCGACGCCCGCGCGCGCGCGGAGTTGACACTTTGTATAACATTTCGGCTCGCCCGCTGGAAAAGAGCGCGGAAAATCACTTCGGTGTGGTTCTCGAGCACTCAACACGCAAAAAATCATCTTCTCCTTTAATATCTTTAATTTCCTGCCAGATTGTTCTGGTAGTTGTTGTGACAGTTTTGTCTTTTGGCTTAGAGGACTCCCTCTCGTCTTGGACTGTATTTTATGAAAGTATTTCTTCGTTGGTGCGAAAATAGGCGAGATTTCTCCATCATTTTTGCCTCCGGCAATCTGCGGTCATCATTCTGGGGCAGTAGGCCTGCGGCACGCATATACTAGCCCGACTAGTCCGTATAGACGTTGTGGGCGGTGATATGCCGAAACGTCGGGCCGAGAAGGCTGTTCAGCAGGCCCCTGGGTCTAAGGGTAAGGCCACCGCGAGCTGCCGTCGTAAGGGCCGCCCCAAGATTCGTCCGGAGTCGGCGGTGGATCTGGAGAGCGCCCTACCACTGAGCGACGTTCCATCGACGTCCGGCACCGCGGCGGCCGCAGTGAGGGATGGACGTTCACCTCGACACGGGAGCAGACCAATTTGCGAGGAAGCAGCGGAGGAGAGCGGAGGAGCCGGAGGTGGAGCGGTCTCTTCTTCGGCCGGTGAGTCCGCATCGTCTGTGAGGAATGCGAACTGGGACGCTGCAGGCTTTGGCTTGGGCGTGAGTGTTCATGCGGTTGGTTCTGGTAGTACTAGTAGTACTAGTAGGCCGAGTACTAGTAGGGTTAACGTTGGCGGGCCGGGCCAAAATAATGTCGGTGCCACCCCGGCCACATTGGCAAGTCCTTCGTCTCCTTGCGTTAGCGATGTGGTAGCGCCCTTGCAATATCTGGGAAACGAGGCCCCCTTGGGCACCCTTGTTCCTTTAGCTATTAAGGAAAAAATTTGGAATGGGAACTACGTGGATATGGCGTCATTATACGTAGATAATGCAGTCAAGATTTTGTCCGCTTCCAATAATGGTGCGGAGGTCGCCTTGGTTGTCGAACAGGGCAGGGTGGTCCTTCGGCCGTCCTCAGCTAGGGTTAGCCGTAAGCTTGATTCCATAGAAAAGTGGACAAGCGCTTTCCATGTGTTCATCGCTGTTTTTGCTATACGCCACCCGGGTCGTGTCGTGGAACTCTTGCGATATGCGGAGACGATTCGCACGGCCGCCTTACAGTTCCCGGGGTTGGGCTGGCGCAGCTATGATGAACAGTTTCGTTTGCGTATGGAGGTTAATCCGGCACGTTCTTGGGCAGCTATGGATATGGAGCTTTGGGTAACGGTCGCGGCGGTCGGCAGTGTGGCGCCGGCGGTTGCCGCTACATCGGTTCCCAGTCGCAGCCAGGCTCAGAATCGCATTTGCTATGCTTTCAACTCGCCTACCGGTTGCCGGTGGTTTGATTGTCGTTATGTGCATAGTTGTCGCCGTTGCGCTGGAGGGGGACACGGGGAGTCGTCGTGTAGAGTGGGTGGGAGACCCCCTACTTTCGGCACCGCTGCTAGTGCTAGGCCATGGGTCGACCAGCCCAAGGCTGTGTACACGCGTTACACTAAGACTCCCGGTGTCCCTTCGGGTGTGAGGCGTGCTGGGCCATCCGCCGCTGTCACTCCTAGGCCTTCAGGCCCAAGCGCAGCTAATGCACCTGAATTGAGGGGAAAGCGCTATAATTTTCGCTCTCCCAACGCCAATTGACGTATTCATTTTACAGCAGTGGCTGCTTAGTTACCCCGATAGGCCAGCGGCTGTTTTACTCGAACAAGGGTTTACTCGGGGTTTTTCACTGGGTTTTCAGGGTCCTAGGGTGAGCAGGGAATCTAGCAGCCTGAAATCTGCTTTGGACAATCCGGAGGTTGTTTTGGAAAAGTTGCAGAGCGAGATTAATTTAGGCAGAGTCGCAGGGCCGTTTTCCTTTCGGCCATTGCCTAATTTGCAATGCTCTCCTATCGGGCTGGTTCCTAAACACCTCCCCGGCTCCTTTCGCCTGATACATAATTTGTCCTTTCCTTCCGGGGATTCACTGAATGATTTCATCCCTAAAGAAGATTGTAGAGTGACGTATGCATCTTTTGATACGGCCGTTGAGTTGGCTATGTCGGTAGGAGATCATTCATATTTGGCCAAAACTGACATTAAGTCTGCCTTTAGGCTACTCCCCGTCGCTCCGGCCGATTATGAACTTTTGGGCTTTCAGTTTCAAGGACAGTTTTACTATGATAAGTGCTTGCCTATGGGATGCGCAAAATCGTGTGCATTATTCGAGTTGTTCAGCTCCTTTTTGGAATTTCAGGTTAAGCGTGTTTCGGCCTCTGATGCGATCACTCATTATTTGGATGATTTTCTCTTTATTGGTCCGTCGTTGGATCAGTGTGCATTTCTTCTTGCATCATTTAAAGACATATGCGCCCAACTGAGGGTTCCCCTTGCAGAGGAAAAAACTGCAGGTCCATGCCAAGTTATAACCTACTTAGGTCTAGAAATAGATACGATTAAGCGCATAATTCGAGTGCCTGACGGGAAGGTGTTGTCCCTCAAAGAAAAAATTAGGTCGGCGTTGGCACGAAAAAAGTTATCTTTGAAAGAAATTCAGTCGTTGGTTGGGTCGTTAAACTTTGTTTGTCGCGCGGTTGCACCGGGCCGCGCATTTACTCGGCGTCTGGTTGGCTTATCCCGAGGTTTACGGAAGCCTCACCATAAGGTACGCGTTACAACCGGCGCAAAATTGGATTTGTTGATGTGGTTGGAATTTCTAGATCATTTCAATGGTGTGTCGCCTTTCCGATTGTTGGGATGGCAGGATAACAATGTTTTGGAATTGTTCACCGATGCTTCGGCTAGCATTGGTTTTGGTGGGTTTTTTGATGGGCACTGGTTTCATGGGCGTTGGACCCCTGAGTTGTTAGCACTGTCGCCATCGATAGCGTTTTGTGAATTTTACCCTTTAGTGCTCGCAGTTTTTTGCTGGGCCTCTCATCTCGCTAATCGTAGGGTGCGTTTTCGTACGGATAACGAGGCGGTGGTTGCCATCATTAATAAACAATCGTCAGGCTGTGATAGGATCATGCATTTGGTGCGCATGTTCGTTTGCCAGTGTCTAAGGTATAATATCACCTTTAAGGCCGTTCATATTCCTGGGGTACACAATGACATTGCTGATTCACTCTCGCGTTTCCAGGTCGCACGCTTCCGCTCGCTAGCCCCGCAAGCGGACTTGACAATGACAGCGATTCCCGATCTCCTCCGGGCTTGTTAGAAGGTGAGATGAACCGCTTGTTGACGGTGGCTTCAGCCCCAAATACACATAAAGCCTATTCGGCGGGTTGGCGGGCTTTTTGTTCCTTTATGGGCTCCCACTTTCACGGGGAGGCTCCCTCCTCGGTAGCGGACGTTAGAGCATTCATTGCGTGGCTTTCCCTGCGTCATTTGTCCCCTGCTACTGTCGCTTCATATGTCTCGGGCGTAGGTTATTTTCATAAGATCCACAGTTGGCCGGATCCCACCCGGGACTATGTAGTATCCAAATTGCTTGCCGGTTGTCGCAGGGATAAGGTTGGTAGCGATCGGCGATGGCCTTTAACCATACCGTTGCTTACCCGTTTAATGCAGATTTTACCAGGGGTGTGTCTTGACCAATTCGAGGCGCTCCTGTTTCGCGCAGTTATGTCATGCGCGTTCTTTGGGTTCATGCGTATCGGCGAATTTGCCGCCATTTCAAAATTCCGCACACAAACATCCCTGCTGCTTGATACTGATGTCCAATTTCAGGATGTAGGCCAACCCAATGCTTCGGTTCTTCTCACTTTTCGTCATACGAAGAATAACCAATCAGGCCGCCCTCAAGTGGTGTGCTTAGTCCACTCAGAGGACGCCCAGCTCTGTCCTGTCCGCGCTTTGACGGCATTTGCGCAGGTTCGTCCCAATATCCCAGGTTGTTTTTTCTGCCATTTTGGCGGACAGGCTCTTACTCAGTATCAGTTTAACGCTACCTTTAAGAAGGCGCTATCATTTTTGGGGCTGGAACAGTCTTCCTTTCGCGCCCATTCTTTCCGCATAGGGGCAGCCTCTTGCGCAGCGGCAAGAGGGGTGAAGCTGGAGGATATAAAAGCAATGGGTCGGTGGCGCTCTGAGGCTGCTCGAAGTTACATTCGCCCCTTAGTGCATTGCCAGTTGCCGGGGGTGTAATTGGAGTTGTTGCTCCTGAGCATTTCTTCTTTCTTTATTTCTTCCCATGCGAAACTAAATTGTATGCAGGGTCGGTTTGGATTATTGGAGACTCGATTGTACGCAGAGCTGTCACGAACCTAGGGTGTAAGCAGCATGTGCGATGGTTTGGACGAGGCGGAGCTGGCTACAATGACGTGCCGGCATTATTGGCCGAGGTCGCTGCGCGAGGGCGCCAGCCCGATCTGTTGGTAGTACACATTGGCACTAATAATTTAGCCAATACTGACCTCTTCTGTATGCGGCAGCGCGTGGCAGTCTTCATGCAGTATTGTATTGGGACATTCCCTAGGTCTAAGCTCATTTGGTCCGACATTTTGCCGCGAGCTTGTTACTTTGGTGCTAAGCAGCCAGCGAAGATGGAAATGAAGAGGCGGGCGGTTAATAAATGGGCTCGGTCCTTCAGTAAGCGCATCGGGGCTTCTGTCCTACATCATCCGCAATTTAGATGGTCGGAATTTGCTTTGTTCCGATATGATGGCGTTCACCTATCGCCGTCGGGGAATTCCCTGTTCCAGACCAATCTGCGCAATTGCATCTGTTCGTGTCAATGAAACAGGCTCACGTTGACGTCACTAATTTGGGATTCGGCCCGGTTAACTTGTGCGGAGGTTGTCCGGTCTTTCCAGTGGGGCGCGCGCTGCGCGTTTGGCGGTTTTGGGCTGGAGACGACCGGAAGTGCCTCCTTGTTAAGTGATATTCATTAGATCGTAGGTGGTTGGACCATTTAGAGCATGAATTTTAAGGTTTAAATTTAGTTAATTACTCTTTCTGTCGTTCGTGTTTTACGCCAAGCACCCGCTTGTACCAGCGGGGCTTATTCCAACCGTATGTGCGAACGGTGGAAAATCGGCGTGACGTTTACCCGTACTGTTAAGTAAGTTAGAATTTTAAATAGGTAAGGGGACAATTCTTAAACAATGGGGGTTTACCCACTTTCGGTGGGGGCCAGGGCTCACGGCTAGAGCTTTGCCAAGCATGGCATGGTTAGGGTCTTGCCAAGCATGGCTTGTTTAGGGTTTGGCCAAGCGTGGCAGGTGTGAAGGTTGCCAAGCGTGGCATAGTGAGATGTGGCCAAGCATGGCCCGTGTGTAGGTTGCCAAGCATGGCATTGTGAGGTTTGGCCAGGCGTGGCATTGTGAGGTTTGGCCAGGCGTGGCTTTTGAGGTTGGGCCAAGCGTGGCCGGTGAATGTTGCCAAGCGTGGCCGGTGAATGTTGCCAAGCGTGTCATTTGAGTTCTGGCTGAGGTGGCCAGGTGTGTTGGGAATTGAGTGTTTCGGTTTTTATGGTTGCCAAGCATGGCATTTAATTAATTAAGACAAACTGTCTCATTTAGGCATAATTTTGCCATTGCATTCTTCTTGGAGAATTAAAAGCGAGGCTCGAGAACCAGGCCAGGAAAGTCAACTCCTTGTCTCACTGTGTGCTTTGTGTGTAGTCTTGGAATAATCAATTTTATCAATAAAAGATAAAATATCTTATTCCAAGGAGACACACGGTTTGTTTACCCGCTTCGAGTTTGCAGGCGGTCAGCTGTTTTTTGTTTTGGTCTGTGGATCTGTAAACAAGCTCCAGTGAGCGGCACAACCACTTGGCGCGACGCCCGCGCGCGCGCGGAGTTGACACTTTGTATAACATTTCGGCTCGCCCGCTGGAAAAGAGCGCGGAAAATCACTTCGGTGTGGTTCTCGAGCACTCAACACGCAAAAAATCCCCACCACCTCCCCTTCACCGCCATTGGTCATGGATTAATGCAGCGGAATTTGGGGTCTTTTCGGCTGGAGACGACCGGAAGTGCCTCCTTGTTAAGTGATATTCATTAGATCGTAGGTGGTTGGACCATTTAGAGCATGAATTTTAAGGTTTAAATTTAGTTAATTACTCTTTCTGTCGTTCGTGTTTTACGCCAAGCACCCGCTTGTACCAGCGGGGCTTATTCCAACCGTATGTGCGAACGGTGGAAAATCGGCGTGACGTTTACCCGTACTGTTAAGTAAGTTAGAATTTTAAATAGGTAAGGGGACAATTCTTAAACAATGGGGGTTTACCCACTTTCGGTGGGGGCCAGGGCTCACGGCTAGAGCTTTGCCAAGCATGGCATGGTTAGGGTCTTGCCAAGCATGGCTTGTTTAGGGTTTGGCCAAGCGTGGCAGGTGTGAAGGTTGCCAAGCGTGGCATAGTGAGATGTGGCCAAGCATGGCCCGTGTGTAGGTTGCCAAGCATGGCATTGTGAGGTTTGGCCAGGCGTGGCATTGTGAGGTTTGGCCAGGCGTGGCTTTTGAGGTTGGGCCAAGCGTGGCCGGTGAATGTTGCCAAGCGTGGCCGGTGAATGTTGCCAAGCGTGTCATTTGAGTTCTGGCTGAGGTGGCCAGGTGTGTTGGGAATTGAGTGTTTCGGTTTTTATGGTTGCCAAGCATGGCATTTAATTAATTAAGACAAACTGTCTCATTTAGGCATAATTTTGCCATTGCATTCTTCTTGGAGAATTAAAAGCGAGGCTCGAGAACCAGGCCAGGAAAGTCAACTCCTTGTCTCACTGTGTGCTTTGTGTGTAGTCTTGGAATAAGGTGTTTAAAAAACTATGAAATTGGGTCCTGATTCTTAGAAGACCGCAGACAGACGGTCCTGGCAGTAATTGGAAATAATGACGTCGATCAGCAGTTGTAAAGTTACGTTGCTTTAAAGAAGCCATAGGTATACACTTTTTTTGACAACTGTATTGCGCTTATGAATAACTGATAGTTCTGAACTTTGGTTAAGAAATGAGAAGGGATTAGAAATCGTATTAATTTTTTCATCTTCATTATGTTGGAAATAATAACCAAGAGTCCAAATAATTATGAGGTCATTATATTTCTTCAAAAATTGTCACTTTGAGCACAATTCACGTGACATGAATTTAAAGGTACCTGCTTGGAAAGAACTCGTTACTGTCACTTTATCAGCTGCCACGTAACATGGGTGTAAAGTTGTGGTTTTCCCCTTGCGGTTTAGAACACGATTTTTGTCAACCATTCAATTTGCTGCTTCCCTCAATCTATATGACATCCGAATTTGTACCTGTGATCAATGATCATCAGGTTCGGGTGGTCTTCAATAATAAGGTGTCAGTGTAATTCGTCACTTGACATTAAAGCTGCATTATTCTAACTGGGAAGAGTTATCGTATTGTACATGTTGCTTCAGGTTGAAACTTTGCTTGAGTTGAGAATCGACAATATTAAAGGTAAAATTTTACTGACATGACATGATTTTCACGTCAAACCTCACTAACATTTTCACTTGAACAATTTTGTACATGCATGCCATTGTCCTGCTCCCTGCATAATAATTATGGATAAGGGAAGTATTTTAGTGTGCTGCACCCTTTACTCGCGACGAAATCCAAAAGCCCGCCGCCAACGGCCATGCCCCGTAATTTTAATCGGGTTCGCTAAGATGTATAAGATGTCCGTAACTGTTGCGTAACACAAGTGGCCTTGTGTGAAAGACGCTCGCCTGCCAACGTGTAGGTTCGTGGTTCGATCCCGGGGGTATTTTTCACTTATTTTTTTCTCAGCACGATAGTGCGGTATAAGGTGTTTAAAAAACTCCCGCAAACACCAACGTCGCATGTGGCGCATCTAGATGGGTCACTGTCACGCTGGGACTGTTCTCGTAATCCAGGTTCGCGTCTTCGTACAGGGACACATGCGTTTGGTCGACTCGGCGGCCAAGGTGTAGGGGCCGCTGTGTTCCCTCCCTCACATGGCGCAGGGTCTACGGGCCTATATGGATGAGGGCAGGGAAGGACGTGCGGTGGACCGGTACCGAGGCCTTAAGAGCTCTAATAGATCCGTGCACACGGGACGACCCTGGAGGTCCCGGGGATCTGAAAGCTTGGTCTGACACCGCATAACTTTTTTTCTGGCAAACTTTGATTTTTTAAAGTGTTTCGTGTTTGTTTTTTCTATTCATTTTTAGCTGTTTGGTCTTCCGAAACAGCTTTTGTTTTCGTTTTTTTTCTATACATTTTGTTTTTTCTCCCCTTTTTTGTCCATCTATTTCGGTCTTCCGAAACGGCTCTTGTCTTCGTTCTGTTTTGTTTTCCTATTCATTTTTTTTCTTAGTTGTTTCGGTCTTTCAAAAACAGCTCTTGTTTTCGTTTTTTGTAAATAACACTTTTCACTTGTTTTAACGTGTAAGATATCCGAAACTGTTGCGTAACAGAAGTGGCCTTGTGTGAAAGACGCTCAACTGCCAACGTGTAGGTTCGTGGTTCCATCCCGGGGGTATTTTTCACTTATTTTTTTCTCAGCAAGATAGTGCGGTATAAGGTGTTTAAAAAACTATGAAATTGGGTCCTGATTCTTAGAAGACCGCAGACAGACGGTCCTGGCAGTAATTGGAAATAATGACGTCGATCAGCAGTTGTAAAGTTACGTTGCTTTAAAGAAGCCATAGGTATACACTTTTTTTGACAACTGTATTGCGCTTATGAATAACTGATAGTTCTGAACTTTGGTTAAGAAATGAGAAGGGATTAGAAATCGTATTAATTTTTTCATCTTCATTATGTTGGAAATAATAACCAAGAGTCCAAATAATTATGAGGTCATTATATTTCTTCAAAAATTGTCACTTTGAGCACAATTCACGTGACATGAATTTAAAGGTACCTGCTTGGAAAGAACTCGTTACTGTCACTTTATCAGCTGCCACGTAACATGTGTGTAAAGTTGTGGTTTTCCCCTTGCGGTTTAGAACACGATTTTTGTCAACCATTCAATTTGCTGCTTCCCTCAATCTATATGACATCCGAATTTGTACCTGTGATCAATGATCATCAGGTTCGGGTGGTCTTCAATAATAAGGTGTCAGTGTAATTCGTCACTTGACATTAAAGCTGCATTATTTTAACTGGGAAGAGTTATCGTATTGTACATGTTGCTTCAGGTTGAAACTTTGCTTGAGTTGAGAATCGACAATATTAAAGGTAAAATTTTACTGACATGACATGATTTTCACGTCAAACCTCACTAACATTTTCACTTGAACAATTTTGTACATGCATGCCATTGTACTGCTCCCTGCATAATAATTATGGATAAGGGAAGTATTTTAGTTTGCTGCACCCTTTACTCGCGACGAAATCCAAAAGCCCGCCGCCAACGGCCATGCCCCGTAATTTTAATCGGGTTCGCTAAGATGTATAAGATGTCCGTAACTGTTGCGTAACACAAGTGGCCTTGTGTGAAAGACGCTCGCCTGCCAACGTGTAGGTTCGTGGTTCGATCCCGGGGGTATTTTTCACTTATTTTTTTCTCAGCACGATAGTGCGGTATAAGGTGTTTAAAAAACTCCCGCAAACACCAACGTCGCATGTGGCGCATCTAGATGGGTCACTGTCACGCTGGGACTGTTCTCGTAATCCAGGTTCGCGTCTTCGTACAGGGACACATGCGTTTGGTCGACTCGGCGGCCAAGGTGTAGGGGCCGCTGTGTTCCCTCCCTCACATGGCGCAGGGTCTACGGGCCTATATGGATGAGGGCAGGGAAGGACGTGCGGTGGACCGGTACCGAGGCCTTAAGAGCTCTAATAGATCCGTGCACACGGGACGACCCTGGAGGTCCCGGGGATCTGAAAGCTTGGTCTGACACCGCATAACTTTTTTTCTGGCAAACTTTGATTTTTTAAAGTGTTTCGTGTTTGTTTTTTCTATTCATTTTTAGCTGTTTGGTCTTCCGAAACAGCTTTTGTTTTCGTTTTTTTTCTATACATTTTGTTTTTTCTCCCCTTTTTTGTCCATCTATTTCGGTCTTCCGAAACGGCTCTTGTCTTCGTTCTGTTTTGTTTTCCTATTCATTTTTTTCTTAGTTGTTTCGGTCTTTCAAAAACAGCTCTTGTTTTCGTTTTTTGTAAATAACACTTTTCACTTGTTTTAACGTGTAAGATATCCGAAACTGTTGCGTAACAGAAGTGGCCTTGTGTGAAAGACGCTCAACTGCCAACGTGTAGGTTCGTGGTTCCATCCCGGGGGTATTTTTCACTTATTTTTTTCTCAGCAAGATAGTGCGGTATAAGGTGTTTAAAAAACTATGAAATTGGGTCCTGATTCTTAGAAGACCGCAGACAGACGGTCCTGGCAGTAATTGGAAATAATGACGTCGATCAGCAGTTGTAAAGTTACGTTGCTTTAAAGAAGCCATAGGTATACACTTTTTTTTGACAACTGTATTGCGCTTATGAATAACTGATAGTTCTGAACTTTGGTTAAGAAATGAGAAGGGATTAGAAATCGTATTAATTTTTTCATCTTCATTATGTTGGAAATAATAACCAAGAGTCCAAATAATTATGAGGTCATTATATTTCTTCAAAAATTGTCACTTTGAGCACAATTCACGTGACATGAATTTAAAGGTACCTGCTTGGAAAGAACTCGTTACTGTCACTTTATCAGCTGCCACGTAACATGTGTGTAAAGTTGTGGTTTTCCCCTTGCGGTTTAGAACACGATTTTTGTCAACCATTCAATTTGCTGCTTCCCTCAATCTATATGACATCCGAATTTGTACCTGTGATCAATGATCATCAGGTTCGGGTGGTCTTCAATAATAAGGTGTCAGTGTAATTCGTCACTTGACATTAAAGCTGCATTATTTTAACTGGGAAGAGTTATCGTATTGTACATGTTGCTTCAGGTTGAAACTTTGCTTGAGTTGAGAATCGACAATATTAAAGGTAAAATTTTACTGACATGACATGATTTTCACGTCAAACCTCACTAACATTTTCACTTGAACAATTTTGTACATGCATGCCATTGTACTGCTCCCTGCATAATAATTATGGATAAGGGAAGTATTTTAGTTTGCTGCACCCTTTACTCGCGACGAAATCCAAAAGCCCGCCGCCAACGGCCATGCCCCGTAATTTTAATCGGGTTCGCTAAGATGTATAAGATGTCCGTAACTGTTGCGTAACACAAGTGGCCTTGTGTGAAAGACGCTCGCCTGCCAACGTGTAGGTTCGTGGTTCGATCCCGGGGGTATTTTTCACTTATTTTTTTCTCAGCACGATAGTGCGGTATAAGGTGTTTAAAAAACTCCCGCAAACACCAACGTCGCATGTGGCGCATCTAGATGGGTCACTGTCACGCTGGGACTGTTCTCGTAATCCAGGTTCGCGTCTTCGTACAGGGACACATGCGTTTGGTCGACTCGGCGGCCAAGGTCTAGGGGCCGCTGTGTTCCCTCCCTCACATGGCGCAGGGTCTACGGGCCTATATGGATGAGGGCAGGGAAGGACGTGCGGTGGACCGGTACCGAGGCCTTAAGAGCTCTAATAGATCCGTGCACACGGGACGACCCTGGAGGTCTCGGGGATCTGAAAGCTTGGTCTGACACCGCATAACTTTTTTTTCTGGCAAACTTTGATTTTTTAAAGTGTTTCGTGTTTGTTTTTTCTATTCATTTTTAGCTGTTTGGTCTTCCGAAACAGCTTTTGTTTTCGTTTTTTTTCTATACATTTTGTTTTTTCTCCCCTTTTTTGTCCATCTATTTTGGTCTTCCGAAACGGCTCTTGTCTTCGTTCTGTTTTGTTTTCCTATTCATTTTTTTTCTTAGTTGTTTCGGTCTTTCAAAAACAGCTCTTGTTTTCGTTTTTTGTAAACAACACTTTTCACTTGTTTTAACGTGTAAGATATCCGAAACTGTTGCATAACAGAAGTGGCCTTGTGTGAAAGACGCTCAACTGCCAACGTGTAGGTTCGTGGTTCCATCCCGGGGGTATTTTTCACTTATTTTTTTCTCAGCAAGATAGTGCGGTATAAGGTGTTTAAAAAACTATGAAATTGGGTCCTGATTCTTAGAAGACCGCAGACAGACGGTCCTGGCAGTAATTGGAAATAATGACGTCGATCAGCAGTTGTAAAGTTACGTTGCTTTAAAGAAGCCATAGGTATACACTTTTTTTGACAACTGTATTGCGCTTATGAATAACTGATAGTTCTGAACTTTGGTTAAGAAATGAGAAGGGATTAGAAATCGTATTAATTTTTTCATCTTCATTATGTTGGAAATAATAACCAAGAGTCCAAATAATTATGAGGTCATTATTTTTCTTCAAAAAATGTCACTTTGAGCACAATTCACGTGACATGAATTTAAAGGTACCTGCTTGGAAAGAACTCGTTACTGTCACTTTATCAGCTGCCACGTAACATGGGTGTAAAGTTGTGATTTTCCCCTTGCGGTTTAGAACACGATTTTTGTCAACCATTCAATTTGCTGCTTCCCTCAATCTATATGACATCAAAATTTGTACCTGTGATCAATGATCATCAGCTTCGGGTGGTATTCAATAATAACGTGTCAGTGTAATTCGTCACTTGACATTATAGCTGCATTATTTTAACAGGGAAGAGTTATCGTATTGTACATGTTGCTTTAGGTTGAAACTTTGCTTGAGTTGAGAATCGACAATATTAAAGGTAAAATTTTACTGACATGACATGATTTTCACGTCAAACCTCACTAACATTTTCACTTGAACAAGTTTGTACATGCATGCCATTGTACTGCTCCCTGCATAATAATTACGGATAAGGGAAGTATTTTAGTGTGCTGCACCCTTTACTCGCGACGAAATCCAAAAGCCCGCCGCCAACGGCCATGCCCCGTAATTTTAATCGGGTTCGCTAAGATGTATAAGATGTCCGTAACTGTTGCGTAACACAAGTGGCCTTGTGTGAAAGACGCTCGCCTGCCAACGTGTAGGTTCGTGGTTCGATCCCGGGGGTATTTTTCACTTATTTTTTTCTCAGCACGATAGTGTGGTATAAGGTGTTTAAAAAACTCCCGCAAACACCAACGTCGCATGTGGCGCATCTAGATGGGTCACTGTCACGCTGGGACTGTTCTCGTAATCCAGGTTCGCGTCTTCGTACAGGGACACATGCGTTTGGTCGACTCGGCGGCCAAGGTCTAGGGGCCGCTGTGTTCCCTCCCTCACATGGCGCAGGGTCTACGGGCCTATATGGATGAGGGCAGGGAAGGACGTGCGGTGGACCGGTACCGAGGCCTTAAGAGCTCTTATAGATCCGTGCACACGGGACGACCCTGGAGGTCCCGGGGATCTGAAAGCTTGGTCTGACACCGCATAACTTTTTTTCTGGCAAACTTTGATTCTTTAAAGTGTTTCGTGTTTGTTTTTTCTATTCATTTTTAGCTGTTTGGTCTTCCGAAACAGCTTTTGTTTTCGGTTTTTTTCTATACGTTTTGTTTTCTCCCCTTTTTTGTCCATCTATTTCGGTCTTCCGAAACGGCTCTTGTCTTCGTTCTGTTTTGTTTTCCTATTCATTTTTTTTCTTAGTTGTTTCGGTCTTTCAAAAACAGCTCTTGTTTTCGTTTTTTGTAAATAACCCTTTTCACTTTTTTTTTAACGTGTAAGATATCCGAGACTGTTGCGTAACACAAGTGGCCTTGTGTGAAAGACGCTCAACTGCCAACGTGTAGGTTCGTGGTTCCATCCCGGGGGTATTTTTCACTAATTTTTTTCTCAGCAAGATAGTGCGGTATAAGGTGTTTAAAAAACTATGAAATTGGGTCCTGATTTATAGAAGACCGTACACAGACGGTCCTGGCAGTAATTGGAAATAATGACGTCGATCAGCAGTTGTCAAGTTACGTTGCTTTAAAAAAGTCATAGGTATACACTTTTTTGACAACTGTATTGTGCTTATGAATAACTGAGAGTTCTGAACTTTGGTTTTGAAATGAGAAGGGATTAGAAATCGTATTAATTTTTTCATCTTCATTATGTTGGAAATAATAACCAAGAGTCCAAATAATTATGAGGTCATTATATTTCTTCAAAAATTGTTACTTTGAGCACAATTCACGTGACATGAATTTAAAGGTACCTGCTTGGAAAGAACTCGTTACTGTCACTTTATCAGCTGCCACGTAACATGGGTGTAAATTTGTGGTTTTCCCCTTGCGGTTTAGACCACGATTTTTGTCAACCATTCAATTTGCTGCTTCCCTCAATCTATATGACATCCGAATTTGTACCGTTTGATCAATGATCATCAGCTTCGGGTGGTCTTCAATAATAACGTTACAGTGTAATTCGTCACTTGACATTAAAGCTGCATTATTTTAACTGGGAAGAGTTATCGTATTGTACATGTTGCTTCAGAATGAAACTTTGCTTGAGTTGAGAATCGACAATATTAAAGGTAAAATTTTACTGACATGACATGATTTTCACGTCAAACCTCACTAACATTTTCACTTGAACAATTTTGTACATGCATGCCATTGTACTGCTCCCTGCATAATAATTATGGATAAGGGAATTATTTTAGTGTGCTGCACCCTTTACTCGCGACGAAATCCAAAAGCCCGCCGCCAACGGCCATGCCCCGTAATTTTAATCGGGTTCGCTAAGATGTATAAGATGTCCGTAACTGTTGCGTAACACAAGTGGCCTTGTGTGAAAGACGCTCAACTGCCAACGTGTAGGTTCGTGGTTCCATCCCGGGGGTATTTTTCACTTATTTTTTTCTCAGCAAGATAGTGCGGTATAAGGTGTTTAAAAAACTATGAAATTGGGTCCTGATTCTTAGAAGACCGCAGACAGACGGTCCTGGCAGTAATTGGAAATAATGACGTCGATCAGCAGTTGTCAAGTTACGTTGCTTTAAAAAAGTCATAGGTATACACTTTTTTGACAACTGTATTGTGCTTATGAATAACTGAGAGTTCTGAACTTTGGTTAAGAAATGAGAAGGGATTAGAAATCGTATTAATTTGTTCATCTTCATTATGTTGGAAATAATAACCAAGAGTCCAAATAATTATGAGGTCATTATATTTCTTCAAAAATTGTTACTTTGAGCACAATTCACGTGACATGAATTGAAAGGTACCTGCTTGGAAAGAACTCGTTACTGTCACTTTATCAGCTGCCACGTAACATGGTTGTAAATTTGTGGTTTTCCCCTTGCGGTTTAGAACACGATTTTTGTCAACCATTCAATTTGCTGCTTCCCTCAATCTATATGACATCCGAATTTGTACCTGTGATCAATGATCATCAGCTTTGGGTGTTCTTCAATAATAAGGTGTCAGTGTAATTCGTCACTTGACATTAAAGCTGCATTATTTTAACTGGGAAGAGTTATCGTATTGTACATGTTGCTTCAGAATGAAACTTTGCTTGAGTTGAGAATCGACAATATTAAAGGTAAAATTTTACTGACATGACATGATTTTCACGTCAAACCTCACTAACATTTTCACTTGAACAATTTTGTACATGCATGCCATTGTACTGCTCCCTGCATAATAATTATGGATTACGGAATTATTTTAGTGTGCTGCACCCTTTACTCGCGACGAAATCCAAAAGCCCGCCGCCAACGGCCATGCCCCGTAATTTTAATCGGGTTCGCTAAGATGTATAAGATGTCCGTAACTGTTGCGTAACACAAGTGGCCTTGTGTGAAAGACGCTCGCCTGCCAACGTGTAGGTTCGTGGTTCGATCCCGGGGTTTTTTTTCACTTATTTTTTTCTCAGCACGATAGTGCGGTGGAAGGTGTTTAAAAAACTCCCGCAAACACCAACGTCGCATGTGGCGCATCTAGATGGGTCACTGTCACGCTGGGACTGTTCTCGTAATCCAGGTTCGCGTCTTCGTACAGGGACACATGCGTTTGGTCGACTCGGCGGCCAAGGTCTAGGGGCCGCTGTGTTCCCTCCCTCACATGGCGCAGGGTCTACGGGCCTATATGGATGAGGGCAGGGAAGGACGTGCGGTGGACCGGTACCGAGGCCTTAAGAGCTCTAATAGATCCGTGCACACGGGACGACCCTGGAGGTCCCGGGGATCTGAAAGCTTGGTCTGACACCGCATAACTTTTTTTCTGGCAAACTTTGATTTTTTAAAGTGTTTCGTGTTTGTTTTTTCTATTCATTTTTAGCTGTTTGGTCTTCCGAAACAGCTTTTGTTTTCGTTTTTTTTCTATACATTTTGTTTTTTCTCCCCTTTTTTGTCCATCTATTTCGGTCTTCCGAAACGGCTCTTGTCTTCGTTCTGTTTTGTTTTCCTATTCATTTTTTTTCTTAGTTGTTTCGGTCTTTCAAAAACAGCTCTTGTTTTCGTTTTTTGTAAATAACACTTTTCACTTGTTTTAACGTGTAAGATATCCGAAACTGTTGCGTAACAGAAGTGGCCTTGTGTGAAAGACGCTCAACTGCCAACGTGTAGGTTCGTGGTTCCATCCCGGGGGTATTTTCACTTATTTTTTTCTCAGCAAGATAGTGCGGTATAAGGTGTTTAAAAAACTATGAAATTGGGTCCTGATTCTTAGAAGACCGCAGACAGACGGTCCTGGCAGTAATTGGAAATAATGACGTCGATCAGCAGTTGTAAAGTTACGTTGCTTTAAAGAAGCCATAGGTATACACTTTTTTTGACAACTTTATTGCGCTTATGAATAACTGATAGTTCTGAACTTTGGTTAAGAAATGAGAAGGGATTAGAAATCGTATTAATTTTTTCATCTTCATTATGTTGGAAATAATAACCAAGAGTCCAAATAATTATGAGGTCATTATATTTCTTCAAAAATTGTCACTTTGAGCACAATTCACGTGACATGAATTTAAAGGTACCTGCTTGGAAAGAACTCGTTACTGTCACTTTATCAGCTGCCACGTAACATGGGTGTAAAGTTGTGGTTTTCCCCTTGCGGTTTAGAACACGATTTTTGTCAACCATTCAATTTGCTGCTTCCCTTAATCTATATGACATCCGAATTTGTACCTGTGATCAATGATCATCAGGTTCGGGTGGTCTTCAATAATAAGGTGTCAGTGTAATTCGTCACTTGACATTAAAGCTGCATTATTTTAACTGGGAAGAGTTATCGTATTGTACATGTTGCTTCAGGTTGAAACTTTGCTTGAGTTGAGAATCGACAATATTAAAGGTAAAATTTTACTGACATGACATGATTTTCACGTCAAACCTCACTAACATTTTCACTTGAACAATTTTGTACATGCATGCCATTGTACTGCTCCCTGCATAATAATTATGGATAAGGGAAGTATTTTAGTATGCTGCACCCTTTACTCGCGACGAAATCCAAAAGCCCGCCGCCAACGGCCATGCCCCGTAATTTTAATCGGGTTCGCTAAGATGTATAAGATGTCCGTAACTGTTGCGTAACACAAGTGGCCTTGTGTGAAAGACGCTCGCCTGCCAACGTGTAGGTTCGTGGTTCGATCCCGGGGGTATTTTTCACTTATTTTTTTCTCAGCACGATAGTGCGGTATAAGGTGTTTAAAAAACTCCCGCAAACACCAACGTCGCATGTGGCGCATCTAGATGGGTCACTGTCACGCTGGGACTGTTCTCGTAATCCAGGTTCGCGTCTTCGTACAGGGACACATGCGTTTGGTCGACTCGGCGGCCAAGGTGTAGGGGCCGCTGTGTTCCCTCCCTCACATGGCGCAGGGTCTACGGGCCTATATGGATGAGGGCAGGGAAGGACGTGCGGTGGACCGGTACCGAGGCCTTAAGAGCTCTAATAGATCCGTGCACACGGGACGACCCTGGAGGTCCCGGGGATCTGAAAGCTTGGTCTGACACCGCATAACTTTTTTTCTGGCAAACTTTGATTTTTTAAAGTGTTTCGTGTTTGTTTTTTCTATTCATTTTTAGCTGTTTGGTCTTCCGAAACAGCTTTTGTTTTCGTTTTTTTTCTATACATTTTGTTTTTTCTCCCCTTTTTTGTCCATCTATTTCGGTCTTCCGAAACGGCTCTTGTCTTCGTTCTGTTTTGTTTTCCTATTCATTTTTTTCTTAGTTGTTTCGGTCTTTCAAAAACAGCTCTTGTTTTCGTTTTTTGTAAATAACACTTTTCACTTGTTTTAACGTGTAAGATATCCGAAACTGTTGCGTAACAGAAGTGGCCTTGTGTGAAAGACGCTCAACTGCCAACGTGTAGGTTCGTGGTTCCATCCCGGGGGTATTTTTCACTTATTTTTTTCTCAGCAAGATAGTGCGGTATAAGGTGTTTAAAAAACTATGAAATTGGGTCCTGATTCTTAGAAGACCGCAGACAGACGGTCCTGGCAGTAATTGGAAATAATGACGTCGATCAGCAGTTGTAAAGTTACGTTGCTTTAAAGAAGCCATAGGTATACACTTTTTTTTGACAACTGTATTGCGCTTATGAATAACTGATAGTTCTGAACTTTGGTTAAGAAATGAGAAGGGATTAGAAATCGTATTAATTTTTTCATCTTCATTATGTTGGAAATAATAACCAAGAGTCCAAATAATTATGAGGTCATTATATTTCTTCAAAAATTGTCACTTTGAGCACAATTCACGTGACATGAATTTAAAGGTACCTGCTTGGAAAGAACTCGTTACTGTCACTTTATCAGCTGCCACGTAACATGTGTGTAAAGTTGTGGTTTTCCCCTTGCGGTTTAGAACACGATTTTTGTCAACCATTCAATTTGCTGCTTCCCTCAATCTATATGACATCCGAATTTGTACCTGTGATCAATGATCATCAGGTTCGGGTGGTCTTCAATAATAAGGTGTCAGTGTAATTCGTCACTTGACATTAAAGCTGCATTATTTTAACTGGGAAGAGTTATCGTATTGTACATGTTGCTTCAGGTTGAAACTTTGCTTGAGTTGAGAATCGACAATATTAAAGGTAAAATTTTACTGACATGACATGATTTTCACGTCAAACCTCACTAACATTTTCACTTGAACAATTTTGTACATGCATGCCATTGTACTGCTCCCTGCATAATAATTATGGATAAGGGAAGTATTTTAGTTTGCTGCACCCTTTACTCGCGACGAAATCCAAAAGCCCGCCGCCAACGGCCATGCCCCGTAATTTTAATCGGGTTCGCTAAGATGTATAAGATGTCCGTAACTGTTGCGTAACACAAGTGGCCTTGTGTGAAAGACGCTCGCCTGCCAACGTGTAGGTTCGTGGTTCGATCCCGGGGGTATTTTTCACTTATTTTTTTCTCAGCACGATAGTGCGGTATAAGGTGTTTAAAAAACTCCCGCAAACACCAACGTCGCATGTGGCGCATCTAGATGGGTCACTGTCACGCTGGGACTGTTCTCGTAATCCAGGTTCGCGTCTTCGTACAGGGACACATGCGTTTGGTCGACTCGGCGGCCAAGGTCTAGGGGCCGCTGTGTTCCCTCCCTCACATGGCGCAGGGTCTACGGGCCTATATGGATGAGGGCAGGGAAGGACGTGCGGTGGACCGGTACCGAGGCCTTAAGAGCTCTAATAGATCCGTGCACACGGGACGACCCTGGAGGTCTCGGGGATCTGAAAGCTTGGTCTGACACCGCATAACTTTTTTTTCTGGCAAACTTTGATTTTTTAAAGTGTTTCGTGTTTGTTTTTTCTATTCATTTTTAGCTGTTTGGTCTTCCGAAACAGCTTTTGTTTTCGTTTTTTTTCTATACATTTTGTTTTTTCTCCCCTTTTTTGTCCATCTATTTTGGTCTTCCGAAACGGCTCTTGTCTTCGTTCTGTTTTGTTTTCCTATTCATTTTTTTTCTTAGTTGTTTCGGTCTTTCAAAAACAGCTCTTGTTTTCGTTTTTTGTAAACAACACTTTTCACTTGTTTTAACGTGTAAGATATCCGAAACTGTTGCATAACAGAAGTGGCCTTGTGTGAAAGACGCTCAACTGCCAACGTGTAGGTTCGTGGTTCCATCCCGGGGGTATTTTTCACTTATTTTTTTCTCAGCAAGATAGTGCGGTATAAGGTGTTTAAAAAACTATGAAATTGGGTCCTGATTCTTAGAAGACCGCAGACAGACGGTCCTGGCAGTAATTGGAAATAATGACGTCGATCAGCAGTTGTAAAGTTACGTTGCTTTAAAGAAGCCATAGGTATACACTTTTTTTGACAACTGTATTGCGCTTATGAATAACTGATAGTTCTGAACTTTGGTTAAGAAATGAGAAGGGATTAGAAATCGTATTAATTTTTTCATCTTCATTATGTTGGAAATAATAACCAAGAGTCCAAATAATTATGAGGTCATTATTTTTCTTCAAAAAATGTCACTTTGAGCACAATTCACGTGACATGAATTTAAAGGTACCTGCTTGGAAAGAACTCGTTACTGTCACTTTATCAGCTGCCACGTAACATGGGTGTAAAGTTGTGATTTTCCCCTTGCGGTTTAGAACACGATTTTTGTCAACCATTCAATTTGCTGCTTCCCTCAATCTATATGACATCAAAATTTGTACCTGTGATCAATGATCATCAGCTTCGGGTGGTATTCAATAATAACGTGTCAGTGTAATTCGTCACTTGACATTATAGCTGCATTATTTTAACAGGGAAGAGTTATCGTATTGTACATGTTGCTTTAGGTTGAAACTTTGCTTGAGTTGAGAATCGACAATATTAAAGGTAAAATTTTACTGACATGACATGATTTTCACGTCAAACCTCACTAACATTTTCACTTGAACAAGTTTGTACATGCATG
Organism: Luidia sarsii; assembly: GCA_949987565.1. NCBI lineage: Eukaryota > Metazoa > Echinodermata > Asteroidea > Paxillosida > Luidiidae > Luidia > Luidia sarsii. The sequence goes on from OX465122.1 coordinate 6,537,008, forward strand.
CCATTGTACTGCTCCCTGCATAATAATTACGGATAAGGGAAGTATTTTAGTGTGCTGCACCCTTTACTCGCGACGAAATCCAAAAGCCCGCCGCCAACGGCCATGCCCCGTAATTTTAATCGGGTTCGCTAAGATGTATAAGATGTCCGTAACTGTTGCGTAACACAAGTGGCCTTGTGTGAAAGACGCTCGCCTGCCAACGTGTAGGTTCGTGGTTCGATCCCGGGGGTATTTTTCACTTATTTTTTTCTCAGCACGATAGTGTGGTATAAGGTGTTTAAAAAACTCCCGCAAACACCAACGTCGCATGTGGCGCATCTAGATGGGTCACTGTCACGCTGGGACTGTTCTCGTAATCCAGGTTCGCGTCTTCGTACAGGGACACATGCGTTTGGTCGACTCGGCGGCCAAGGTCTAGGGGCCGCTGTGTTCCCTCCCTCACATGGCGCAGGGTCTACGGGCCTATATGGATGAGGGCAGGGAAGGACGTGCGGTGGACCGGTACCGAGGCCTTAAGAGCTCTTATAGATCCGTGCACACGGGACGACCCTGGAGGTCCCGGGGATCTGAAAGCTTGGTCTGACACCGCATAACTTTTTTTCTGGCAAACTTTGATTCTTTAAAGTGTTTCGTGTTTGTTTTTTCTATTCATTTTTAGCTGTTTGGTCTTCCGAAACAGCTTTTGTTTTCGGTTTTTTTCTATACGTTTTGTTTTCTCCCCTTTTTTGTCCATCTATTTCGGTCTTCCGAAACGGCTCTTGTCTTCGTTCTGTTTTGTTTTCCTATTCATTTTTTTTCTTAGTTGTTTCGGTCTTTCAAAAACAGCTCTTGTTTTCGTTTTTTGTAAATAACCCTTTTCACTTTTTTTTTAACGTGTAAGATATCCGAGACTGTTGCGTAACACAAGTGGCCTTGTGTGAAAGACGCTCAACTGCCAACGTGTAGGTTCGTGGTTCCATCCCGGGGGTATTTTTCACTAATTTTTTTCTCAGCAAGATAGTGCGGTATAAGGTGTTTAAAAAACTATGAAATTGGGTCCTGATTTATAGAAGACCGTACACAGACGGTCCTGGCAGTAATTGGAAATAATGACGTCGATCAGCAGTTGTCAAGTTACGTTGCTTTAAAAAAGTCATAGGTATACACTTTTTTGACAACTGTATTGTGCTTATGAATAACTGAGAGTTCTGAACTTTGGTTTTGAAATGAGAAGGGATTAGAAATCGTATTAATTTTTTCATCTTCATTATGTTGGAAATAATAACCAAGAGTCCAAATAATTATGAGGTCATTATATTTCTTCAAAAATTGTTACTTTGAGCACAATTCACGTGACATGAATTTAAAGGTACCTGCTTGGAAAGAACTCGTTACTGTCACTTTATCAGCTGCCACGTAACATGGGTGTAAATTTGTGGTTTTCCCCTTGCGGTTTAGACCACGATTTTTGTCAACCATTCAATTTGCTGCTTCCCTCAATCTATATGACATCCGAATTTGTACCGTTTGATCAATGATCATCAGCTTCGGGTGGTCTTCAATAATAACGTTACAGTGTAATTCGTCACTTGACATTAAAGCTGCATTATTTTAACTGGGAAGAGTTATCGTATTGTACATGTTGCTTCAGAATGAAACTTTGCTTGAGTTGAGAATCGACAATATTAAAGGTAAAATTTTACTGACATGACATGATTTTCACGTCAAACCTCACTAACATTTTCACTTGAACAATTTTGTACATGCATGCCATTGTACTGCTCCCTGCATAATAATTATGGATAAGGGAATTATTTTAGTGTGCTGCACCCTTTACTCGCGACGAAATCCAAAAGCCCGCCGCCAACGGCCATGCCCCGTAATTTTAATCGGGTTCGCTAAGATGTATAAGATGTCCGTAACTGTTGCGTAACACAAGTGGCCTTGTGTGAAAGACGCTCAACTGCCAACGTGTAGGTTCGTGGTTCCATCCCGGGGGTATTTTTCACTTATTTTTTTCTCAGCAAGATAGTGCGGTATAAGGTGTTTAAAAAACTATGAAATTGGGTCCTGATTCTTAGAAGACCGCAGACAGACGGTCCTGGCAGTAATTGGAAATAATGACGTCGATCAGCAGTTGTCAAGTTACGTTGCTTTAAAAAAGTCATAGGTATACACTTTTTTGACAACTGTATTGTGCTTATGAATAACTGAGAGTTCTGAACTTTGGTTAAGAAATGAGAAGGGATTAGAAATCGTATTAATTTGTTCATCTTCATTATGTTGGAAATAATAACCAAGAGTCCAAATAATTATGAGGTCATTATATTTCTTCAAAAATTGTTACTTTGAGCACAATTCACGTGACATGAATTGAAAGGTACCTGCTTGGAAAGAACTCGTTACTGTCACTTTATCAGCTGCCACGTAACATGGTTGTAAATTTGTGGTTTTCCCCTTGCGGTTTAGAACACGATTTTTGTCAACCATTCAATTTGCTGCTTCCCTCAATCTATATGACATCCGAATTTGTACCTGTGATCAATGATCATCAGCTTTGGGTGTTCTTCAATAATAAGGTGTCAGTGTAATTCGTCACTTGACATTAAAGCTGCATTATTTTAACTGGGAAGAGTTATCGTATTGTACATGTTGCTTCAGAATGAAACTTTGCTTGAGTTGAGAATCGACAATATTAAAGGTAAAATTTTACTGACATGACATGATTTTCACGTCAAACCTCACTAACATTTTCACTTGAACAATTTTGTACATGCATGCCATTGTACTGCTCCCTGCATAATAATTATGGATTACGGAATTATTTTAGTGTGCTGCACCCTTTACTCGCGACGAAATCCAAAAGCCCGCCGCCAACGGCCATGCCCCGTAATTTTAATCGGGTTCGCTAAGATGTATAAGATGTCCGTAACTGTTGCGTAACACAAGTGGCCTTGTGTGAAAGACGCTCGCCTGCCAACGTGTAGGTTCGTGGTTCGATCCCGGGGTTTTTTTTCACTTATTTTTTTCTCAGCACGATAGTGCGGTGGAAGGTGTTTAAAAAACTCCCGCAAACACCAACGTCGCATGTGGCGCATCTAGATGGGTCACTGTCACGCTGGGACTGTTCTCGTAATCCAGGTTCGCGTCTTCGTACAGGGACACATGCGTTTGGTCGACTCGGCGGCCAAGGTCTAGGGGCCGCTGTGTTCCCTCCCTCACATGGCGCAGGGTCTACGGGCCTATATGGATGAGGGCAGGGAAGGACGTGCGGTGGACCGGTACCGAGGCCTTAAGAGCTCTAATAGATCCGTGCACACGGGACGACCCTGGAGGTCCCGGGGATCTGAAAGCTTGGTCTGACACCGCATAACTTTTTTTCTGGCAAACTTTGATTTTTTAAAGTGTTTCGTGTTTGTTTTTTCTATTCATTTTTAGCTGTTTGGTCTTCCGAAACAGCTTTTGTTTTCGTTTTTTTTCTATACATTTTGTTTTTTCTCCCCTTTTTTGTCCATCTATTTCGGTCTTCCGAAACGGCTCTTGTCTTCGTTCTGTTTTGTTTTCCTATTCATTTTTTTTCTTAGTTGTTTCGGTCTTTCAAAAACAGCTCTTGTTTTCGTTTTTTGTAAATAACACTTTTCACTTGTTTTAACGTGTAAGATATCCGAAACTGTTGCGTAACAGAAGTGGCCTTGTGTGAAAGACGCTCAACTGCCAACGTGTAGGTTCGTGGTTCCATCCCGGGGGTATTTTCACTTATTTTTTTCTCAGCAAGATAGTGCGGTATAAGGTGTTTAAAAAACTATGAAATTGGGTCCTGATTCTTAGAAGACCGCAGACAGACGGTCCTGGCAGTAATTGGAAATAATGACGTCGATCAGCAGTTGTAAAGTTACGTTGCTTTAAAGAAGCCATAGGTATACACTTTTTTTGACAACTTTATTGCGCTTATGAATAACTGATAGTTCTGAACTTTGGTTAAGAAATGAGAAGGGATTAGAAATCGTATTAATTTTTTCATCTTCATTATGTTGGAAATAATAACCAAGAGTCCAAATAATTATGAGGTCATTATATTTCTTCAAAAATTGTCACTTTGAGCACAATTCACGTGACATGAATTTAAAGGTACCTGCTTGGAAAGAACTCGTTACTGTCACTTTATCAGCTGCCACGTAACATGGGTGTAAAGTTGTGGTTTTCCCCTTGCGGTTTAGAACACGATTTTTGTCAACCATTCAATTTGCTGCTTCCCTTAATCTATATGACATCCGAATTTGTACCTGTGATCAATGATCATCAGGTTCGGGTGGTCTTCAATAATAAGGTGTCAGTGTAATTCGTCACTTGACATTAAAGCTGCATTATTTTAACTGGGAAGAGTTATCGTATTGTACATGTTGCTTCAGGTTGAAACTTTGCTTGAGTTGAGAATCGACAATATTAAAGGTAAAATTTTACTGACATGACATGATTTTCACGTCAAACCTCACTAACATTTTCACTTGAACAATTTTGTACATGCATGCCATTGTACTGCTCCCTGCATAATAATTATGGATAAGGGAAGTATTTTAGTATGCTGCACCCTTTACTCGCGACGAAATCCAAAAGCCCGCCGCCAACGGCCATGCCCCGTAATTTTAATCGGGTTCGCTAAGATGTATAAGATGTCCGTAACTGTTGCGTAACACAAGTGGCCTTGTGTCAAAGACGCTCGCCTGCCAACGTGTAGGTTCGTGGTTCGATCCCGGGGGTATTTTTCACTTATTTTTTTCTCAGCACGATAGTGCGGTATAAGGTGTTTAAAAAACTCCCGCAAACACCAACGTCGCATGTGGCGCATCTAGATGGGTCACTGTCACGCTGGGACTGTTCTCGTAATCCAGGTTCGCGTCTTCGTACAGGGACACATGCGTTTGGTCGACTCGGCGGCCAAGGTCTAGGGGCCGCTGTGTTCCCTCCCTCACATGGCGCAGGGTCTACGGGCCTATATGGATGAGGGCAGGGAAGGACGTGCGGTGGACCGGTACCGAGGCCTTAAGAGCTCTAATAGATCCGTGCACACGGGACGACCCTGGAGGTCCCGGGGATCTGAAAGCTTGGTCTGACACCGCATAACTTTTTTTCTGGCAAACTTTGATTTTTTAAAGTGTTTCGTGTTTGTTTTTTCTATTCATTTTTAGCTGTTTGGTCTTCCGAAACAGCTTTTGTTTTCGTTTTTTTTCTATACATTTTGTTTTTTCTCCCCTTTTTTGTCCATCTATTTTGGTCTTCCGAAACGGCTCTTGTCTTCGTTCTGTTTTGTTTTCCTATTCATTTTTTTTCTTAGTTGTTTCGGTCTTTCAAAAACAGCTCTTGTTTTCGTTTTTTGTAAATAACACTTTTCACTTGTTTTAACGTGTAAGATATCCGAAACTGTTGCATAACAGAAGTGGCCTTGTGTGAAAGACGCTCAACTGCCAACGTGTAGGTTCGTGGTTCCATCCCGGGGGTATTTTTCACTTATTTTTTTCTCAGCAAGATAGTGCGGTATAAGGTGTTTAAAAAACTATGAAATTGGGTCCTGATTCTTAGAAGACCGCAGACAGACGGTCCTGGCAGTAATTGGAAATAATGACGTCGATCAGCAGTTGTAAAGTTACGTTGCTTTAAAGAAGCCATAGGTATACACTTTTTTTGACAACTGTATTGCGCTTATGAATAACTGATAGTTCTGAACTTTGGTTAAGAAATGAGAAGGGATTAGAAATCGTATTAATTTTTTCATCTTCATTATGTTGGAAATAATAACCAAGAGTCCAAATAATTATGAGGTCATTATTTTTCTTCAAAAAATGTCACTTTGAGCACAATTCACGTGACATGAATTTAAAGGTACCTGCTTGGAAAGAACTCGTTACTGTCACTTTATCAGCTGCCACGTAACATGGGTGTAAAGTTGTGATTTTCCCCTTGCGGTTTAGAACACGATTTTTGTCAACCATTCAATTTGCTGCTTCCCTCAATCTATATGACATCAGAATTTGTACCTGTGATCAATGATCATCAGCTTCGGGTGGTATTCAATAATAACGTGTCAGTGTAATTCGTCACTTTACATTATAGCTGCATTATTTTAACAGGGAAGAGTTATCGTATTGTACATGTTGCTTCAGGTTGAAACTTTGCTTGAGTTGAGAATCGACAATATTAAAGGTAAAATTTTACTGACATGACATGATTTTCACGTCAAACCTCACTAACATTTTCACTTGAACAATTTTGTACATGCATGCCATTGTACTGCTCCCTGCATAATAATTATGGATAAGGGAAGTATTTTAGTATGCTGCACCCTTTACTCGCGACGAAATCCAAAAGCCCGCCGCCAACGGCCATGCCCCGTAATTTTAATCGGGTTCGCTAAGATGTATAAGATGTCCGTAACTGTTGCGTAACACAAGTGGCCTTGTGTGAAAGACGCTCGCCTGCCAACGTGTAGGTTCGTGGTTCGATCCCGGGGGTATTTTTCACTTATTTTTTTCTCAGCACGATAGTGCGGTATAAGGTGTTTAAAAAACTCCCGCAAACACCAACGTCGCATGTGGCGCATCTAGATGGGTCACTGTCACGCTGGGACTGTTCTCGTAATCCAGGTTCGCGTCTTCGTACAGGGACACATGCGTTTGGTCGACTCGGCGGCCAAGGTCTAGGGGCCGCTGTGTTCCCTCCCTCACATGGCGCAGGGTCTACGGGCCTATATGGATGAGGGCAGGGAAGGACGTGCGGTGGACCGGTACCGAGGCCTTAAGAGCTCTAATAGATCCGTGCACACGGGACGACCCTGGAGGTCCCGGGGATCTGAAAGCTTGGTCTGACACCGCATAACTTTTTTTCTGGCAAACTTTGATTTTTTAAAGTGTTTCGTGTTTGTTTTTTCTATTCATTTTTAGCTGTTTGGTCTTCCGAAACAGCTTTTGTTTTCGTTTTTTTTCTATACATTTTGTTTTTTCTCCCCTTTTTTGTCCATCTATTTTGGTCTTCCGAAACGGCTCTTGTCTTTGTTCTGTTTTGTTTTCCTATTCATTTTTTTTCTTAGTTGTTTCGGTCTTTCAAAAACAGCTCTTGTTTTCGTTTTTTGTAAATAACACTTTTCACTTGTTTTAACGTGTAAGATATCCGAAACTGTTGCATAACAGAAGTGGCCTTGTGTGAAAGACGCTCAACTGCCAACGTGTAGGTTCGTGGTTCCATCCCGGGGGTATTTTTCACTTATTTTTTTCTCAGCAAGATAGTGCGGTATAAGGTGTTTAAAAAACTATGAAATTGGGTCCTGATTCTTAGAAGACCGCAGACAGACGGTCCTGGCAGTAATTGGAAATAATGACGTCGATCAGCAGTTGTAAAGTTACGTTGCTTTAAAGAAGCCATAGGTATACACTTTTTTTGACAACTGTATTGCGCTTATGAATAACTGATAGTTCTGAACTTTGGTTAAGAAATGAGAAGGGATTAGAAATCGTATTAATTTTTTCATCTTCATTATGTTGGAAATAATAACCAAGAGTCCAAATAATTATGAGGTCATTATTTTTCTTCAAAAAATGTCACTTTGAGCACAATTCACGTGACATGAATTTAAAGGTACCTGCTTGGAAAGAACTCGTTACTGTCACTTTATCAGCTGCCACGTAACATGGGTGTAAAGTTGTGATTTTCCCCTTGCGGTTTAGAACACGATTTTTGTCAACCATTCAATTTGCTGCTTCCCTCAATCTATATGACATCAGAATTTGTACCTGTGATCAATGATCATCAGCTTCGGGTGGTATTCAATAATAACGTGTCAGTGTAATTCGTCACTTGACATTATAGCTGCATTATTTTAACAGGGAAGAGTTATCGTATTGTACATGTTGCTTCAGGTTGAAACTTTGCTTGAGTTGAGAATCGACAATATTAAAGGTAAAATTTTACTGACATGACATGATTTTCACGTCAAACCTCACTAACATTTTCACTTGAACAAGTTTGTACATGCATGCCATTGTACTGCTCCCTGCATAATAATTACGGATAAGGGAAGTATTTTAGTGTGCTGCACCCTTTACTCGCGACGAAATCCAAAAGCCCGCCGCCAACGGCCATGCCCCGTAATTTTAATCGGGTTCGCTAAGATGTATAAGATGTCCGTAACTGTTGCGTAACACAAGTGGCCTTGTGTGAAAGACGCTCGCCTGCCAACGTGTAGGTTCGTGGTTCGATCCCGGGGGTATTTTTCACTTTTTTTTTCTCAGCACGATAGTGTGGTATAAGGTGTTTAAAAAACTCCCGCAAACACCAACGTCGCATGTGGCGCATCTAGATGGGTCACTGTCACGCTGGGACTGTTCTCGTAATCCAGGCTCGCGTCTTCGTACAGGGACACATGCGTTTGGTCGACTCGGCGGCCAAGGTCTAGGGGCCGCTGTGTTCCCTCCCTCACATGGCGCAGGGTCTACGGGCCTATATGGATGAGGGCAGGGAAGGACGTGCGGTGGACCGGTACCGAGGCCTTAAGAGCTCTTATAGATCCGTGCACACGGGACGACCCTGGAGGTCCCGGGGATCTGAAAGCTTGGTCTGACACCGCATAACCTTTTTTTCTCGCAAACTTTGATTCTTTAAAGTGTTTCGTGTTTGTTTTTTCTATTCATTTTTAGCTGTTTGGTCTTCCGAAACAGCTTTTGTTTTCGGTTTTTTTCTATACGTTTTGTTTTTTCTCCCCTTTTTTGTCCATCTATTTCGGTCTTCCGAAATGGCTCTTGTCTTCGTTCTGTTTTGTTTTCCTATTCATTTTTTTTCTTAGTTGTTTCGGTCTTTCAAAAACAGCTCTTGTTTTCGTTTTTTGTAAATAACCCTTTTCACTTTTTTTTTAACGTGTAAGATATCCGAGACTGTTGCGTAACACAAGTGGCCTTGTGTGAAAGACGCTCAACTGCCAACGTGTAGGTTCGTGGTTCCATCCCGGGGGTATTTTTCACTAATTTTTTTCTCAGCACGATAGTGCGGTATAAGGTGTTTAAAAAACTATGAAATTGGGTCCTGATTCTTAGAAGACCGTACACAGACGGTCCTGGCAGTAATTGGAAATAATGACGTCCATCAGCAGTTGTCAAGTTACGTTGCTTTAAAAAAGTCATAGGTATACACTTTTTTGACAACTGTATTGTGCTTATGAATAACTGAGAGTTCTGAACTTTGGTTTTGAAATGAGAAGGGATTAGAAATCGTATTAATTTTTTCATCTTCATTATGTTGGAAATAATAACCAAGAGTCCAAATAATTATGAGGTCATTATATTTCTTCAAAAATTGTTACTTTGAGCACAATTCACGTGACATGAATTTAAAGGTACCTGCTTGGAAAGAACTCGTTACTGTCACTTTATCAGCTGCCACGTAACATGGGTGTAAATTTGTGGTTTTCCCCTTGCGGTTTAGAACACGATTTTTGTCAACCATTCAATTTGCTGCTTCCCTCAATCTATATGACATCCGAATTTGTACCGTTTGATCAATGATCATCAGCTTCGGGTGGTCTTCAATAATAACGTTACAGTGTAATTCGTCACTTGACATTAAAGCTGCATTATTTTAACTGGGAAGAGTTATCGTATTGTACATGTTGCTTCAGGTTGAAACTTTGCTTGAGTTGAGAATCGACAATATTAAAGGTAAAATTTTACTGACATGACATGATTTTCACGTCAAACCTCTCTAACATTTTCACTTGAACAATTTTGTACATGCATGCCATTGTACTGCTCCCTGCATAATAATTATGGATAAGGGAATTATTTTAGTGTGCTGCACCCTTTACTCGCGACGAAATCCAAAAGCCCGCCGCCAACGGCCATGCCCCGTAATTTTAATCGGGTTCGCTAAGATGTATAAGATGTCCGTAACTGTTGCGTAACACAAGTGGCCTTGTGTGAAAGACGCTCAACTGCCAACGTGTAGGTTCGTGGTTCCATCCCGGGGGTATTTTTCACTTATTTTTTTCTCAGCAAGATAGTGCGGTATAAGGTGTTTAAAAAACTATGAAATTGGGTCCTGATTCTTAGAAGACCGCAGACAGACGGTCCTGGCAGTAATTGGAAATAATGACGTCGATTAGCAGTTGTCAAGTTACGTTGCTTTAAAAAAGTCATAGGTATACACTTTTTTGACAACTGTATTGTGCTTATGAATAACTGAGAGTTCTGAACTTTGGTTAAGAAATGAGAAGGGATTAGAAATCGTATTAATTTGTTCATCTTCATTATGTTGGAAATAATAACCAAGAGTCCAAATAATTATGAGGTCATTATATTTCTTCAAAAATTGTTACTTTGAGCACAATTCACGTGACATGAATTGAAAGGTACCTGCTTGGAAAGAACTCGTTACTGTCACTTTATCAGCTGCCACGTAACATGGGTGTAAATTTGTGGTTTTCCCCTTGCGGTTTAGAACACGATTTTTGTCAACCATTCAATTTGCTGCTTCCCTCAATCTATATGACATCCGAATTTGTACCTGTGATCAATGATCATCAGCTTTGGGTGTTCTTCAATAATAAGGTGTCAGTGTAATTCGTCACTTGACATTAAAGCTGCATTATTTTAACTGGGAAGAGTTATCGTATTGTACATGTTGCTTCAGAATGAAACTTTGCTTGAGTTGAGAATCGACAATATTAAAGGTAAAATTTTACTGACATGACATGATTTTCACGTCAAACCTCACTAACATTTTCACTTGAACAATTTTGTACATGCATGCCATTGTACTGCTCCCTGCATAATAATTATGGATAAGGGAAGTATTTTAGTATGCTGCACCCTTTACTCGCGACGAAATCCAAAAGCCCGCCGCCAACGGCCATGCCCCGTAATTTTAATCGGGTTCGCTAAGATGTATAAGATGTCCGTAACTGTTGCGTAACACAAGTGGCCTTGTGTGAAAGACGCTCGCCTGCCAACGTGTAGGTTCGTGGTTCGATCCCGGGGGTATTTTTCACTTATTTTTTTCTCAGCACGATAGTGCGGTATAAGGTGTTTAAAAAACTCCCGCAAACACCAACGTCGCATGTGGCGCATCTAGATGGGTCACTGTCACGCTGGGACTGTTCTCGTAATCCAGGTTCGCGTCTTCGTACAGGGACACATGCGTTTGGTCGACTCGGCGGCCAAGGTCTAGGGGCCGCTGTGTTCCCTCCCTCACATGGCGCAGGGTCTACGGGCCTATATGGATGAGGGCAGGGAAGGACGTGCGGTGGACCGGTACCGAGGCCTTAAGAGCTCTAATAGATCCGTGCACACGGGACGACCCTGGAGGTCCCGGGGATCTGAAAGCTTGGTCTGACACCGCATAACTTTTTTTCTGGCAAACTTTGATTTTTTAAAGTGTTTCGTGTTTGTTTTTTCTATTCATTTTTAGCTGTTTGGTCTTCCGAAACAGCTTTTGTTTTCGTTTTTTTTCTATACATTTTGTTTTTTCTCCCCTTTTTTGTCCATCTATTTTGGTCTTCCGAAACGGCTCTTGTCTTCGTTCTGTTTTGTTTTCCTATTCATTTTTTTTCTTAGTTGTTTCGGTCTTTCAAAAACAGCTCTTGTTTTCGTTTTTTGTAAATAACCCTTTTCACTTTTTTTTTAACGTGTAAGATATCCGAGACTGTTGCGTAACACAAGTGGCCTTGTGTGAAAGACGCTCAACTGCCAACGTGTAGGTTCGTGGTTCCATCCCGGGGGTATTTTTCACTTATTTTTTTCTCAGCAAGATAGTGCGGTATAAGGTGTTTAAAAAACTATGAAATTGGGTCCTGATTCTTAGAAGACCGCAGACAGACGGTCCTGGCAGTAATTGGAAATAATGACGTCGATCAGCAGTTGTAAAGTTACGTTGCTTTAAAGAAGCCATAGGTATACACTTTTTTTGACAACTGTATTGCGCTTATGAATAACTGATAGTTCTGAACTTTGGTTAAGAAATGAGAAGGGATTAGAAATCGTATTAATTTTTTCATCTTCATTATGTTGGAAATAATAACCAAGAGTCCAAATAATTATGAGGTCATTATTTTTCTTCAAAAAATGTCACTTTGAGCACAATTCACGTGACATGAATTTAAAGGTACCTGCTTGGAAAGAACTCGTTACTGTCACTTTATCAGCTGCCACGTAACATGGGTGTAAAGTTGTGATTTTCCCCTTGCGGTTTAGAACACGATTTTTGTCAACCATTCAATTTGCTGCTTCCCTCAATCTATATGACATCAGAATTTGTACCTGTGATCAATGATCATCAGCTTCGGGTGGTATTCAATAATAACGTGTCAGTGTAATTCGTCACTTGACATTATAGCTGCATTATTTTAACAGGGAAGAGTTATCGTATTGTACATGTTGCTTCAGGTTGAAACTTTGCTTGAGTTGAGAATCGACAATATTAAAGGTAAAATTTTACTGACATGACATGATTTTCACGTCAAACCTCACTAACATTTTCACTTGAACAAGTTTGTACATGCATGCCATTGTACTGCTCCCTGCATAATAATTACGGATAAGGGAAGTATTTTAGTGTGCTGCACCCTTTACTCGCGACGAAATCCAAAAGCCCGCCGCCAACGGCCATGCCCCGTAATTTTAATCGGGTTCGCTAAGATGTATAAGATGTCCGTAACTGTTGCGTAACACAAGTGGCCTTGTGTGAAAGACGCTCGCCTGCCAACGTGTAGGTTCGTGGTTCGATCCCGGGGGTATTTTTCACTTTTTTTTTCTCAGCACGATAGTGTGGTATAAGGTGTTTAAAAAACTCCCGCAAACACCAACGTCGCATGTGGCGCATCTAGATGGGTCACTGTCACGCTGGGACTGTTCTCGTAATCCAGGCTCGCGTCTTCGTACAGGGACACATGCGTTTGGTCGACTCGGCGGCCAAGGTCTAGGGGCCGCTGTGTTCCCTCCCTCACATGGCGCAGGGTCTACGGGCCTATATGGATGAGGGCAGGGAAGGACGTGCGGTGGACCGGTACCGAGGCCTTAAGAGCTCTTATAGATCCGTGCACACGGGACGACCCTGGAGGTCCCGGGGATCTGAAAGCTTGGTCTGACACCGCATAACCTTTTTTTCTCGCAAACTTTGATTCTTTAAAGTGTTTCGTGTTTGTTTTTTCTATTCATTTTTAGCTGTTTGGTCTTCCGAAACAGCTTTTGTTTTCGGTTTTTTTCTATACGTTTTGTTTTTTCTCCCCTTTTTTGTCCATCTATTTCGGTCTTCCGAAACGGCTCTTGTCTTCGTTCTGTTTTGTTTTCCTATTCATTTTTTTTCTTAGTTGTTTCGGTCTTTCAAAAACAGCTCTTGTTTTCGTTTTTTGTAAATAACCCTTTTCACTTTTTTTTTAACGTGTAAGATATCCGAGACTGTTGCGTAACACAAGTGGCCTTGTGTGAAAGACGCTCAACTGCCAACGTGTAGGTTCGTGGTTCCATCCCGGGGGTATTTTTCACTAATTTTTTTCTCAGCACGATAGTGCGGTAGAAGGTGTTTAAAAAACTATGAAATTGGGTCCTGATTCTTAGAAGACCGTACACAGACGGTCCTGGCAGTAATTGGAAATAATGACGTCCATCAGCAGTTGTCAAGTTACGTTGCTTTAAAAAAGTCATAGGTATACACTTTTTTGACAACTGTATTGTGCTTATGAATAACTGAGAGTTCTGAACTTTGGTTTTGAAATGAGAAGGGATTAGAAATCGTATTAATTTTTTCATCTTCATTATGTTGGAAATAATAACCAAGAGTCCAAATAATTATGAGGTCATTATATTTCTTCAAAAATTGTTACTTTGAGCACAATTCACGTGACATGAATTGAAAGGTACCTGCTTGGAAAGAACTCGTTACTGTCACTTTATCAGCTGCCACGTAACATGGGTGTAAATTTGTGGTTTTCCCCTTGCGGTTTAGAACACGATTTTTGTCAACCATTCAATTTGCTGCTTCCCTCAATCTATATGACATCCGAATTTGTACCGTTTGATCAATGATCATCAGCTTCGGGTGGTCTTCAATAATAACGTTACAGTGTAATTCGTCACTTGACATTAAAGCTGCATTATTTTAACTGGGAAGAGTTATCGTATTGTACATGTTGCTTCAGGTTGAAACTTTGCTTGAGTTGAGAATCGACAATATTAAAGGTAAAATTTTACTGACATGACATGATTTTCACGTCAAACCTCTCTAACATTTTCACTTGAACAATTTTGTACATGCATGCCATTGTACTGCTCCCTGCATAATAATTATGGATAAGGGAATTATTTTAGTGTGCTGCACCCTTTACTCGCGACGAAATCCAAAAGCCCGCCGCCAACGGCCATGCCCCGTAATTTTAATCGGGTTCGCTAAGATGTATAAGATGTCCGTAACTGTTGCGTAACACAAGTGGCCTTGTGTGAAAGACGCTCAACTGCCAACGTGTAGGTTCGTGGTTCCATCCCGGGGGTATTTTTCACTTATTTTTTTCTCAGCAAGATAGTGCGGTATAAGGTGTTTAAAAAACTATGAAATTGGGTCCTGATTCTTAGAAGACCGCAGACAGACGGTCCTGGCAGTAATTGGAAATAATGACGTCGATTAGCAGTTGTCAAGTTACGTTGCTTTAAAAAAGTCATAGGTATACACTTTTTTGACAACTGTATTGTGCTTATGAATAACTGAGAGTTCTGAACTTTGGTTAAGAAATGAGAAGGGATTAGAAATCGTATTAATTTGTTCATCTTCATTATGTTGGAAATAATAACCAAGAGTCCAAATAATTATGAGGTCATTATATTTCTTCAAAAATTGTTACTTTGAGCACAATTCACGTGACATGAATTGAAAGGTACCTGCTTGGAAAGAACTCGTTACTGTCACTTTATCAGCTGCCACGTAACATGGGTGTAAATTTGTGGTTTTCCCCTTGCGGTTTAGAACACGATTTTTGTCAACCATTCAATTTGCTGCTTCCCTCAATCTATATGACATCCGAATTTGTACCTGTGATCAATGATCATCAGCTTTGGGTGTTCTTCAATAATAAGGTGTCAGTGTAATTCGTCACTTGACATTAAAGCTGCATTATTTTAACTGGGAAGAGTTATCGTATTGTACATGTTGCTTCAGAATGAAACTTTGCTTGAGTTGAGAATCGACAATATTAAAGGTAAAATTTTACTGACATGACATGATTTTCACGTCAAACCTCACTAACATTTTCACTTGAACAATTTTGTACATGCATGCCATTGTACTGCTCCCTGCATAATAATTATGGATAAGGGAAGTATTTTAGTATGCTGCACCCTTTACTCGCGACGAAATCCAAAAGCCCGCCGCCAACGGCCATGCCCCGTAATTTTAATCGGGTTCGCTAAGATGTATAAGATGTCCGTAACTGTTGCGTAACACAAGTGGCCTTGTGTGAAAGACGCTCGCCTGCCAACGTGTAGGTTCGTGGTTCGATCCCGGGGGTATTTTTCACTTATTTTTTTCTCAGCACGATAGTGCGGTATAAGGTGTTTAAAAAACTCCCGCAAACACCAACGTCGCATGTGGCGCATCTAGATGGGTCACTGTCACGCTGGGACTGTTCTCGTAATCCAGGTTCGCGTCTTCGTACAGGGACACATGCGTTTGGTCGACTCGGCGGCCAAGGTCTAGGGGCCGCTGTGTTCCCTCCCTCACATGGCGCAGGGTCTACGGGCCTATATGGATGAGGGCAGGGAAGGACGTGCGGTGGACCGGTACCGAGGCCTTAAGAGCTCTAATAGATCCGTGCACACGGGACGACCCTGGAGGTCCCGGGGATCTGAAAGCTTGGTCTGACACCGCATAACTTTTTTTCTGGCAAACTTTGATTTTTTAAAGTGTTTCGTGTTTGTTTTTTCTATTCATTTTTAGCTGTTTGGTCTTCCGAAACAGCTTTTGTTTTCGTTTTTTTTCTATACATTTTGTTTTTTCTCCCCTTTTTTGTCCATCTATTTTGGTCTTCCGAAACGGCTCTTGTCTTCGTTCTGTTTTGTTTTCCTATTCATTTTTTTTCTTAGTTGTTTCGGTCTTTCAAAAACAGCTCTTGTTTTCGTTTTTTGTAAATAACCCTTTTCACTTTTTTTTTAACGTGTAAGATATCCGAGACTGTTGCGTAACACAAGTGGCCTTGTGTGAAAGACGCTCAACTGCCAACGTGTAGGTTCGTGGTTCCATCCCGGGGGTATTTTTCACTAATTTTTTTCTCAGCACGATAGTGCGGTATAAGGTGTTTAAAAAACTATGAAATTGGGTCCTGATTTATAGAAGACCGTACACAGACGGTCCTGGCAGTAATTGGAAATAATGACGTCGATCAGCAGTTGTCAAGTTACGTTGCTTTAAAAAAGTCATAGGTATACACTTTTTTGACAACTGTATTGTGCTTATGAATAACTGAGAGTTCTGAACTTTGGTTTTGAAATGAGAAGGGATTAGAAATCGTATTAATTTTTTCATCTTCATTATGTTGGAAATAATAACCAAGAGTCCAAATAATTATGAGGTCATTATATTTCTTCAAAAATTGTTACTTTGAGCACAATTCACGTGACATGAATTTAAAGGTACCTGCTTGGAAAGAACTCGTTACTGTCACTTTATCAGCTGCCACGTAACATGGGTGTAAATTTGTGGTTTTCCCCTTGCGGTTTAGAACACGATTTTTGTCAACCATTCAATTTGCTGCTTCCCTCAATCTATATGACATCCGAATTTGTACCGTTTGATCAATGATCATCAGCTTCGGGTGGTCTTCAATAATAACGTTACAGTGTAATTCGTCACTTGACATTAAAGCTGCATTATTTTAACTGGGAAGAGTTATCGTATTGTACATGTTGCTTCAGGTTGAAACTTTGCTTGAGTTGAGAATCGACAATATTAAAGGTAAAATTTTACTGACATGACATGATTTTCACGTCAAACCTCTCTAACATTTTCACTTGAACAATTTTGTACATGCATGCCATTGTACTGCTCCCTGCATAATAATTATGGATAAGGGAATTATTTTAGTGTGCTGCACCCTTTACTCGCGACGAAATCCAAAAGCCCGCCGCCAACGGCCATGCCCCGTAATTTTAATCGGGTTCGCTAAGATGTATAAGATGTCCGTAACTGTTGCGTAACACAAGTGGCCTTGTGTGAAAGACGCTCAACTGCCAACGTGTAGGTTCGTGGTTCCATCCCGGGGGTATTTTTCACTTATTTTTTTCTCAGCAAGATAGTGCGGTATAAGGTGTTTAAAAAACTATGAAATTGGGTCCTGATTCTTAGAAGACCGCAGACAGACGGTCCTGGCAGTAATTGGAAATAATGACGTCGATTAGCAGTTGTCAAGTTACGTTGCTTTAAAAAAGTCATAGGTATACACTTTTTTGACAACTGTATTGTGCTTATGAATAACTGAGAGTTCTGAACTTTGGTTAAGAAATGAGAAGGGATTAGAAATCGTATTAATTTGTTCATCTTCATTATGTTGGAAATAATAACCAAGAGTCCAAATAATTATGAGGTCATTATATTTCTTCAAAAATTGTTACTTTGAGCACAATTCACGTGACATGAATTGAAAGGTACCTGCTTGGAAAGAACTCGTTACTGTCACTTTATCAGCTGCCACGTAACATGGGTGTAAATTTGTGGTTTTCCCCTTGCGGTTTAGAACACGATTTTTGTCAACCATTCAATTTGCTGCTTCCCTCAATCTATATGACATCCGAATTTGTACCTGTGATCAATGATCATCAGCTTTGGGTGTTCTTCAATAATAAGGTGTCAGTGTAATTCGTCACTTGACATTAAAGCTGAATTATTTTAACTGGGAAGAGTTATCGTATTGTACATGTTGCTTCAGAATGAAACTTTGCTTGAGTTGAGAATCGACAATATTAAAGGTAAAATTTTACTGACATGACATGATTTTCACGTCAAACCTCACTAACATTTTCACTTGAACAATTTTGTACATGCATGCCATTGTACTGCTCCCTGCATAATAATTATGGATAAGGGAAGTATTTTAGTATGCTGCACCCTTTACTCGCGACGAAATCCAAAAGCCCGCCGCCAACGGCCATGCCCCGTAATTTTAATCGGGTTCGCTAAGATGTATAAGATGTCCGTAACTGTTGCGTAACACAAGTGGCCTTGTGTGAAAGACGCTCGCCTGCCAACGTGTAGGTTCGTGGTTCGATCCCGGGGTTTTTTTTCACTTATTTTTTTCTCAGCACGATAGTGCGGTGGAAGGTGTTTAAAAAACTCCCGCAAACACCAACGTCGCATGTGGCGCATCTAGATGGGTCACTGTCACGCTGGGACTGTTCTCGTAATCCAGGTTCGCGTCTTCGTACAGGGACACATGCGTTTGGTCGACTCGGCGGCCAAGGTCTAGGGGCCGCTGTGTTCCCTCCCTCACATGGCGCAGGGTCTACGGGCCTATATGGATGAGGGCAGGGAAGGACGTGCGGTGGACCGGTACCGAGGCCTTAAGAGCTCTAATAGATCCGTGCACACGGGACGACCCTGGAGGTCCCGGGGATCTGAAAGCTTGGTCTGACACCGCATAACTTTTTTTCTGGCAAACTTTGATTTTTTAAAGTGTTTCGTGTTTGTTTTTTCTATTCATTTTTAGCTGTTTGGTCTTCCGAAACAGCTTTTGTTTTCGTTTTTTTTCTATACATTTTGTTTTTTCTCCCCTTTTTTGTCCATCTATTTCGGTCTTCCGAAACGGCTCTTGTCTTCGTTCTGTTTTGTTTTCCTATTCATTTTTTTTCTTAGTTGTTTCGGTCTTTCAAAAACAGCTCTTGTTTTCGTTTTTTGTAAATAACACTTTTCACTTGTTTTAACGTGTAAGATATCCGAAACTGTTGCGTAACAGAAGTGGCCTTGTGTGAAAGACGCTCAACTGCCAACGTGTAGGTTCGTGGTTCCATCCCGGGGGTATTTTCACTTATTTTTTTCTCAGCAAGATAGTGCGGTATAAGGTGTTTAAAAAACTATGAAATTGGGTCCTGATTCTTAGAAGACCGCAGACAGACGGTCCTGGCAGTAATTGGAAATAATGACGTCGATCAGCAGTTGTAAAGTTACGTTGCTTTAAAGAAGCCATAGGTATACACTTTTTTTGACAACTTTATTGCGCTTATGAATAACTGATAGTTCTGAACTTTGGTTAAGAAATGAGAAGGGATTAGAAATCGTATTAATTTTTTCATCTTCATTATGTTGGAAATAATAACCAAGAGTCCAAATAATTATGAGGTCATTATATTTCTTCAAAAATTGTCACTTTGAGCACAATTCACGTGACATGAATTTAAAGGTACCTGCTTGGAAAGAACTCGTTACTGTCACTTTATCAGCTGCCACGTAACATGGGTGTAAAGTTGTGGTTTTCCCCTTGCGGTTTAGAACACGATTTTTGTCAACCATTCAATTTGCTGCTTCCCTTAATCTATATGACATCCGAATTTGTACCTGTGATCAATGATCATCAGGTTCGGGTGGTCTTCAATAATAAGGTGTCAGTGTAATTCGTCACTTGACATTAAAGCTGCATTATTTTAACTGGGAAGAGTTATCGTATTGTACATGTTGCTTCAGGTTGAAACTTTGCTTGAGTTGAGAATCGACAATATTAAAGGTAAAATTTTACTGACATGACATGATTTTCACGTCAAACCTCACTAACATTTTCACTTGAACAATTTTGTACATGCATGCCATTGTACTGCTCCCTGCATAATAATTATGGATAAGGGAAGTATTTTAGTATGCTGCACCCTTTACTCGCGACGAAATCCAAAAGCCCGCCGCCAACGGCCATGCCCCGTAATTTTAATCGGGTTCGCTAAGATGTATAAGATGTCCGTAACTGTTGCGTAACACAAGTGGCCTTGTGTGAAAGACGCTCGCCTGCCAACGTGTAGGTTCGTGGTTCGATCCCGGGGGTATTTTTCACTTATTTTTTTCTCAGCACGATAGTGCGGTATAAGGTGTTTAAAAAACTCCCGCAAACACCAACGTCGCATGTGGCGCATCTAGATGGGTCACTGTCACGCTGGGACTGTTCTCGTAATCCAGGTTCGCGTCTTCGTACAGGGACACATGCGTTTGGTCGACTCGGCGGCCAAGGTCTAGGGGCCGCTGTGTTCCCTCCCTCACATGGCGCAGGGTCTACGGGCCTATATGGATGAGGGCAGGGAAGGACGTGCGGTGGACCGGTACCGAGGCCTTAAGAGCTCTAATAGATCCGTGCACACGGGACGACCCTGGAGGTCCCGGGGATCTGAAAGCTTGGTCTGACACCGCATAACTTTTTTTCTGGCAAACTTTGATTTTTTAAAGTGTTTCGTGTTTGTTTTTTCTATTCATTTTTAGCTGTTTGGTCTTCCGAAACAGCTTTTGTTTTCGTTTTTTTTCTATACATTTTGTTTTTTCTCCCCTTTTTTGTCCATCTATTTTGGTCTTCCGAAACGGCTCTTGTCTTCGTTCTGTTTTGTTTTCCTATTCATTTTTTTTCTTAGTTGTTTCGGTCTTTCAAAAACAGCTCTTGTTTTCGTTTTTTGTAAATAACACTTTTCACTTGTTTTAACGTGTAAGATATCCGAAACTGTTGCATAACAGAAGTGGCCTTGTGTGAAAGACGCTCAACTGCCAACGTGTAGGTTCGTGGTTCCATCCCGGGGGTATTTTTCACTTATTTTTTTCTCAGCAAGATAGTGCGGTATAAGGTGTTTAAAAAACTATGAAATTGGGTCCTGATTCTTAGAAGACCGCAGACAGACGGTCCTGGCAGTAATTGGAAATAATGACGTCGATCAGCAGTTGTAAAGTTACGTTGCTTTAAAGAAGCCATAGGTATACACTTTTTTTGACAACTGTATTGCGCTTATGAATAACTGATAGTTCTGAACTTTGGTTAAGAAATGAGAAGGGATTAGAAATCGTATTAATTTTTTCATCTTCATTATGTTGGAAATAATAACCAAGAGTCCAAATAATTATGAGGTCATTATTTTTCTTCAAAAAATGTCACTTTGAGCACAATTCACGTGACATGAATTTAAAGGTACCTGCTTGGAAAGAACTCGTTACTGTCACTTTATCAGCTGCCACGTAACATGGGTGTAAAGTTGTGATTTTCCCCTTGCGGTTTAGAACACGATTTTTGTCAACCATTCAATTTGCTGCTTCCCTCAATCTATATGACATCAGAATTTGTACCTGTGATCAATGATCATCAGCCTCGGGTGGTATTCAATAATAACGTGTCAGTGTAATTCGTCACTTGACATTATAGCTGCATTATTTTAACAGGGAAGAGTTATCGTATTGTACATGTTGCTTCAGGTTGAAACTTTGCTTGAGTTGAGAATCGACAATATTAAAGGTAAAATTTTACTGACATGACATGATTTTCACGTCAAACCTCACTAACATTTTCACTTGAACAATTTTGTACATGCATGCCATTGTACTGCT
The DNA here is from genome assembly GCA_949987565.1 of Luidia sarsii. NCBI lineage: Eukaryota > Metazoa > Echinodermata > Asteroidea > Paxillosida > Luidiidae > Luidia > Luidia sarsii. The sequence goes on from OX465122.1 coordinate 6,558,557, forward strand.
CCCTGCATAATAATTATGGATAAGGGAAGTATTTTAGTATGCTGCACCCTTTACTCGCGACGAAATCCAAAAGCCCGCCGCCAACGGCCATGCCCCGTAATTTTAATCGGGTTCGCTAAGATGTATAAGATGTCCGTAACTGTTGCGTAACACAAGTGGCCTTGTGTGAAAGACGCTCGCCTGCCAACGTGTAGGTTCGTGGTTCGATCCCGGGGGTATTTTTCACTTATTTTTTTCTCAGCACGATAGTGCGGTATAAGGTGTTTAAAAAACTCCCGCAAACACCAACGTCGCATGTGGCGCATCTAGATGGGTCACTGTCACGCTGGGACTGTTCTCGTAATCCAGGTTCGCGTCTTCGTACAGGGACACATGCGTTTGGTCGACTCGGCGGCCAAGGTCTAGGGGCCGCTGTGTTCCCTCCCTCACATGGCGCAGGGTCTACGGGCCTATATGGATGAGGGCAGGGAAGGACGTGCGGTGGACCGGTACCGAGGCCTTAAGAGCTCTAATAGATCCGTGCACACGGGACGACCCTGGAGGTCCCGGGGATCTGAAAGCTTGGTCTGACACCGCATAACTTTTTTTCTGGCAAACTTTGATTTTTTAAAGTGTTTCGTGTTTGTTTTTTCTATTCATTTTTAGCTGTTTGGTCTTCCGAAACAGCTTTTGTTTTCGTTTTTTTTCTATACATTTTGTTTTTTCTCCCCTTTTTTGTCCATCTATTTTGGTCTTCCGAAACGGCTCTTGTCTTTGTTCTGTTTTGTTTTCCTATTCATTTTTTTTCTTAGTTGTTTCGGTCTTTCAAAAACAGCTCTTGTTTTCGTTTTTTGTAAATAACACTTTTCACTTGTTTTAACGTGTAAGATATCCGAAACTGTTGCATAACAGAAGTGGCCTTGTGTGAAAGACGCTCAACTGCCAACGTGTAGGTTCGTGGTTCCATCCCGGGGGTATTTTTCACTTATTTTTTTCTCAGCAAGATAGTGCGGTATAAGGTGTTTAAAAAACTATGAAATTGGGTCCTGATTCTTAGAAGACCGCAGACAGACGGTCCTGGCAGTAATTGGAAATAATGACGTCGATCAGCAGTTGTAAAGTTACGTTGCTTTAAAGAAGCCATAGGTATACACTTTTTTTGACAACTGTATTGCGCTTATGAATAACTGATAGTTCTGAACTTTGGTTAAGAAATGAGAAGGGATTAGAAATCGTATTAATTTTTTCATCTTCATTATGTTGGAAATAATAACCAAGAGTCCAAATAATTATGAGGTCATTATTTTTCTTCAAAAAATGTCACTTTGAGCACAATTCACGTGACATGAATTTAAAGGTACCTGCTTGGAAAGAACTCGTTACTGTCACTTTATCAGCTGCCACGTAACATGGGTGTAAAGTTGTGATTTTCCCCTTGCGGTTTAGAACACGATTTTTGTCAACCATTCAATTTGCTGCTTCCCTCAATCTATATGACATCAGAATTTGTACCTGTGATCAATGATCATCAGCTTCGGGTGGTATTCAATAATAACGTGTCAGTGTAATTCGTCACTTGACATTATAGCTGCATTATTTTAACAGGGAAGAGTTATCGTATTGTACATGTTGCTTCAGGTTGAAACTTTGCTTGAGTTGAGAATCGACAATATTAAAGGTAAAATTTTACTGACATGACATGATTTTCACGTCAAACCTCACTAACATTTTCACTTGAACAAGTTTGTACATGCATGCCATTGTACTGCTCCCTGCATAATAATTACGGATAAGGGAAGTATTTTAGTGTGCTGCACCCTTTACTCGCGACGAAATCCAAAAGCCCGCCGCCAACGGCCATGCCCCGTAATTTTAATCGGGTTCGCTAAGATGTATAAGATGTCCGTAACTGTTGCGTAACACAAGTGGCCTTGTGTGAAAGACGCTCGCCTGCCAACGTGTAGGTTCGTGGTTCGATCCCGGGGGTATTTTTCACTTTTTTTTTCTCAGCACGATAGTGTGGTATAAGGTGTTTAAAAAACTCCCGCAAACACCAACGTCGCATGTGGCGCATCTAGATGGGTCACTGTCACGCTGGGACTGTTCTCGTAATCCAGGCTCGCGTCTTCGTACAGGGACACATGCGTTTGGTCGACTCGGCGGCCAAGGTCTAGGGGCCGCTGTGTTCCCTCCCTCACATGGCGCAGGGTCTACGGGCCTATATGGATGAGGGCAGGGAAGGACGTGCGGTGGACCGGTACCGAGGCCTTAAGAGCTCTTATAGATCCGTGCACACGGGACGACCCTGGAGGTCCCGGGGATCTGAAAGCTTGGTCTGACACCGCATAACCTTTTTTTCTCGCAAACTTTGATTCTTTAAAGTGTTTCGTGTTTGTTTTTTTTATTCATTTTTAGCTGTTTGGTCTTCCGAAACAGCTTTTGTTTTCGGTTTTTTTCTATACGTTTTGTTTTTTCTCCCCTTTTTTGTCCATCTATTTCGGTCTTCCGAAACGGCTCTTGTCTTCGTTCTGTTTTGTTTTCCTATTCATTTTTTTTCTTAGTTGTTTCGGTCTTTCAAAAACAGCTCTTGTTTTCGTTTTTTGTAAATAACCCTTTTCACTTTTTTTTTAACGTGTAAGATATCCGAGACTGTTGCGTAACACAAGTGGCCTTGTGTGAAAGACGCTCAACTGCCAACGTGTAGGTTCGTGGTTCCATCCCGGGGGTATTTTTCACTAATTTTTTTCTCAGCACGATAGTGCGGTATAAGGTGTTTAAAAAACTATGAAATTGGGTCCTGATTCTTAGAAGACCGTACACAGACGGTCCTGGCAGTAATTGGAAATAATGACGTCCATCAGCAGTTGTCAAGTTACGTTGCTTTAAAGAAGCCATAGGTATACACTTTTTTTGACAACTTTATTGCGCTTATGAATAACTGATAGTTCTGAACTTTGGTTAAGAAATGAGAAGGGATTAGAAATCGTATTAATTTTTTCATCTTCATTATGTTGGAAATAATAACCAAGAGTCCAAATAATTATGAGGTCATTATATTTCTTCAAAAATTGTCACTTTGAGCACAATTCACGTGACATGAATTTAAAGGTACCTGCTTGGAAAGAACTCGTTACTGTCACTTTATCAGCTGCCACGTAACATGGGTGTAAAGTTGTGGTTTTCCCCTTGCGGTTTAGAACACGATTTTTGTCAACCATTCAATTTGCTGCTTCCCTTAATCTATATGACATCCGAATTTGTACCTGTGATCAATGATCATCAGGTTCGGGTGGTCTTCAATAATAAGGTGTCAGTGTAATTCGTCACTTGACATTAAAGCTGCATTATTTTAACTGGGAAGAGTTATCGTATTGTACATGTTGCTTCAGGTTGAAACTTTGCTTGAGTTGAGAATCGACAATATTAAAGGTAAAATTTTACTGACATGACATGATTTTCACGTCAAACCTCACTAACATTTTCACTTGAACAATTTTGTACATGCATGCCATTGTACTGCTCCCTGCATAATAATTATGGATAAGGGAAGTATTTTAGTATGCTGCACCCTTTACTCGCGACGAAATCCAAAAGCCCGCCGCCAACGGCCATGCCCCGTAATTTTAATCGGGTTCGCTAAGATGTATAAGATGTCCGTAACTGTTGCGTAACACAAGTGGCCTTGTGTGAAAGACGCTCGCCTGCCAACGTGTAGGTTCGTGGTTCGATCCCGGGGGTATTTTTCACTTATTTTTTTCTCAGCACGATAGTGCGGTATAAGGTGTTTAAAAAACTCCCGCAAACACCAACGTCGCATGTGGCGCATCTAGATGGGTCACTGTCACGCTGGGACTGTTCTCGTAATCCAGGTTCGCGTCTTCGTACAGGGACACATGCGTTTGGTCGACTCGGCGGCCAAGGTCTAGGGGCCGCTGTGTTCCCTCCCTCACATGGCGCAGGGTCTACGGGCCTATATGGATGAGGGCAGGGAAGGACGTGCGGTGGACCGGTACCGAGGCCTTAAGAGCTCTAATAGATCCGTGCACACGGGACGACCCTGGAGGTCCCGGGGATCTGAAAGCTTGGTCTGACACCGCATAACTTTTTTTCTGGCAAACTTTGATTTTTTAAAGTGTTTCGTGTTTGTTTTTTCTATTCATTTTTAGCTGTTTGGTCTTCCGAAACAGCTTTTGTTTTCGTTTTTTTTCTATACATTTTGTTTTTTCTCCCCTTTTTTGTCCATCTATTTTGGTCTTCCGAAACGGCTCTTGTCTTCGTTCTGTTTTGTTTTCCTATTCATTTTTTTTCTTAGTTGTTTCGGTCTTTCAAAAACAGCTCTTGTTTTCGTTTTTTGTAAATAACACTTTTCACTTGTTTTAACGTGTAAGATATCCGAAACTGTTGCATAACAGAAGTGGCCTTGTGTGAAAGACGCTCAACTGCCAACGTGTAGGTTCGTGGTTCCATCCCGGGGGTATTTTTCACTTATTTTTTTCTCAGCAAGATAGTGCGGTATAAGGTGTTTAAAAAACTATGAAATTGGGTCCTGATTCTTAGAAGACCGCAGACAGACGGTCCTGGCAGTAATTGGAAATAATGACGTCGATCAGCAGTTGTAAAGTTACGTTGCTTTAAAGAAGCCATAGGTATACACTTTTTTTGACAACTGTATTGCGCTTATGAATAACTGATAGTTCTGAACTTTGGTTAAGAAATGAGAAGGGATTAGAAATCGTATTAATTTTTTCATCTTCATTATGTTGGAAATAATAACCAAGAGTCCAAATAATTATGAGGTCATTATTTTTCTTCAAAAAATGTCACTTTGAGCACAATTCACGTGACATGAATTTAAAGGTACCTGCTTGGAAAGAACTCGTTACTGTCACTTTATCAGCTGCCACGTAACATGGGTGTAAAGTTGTGATTTTCCCCTTGCGGTTTAGAACACGATTTTTGTCAACCATTCAATTTGCTGCTTCCCTCAATCTATATGACATCAGAATTTGTACCTGTGATCAATGATCATCAGCCTCGGGTGGTATTCAATAATAACGTGTCAGTGTAATTCGTCACTTGACATTATAGCTGCATTATTTTAACAGGGAAGAGTTATCGTATTGTACATGTTGCTTCAGGTTGAAACTTTGCTTGAGTTGAGAATCGACAATATTAAAGGTAAAATTTTACTGACATGACATGATTTTCACGTCAAACCTCACTAACATTTTCACTTGAACAATTTTGTACATGCATGCCATTGTACTGCTCCCTGCATAATAATTATGGATAAGGGAAGTATTTTAGTATGCTGCACCCTTTACTCGCGACGAAATCCAAAAGCCCGCCGCCAACGGCCATGCCCCGTAATTTTAATCGGGTTCGCTAAGATGTATAAGATGTCCGTAACTGTTGCGTAACACAAGTGGCCTTGTGTGAAAGACGCTCGCCTGCCAACGTGTAGGTTCGTGGTTCGATCCCGGGGGTATTTTTCACTTATTTTTTTCTCAGCACGATAGTGCGGTATAAGGTGTTTAAAAAACTCCCGCAAACACCAACGTCGCATGTGGCGCATCTAGATGGGTCACTGTCACGCTGGGACTGTTCTCGTAATCCAGGTTCGCGTCTTCGTACAGGGACACATGCGTTTGGTCGACTCGGCGGCCAAGGTCTAGGGGCCGCTGTGTTCCCTCCCTCACATGGCGCAGGGTCTACGGGCCTATATGGATGAGGGCAGGGAAGGACGTGCGGTGGACCGGTACCGAGGCCTTAAGAGCTCTAATAGATCCGTGCACACGGGACGACCCTGGAGGTCCCGGGGATCTGAAAGCTTGGTCTGACACCGCATAACTTTTTTTCTGGCAAACTTTGATTTTTTAAAGTGTTTCGTGTTTGTTTTTTCTATTCATTTTTAGCTGTTTGGTCTTCCGAAACAGCTTTTGTTTTCGTTTTTTTTCTATACATTTTGTTTTTTCTCCCCTTTTTTGTCCATCTATTTTGGTCTTCCGAAACGGCTCTTGTCTTTGTTCTGTTTTGTTTTCCTATTCATTTTTTTTCTTAGTTGTTTCGGTCTTTCAAAAACAGCTCTTGTTTTCGTTTTTTGTAAATAACACTTTTCACTTGTTTTAACGTGTAAGATATCCGAAACTGTTGCATAACAGAAGTGGCCTTGTGTGAAAGACGCTCAACTGCCAACGTGTAGGTTCGTGGTTCCATCCCGGGGGTATTTTTCACTTATTTTTTTCTCAGCAAGATAGTGCGGTATAAGGTGTTTAAAAAACTATGAAATTGGGTCCTGATTCTTAGAAGACCGCAGACAGACGGTCCTGGCAGTAATTGGAAATAATGACGTCGATCAGCAGTTGTAAAGTTACGTTGCTTTAAAGAAGCCATAGGTATACACTTTTTTTGACAACTGTATTGCGCTTATGAATAACTGATAGTTCTGAACTTTGGTTAAGAAATGAGAAGGGATTAGAAATCGTATTAATTTTTTCATCTTCATTATGTTGGAAATAATAACCAAGAGTCCAAATAATTATGAGGTCATTATTTTTCTTCAAAAAATGTCACTTTGAGCACAATTCACGTGACATGAATTTAAAGGTACCTGCTTGGAAAGAACTCGTTACTGTCACTTTATCAGCTGCCACGTAACATGGGTGTAAAGTTGTGATTTTCCCCTTGCGGTTTAGAACACGATTTTTGTCAACCATTCAATTTGCTGCTTCCCTCAATCTATATGACATCAGAATTTGTACCTGTGATCAATGATCATCAGCTTCGGGTGGTATTCAATAATAACGTGTCAGTGTAATTCGTCACTTGACATTATAGCTGCATTATTTTAACAGGGAAGAGTTATCGTATTGTACATGTTGCTTCAGGTTGAAACTTTGCTTGAGTTGAGAATCGACAATATTAAAGGTAAAATTTTACTGACATGACATGATTTTCACGTCAAACCTCACTAACATTTTCACTTGAACAAGTTTGTACATGCATGCCATTGTACTGCTCCCTGCATAATAATTACGGATAAGGGAAGTATTTTAGTGTGCTGCACCCTTTACTCGCGACGAAATCCAAAAGCCCGCCGCCAACGGCCATGCCCCGTAATTTTAATCGGGTTCGCTAAGATGTATAAGATGTCCGTAACTGTTGCGTAACACAAGTGGCCTTGTGTGAAAGACGCTCGCCTGCCAACGTGTAGGTTCGTGGTTCGATCCCGGGGGTATTTTTCACTTTTTTTTTCTCAGCACGATAGTGTGGTATAAGGTGTTTAAAAAACTCCCGCAAACACCAACGTCGCATGTGGCGCATCTAGATGGGTCACTGTCACGCTGGGACTGTTCTCGTAATCCAGGCTCGCGTCTTCGTACAGGGACACATGCGTTTGGTCGACTCGGCGGCCAAGGTCTAGGGGCCGCTGTGTTCCCTCCCTCACATGGCGCAGGGTCTATGGGCCTATATGGATGAGGGCAGGGAAGGACGTGCGGTGGACCGGTACCGAGGCCTTAAGAGCTCTTATAGATCCGTGCACACGGGACGACCCTGGAGGTCCCGGGGATCTGAAAGCTTGGTCTGACACCGCATAACCTTTTTTTCTCGCAAACTTTGATTCTTTAAAGTGTTTCGTGTTTGTTTTTTTTATTCATTTTTAGCTGTTTGGTCTTCCGAAACAGCTTTTGTTTTCGGTTTTTTTCTATACGTTTTGTTTTTTCTCCCCTTTTTTGTCCATCTATTTCGGTCTTCCGAAACGGCTCTTGTCTTCGTTCTGTTTTGTTTTCCTATTCATTTTTTTTCTTAGTTGTTTCGGTCTTTCAAAAACAGCTCTTGTTTTCGTTTTTTGTAAATAACCCTTTTCACTTTTTTTTTAACGTGTAAGATATCCGAGACTGTTGCGTAACACAAGTGGCCTTGTGTGAAAGACGCTCAACTGCCAACGTGTAGGTTCGTGGTTCCATCCCGGGGGTATTTTTCACTAATTTTTTTCTCAGCACGATAGTGCGGTATAAGGTGTTTAAAAAACTATGAAATTGGGTCCTGATTCTTAGAAGACCGTACACAGACGGTCCTGGCAGTAATTGGAAATAATGACGTCCATCAGCAGTTGTCAAGTTACGTTGCTTTAAAAAAGTCATAGGTATACACTTTTTTGACAACTGTATTGTGCTTATGAATAACTGAGAGTTCTGAACTTTGGTTTTGAAATGAGAAGGGATTAGAAATCGTATTAATTTTTTCATCTTCATTATGTTGGAAATAATAACCAAGAGTCCAAATAATTATGAGGTCATTATATTTCTTCAAAAATTGTTACTTTGAGCACAATTCACGTGACATGAATTTAAAGGTACCTGCTTGGAAAGAACTCGTTACTGTCACTTTATCAGCTGCCACGTAACATGGGTGTAAATTTGTGGTTTTCCCCTTGCGGTTTAGAACACGATTTTTGTCAACCATTCAATTTGCTGCTTCCCTCAATCTATATGACATCCGAATTTGTACCGTTTGATCAATGATCATCAGCTTCGGGTGGTCTTCAATAATAACGTTACAGTGTAATTCGTCACTTGACATTAAAGCTGCATTATTTTAACTGGGAAGAGTTATCGTATTGTACATGTTGCTTCAGGTTGAAACTTTGCTTGAGTTGAGAATCGACAATATTAAAGGTAAAATTTTACTGACATGACATGATTTTCACGTCAAACCTCTCTAACATTTTCACTTGAACAATTTTGTACATGCATGCCATTGTACTGCTCCCTGCATAATAATTATGGATAAGGGAATTATTTTAGTGTGCTGCACCCTTTACTCGCGACGAAATCCAAAAGCCCGCCGCCAACGGCCATGCCCCGTAATTTTAATCGGGTTCGCTAAGATGTATAAGATGTCCGTAACTGTTGCGTAACACAAGTGGCCTTGTGTGAAAGACGCTCAACTGCCAACGTGTAGGTTCGTGGTTCCATCCCGGGGGTATTTTTCACTTATTTTTTTCTCAGCAAGATAGTGCGGTATAAGGTGTTTAAAAAACTATGAAATTGGGTCCTGATTCTTAGAAGACCGCAGACAGACGGTCCTGGCAGTAATTGGAAATAATGACGTCGATTAGCAGTTGTCAAGTTACGTTGCTTTAAAAAAGTCATAGGTATACACTTTTTTGACAACTGTATTGTGCTTATGAATAACTGAGAGTTCTGAACTTTGGTTAAGAAATGAGAAGGGATTAGAAATCGTATTAATTTGTTCATCTTCATTATGTTGGAAATAATAACCAAGAGTCCAAATTATTATGAGGTCATTATATTTCTTCAAAAATTGTTACTTTGAGCACAATTCACGTGACATGAATTGAAAGGTACCTGCTTGGAAAGAACTCGTTACTGTCACTTTATCAGCTGCCACGTAACATGGGTGTAAATTTGTGGTTTTCCTCTTGCGGTTTAGAACACGATTTTTGTCAACCATTCAATTTGCTGCTTCCCTCAATCTATATGACATCCGAATTTGTACCTGTGATCAATGATCATCAGCTTTGGGTGTTCTTCAATAATAAGGTGTCAGTGTAATTCGTCACTTGACATTAAAGCTGCATTATTTTAACTGGGAAGAGTTATCGTATTGTACATGTTGCTTCAGAATGAAACTTTGCTTGAGTTGAGAATCGACAATATTAAAGGTAAAATTTTACTGACATGACATGATTTTCACGTCAAACCTCACTAACATTTTCACTTGAACAATTTTGTACATGCATGCCATTGTACTGCTCCCTGCATAATAATTATGGATAAGGGAAGTATTTTAGTATGCTGCACCCTTTACTCGCGACGAAATCCAAAAGCCCGCCGCCAACGGCCATGCCCCGTAATTTTAATCGGGTTCGCTAAGATGTATAAGATGTCCGTAACTGTTGCGTAACACAAGTGGCCTTGTGTGAAAGACGCTCGCCTGCCAACGTGTAGGTTCGTGGTTCGATCCCGGGGGTATTTTTCACTTATTTTTTTCTCAGCACGATAGTGCGGTATAAGGTGTTTAAAAAACTCCCGCAAACACCAACGTCGCATGTGGCGCATCTAGATGGGTCACTGTCACGCTGGGACTGTTCTCGTAATCCAGGTTCGCGTCTTCGTACAGGGACACATGCGTTTGGTCGACTCGGCGGCCAAGGTCTAGGGGCCGCTGTGTTCCCTCCCTCACATGGCGCAGGGTCTACGGGCCTATATGGATGAGGGCAGGGAAGGACGTGCGGTGGACCGGTACCGAGGCCTTAAGAGCTCTAATAGATCCGTGCACACGGGACGACCCTGGAGGTCCCGGGGATCTGAAAGCTTGGTCTGACACCGCATAACTTTTTTTCTGGCAAACTTTGATTTTTTAAAGTGTTTCGTGTTTGTTTTTTCTATTCATTTTTAGCTGTTTGGTCTTCCGAAACAGCTTTTGTTTTCGTTTTTTTTCTATACATTTTGTTTTTTCTCCCCTTTTTTGTCCATCTATTTTGGTCTTCCGAAACGGCTCTTGTCTTCGTTCTGTTTTGTTTTCCTATTCATTTTTTTTCTTAGTTGTTTCGGTCTTTCAAAAACAGCTCTTGTTTTCGTTTTTTGTAAATAACCCTTTTCACTTTTTTTTTAACGTGTAAGATATCCGAGACTGTTGCGTAACACAAGTGGCCTTGTGTGAAAGACGCTCAACTGCCAACGTGTAGGTTCGTGGTTCCATCCCGGGGGTATTTTTCACTAATTTTTTTCTCAGCACGATAGTGCGGTATAAGGTGTTTAAAAAACTATGAAATTGGGTCCTGATTCTTAGAAGACCGTACACAGACGGTCCTGGCAGTAATTGGAAATAATGACGTCGATCAGCAGTTGTCAAGTTACGTTGCTTTAAAAAAGTCATAGGTATACACTTTTTTGACAACTGTATTGTGCTTATGAATAACTGAGAGTTCTGAACTTTGGTTTTGAAATGAGAAGGGATTAGAAATCGTATTAATTTTTTCATCTTCATTATGTTGGAAATAATAACCAAGAGTCCAAATAATTATGAGGTCATTATATTTCTTCAAAAATTGTTACTTTGAGCACAATTCACGTGACATGAATTTAAAGGTACCTGCTTGGAAAGAACTCGTTACTGTCACTTTATCAGCTGCCACGTAACATGGGTGTAAATTTGTGGTTTTCCCCTTGCGGTTTAGAACACGATTTTTGTCAACCATTCAATTTGCTGCTTCCCTCAATCTATATGACATCCGAATTTGTACCGTTTGATCAATGATCATCAGCTTCGGGTGGTCTTCAATAATAACGTTACAGTGTAATTCGTCACTTGACATTAAAGCTGCATTATTTTAACTGGGAAGAGTTATCGTATTGTACATTTTGCTTCAGGTTGAAACTTTGCTTAAGTTGAGAATCGACAATATTAAAGGTAAAATTTTACTGACATGACATGATTTTCACGTCAAACCTCTCTAACATTTTCACTTGAACAATTTTGTACATGCATGCCATTGTACTGCTCCCTGCATAATAATTATGGATAAGGGAATTATTTTAGTGTGCTGCACCCTTTACTCGCGACGAAATCCAAAAGCCCGCCGCCAACGGCCATGCCCCGTAATTTTAATCGGGTTCGCTAAGATGTATAAGATGTCCGTAACTGTTGCGTAACACAAGTGGCCTTGTGTGAAAGACGCTCAACTGCCAACGTGTAGGTTCGTGGTTCCATCCCGGGGGTATTTTTCACTTATTTTTTTCTCAGCAAGATAGTGCGGTATAAGGTGTTTAAAAAACTATGAAATTGGGTCCTGATTCTTAGAAGACCGCAGACAGACGGTCCTGGCAGTAATTGGAAATAATGACGTCGATTAGCAGTTGTCAAGTTACGTTGCTTTAAAAAAGTCATAGGTATACAATTTTTTGACAACTGTATTGTGCTTATGAATAACTGAGAGTTCTGAACTTTGGTTAAGAAATGAGAAGGGATTAGAAATCGTATTAATTTGTTCATCTTCATTATGTTGGAAATAATAACCAAGAGTCCAAATAATTATGAGGTCATTATATTTCTTCAAAAATTGTTACTTTGAGCACAATTCACGTGACATGAATTGAAAGGTACCTGCTTGGAAAGAACTCGTTACTGTCACTTTATCAGCTGCCACGTAACATGGGTGTAAATTTGTGGTTTTCCCCTTGCGGTTTAGAACACGATTTTTGTCAACCATTCAATTTGCTGCTTCCCTCAATCTATATGACATCCGAATTTGTACCTGTGATCAATGATCATCAGGTTCGGGTGGTCTTCAATAATAAGGTGTCAGTGTAATTCGTCACTTGACATTAAAGCTGCATTATTTTAACTGGGAAGAGTTATCGTATTGTACATGTTGCTTCAGGTTGAAACTTTGCTTGAGTTGAGAATCGACAATATTAAAGGTAAAATTTTACTGACATGACATGATTTTCACGTCAAACCTCACTAACATTTTCACTTGAACAATTTTGTACATGCATGCCATTGTACTGCTCCCTGCATAATAATTATGGATAAGGGAAGTATTTTAGTATGCTGCACCCTTTACTCGCGACGAAATCCAAAAGCCCGCCGCCTACGGCCATGCCCCGTAATTTTAATCGGGTTCGCTAAGATGTATAAGATGTCCGTAACTGTTGCGTAACACAAGTGGCCTTGTGTGAAAGACGCTCGCCTGCCAACGTGTAGGTTCGTGGTTCGATCCCGGGGGTATTTTTCACTTATTTTTTTCTCAGCACGATAGTGCGGTATAAGGTGTTTAAAAAACTCCCGCAAACACCAACGTCGCATGTGGCGCATCTAGATGGGTCACTGTCACGCTGGGACTGTTCTCGTAATCCAGGTTCGCGTCTTCGTACAGGGACACATGCGTTTGGTCGACTCGGCGGCCAAGGTCTAGGGGCCGCTGTGTTCCCTCCCTCACATGGCGCAGGGTCTACGGGCCTATATGGATGAGGGCAGGGAAGGACGTGCGGTGGACCGGTACCGAGGCCTTAAGAGCTCTAATAGATCCGTGCACACGGGACGACCCTGGAGGTCCCGGGGATCTGAAAGCTTGGTCTGACACCGCATAACTTTTTTTCTGGCAAACTTTGATTTTTTAAAGTGTTTCGTGTTTGTTTTTTCTATTCATTTTTAGCTGTTTGGTCTTCCGAAACAGCTTTTGTTTTCGTTTTTTTTCTATACATTTTGTTTTTTCTCCCCTTTTTTGTCCATCTATTTTGGTCTTCCGAAACGGCTCTTGTCTTCGTTCTGTTTTGTTTTCCTATTCATTTTTTTTCTTAGTTGTTTCGGTCTTTCAAAAACAGCTCTTGTTTTCGTTTTTTGTAAATAACACTTTTCACTTGTTTTAACGTGTAAGATATCCGAAACTGTTGCATAACAGAAGTGGCCTTGTGTGAAAGACGCTCAACTGCCAACGTGTAGGTTCGTGGTTCCATCCCGGGGGTATTTTTCACTTATTTTTTTCTCAGCAAGATAGTGCGGTATAAGGTGTTTAAAAAACTATGAAATTGGGTCCTGATTCTTAGAAGACCGCAGACAGACGGTCCTGGCAGTAATTGGAAATAATGACGTCGATCAGCAGTTGTAAAGTTACGTTGCTTTAAAGAAGCCATAGGTATACACTTTTTTTGACAACTGTATTGCGCTTATGAATAACTGATAGTTCTGAACTTTGGTTAAGAAATGAGAAGGGATTAGAAATCGTATTAATTTTTTCATCTTCATTATGTTGGAAATAATAACCAAGAGTCCAAATAATTATGAGGTCATTATTTTTCTTCAAAAAATGTCACTTTGAGCACAATTCACGTGACATGAATTTAAAGGTACCTGCTTGGAAAGAACTCGTTACTGTCACTTTATCAGCTGCCACGTAACATGGGTGTAAAGTTGTGATTTTCCCCTTGCGGTTTAGAACACGATTTTTGTCAACCATTCAATTTGCTGCTTCCCTCAATCTATATGACATCAGAATTTGTACCTGTGATCAATGATCATCAGCCTCGGGTGGTATTCAATAATAACGTGTCAGTGTAATTCGTCACTTGACATTATAGCTGCATTATTTTAACAGGGAAGAGTTATCGTATTGTACATGTTGCTTCAGGTTGAAACTTTGCTTGAGTTGAGAATCGACAATATTAAAGGTAAAATTTTACTGACATGACATGATTTTCACGTCAAACCTCACTAACATTTTCACTTGAACAATTTTGTACATGCATGCCATTGTACTGCTCCCTGCATAATAATTATGGATAAGGGAAGTATTTTAGTATGCTGCACCCTTTACTCGCGACGAAATCCAAAAGCCCGCCGCCAACGGCCATGCCCCGTAATTTTAATCGGGTTCGCTAAGATGTATAAGATGTCCGTAACTGTTGCGTAACACAAGTGGCCTTGTGTGAAAGACGCTCGCCTGCCAACGTGTAGGTTCGTGGTTCGATCCCGGGGGTATTTTTCACTTATTTTTTTCTCAGCACGATAGTGCGGTATAAGGTGTTTAAAAAACTCCCGCAAACACCAACGTCGCATGTGGCGCATCTAGATGGGTCACTGTCACGCTGGGACTGTTCTCGTAATCCAGGTTCGCGTCTTCGTACAGGGACACATGCGTTTGGTCGACTCGGCGGCCAAGGTCTAGGGGCCGCTGTGTTCCCTCCCTCACATGGCGCAGGGTCTACGGGCCTATATGGATGAGGGCAGGGAAGGACGTGCGGTGGACCGGTACCGAGGCCTTAAGAGCTCTAATAGATCCGTGCACACGGGACGACCCTGGAGGTCCCGGGGATCTGAAAGCTTGGTCTGACACCGCATAACTTTTTTTCTGGCAAACTTTGATTTTTTAAAGTGTTTCGTGTTTGTTTTTTCTATTCATTTTTAGCTGTTTGGTCTTCCGAAACAGCTTTTGTTTTCGTTTTTTTTCTATACATTTTGTTTTTTCTCCCCTTTTTTGTCCATCTATTTTGGTCTTCCGAAACGGCTCTTGTCTTCGTTCTGTTTTGTTTTCCTATTCATTTTTTTTCTTAGTTGTTTCGGTCTTTCAAAAACAGCTCTTGTTTTCGTTTTTTGTAAATAACACTTTTCACTTGTTTTAACGTGTAAGATATCCGAAACTGTTGCATAACAGAAGTGGCCTTGTGTGAAAGACGCTCAACTGCCAACGTGTAGGTTCGTGGTTCCATCCCGGGGGTATTTTTCACTTATTTTTTTCTCAGCAAGATAGTGCGGTATAAGGTGTTTAAAAAACTATGAAATTGGGTCCTGATTCTTAGAAGACCGCAGACAGACGGTCCTGGCAGTAATTGGAAATAATGACGTCGATCAGCAGTTGTAAAGTTACGTTGCTTTAAAGAAGCCATAGGTATACACTTTTTTTGACAACTGTATTGCGCTTATGAATAACTGATAGTTCTGAACTTTGGTTAAGAAATGAGAAGGGATTAGAAATCGTATTAATTTTTTCATCTTCATTATGTTGGAAATAATAACCAAGAGTCCAAATAATTATGAGGTCATTATTTTTCTTCAAAAAATGTCACTTTGAGCACAATTCACGTGACATGAATTTAAAGGTACCTGCTTGGAAAGAACTCGTTACTGTCACTTTATCAGCTGCCACGTAACATGGGTGTAAAGTTGTGATTTTCCCCTTGCGGTTTAGAACACGATTTTTGTCAACCATTCAATTTGCTGCTTCCCTCAATCTATATGACATCAGAATTTGTACCTGTGATCAATGATCATCAGCCTCGGGTGGTATTCAATAATAACGTGTCAGTGTAATTCGTCACTTGACATTATAGCTGCATTATTTTAACAGGGAAGAGTTATCGTATTGTACATGTTGCTTCAGGTTGAAACTTTGCTTGAGTTGAGAATCGACAATATTAAAGGTAAAATTTTACTGACATGACATGATTTTCACGTCAAACCTCACTAACATTTTCACTTGAACAATTTTGTACATGCATGCCATTGTACTGCTCCCTGCATAATAATTATGGATAAGGGAAGTATTTTAGTATGCTGCACCCTTTACTCGCGACGAAATCCAAAAGCCCGCCGCCAACGGCCATGCCCCGTAATTTTAATCGGGTTCGCTAAGATGTATAAGATGTCCGTAACTGTTGCGTAACACAAGTGGCCTTGTGTGAAAGACGCTCGCCTGCCAACGTGTAGGTTCGTGGTTCGATCCCGGGGGTATTTTTCACTTATTTTTTTCTCAGCACGATAGTGCGGTATAAGGTGTTTAAAAAACTCCCGCAAACACCAACGTCGCATGTGGCGCATCTAGATGGGTCACTGTCACGCTGGGACTGTTCTCGTAATCCAGGTTCGCGTCTTCGTACAGGGACACATGCGTTTGGTCGACTCGGCGGCCAAGGTCTAGGGGCCGCTGTGTTCCCTCCCTCACATGGCGCAGGGTCTACGGGCCTATATGGATGAGGGCAGGGAAGGACGTGCGGTGGACCGGTACCGAGGCCTTAAGAGCTCTAATAGATCCGTGCACACGGGACGACCCTGGAGGTCCCGGGGATCTGAAAGCTTGGTCTGACACCGCATAACTTTTTTTCTGGCAAACTTTGATTTTTTAAAGTGTTTCGTGTTTGTTTTTTCTATTCATTTTTAGCTGTTTGGTCTTCCGAAACAGCTTTTGTTTTCGTTTTTTTTCTATACATTTTGTTTTTTCTCCCCTTTTTTGTCCATCTATTTTGGTCTTCCGAAACGGCTCTTGTCTTTGTTCTGTTTTGTTTTCCTATTCATTTTTTTTCTTAGTTGTTTCGGTCTTTCAAAAACAGCTCTTGTTTTCGTTTTTTGTAAATAACACTTTTCACTTGTTTTAACGTGTAAGATATCCGAAACTGTTGCATAACAGAAGTGGCCTTGTGTGAAAGACGCTCAACTGCCAACATGTAGGTTCGTGGTTCCATCCCGGGGGTATTTTTCACTTATTTTTTTCTCAGCAAGATAGTGCGGTATAAGGTGTTTAAAAAACTATGAAATTGGGTCCTGATTCTTAGAAGACCGCAGACAGACGGTCCTGGCAGTAATTGGAAATAATGACGTCGATCAGCAGTTGTAAAGTTACGTTGCTTTAAAGAAGCCATAGGTATACACTTTTTTTGACAACTGTATTGCGCTTATGAATAACTGATAGTTCTGAACTTTGGTTAAGAAATGAGAAGGGATTAGAAATCGTATTAATTTTTTCATCTTCATTATGTTGGAAATAATAACCAAGAGTCCAAATAATTATGAGGTCATTATATTTCTTCAAAAATTGTTACTTTGAGCACAATTCACGTGACATGAATTTAAAGGTACCTGCTTGGAAAGAACTCGTTACTGTCACTTTATCAGCTGCCACGTAACATGGGTGTAAATTTGTGGTTTTCCCCTTGCGGTTTAGAACACGATTTTTGTCAACCATTCAATTTGCTGCTTCCCTCAATCTATATGACATCCGAATTTGTACCGTTTGATCAATGATCATCAGCTTCGGGTGGTCTTCAATAATAACGTTACAGTGTAATTCGTCACTTGACATTAAAGCTGCATTATTTTAACTGGGAAGAGTTATCGTATTGTACATGTTGCTTCAGGTTGAAACTTTGCTTGAGTTGAGAATCGACAATATTAAAGGTAAAATTTTACTGACATGACATGATTTTCACGTCAAACCTCTCTAACATTTTCACTTGAACAATTTTGTACATGCATGCCATTGTACTGCTCCCTGCATAATAATTATGGAGAAGGGAATTATTTTAGTGTGCTGCACCCTTTACTCGCGACGAAATCCAAAAGCCCGCCGCCAACGGCCATGCCCCGTAATTTTAATCGGGTTCGCTAAGATGTATAAGATGTCCGTAACTGTTGCGTAACACAAGTGGCCTTGTGTGAAAGACGCTCAACTGCCAACGTGTAGGTTCGTGGTTCCATCCCGGGGGTATTTTTCACTTATTTTTTTCTCAGCAAGATAGTGCGGTATAAGGTGTTTAAAAAACTATGAAATTGGGTCCTGATTCTTAGAAGACCGCAGACAGACGGTCCTGGCAGTAATTGGAAATAATGACGTCGATTAGCAGTTGTCAAGTTACGTTGCTTTAAAAAAGTCATAGGTATACACTTTTTTGACAACTGTATTGTGCTTATGAATAACTGAGAGTTCTGAACTTTGGTTAAGAAATGAGAAGGGATTAGAAATCGTATTAATTTGTTCATCTTCATTATGTTGGAAATAATAACCAAGAGTCCAAATTATTATGAGGTCATTATATTTCTTCAAAAATTGTTACTTTGAGCACAATTCACGTGACATGAATTGAAAGGTACCTGCTTGGAAAGAACTCGTTACTGTCACTTTATCAGCTGCCACGTAACATGGGTGTAAATTTGTGGTTTTCCCCTTGCGGTTTAGAACACGATTTTTGTCAACCATTCAATTTGCTGCTTCCCTCAATCTATATGACATCCGAATTTGTACCTGTGATCAATGATCATCAGCTTTGGGTGTTCTTCAATAATAAGGTGTCAGTGTAATTCGTCACTTGACATTAAAGCTGCATTATTTTAACTGGGAAGAGTTATCGTATTGTACATGTTGCTTCAGAATGAAACTTTGCTTGAGTTGAGAATCGACAATATTAAAGGTAAAATTTTACTGACATGACATGATTTTCACGTCAAACCTCACTAACATTTTCACTTGAACAATTTTGTACATGCATGCCATTGTACTGCTCCCTGCATAATAATTATGGATAAGGGAAGTATTTTAGTATGCTGCACCCTTTACTCGCGACGAAATCCAAAAGCCCGCCGCCAACGGCCATGCCCCGTAATTTTAATCGGGTTCGCTAAGATGTATAAGATGTCCGTAACTGTTGCGTAACACAAGTGGCCTTGTGTGAAAGACGCTCGCCTGCCAACGTGTAGGTTCGTGGTTCGATCCCGGGGGTATTTTTCACTTATTTTTTTCTCAGCACGATAGTGCGGTATAAGGTGTTTAAAAAACTCCCGCAAACACCAACGTCGCATGTGGCGCATCTAGATGGGTCACTGTCACGCTGGGACTGTTCTCGTAATCCAGGTTCGCGTCTTCGTACAGGGACACATGCGTTTGGTCGACTCGGCGGCCAAGGTCTAGGGGCCGCTGTGTTCCCTCCCTCACATGGCGCAGGGTCTACGGGCCTATATGGATGAGGGCAGGGAAGGACGTGCGGTGGACCGGTACCGAGGCCTTAAGAGCTCTAATAGATCCGTGCACACGGGACGACCCTGGAGGTCCCGGGGATCTGAAAGCTTGGTCTGACACCGCATAACCTTTTTTTCTCGCAAACTTTGATTCTTTAAAGTGTTTCGTGTTTGTTTTTTTTATTCATTTTTAGCTGTTTGGTCTTCCGAAACAGCTTTTGTTTTCGGTTTTTTTCTATACGTTTTGTTTTTTCTCCCCTTTTTTGTCCATCTATTTCGGTCTTCCGAAACGGCTCTTGTCTTCGTTCTGTTTTGTTTTCCTATTCATTTTTTTTCTTAGTTGTTTCGGTCTTTCAAAAACAGCTCTTGTTTTCGTTTTTTGTAAATAACCCTTTTCACTTTTTTTTTAACGTGTAAGATATCCGAGACTGTTGCGTAACACAAGTGGCCTTGTGTGAAAGACGCTCAACTGCCAACGTGTAGGTTCGTGGTTCCATCCCGGGGGTATTTTTCACTAATTTTTTTCTCAGCACGATAGTGCGGTATAAGGTGTTTAAAAAACTATGAAATTGGGTCCTGATTCTTAGAAGACCGTACACAGACGGTCCTGGCAGTAATTGGAAATAATGACGTCCATCAGCAGTTGTCAAGTTACGTTGCTTTAAAAAAGTCATAGGTATACACTTTTTTGACAACTGTATTGTGTTTATGAATAACTGAGAGTTCTGAACTTTGGTTTTGAAATGAGAAGGGATTAGAAATCGTATTAATTTTTTCATCTTCATTATGTTGGAAATAATAACCAAGAGTCCAAATAATTATGAGGTCATTATATTTCTTCAAAAATTGTTACTTTGAGCACAATTCACGTGACATGAATTTAAAGGTACCTGCTTGGAAAGAACTCGTTACTGTCACTTTATCAGCTGCCACGTAACATGGGTGTAAATTTGTGGTTTTCCCCTTGCGGTTTAGAACACGATTTTTGTCAACCATTCAATTTGCTGCTTCCCTCAATCTATATGACATCCGAATTTGTACCGTTTGATCAATGATCATCAGCTTCGGGTGGTCTTCAATAATAACGTTACAGTGTAATTCGTCACTTGACATTAAAGCTGCATTATTTTAACTGGGAAGAGTTATCGTATTGTACATGTTGCTTCAGGTTGAAACTTTGCTTGAGTTGAGAATCGACAATATTAAAGGTAAAATTTTACTGACATGACATGATTTTCACGTCAAACCTCTCTAACATTTTCACTTGAACAATTTTGTACATGCATGCCATTGTACTGCTCCCTGCATAATAATTATGGAGAAGGGAATTATTTTAGTGTGCTGCACCCTTTACTCGCGACGAAATCCAAAAGCCCGCCGCCAACGGCCATGCCCCGTAATTTTAATCGGGTTCGCTAAGATGTATAAGATGTCCGTAACTGTTGCGTAACACAAGTGGCCTTGTGTGAAAGACGCTCAACTGCCAACGTGTAGGTTCGTGGTTCCATCCCGGGGGTATTTTTCACTTATTTTTTTCTCAGCAAGATAGTGCGGTATAAGGTGTTTAAAAAACTATGAAATTGGGTCCTGATTCTTAGAAGACCGCAGACAGACGGTCCTGGCAGTAATTGGAAATAATGACGTCGATTAGCAGTTGTCAAGTTACGTTGCTTTAAAAAAGTCATAGGTATACACTTTTTTGACAACTGTATTGTGCTTATGAATAACTGAGAGTTCTGAACTTTGGTTAAGAAATGAGAAGGGATTAGAAATCGTATTAATTTGTTCATCTTCATTATGTTGGAAATAATAACCAAGAGTCCAAATTATTATGAGGTCATTATATTTCTTCAAAAATTGTTACTTTGAGCACAATTCACGTGACATGAATTGAAAGGTACCTGCTTGGAAAGAACTCGTTACTGTCACTTTATCAGCTGCCACGTAACATGGGTGTAAATTTGTGGTTTTCCCCTTGCGGTTTAGAACACGATTTTTGTCAACCATTCAATTTGCTGCTTCCCTCAATCTATATGACATCCGAATTTGTACCTGTGATCAATGATCATCAGCTTTGGGTGTTCTTCAATAATAAGGTGTCAGTGTAATTCGTCACTTGACATTAAAGCTGCATTATTTTAACTGGGAAGAGTTATCGTATTGTACATGTTGCTTCAGAATGAAACTTTGCTTGAGTTGAGAATCGACAATATTAAAGGTAAAATTTTACTGACATGACATGATTTTCACGTCAAACCTCACTAACATTTTCACTTGAACAATTTTGTACATGCATGCCATTGTACTGCTCCCTGCATAATAATTATGGATAAGGGAAGTATTTTAGTATGCTGCACCCTTTACTCGCGACGAAATCCAAAAGCCCGCCGCCAACGGCCATGCCCCGTAATTTTAATCGGGTTCGCTAAGATGTATAAGATGTCCGTAACTGTTGCGTAACACAAGTGGCCTTGTGTGAAAGACGCTCGCCTGCCAACGTGTAGGTTCGTGGTTCGATCCCGGGGGTATTTTTCACTTATTTTTTTCTCAGCACGATAGTGCGGTATAAGGTGTTTAAAAAACTCCCGCAAACACCAACGTCGCATGTGGCGCATCTAGATGGGTCACTGTCACGCTGGGACTGTTCTCGTAATCCAGGTTCGCGTCTTCGTACAGGGACACATGCGTTTGGTCGACTCGGCGGCCAAGGTCTAGGGGCCGCTGTGTTCCCTCCCTCACATGGCGCAGGGTCTACGGGCCTATATGGATGAGGGCAGGGAAGGACGTGCGGTGGACCGGTACCGAGGCCTTAAGAGCTCTAATAGATCCGTGCACACGGGACGACCCTGGAGGTCCCGGGGATCTGAAAGCTTGGTCTGACACCGCATAACTTTTTTTCTGGCAAACTTTGATTTTTTAAAGTGTTTCGTGTTTGTTTTTTCTATTCATTTTTAGCTGTTTGGTCTTCCGAAACAGCTTTTGTTTTCGTTTTTTTTCTATACATTTTGTTTTTTCTCCCCTTTTTTGTCCATCTATTTTGGTCTTCCGAAACGGCTCTTGTCTTCGTTCTGTTTTGTTTTCCTATTCATTTTTTTTCTTAGTTGTTTCGGTCTTTCAAAAACAGCTCTTGTTTTCGTTTTTTGTAAATAACCCTTTTCACTTTTTTTTTAACGTGTAAGATATCCGAGACTGTTGCGTAACACAAGTGGCCTTGTGTGAAAGACGCTCAACTGCCAACGTGTAGGTTCGTGGTTCCATCCCGGGGGTATTTTTCACTAATTTTTTTCTCAGCACGATAGTGCGGTATAAGGTGTTTAAAAAACTATGAAATTGGGTCCTGATTCTTAGAAGACCGTACACAGACGGTCCTGGCAGTAATTGGAAATAATGACGTCGATCAGCAGTTGTCAAGTTACGTTGCTTTAAAAAAGTCATAGGTATACACTTTTTTGACAACTGTATTGTGCTTATGAATAACTGAGAGTTCTGAACTTTGGTTTTGAAATGAGAAGGGATTAGAAATCGTATTAATTTTTTCATCTTCATTATGTTGGAAATAATAACCAAGAGTCCAAATAATTATGAGGTCATTATATTTCTTCAAAAATTGTTACTTTGAGCACAATTCACGTGACATGAATTTAAAGGTACCTGCTTGGAAAGAACTCGTTACTGTCACTTTATCAGCTGCCACGTAACATGGGTGTAAATTTGTGGTTTTCCCCTTGCGGTTTAGAACACGATTTTTGTCAACCATTCAATTTGCTGCTTCCCTCAATCTATATGACATCCGAATTTGTACCGTTTGATCAATGATCATCAGCTTCGGGTGGTCTTCAATAATAACGTTACAGTGTAATTCGTCACTTGACATTAAAGCTGCATTATTTTAACTGGGAAGAGTTATCGTATTGTACATGTTGCTTCAGGTTGAAACTTTGCTTAAGTTGAGAATCGACAATATTAAAGGTAAAATTTTACTGACATGACATGATTTTCACGTCAAACCTCTCTAACATTTTCACTTGAACAATTTTGTACATGCATGCCATTGTACTGCTCCCTGCATAATAATTATGGATAAGGGAATTATTTTAGTGTGCTGCACCCTTTACTCGCGACGAAATCCAAAAGCCCGCCGCCAACGGCCATGCCCCGTAATTTTAATCGGGTTCGCTAAGATGTATAAGATGTCCGTAACTGTTGCGTAACACAAGTGGCCTTGTGTGAAAGACGCTCAACTGCCAACGTGTAGGTTCGTGGTTCCATCCCGGGGGTATTTTTCACTTATTTTTTTCTCAGCAAGATAGTGCGGTATAAGGTGTTTAAAAAACTATGAAATTGGGTCCTGATTCTTAGAAGACCGCAGACAGACGGTCCTGGCAGTAATTGGAAATAATGACGTCGATTAGCAGTTGTCAAGTTACGTTGCTTTAAAAAAGTCATAGGTATACAATTTTTTGACAACTGTATTGTGCTTATGAATAACTGAGAGTTCTGAACTTTGGTTAAGAAATGAGAAGGGATTAGAAATCGTATTAATTTGTTCATCTTCATTATGTTGGAAATAATAACCAAGAGTCCAAATAATTATGAGGTCATTATATTTCTTCAAAAATTGTTACTTTGAGCACAATTCACGTGACATGAATTGAAAGGTACCTGCTTGGAAAGAACTCGTTACTGTCACTTTATCAGCTGCCACGTAACATGGGTGTAAATTTGTGGTTTTCCCCTTGCGGTTTAGAACACGATTTTTGTCAACCATTCAATTTGCTGCTTCCCTCAATCTATATGACATCCGAATTTGTACCTGTGATCAATGATCATCAGCTTTGGGTGTTC
Organism: Luidia sarsii; assembly: GCA_949987565.1. NCBI lineage: Eukaryota > Metazoa > Echinodermata > Asteroidea > Paxillosida > Luidiidae > Luidia > Luidia sarsii. The sequence goes on from OX465122.1 coordinate 6,582,632, forward strand.
TTCAATAATAAGGTGTCAGTGTAATTCGTCACTTGACATTAAAGCTGAATTATTTTAACTGGGAAGAGTTATCGTATTGTACATGTTGCTTCAGAATGAAACTTTGCTTGAGTTGAGAATCGACAATATTAAAGGTAAAATTTTACTGATATGACATGATTTTCACGTCAAACCTCACTAACATTTTCACTTGAACAATTTTGTACATGCATGCCATTGTACTGCTCCCTGCATAATAATTATGGATAAGGGAAGTATTTTAGTATGCTGCACCCTTTACTCGCGACGAAATCCAAAAGCCCGCCGCCAACGGCCATGCCCCGTAATTTTAATCGGGTTCGCTAAGATGTATAAGATGTCCGTAACTGTTGCGTAACACAAGTGGCCTTGTGTGAAAGACGCTCGCCTGCCAACGTGTAGGTTCGTGGTTCGATCCCGGGGGTATTTTTCACTTATTTTTTTCTCAGCACGATAGTGCGGTATAAGGTGTTTAAAAAACTCCCGCAAACACCAACGTCGCATGTGGCGCATCTAGATGGGTCACTGTCACGCTGGGACTGTTCTCGTAATCCAGGTTCGCGTCTTCGTACAGGGACACATGCGTTTGGTCGACTCGGCGGCCAAGGTCTAGGGGCCGCTGTGTTCCCTCCCTCACATGGCGCAGGGTCTACGGGCCTATATGGATGAGGGCAGGGAAGGACGTGCGGTGGACCGGTACCGAGGCCTTAAGAGCTCTAATAGATCCGTGCACACGGGACGACCCTGGAGGTCCCGGGGATCTGAAAGCTTGGTCTGACACCGCATAACTTTTTTTCTCGCAAACTTTGATTTTTTAAAGTGTTTCGTGTTTGTTTTTTCTATTCATTTTTAGCTGTTTGGTCTTCCGAAACAGCTTTTGTTTTCGTTTTTTTTCTATACATTTTGTTTTTTCTCCCCTTTTTTGTCCATCTATTTTGGTCTTCCGAAACGGCTCTTGTCTTCGTTCTGTTTTGTTTTCCTATTCATTTTTTTTCTTAGTTGTTTCGGTCTTTCAAAAACAGCTCTTGTTTTCGTTTTTTGTAACCAACACTTTTCACTTGTTTTAACGTGTAAGATATCCGAAACTGTTGCATAACAGAAGTGGCCTTGTGTGAAAGACGCTCAACTGCCAACGTGTAGGTTCGTGGTTCCATCCCGGGGGTATTTTTCACTTATTTTTTTCTCAGCAAGATAGTGCGGTATAAGGTGTTTAAAAAACTATGAAATTGGGTCCTGATTCTTAGAAGACCGCAGACAGACGGTCCTGGCAGTAATTGGAAATAATGACGTCGATCAGCAGTTGTAAAGTTACGTTGCTTTAAAGAAGCCATAGGTATACACTTTTTTTGACAACTGTATTGCGCTTATGAATAACTGATAGTTCTGAACTTTGGTTAAGAAATGAGAAGGGATTAGAAATCGTATTAATTTTTTCATCTTCATTATGTTGGAAATAATAACCAAGAGTCCAAATAATTATGAGGTCATTATTTTTCTTCAAAAAATGTCACTTTGAGCACAATTCACGTGACATGAATTTAAAGGTACCTGCTTGGAAAGAACTCGTTACTGTCACTTTATCAGCTGCCACGTAACATGGGTGTAAAGTTGTGATTTTCCCCTTGCGGTTTAGAACACGATTTTTGTCAACCATTCAATTTGCTGCTTCCCTCAATCTATATGTCATCAGAATTTGTACCTGTGATCAATGATCATCAGCTTCGGGTGGTATTCAATAATAACGTGTCAGTGTAATTCGTCACTTGACATTATAGCTGCATTATTTTAACAGGGAAGAGTTATCGTATTGTACATGTTGCTTCAGGTTGAAACTTTGCTTGAGTTGAGAATCGACAATATTAAAGGTAAAATTTTACTGACATGACATGATTTTCACGTCAAACCTCACTAACATTTTCACTTGAACAAGTTTGTACATGCATGCCATTGTACTGCTCCCTGCATAATAATTACGGATAAGGGAAGTATTTTAGTGTGCTGCACCCTTTACTCGCGACGAAATCCAAAAGCCCGCCGCCAACGGCCATGCCCCGTAATTTTAATCGGGTTCGCTAAGATGTATAAGATGTCCGTAACTGTTGCGTAACACAAGTGGCCTTGTGTGAAAGACGCTCGCCTGCCAACGTGTAGGTTCGTGGTTCGATCCCGGGGGTATTTTTCACTTTTTTTTTTCTCAGCACGATAGTGTGGTATAAGGTGTTTAAAAAACTCCCGCAAACACCAACGTCGCATGTGGCGCATCTAGATGGGTCACTGTCACGCTGGGACTGTTCTCGTAATCCAGGTTCGCGTCTTCGTACAGGGACACATGCGTTTGGTCGACTCGGCGGCCAAGGTCTAGGGGCCGCTGTGTTCCCTCCCTCACATGGCGCAGGGTCTACGGGCCTATATGGATGAGGGCAGGGAAGGACGTGCGGTGGACCGGTACCGAGGCCTTAAGAGCTCTTATAGATCCGTGCACACGGGACGACCCTGGAGGTCCCGGGGATCTGAAAGCTTGGTCTGACACCGCATAACTTTTTTTCTCGCAAACTTTGATTCTTTAAAGTGTTTCGTGTTTGTTTTTTCTATTCATTTTTAGCTGTTTGGTCTTCCGAAACAGCTTTTGTTTTCGGTTTTTTTCTATACGTTTTGTTTTTTCTCCCCTTTTTTGTCCATCTATTTCGGTCTTCCGAAACGGCTCTTGTCTTCGTTCTGTTTTGTTTTCCTATTCATTTTTTTTCTTAGTTGTTTCGGTCTTTCAAAAACAGCTCTTGTTTTCGTTTTTTGTAAATAACCCTTTTCACTTTTTTTTTAACGTGTAAGATATCCGAGACTGTTGCGTAACACAAGTGGCCTTGTGTGAAAGACGCTCAACTGCCAACGTGTAGGTTCGTGGTTCCATCCCGGGGGTATTTTTCACTAATTTTTTTCTCAGCACGATAGTGCGGTATAAGGTGTTTAAAAAACTATGAAATTGGGTCCTGATTCTTAGAAGACCGTACACAGACGGTCCTGGCAGTAATTGGAAATAATGACGTCGATCAGCAGTTGTCAAGTTACGTTGCTTTAAAAAAGTCATAGGTATACACTTTTTTGACAACTGTATTGTGCTTATGAATAACTGAGAGTTCTGAACTTTGGTTTTGAAATGAGAAGGGATTAGAAATCGTATTAATTTTTTCATCTTCATTATGTTGGAAATAATAACCAAGAGTCCAAATAATTATGAGGTCATTATATTTCTTCAAAAATTGTTACTTTGAGCACAATTAACATGACTGGATTTTAAAGGTACCTGCTTGGAAAGAACTCGTTACTGGCACTTTATCAGCTGCCACGTAACATGTGTGTAAAGTTGTTGTTTTCCCCTTGCGGTTTAGAACACGATTTTTGTCAACCATTCAATTTGCTGCTTCCCTCAATCTATATGACATCCAAATTTGTACCTGTGATCAATGATCATCAGCTTCGGGTGGTCTTCAATAATAACGTGTCAGTGTAATTCGTCACTTGACATTAAAGCTGCATTATTTTAACTGGGAAGAGTTATCGTATTGTACATGTTGCTTCAGGTTGAAACTTTGCTTGAGTTGAGAATCGACAATATTAAAGGTAAAATTTTACTGACATGACATGATTTTCACGTCAAACCTCACTAACATTTTCACTTGAACAATTTTGTACATGCATGCCATTGTACTGCTCCCTGCATAATAATTATGGATTACGTAAGTATTTTAGTGTGCTGCACCCTTTACTCGCGACGAGATCCAAAAGCCCGCCGCCAACGGCCATGCCCCGTAATTTTAATCGGGTTCGCTAAGATGTATAAGATGTCCGTAACTGTTGCGTAACACAAGTGGCCTTGTGTGAAAGACGCTCGCCTGCCAACGTGTAGGTTCGTGGTTCGATTTTGGGGGTATTTTTCACTTATTTTTTTCTCAGCACGATAGTGCGATATAAGGTGTTTAAAAAACTCCCGCAAACACCAACGTCGCATGTGGCGCATCTAGATGGGTCACTGTCACGCTGGGACTGTTCTCGTAATCCAGGTTCGCGTCTTCGTACAGGGACACATGCGTTTGGTCGACTCGGCGGCCAATGTCTAGGGGCCGCTGTGTTCCCTCCCTCACATGGCGCAGGGTCTACGGGCCTATATGGATGAGGGCAGGGAAGGACGTGGGGTGGACCGGTACCGAGGCCTTAAGAGCTCTAATAGATCCGTGCACACGGGACGACCCTGGAGGTCCCGGGGATCTGAAAGCTTGGTCTGACACCGCATAACTTTTTTTCTCGCAAACTTTGATTTTTTAAAGTGTTTCGTGTTTGTTTTTTCTATTTATTTTTAGCTGTTTGGTCTTCCGAAACAGCTTTTGTTTTCGTTTTTTTTTCTATACATTTTGTTTTTTCTCCCCTTTTTTGTCCATCTATTTCGGTCTTCCGAAACGGCTCTTGTCTTCGTTCTGTTTTGTTTTCCTATTCATTTTTTTTCTTAGTTGTTTCGGTCTTTCAAAAACAGCTCTTGTTTTCGTTTTGTGTAAATATCCCTTTTCACTTTTTTTAACGTGTAAGATATCCGAAACTGTTGCGTAACACAAGTGGCCTTGTGTGAAAGACGCTCAACTGCCAACGTGTAGGTTCGTGGTTCCATCCCGGGGGTATTTTTCACTTATTTTTTCCTCAGCACGATAGTGCGGTATAAGGTGTTCAAAAAACTATGACATTGGGTCCTGATTCTTAGAAGACCGTACACAGACGGTCCTGGCAGTATTTGGAAATAATGACGTCCATCAGCAGTTGTCAAGTTACGTTGCTTTAAAGAAGCCATAGGTATACACTTTTTTGACAACTGTATTGCGCTTATGAATAAATGAGAGTTCTGAACTTTGGTTAAGAAATGAGAAGGGATTAGAAATCGTAGTATTTTTTTCATCTTCATTATGTTGGAAATAATAACCAAGAGTCCAAATAATTATGAGGTCATTTTATTTCTTCAAAAATTGTTACTTTGAGCACAATTAACATGACTGGATTTTAAAGGTACCTGCTTGGAAAGAACTCGTTACTGGCACTTTATCAGCTGCCACGTAACATGTGTGTAAAGTTGTTGTTTTCCCCTTGCGGTTTAGAACACGATTTTTGTCAACCATTCAATTTGCTGCTTCCCTCAATCTATATGACATCCAAATTTGTACCTGTGATCAATGATCATCAGCTTCGGGTGGTCTTCAATAATAACGTGTCAGTGTAATTCGTCACTTGACATTAAAGCTGCATTATTTTAACTGGGAAGAGTTATCGTATTGTACATGTTGCTTCAGGTTGAAACTTTGCTTGAGTTGAGAATCGACAATATTAAAGGTAAAATTTTACTGACATGACATGATTTTCACGTCAAACCTCACTAACATTTTCACTTGAACAATTTTGTACATGCATGCCATTGTACTGCTCCCTGCATAATAATTATGGATTACGTAAGTATTTTAGTGTGCTGCACCCTTTACTCGCGACGAGATCCAAAAGCCCGCCGCCAACGGCCATGCCCCGTAATTTTAATCGGGTTCGCTAAGATGTATAAGATGTCCGTAACTGTTGCGTAACACAAGTGGCCTTGTGTGAAAGACGCTCGCCTGCCAACGTGTAGGTTCGTGGTTCGATCCCGGGGGTATTTTTCACTTATTTTTTTCTCAGCACGATAGTGCGGTATAAGGTGTTTAAAAAACTCCCGCAAACACCAACGTCGCATGTGGCGCATCTAGATGGGTCACTGTCACGCTGGGACTGTTCTCGTAATCCAGGTTCGCGTCTTCGTACAGGGACACATGCGTTTGGTCGACTCGGCGGCCAAGGTCTAGGGGCCGCTGTGTTCCCTCCCTCACATGGCGCAGGGTCTACGGGCCTATATGGATGAGGGCAGGGAAGGACGTGGGGTGGACCGGTACCGAGGCCTTAAGAGCTCTAATAGATCCGTGCACACGGGACGACCCTGGAGGTCCCGGGGATCTGAAAGCTTGGTCTGACACCGCATAACTTTTTTTCTCGCAAACTTTGATTTTTTAAAGTGTTTCGTGTTTGTTTTTTCTATTCATTTTTAGCTGTTTGGTCTTCCGAAACAGCTTTTGTTTTCGTTTTTTTTTCTATACATTTTGTTTTTTCTCCCCTTTTTTGTCCATCTATTTCGGTCTTCCGAAACGGCTCTTGTCTTCGTTCTGTTTTGTTTTCCTATTCATTTTTTTCTTAGTTGTTTCGGTCTTTCAAAAACAGCTCTTGTTTTCGTTTTGTGTAAATATCCCTTTTCACTTTTTTTAACGTGTAAGATATCCGAAACTGTTGCGTAACACAAGTGGCCTTGTGTGAAAGACGCTCAACTGCCAACGTGTAGGTTCGTGGTTCCATCCCGGGGGTATTTTTCACTTATTTTTTCCTCAGCACGATAGTGCGGTATAAGGTGTTCAAAAAACTATGACATTGGGTCCTGATTCTTAGAAGACCGTACACAGACGGTCCTGGCAGTATTTGGAAATAATGACGTCCATCAGCAGTTGTCAAGTTACGTTGCTTTAAAGAAGCCATAGGTATACACTTTTTTGACAACTGTATTGCGCTTATGAATAAATGAGAGTTCTGAACTTTGGTTAAGAAATGAGAAGGGATTAGAAATCGTAGTATTTTTTTCATCTTCATTATGTTGGAAATAATAACCAAGAGTCCAAATAATTATGAGGTCATTTTATTTCTTCAAAAATTGTTACTTTGAGCACAATTAACATGACTGGATTTTAAAGGTACCTGCTTGGAAAGAACTCGTTACTGGCACTTTATCAGCTGCCACGTAACATGTGTGTAAAGTTGTTGTTTTCCCCTTGCGGTTTAGAACACGATTTTTGTCAACCATTCAATTTGCTGCTTCCCTCAATCTATATGACATCCAAATTTGTACCTGTGATCAATGATCATCAGCTTCGGGTGGTCTTCAATAATAACGTGTCAGTGTAATTCGTCACTTGACATTAAAGCTGCATTATTTTAACTGGGAAGAGTTATCGTATTGTACATGTTGCTTCAGGTTGAAACTTTGCTTGAGTTGAGAATCGACAATATTAAAGGTAAAATTTTACTGACATGACATGATTTTCACGTCAAACCTCACTAACATTTTCACTTGAACAATTTTGTACATGCATGCCATTGTACTGCTCCCTGCATAATAATTATGGATTACGTAAGTATTTTAGTGTGCTGCACCCTTTACTCGCGACGAGATCCAAAAGCCCGCCGCCAACGGCCATGCCCCGTAATTTTAATCGGGTTCGCTAAGATGTATAAGATGTCCGTAACTGTTGCGTAACACAAGTGGCCTTGTGTGAAAGACGCTCGCCTGCCAACGTGTAGGTTCGTGGTTCGATCCCGGGGGTATTTTTCACTTATTTTTTTCTCAGCACGATAGTGCGGTATAAGGTGTTTAAAAAACTCCCGCAAACACCAACGTCGCATGTGGCGCATCTAGATGGGTCACTGTCACGCTGGGACTGTTCTCGTAATCCAGGTTCGCGTCTTCGTACAGGGACACATGCGTTTGGTCGACTCGGCGGCCAAGGTCTAGGGGCCGCTGTGTTCCCTCCCTCACATGGCGCAGGGTCTACGGGCCTATATGGATGAGGGCAGGGAAGGACGTGGGGTGGACCGGTACCGAGGCCTTAAGAGCTCTAATAGATCCGTGCACACGGGACGACCCTGGAGGTCCCGGGGATCTGAAAGCTTGGTCTGACACCGCATAACTTTTTTTCTCGCAAACTTTGATTTTTTAAAGTGTTTCGTGTTTGTTTTTTCTATTTATTTTTAGCTGTTTGGTCTTCCGAAACAGCTTTTGTTTTCGTTTTTTTTTCTATACATTTTGTTTTTTCTCCCCTTTTTTGTCCATCTATTTCGGTCTTCCGAAACGGCTCTTGTCTTCGTTCCGTTTTGTTTTCCTATTCATTTTTTTCTTAGTTGTTTCGGTCTTTCAAAAACAGCTCTTGTTTTCGTTTTTTGTAAATATCCCTTTTCACTTTTTTTTAACGTGTAAGATATCCGAAACTGTTGCGTAACACAAGTGGCCTTGTGTGAAAGACGCTCAACTGCCAACGTGTAGGTTCGTGGTTCCATCCCGGGGGTATTTTTCACTTATTTTTTCCTCAGCACGATAGTGCGGTATAAGGTGTTCAAAAAACTATGACATTGGGTCCTGATTCTTAGAAGACCGTACACAGACGGTCCTGGCAGTATTTGGAAATAATGACGTCCATCAGCAGTTGTCAAGTTACGTTGCTTTAAAGAAGCCATAGGTATACACTTTTTTGACAACTGTATTGCGCTTATGAATAAATGAGAGTTCTGAACTTTGGTTAAGAAATGAGAAGGGATTAGAAATCGTATTAATTTTTTCATCTTCATTATGTTGGAAATAATAACCAAGAGTCCAAATAATTATGAGGTCATTATTTTTCTTCAAAAAATGTCACTTTGAGCACAATTCACGTGACATGAATTTAAAGGTACCTGCTTGGAAAGAACTCGTTACTGTCACTTTATCAGCTGCCACGTAACATGGGTGTAAAGTTGTGATTTTCCCCTTGCGGTTTAGAACACGATTTTTGTCAACCATTCAATTTGCTGCTTCCCTCAATCTATATGACATCAGAATTTGTACCTGTGATCAATGATCATCAGCTTCGGGTGGTATTCAATAATAACGTGTCAGTGTAATTCGTCACTTGACATTATAGCTGCATTATTTTAACAGGGAAGAGTTATCGTATTGTACATGTTGCTTCAGGTTGAAACTTTGCTTGAGTTGAGAATCGACAATATTAAAGGTAAAATTTTACTGACATGACATGATTTTCACGTCAAACCTCACTAACATTTTCACTTGAACAATTTTGTACATGCTTGCCATTGTACTGCTCCCTGCATAATAATTATGGATAAGGGAAGTATTTTAGTGTGCTGCACCCTTTACTCGCGACGAAATCCAAAAGCCCGCCGCCAACGGCCATGCCCCGTAATTTTAATCGGGTTCGCTAAGATGTATAAGATGTCCGTAACTGTTGCGTAACACAAGTGGCCTTGTGTGAAAGACGCTCGCCTGCCAACGTGTAGGTTCGTGGTTCGATCCCGGGGGTATTTTTCACTTATTTTTTTCTCAGCACGATAGTGCGGTATAAGGTGTTTAAAAAACTCCCGCAAACACCAACGTCGCATGTGGCGCATCTAGATGCAGCTTTTGTTTTCGTTTTTTTTTCTATACATTTTGTTTTTTCTCCCCTTTTTTGTCCATCTATTTCGGTCTTCCGAAACGGCTCTTGTCTTCGTTCTGTTTTGTTTTCCTATTCATTTTTTTTCTTAGTTGTTTCGGTCTTTCAAAAACAGCTCTTGTTTTCGTTTTGTGTAAATATCCCTTTTCACTTTTTTTAACGTGTAAGATATCCGAAACTGTTGCGTAACACAAGTGGCCTTGTGTGAAAGACGCTCAACTGCCAACGTGTAGGTTCGTGGTTCCATCCCGGGGGTATTTTTCACTTATTTTTTCCTCAGCACGATAGTGCGGTATAAGGTGTTCAAAAAACTATGACATTGGGTCCTGATTCTTAGAAGACCGTACACAGACGGTCCTGGCAGTATTTGGAAATAATGACGTCCATCAGCAGTTGTCAAGTTACGTTGCTTTAAAGAAGCCATAGGTATACACTTTTTTGACAACTGTATTGCGCTTATGAATAAATGAGAGTTCTGAACTTTGGTTAAGAAATGAGAAGGGATTAGAAATCGTAGTATTTTTTTCATCTTCATTATGTTGGAAATAATAACCAAGAGTCCAAATAATTATGAGGTCATTTTATTTCTTCAAAAATTGTTACTTTGAGCACAATTAACATGACTGGATTTTAAAGGTACCTGCTTGGAAAGAACTCGTTACTGGCACTTTATCAGCTGCCACGTAACATGTGTGTAAAGTTGTTGTTTTCCCCTTGCGGTTTAGAACACGATTTTTGTCAACCATTCAATTTGCTGCTTCCCTCAATCTATATGACATCCAAATTTGTACCTGTGATCAATGATCATCAGCTTCAGGTGGTCTTCAATAATAACGTGTCAGTGTAATTCGTCACTTGACATTAAAGCTGCATTATTTTAACTGGGAAGAGTTATCGTATTGTACATGTTGCTTCAGGTTGAAACTTTGCTTGAGTTGAGAATCGACAATATTAAAGGTAAAATTTTACTGACATGACATGATTTTCACGTCAAACCTCACTAACATTTTCACTTGAACAATTTTGTACATGCATGCCATTGTACTGCTCCCTGCATAATAATTATGGATTACGTAAGTATTTTAGTGTGCTGCACCCTTTACTCGCGACGAGATCCAAAAGCCCGCCGCCAACGGCCATGCCCCGTAATTTTAATCGGGTTCGCTAAGATGTATAAGATGTCCGTAACTGTTGCGTAACACAAGTGGCCTTGTGTGAAAGACGCTCGCCTGCCAACGTGTAGGTTCGTGGTTCGATCCCGGGGGTATTTTTCACTTATTTTTTTCTCAGCACGATAGTGCGGTATAAGGTGTTTAAAAAACTCCCGCAAACACCAAGGTCGCATGTGGCGCATCTAGATGGGTCACTGTCACGCTGGGACTGTTCTCGTAATCCAGGTTCGCGTCTTCGTACAGGGACACATGCGTTTGGTCGACTCGGCGGCCAAGGTCTAGGGGCCGCTGTGTTCCCTCCCTCACATGGCGCAGGGTCTACGGGCCTATATGGATGAGGGCAGGGAAGGACGTGGGGTGGACCGGTACCGAGGCCTTAAGAGCTCTAATAGATCCGTGCACACGGGACGACCCTGGAGGTCCCGGGGATCTGAAAGCTTGGTCTGACACCGCATAACTTTTTTTCTCGCAAACTTTGATTTTTTAAAGTGTTTCGTGTTTGTTTTTTCTATTTATTTTTAGCTGTTTGGTCTTCCGAAACAGCTTTTGTTTTCGTTTTTTTTTCTATACATTTTGTTTTTTCTCCCCTTTTTTGTCCATCTATTTCGGTCTTCCGAAACGGCTCTTGTCTTCGTTCTGTTTTGTTTTCCTATTCATTTTTTTCTTAGTTGTTTCGGTCTTTCAAAAACAGCTCTTGTTTTCGTTTTTTGTAAATATCCCTTTTCACTTTTTTTTAACGTGTAAGATATCCGAAACTGTTGCGTAACACAAGTGGCCTTGTGTGAAAGACGCTCAACTGCCAACGTGTAGGTTCGTGGTTCCATCCCGGGGGTATTTTTCACTTATTTTTTCCTCAGCACGATAGTGCGGTATAAGGTGTTCAAAAAACTATGACATTGGGTCCTGATTCTTAGAAGACCGTACACAGACGGTCCTGGCAGTATTTGGAAATAATGACGTCCATCAGCAGTTGTCAAGTTACGTTGCTTTAAAGAAGCCATAGGTATACACTTTTTTGACAACTGTATTGCGCTTATGAATAAATGAGAGTTCTGAACTTTGGTTAAGAAATGAGAAGGGATTAGAAATCGTAGTATTTTTTTCATCTTCATTATGTTGGAAATAATAACCAAGAGTCCAAATAATTATGAGGTCATTTTATTTCTTCAAAAATTGTTACTTTGAGCACAATTAACATGACTGGATTTTAAAGGTACCTGCTTGGAAAGAACTCGTTACTGGCACTTTATCAGCTGCCACGTAACATGGGTGTAAAGTTGTTGTTTTCCCCTTGCGGTTTAGAACACGATTTTTGTCAACCATTCAATTTGCTGCTTCCCTCAATCTATATGACATCCAAATTTGTACCTGTGATCAATGATCATCAGCTTCGGGTGGTCTTCAATAATAACGTGTCAGTGTAATTCGTCACTTGACATTAAAGCTGCATTATTTTAACTGGGAAGAGTTATCGTATTGTACATGTTGCTTCAGGTTGAAACTTTGCTTGAGTTGAGAATCGACAATATTAAAGGTAAAATTTTACTGACATGACATGATTTTCACGTCAAACCTCACTAACATTTTCACTTGAACAATTTTGTACATGCATGCCATTGTACTGCTCCCTGCATAATAATTATGGATTACGTAAGTATTTTAGTGTGCTGCACCCTTTACTCGCGACGAGATCCAAAAGCCCGCCGCCAACGGCCATGCCCCGTAATTTTAATCGGGTTCGCTAAGATGTATAAGATGTCCGTAACTGTTGCGTAACACAAGTGGCCTTGTGTGAAAGACGCTCGCCTACCAACGTGTAGGTTCGTGGTTCGATCCCGGGGGTATTTTTCACTTTTTTTTCTCAGCACGATAGTGCGGTATAAGGTGTTTAAAAAACTCCCGCAAACACCAACGTCGCATGTGGCGCATTTAGATGGGTCACTGTCACGCTGGGACTGTTCTCGTAATCCAGGTTCGCGTCTTCGTACAGGGACACATGCGTTTGGTCGACTCGGCGGCCAAGGTCTAGGGGCCGCTGTGTTCCCTCCCTCACATGGCGCAGGGTCTACGGGCCTTTATGGATGAGGGCAGGGAAGGACGTGCGGTGGACCGGTACCGAGGCCTTAAGAGCTCTAATAGATCCGTGCACACGGGACGACCCTGGAGGTCCCGGGGATCTGAAAGCTTGGTCTGACACCGCATAACTTTTTTTCCCCCAAACTTTGATTTTTTAAAGTGTTTCGTGTTTGTTTTTTCTATTCATTTTTAGCTGTTTGGTCTTCCGAAACAGCTTTTGTTTTCGTTTTTTTTCTATACATTTTGTTTTTTCTCCCCTTTTTTGTCCATCTATTTCGGTCTTCCGAAACGGCTCTTGTCTTCGTTCTGTTTTGTTTTCCTATTCATTTTTTTTCTTAGTTGTTTCGGTCTTTCAAAAACAGCTCTTGTTTTCGTTTTTTGTAAATATCCCTTTTCACTTTTTTTTAACGTGTAAGATATCCGAAACTGTTGCGTAACACAAGTGGCCTTGTGTGATAGACGCTCAACTGCCAACGTGTAGGTTCGTGGTTCCATCCCGGGGGTATTTTTCACTTATTTTTTCCTCAGCACGATAGTGCGGTATAAGGTGTTCAAAAAACTATGACATTGGGTCCTGATTCTTAGAAGACCGTACACAGACGGTCCTGGCAGTATTTGGAAATAATGACGTCCATCAGCAGTTGTCAAGTTACGTTGCTTTAAAGAAGCCATAGGTATACACTTTTTTGACAACTGTATTGCGCTTATGAATAAATGAGAGTTCTGAACTTTGGTTAAGAAATGAGAAGGGATTAGAAATCGTAGTATTTTTTTCATCTTCATTATGTTGGAAATAATAACCAAGAGTCCAAATAATTATGAGGTCATTTTATTTCTTCAAAAATTGTTACTTTGAGCACAATTAACATGACTGGATTTTAAAGGTACCTGCTTGGAAAGAACTCGTTACTGGCACTTTATCAGCTGCCACGTAACATGTGTGTAAAGTTGTTGTTTTCCCCTTGCGGTTTAGAACACGATTTTTGTCAACCATTCAATTTGCTGCTTCCCTCAATCTATATGACATCCAAATTTGTACCTGTGATCAATGATCATCAGCTTCGGGTGGTCTTCAATAATAACGTGTCAGTGTAATTCGTCACTTGACATTAAAGCTGCATTATTTTAACTGGGAAGAGTTATCGTATTGTACATGTTGCTTCAGGTTGAAACTTTGCTTGAGTTGAGAATCGACAATATTAAAGGTAAAATTTTACTGACATGACATGATTTTCACGTCAAACCTCACTAACATTTTCACTTGAACAATTTTGTACATGCATGCCATTGTACTGCTCCCTGCATAATAATTATGGATTACGTAAGTATTTTAGTGTGCTGCACCCTTTACTCGCGACGAGATCCAAAAGCCCGCCGCCAACGGCCATGCCCCGTAATTTTAATCGGGTTCGCTAAGATGTATAAGATGTCCGTAACTGTTGCGTAACACAAGTGGCCTTGTGTGAAAGACGCTCGCCTACCAACGTGTAGGTTCGTGGTTCGATCCCGGGGGTATTTTTCACTTTTTTTTCTCAGCACGATAGTGCGGTATAAGGTGTTTAAAAAACTCCCGCAAACACCAACGTCGCATGTGGCGCATTTAGATGGGTCACTGTCACGCTGGGACTGTTCTCGTAATCCAGGTTCGCGTCTTCGTACAGGGACACATGCGTTTGGTCGACTCGGCGGCCAAGGTCTAGGGGCCGCTGTGTTCCCTCCCTCACATGGCGCAGGGTCTACGGGCCTATATGGATGAGGGCAGGGAAGGACGTGCGGTGGACCGGTACCGAGGCCTTAAGAGCTCTAATAGATCCGTGCACACGGGTCGACCCTGGAGGTCCCGGGGATCTGAAAGCTTGGTCTGACACCGCATAACTTTTTTTCTCGCAAACTTTGATTTTTTAAAGTGTTTCGTGTTTGTTTTTTCTATTCATTTTTAGCTGTTTGGTCTTCCGAAACAGCTTTTGTTTTCGTTTTTTTTCTATACATTTTGTTTTTTCTCCCCTTTTTTGTCCATCTATTTCGGTCTTCCGAAACGGCTCTTGTCTTCGTTCTGTTTTGTTTTCCTATTCATTTTTTTTCTTAGTTGTTTCGGTCTTTCAAAAACAGCTCTTGTTTTCGTTTTTTGTAAATATCCCTTTTCACTTTTTTTTAACGTGTAAGATATCCGAAACTGTTGCGTAACACAAGTGGCCTTGTGTGATAGACGCTCAACTGCCAACGTGTAGGTTCGTGGTTCCATCCCGGGGGTATTTTTCACTTATTTTTTCCTCAGCACGATAGTGCGGTATAAGGTGTTCAAAAAACTATGACATTGGGTCCTGATTCTTAGAAGACCGTACACAGACGGTCCTGGCAGTATTTGGAAATAATGACGTCCATCAGCAGTTGTCAAGTTACGTTGCTTTAAAGAAGCCATAGGTATACACTTTTTTGACAACTGTATTGCGCTTATGAATAAATGAGAGTTCTGAACTTTGGTTAAGAAATGAGAAGGGATTAGAAATCGTAGTATTTTTTTCATCTTCATTATGTTGGAAATAATAACCAAGAGTCCAAATAATTATGAGGTCATTTTCTTTCTTCAAAAATTGTTACTTTGAGCACAATTAACATGACTGGATTTTAAAGGTACCTGCTTGGAAAGAACTCGTTACTGGCACTTTATCAGCTGCCACGTAACATGTGTGTAAAGTTGTTGTTTTCCCCTTGCGGTTTAGAACACGATTTTTGTCAACCATTCAATTTGCTGCTTCCCTCAATCTATATGACATCCAAATTTGTACCTGTGATCAATGATCATCAGCTTCGGGTGGTCTTCAATAATAACGTGTCAGTGTAATTCGTCACTTGACATTAAAGCTGCATTATTTTAACTGGGAAGAGTTATCGTATTGTACATGTTGCTTCAGGTTGAAACTTTGCTTGAGTTGAGAATCGACAATATTAAAGGTAAAATTTTACTGACATGACATGATTTTCACGTCAAACCTCACTAACATTTTCACTTGAACAATTTTGTACATGCATGCCATTGTACTGCTCCCTGCATAATAATTATGGATTACGTAAGTATTTTAGTGTGCTGCACCCTTTACTCGCGACGAGATCCAAAAGCCCGCCGCCAACGGCCATGCCCCGTAATTTTAATCGGGTTCGCTAAGATGTATAAGATGTCCGTAACTGTTGCGTAACACAAGTGGCCTTGTGTGAAAGACGCTCGCCTACCAACGTGTAGGTTCGTGGTTCGATCCCGGGGGTATTTTTCACTTTTTTTTCTCAGCACGATAGTGCGGTATAAGGTGTTTAAAAAACTCCCGCAAACACCAACGTCGCATGTGGCGCATTTAGATGGGTCACTGTCACGCTGGGACTGTTCTCGTAATCCAGGTTCGCGTCTTCGTACAGGGACACATGCGTTTGGTCGACTCGGCGGCCAAGGTCTAGGGGCCGCTGTGTTCCCTCCCTCACATGGCGCAGGGTCTACGGGCCTATATGGATGAGGGCAGGGAAGGACGTGCGGTGGACCGGTACCGAGGCCTTAAGAGCTCTAATAGATCCGTGCACACGGGACGACCCTGGAGGTCCCGGGGATCTGAAAGCTTGGTCTGACACCGCATAACTTTTTTTCTCGCAAACTTTGATTTTTTAAAGTGTTTCGTGTTTGTTTTTTCTATTCATTTTTAGCTGTTTGGTCTTCCGAAACAGCTTTTGTTTTCGTTTTTTTTTCTATACATTTTGTTTTTTCTCCCCTTTTTTGTCCATCTATTTCGGTCTTCCGAAACGGCTCTTGTCTTCGTTCTGTTTTGTTTTCCTATTCATTTTTTTTCTTAGTTGTTTCGGTCTTTCAAAAACAGCTCTTGTTTTCGTTTTGTGTAAATATCCCTTTTATCTCTTTTTTAACGTGTAAGATATCCGAAACTGTTGCGTAACACAAGTGGCCTTGTGTGAAAGACGCTCAACTGCCAACGTGTAGGTTCGTGGTTCCATCCCGGGGGTATTTTTCACTTATTTTTTCCTCAGCACGATAGTGCGGTATAAGGTGTTCAAAAAACTATGACATTGGGTCCTGATTCTTAGAAGACCGTACACAGACGGTCCTGGCAGTATTTGGAAATAATGACGTCCATCAGCAGTTGTCAAGTTACGTTGCTTTAAAGAAGCCATAGGTATACACTTTTTTGACAACTGTATTGCGCTTATGAATAAATGAGAGTTCTGAACTTTGGTTAAGAAATGAGAAGGGATTAGAAATCGTAGTATTTTTTTCATCTTCATTATGTTGGAAATAATAACCAAGAGTCCAAATAATTATGAGGTCATTTTATTTCTTCAAAAATTGTTACTTTGAGCACAATTAACATGACTGGATTTTAAAGGTACCTGCTTGGAAAGAACTCGTTACTGGCACTTTATCAGCTGCCACGTAACATGGGTGTAAAGTTGTTGTTTTCCCCTTGCGGTTTAGAACACGATTTTTGTCAACCATTCAATTTGCTGCTTCCCTCAATCTATATGACATCCAAATTTGTACCTGTGATCAATGATCATCAGCTTCGGGTGGTCTTCAATAATAACGTGTCAGTGTAATTCGTCACTTGACATTAAAGCTGCATTATTTTAACTGGGAAGAGTTATCGTATTGTACATGTTGCTTCAGCTTGAAACTTTGCTTGAGTTGAGAATCGACAATATTAAAGGTAAAATTTTACTGACATGACATGATTTTCACGTCAAACCTCACTAACATTTTCACTTGAACAATTTTGTACATGAATGCCATTGTACTGCTCCCTGCATAATAATTATGGATTACGTAAGTATTTTAGTGTGCTGCACCCTTTACTCGCGACGAGATCCAAAAGCCCGCCGCGAACGGCCATGCCCCGTAATTTTAATCGGGTTCGCTAAGATGTATAAGATGTCCGTAACTGTTGCGTAACACAAGTGGCCTTGTGTGAAAGACGCTCGCCTGCCAACGTGTAGGTTCGTGGTTCGATCCCGGGGGTATTTTTCACTTATTTTTTTCTCAGCACGATAGTGCGGTATAAGGTGTTTAAAAAACTCCCGCAAACACCAACGTCGCATGTGGCGCATCTAGATGGGTCACTGTCACGCTGGGACTGTTCTCGTAATCCAGGTTCGCGTCTTCGTATAGGGACACATGCGTTTGGTCGACTCGGCGGCCAAGGTCTAGGGGCCGCTGTGTTCCCTCCCTCACATGGCGCAGGGTCTACGGGCCTATATGGATGAGGGCAGGGAAGGACGTGCGGTGGACCGGTACCGAGGCCTTAAGAGCTCTAATAGATCCGTGCACACGGGACGACCCTGGAGGTCCCGGGGATCTGAAAGCTTGGTCTGACACCGCATAACTTTTTTTCTCGCAAACTTTGATTTTTTAAAGTGTTTCGTGTTTATTTTTTCTATTCATTTTTAGCTGTTTGGTATTTCGAAACAGCTTTAATTTTCGGTTTTTTTCTATACATTATGTTTTTCTCCCCTTTTTTGTCCATCTATTTCGGTGTTCCGAAACGGCTCTTGTCTTCGTTCTGCTTTGTTTTCCTATTCATTTTTTTTCTTAGTTGTTTCGGTCTTTCAAAAACAGCTCTTGTTTTCGTTTTTTGGAAATAACCCTTTTCACTTTTTTTTAACGTGTAAGATATCCGAAACTGTTGCGTAACACAAGTGGCCTTGTGTGAAAGACGCTCAACTGCCAACGTGTAGGTTCGTGGTTCCATCCCGGGGGTATTCTTCACTTATTTTTTTCTCAGCACGATAGTGCGGTATAAGGTGTTTAAAAAACTATGAAATTGGGTCCTGATTCTTAGAAGACCGCACACAGACGGTCCTGGCAGTAATTGGAAATAATGACGTCGATCAGCAGTTGTAAAGTTACGTTGCTTTAAAGAAGCCATAGGTATACACTTTTTTTGACAACTGTATTGCGCTTATGAATAACTGAGAGTTCTGAACTTTGGTTAAAAAATGAGAAGGGATTAGAAATCGTATTAATTTTTTCATCTTCATTATGTTGGAAATAATAACCAAGAGTCCAAATAATTATGAGGTCATTATATTTCTTCAAAAATTGTTACTTTGAGCACAATTCACGTGACATGAATTTAAAGGTACCTCCTTGGAAAGAACTCGTTACTGTCACTTTATCAGCTGCCACGTAACATGTGTGTAAAGTTGTGGTTTTCCCCTTGCGGTTTAGAACACGATTTTTGTCAACCATTCAATTTGCTGCTTCCCTCAATCTATATGAAATCCGAATTTGTACCTGTGATCAATGATCATCAGCTTCGGGTGGTCTTCAATAATAACGTGTCAGTGTAATTCGTCACTTGACATTAAAGCTGCATTATTTTAACTGGGAAGAGTTATCGTATTGTACATGTTGCTTCAGGTTGAAACTTTGCTTGAGTTGAGAATCGACAATATTAAAGGTAAAATTTTACTGACATGACATGATTTTCACGTCAAACCTCACTAACATTTTCACTTGAACAATTTTGTACATGCATGCCATTGTACTGCTCCCTGCATAATAATTATGGATAAGGGAAGTATTTTAGTGTGCTGCACCCTTTACTCGCGACGAAATCCAAAAGCCCGCCGCCAACGGCCATGCCCCGTAATTTTAATCGGGTTCGCTAAGATGTATAAGATGTCCGTAACTGTTGCGTAACACAAGTGGCCTTGTGTGAAAGACGCTCGCCTGCCAACGTGTAGGTTCGTGGTTCGATCCCGGGGGTATTTTTCACTTATTTTTTTCTCAGCACGATAGTGCGGTATAAGGTGTTTAAAAAACTCCCGCAAACACCAACGTCGCATGTGGCGCATCTAGATGGGTCACTGTCACGCTGGGACTGTTCTCGTAATCCAGGTTCGCGTCTTCGTACAGGGACACATGCGTTTGGTCGACTCGGCGGCCAAGGTCTAGGGGCCGCTGTGTTCCCTCCCTCACATGGCGCAGGGTCTACGGGCCTATATGGATGAGGGCAGGGAAGGACGTGCGGTGGACCGGTACCGAGGCCTTAAGAGCTCTAATAGATCCGTGCACACGGGACGACCCTGGAGGTCCCGGGGATCTGAAAGCTTGGTCTGACACCGCATATCTTTTTTTCTCGCAAACTTTGATTTTTTAAAGTGTTTCGTGTTTGTTTTTTCTATTCATTTTTAGCTGTTTGGTCTTCCGAAACAGCTTTTGTTTTCGTTTTTTTTCTATACATTTTGTTTTTTCTCCCCTTTTTTGTCCATCTATTTCGGTCTTCCGAAACGGCTCTTGTCTTCGTTCTGTTTTGTTTTCCTATTCATTTGTTTTTTTAGTTGTTTCGGTCTTTCAAAAACAGCTCTTGTTTTCGTTTTTTGTAAATAACACTTTTCACTTGTTTTAACGTGTAAGATATCCGAAACTGTTGCGTAACAGAAGTGGCCTTGTGTGAAAGACGCTCAACTGCCAACGTGTAGGTTCGTGGTTCCATCCCGGGGGTATTTTTCACTTATTTTTTTCTCAGCAAGATAGTGCGGTATAAGGTGTTTAAAAAACGATGAAATTGGGTCCTGATTCTTAGAAGACCGCACACAGACGGTCCTGGCTGTAATTGGAAATAATGACGTCGATCAGCAGTTGTAAAGTTACGTTGCTTTAAAGAAGCCATAGGTATACACTTTTTTTGACAACTGTATTGCGCTTATGAATAACTGATAGTTCTGAACTTTGGTTAAGAAATGAGAATGGATTAGAAATCGTATTAATTTTTTCATCTTCATTATGTTGGAAATAATAACCAAGAGTTCAAATAATTATGAGGTCATTATATTTCTTCAAAAATTGTCACTTTGAGCACAATTCACGTGACATGAATTTAAAGGTACCTGCTTGGAAAGAACTCGTTACTGTCACTTTATCAGCTGCCACGTAACATGTGTGTAAAGTTGTGGTTTTCCCCTTGCGGTTTAGAACACGATTTTTGTCAACCATTCAATTTGCTGCTTCCCTCAATCTATATGACATCCGAATTTGTACCTGTGATCAATGATCATCAGGTTCGGGTTGTCTTCAATAATAACGTGTCAGTGTAATTCGTCACTTGACATTAAAGCTGCATTATTTGAACTGGGAAGAGTTATCGTATTGTACATGTTGCTTCAGGTTGAAACTTTGCTTGAGTTGAGAATCGACAATATTAAAGGTAAAATTTTACTGACATGACATGATTTTCACGTCAAACCTCACTAACATTTTCACTTGAACAATTTTGTACATGCATGCCATTGTACTGCTCCCTGCATAATAATTATGGATAAGGGAAGTATTTTAGTTTGCTGCACCCTTTACTCGCGACGAAATCCAAAAGCCCGCCGCCAACGGCCATGCCCCGTAATTTTAATCGGGTTCGCTAAGATGTATAAGATGTCCGTAACTGTTGCGTAACACAAGTGGCCTTGTGTGAAAGACGCTCGCCTGCCAACGTGTAGGTTCGTGGTTCGATCCCGGGGGTATTTTTCACTTATTTTTTTCTCAGCACGATAGTGCGGTATAAGGCGTTTAAAAAACTCCCGCAAACACCAACGTCGCATGTGGCGCATCTAGATGGGTCACTGTCACGCTGGGACTGTTCTCGTAATCCAGGTTCGCGTCTTCGTACAGGGACACATGCGTTTGGTCGACTCGGCGGCCAAGGTCTAGGGGCCGCTGTGTTCCCTCCCTCACATGGCGCAGGGTCTACGGGCCTATATGGATGAGGGCAGGGAAGGACGTGCGGTGGACCGGTACCGAGGCCTTAAGAGCTCTAATAGATCCGTGCACACGGGACGACCCTGGAGGTCCCGGGGATCTGAAAGCTTGGTCTGACACCGCATATCTTTTTTTCTCGCAAACTTTGATTTTTTAAAGTGTTTCGTGTTTGTTTTTTCTATTCATTTTTAGCTGTTTGGTCTTCCGAAACAGCTTTTGTTTTCGTTTTTTTTCTATACATTTTCTTTTTTCTCCCCTTTTTTGTCCATCTATTTCGGTCTTCCGAAACGGCTCTTGTCTTCGTTCTGTTTTGTTTTCCTATTCATTTGTTTTTTTAGTTGTTTCGGTCTTTCAAAAACAGCTCTTGTTTTCGTTTTTTGTAAATAACACTTTTCACTTGTTTTAACGTGTAAGATATCCGAAACTGTTGCGTAACAGAAGTGGCCTTGTGTGAAAGACGCTCAACTGCCAACGTGTAGGTTCGTGGTTCCATCCCGGGGGTATTTTTCACTTATTTTTTTCTCAGCAAGATAGTGCGGTATAAGGTGTTTAAAAAACGATGAAATTGGGTCCTGATTCTTAGAAGACCGCACACAGACGGTCCTGGCTGTAATTGGAAATAATGACGTCGATCAGCAGTTGTAAAGTTACGTTGCTTTAAAGAAGCCATAGGTATACACTTTTTTTGACAACTGTATTGCGCTTATGAATAACTGATAGTTCTGAACTTTGGTTAAGAAATGAGAATGGATTAGAAATCGTATTAATTTTTTCATCTTCATTATGTTGGAAATAATAACCAAGAGTTCAAATAATTATGAGGTCATTATATTTCTTCAAAAATTGTCACTTTGAGCACAATTCACGTGACATGAATTTAAAGGTACCTGCTTGGAAAGAACTCGTTACTGTCACTTTATCAGCTGCCACGTAACATGGGTGTAAAGTTGTGGTTTTCCCCTTGCGGTTTAGAACACGATTTTTGTCAACCATTCAATTTGCTGCTTCCCTCAATCTATATGACATCCGAATTTGTACCTGTGATCAATGATCATCAGGTTCGGGTTGTCTTCAATAATAACGTGTCAGTGTAATTCGTCACTTGACATTAAAGCTGCATTATTTGAACTGGGAAGAGTTATCGTATTGTACATGTTGCTTCAGGTTGAAACTTTGCTTGAGTTGAGAATCGACAATATTAAAGGTAAAATTTTACTGACATGACATGATTTTCACGTCAAACCTCACTAACATTTTCACTTGAACAAGTTTGTACATGCATGCCATTGTACTGCTCCCTGCATAATAATTACGGATAAGGGAAGTATTTTAGTGTGCTGCACCCTTTACTCGCGACGAAATCCAAAAGCCCGCCGCCAACGGCCATGCCCCGTAATTTTAATCGGGTTCGCTAAGATGTATAAGATGTCCGTAACTGTTGCGTAACACAAGTGGCCTTGTGTGAAAGACGCTCGCCTGCCAACGTGTAGGTTCGTGGTTCGATCCCGGGGGTATTTTTCACTTATTTTTTTCTCAGCACGATAGTGCGGTATAAGGTGTTTAAAAAACTCCCGCAAACACCAACGTCGCATGTGGCGCATCTAGATGGGTCACTGTCACGCTGGGACTGTTCTCGTAATCCAGGTTCGCGTCTTCGTACAGGGACACATGCGTTTGGTCGACTCGGCGGCCAAGGTGTAGGGGCCGCTGTGTTCCCTCCCTCACATGGCGCAGGGTCTACGGGCCTATATGGATGAGGGCAGGGAAGGACGTGCGGTGGACCGGTACCGAGGCCTTAAGAGCTCTAATAGATCCGTGCACACGGGACGACCCTGGAGGTCCCGGGGATCTGAAAGCTTGGTCTGACACCGCATAACTTTTTTTCTGGCAAACTTTGATTTTTTAAAGTGTTTCGTGTTTGTTTTTTCTATTCATTTTTAGCTGTTTGGTCTTCCGAAACAGCTTTTGTTTTCGTTTTTTTTCTATACATTTTGTTTTTTCTCCCCTTTTTTGTCCATCTATTTCGGTCTTCCGAAACGGCTCTTGTCTTCGTTCTGTTTTGTTTTCCTATTCACTTTTTTTCTTAGTTGTTTCGGTCTTTCAAAAACAGCTCTTGTTTTCGTTTTTTGTAAATAACACTTTTCACTTGTTTTAACGTGTAAGATATCCGAAACTGTTGCGTAACAGAAGTGGCCTTGTGTGAAAGACGCTCAACTGCCAACGTGTAGGTTCGTGGTTCCATCCCGGGGGTATTTTTCACTTATTTTTTTCTCAGCAAGATAGTGCGGTATAAGGTGTTTAAAAAACTATGAAATTGGGTCCTGATTCTTAGAAGACCGCAGACAGACGGTCCTGGCAGTAATTGGAAATAATGACGTCGATCAGCAGTTGTAAAGTTACGTTGCTTTAAAGAAGCCATAGGTATACACTTTTTTTGACAACTGTATTGCGCTTATGAATAACTGATAGTTCTGAACTTTGGTTAAGAAATGAGAAGGGATTAGAAATCGTATTAATTTTTTCATCTTCATTATGTTGGAAATAATAACCAAGAGTCCAAATAATTATGAGGTCATTATATTTCTTCAAAAATTGTCACTTTGAGCACAATTCACGTGACATGAATTTAAAGGTACCTGCTTGGAAAGAACTCGTTACTGTCACTTTATCAGCTGCCACGTAACATGGGTGTAAAGTTGTGGTTTTCCCCTTGCGGTTTAGAACACGATTTTTGTCAACCATTCAATTTGCTGCTTCCCTCAATCTATATGACATCCGAATTTGTACCTGTGATCAATGATCATCAGGTTCGGGTGGTCTTCAATAATAAGGTGTCAGTGTAATTCGTCACTTGACATTAAAGCTGCATTATTCTAACTGGGAAGAGTTATCGTATTGTACATGTTGCTTCAGGTTGAAACTTTGCTTGAGTTGAGAATCGACAATATTAAAGGTAAAATTTTACTGACATGACATGATTTTCACGTCAAACCTCACTAACATTTTCACTTGAACAATTTTGTACATGCATGCCATTGTCCTGCTCCCTGCATAATAATTATGGATAAGGGAAGTATTTTAGTGTGCTGCACCCTTTACTCGCGACGAAATCCAAAAGCCCGCCGCCAACGGCCATGCCCCGTAATTTTAATCGGGTTCGCTAAGATGTATAAGATGTCCGTAACTGTTGCGTAACACAAGTGGCCTTGTGTGAAAGACGCTCGCCTGCCAACGTGTAGGTTCGTGGTTCGATCCCGGGGGTATTTTTCACTTATTTTTTTCTCAGCACGATAGTGCGGTATAAGGTGTTTAAAAAACTCCCGCAAACACCAACGTCGCATGTGGCGCATCTAGATGGGTCACTGTCACGCTGGGACTGTTCTCGTAATCCAGGTTCGCGTCTTCGTACAGGGACACATGCGTTTGGTCGACTCGGCGGCCAAGGTGTAGGGGCCGCTGTGTTCCCTCCCTCACATGGCGCAGGGTCTACGGGCCTATATGGATGAGGGCAGGGAAGGACGTGCGGTGGACCGGTACCGAGGCCTTAAGAGCTCTAATAGATCCGTGCACACGGGACGACCCTGGAGGTCCCGGGGATCTGAAAGCTTGGTCTGACACCGCATAACTTTTTTTCTGGCAAACTTTGATTTTTTAAAGTGTTTCGTGTTTGTTTTTTCTATTCATTTTTAGCTGTTTGGTCTTCCGAAACAGCTTTTGTTTTCGTTTTTTTTCTATACATTTTGTTTTTTCTCCCCTTTTTTGTCCATCTATTTCGGTCTTCCGAAACGGCTCTTGTCTTCGTTCTGTTTTGTTTTCCTATTCATTTTTTTTCTTAGTTGTTTCGGTCTTTCAAAAACAGCTCTTGTTTTCGTTTTTTGTAAATAACACTTTTCACTTGTTTTAACGTGTAAGATATCCGAAACTGTTGCGTAACAGAAGTGGCCTTGTGTGAAAGACGCTCAACTGCCAACGTGTAGGTTCGTGGTTCCATCCCGGGGGTATTTTTCACTTATTTTTTTCTCAGCAAGATAGTGCGGTATAAGGTGTTTAAAAAACTATGAAATTGGGTCCTGATTCTTAGAAGACCGCAGACAGACGGTCCTGGCAGTAATTGGAAATAATGACGTCGATCAGCAGTTGTAAAGTTACGTTGCTTTAAAGAAGCCATAGGTATACACTTTTTTTGACAACTGTATTGCGCTTATGAATAACTGATAGTTCTGAACTTTGGTTAAGAAATGAGAAGGGATTAGAAATCGTATTAATTTTTTCATCTTCATTATGTTGGAAATAATAACCAAGAGTCCAAATAATTATGAGGTCATTATATTTCTTCAAAAATTGTCACTTTGAGCACAATTCACGTGACATGAATTTAAAGGTACCTGCTTGGAAAGAACTCGTTACTGTCACTTTATCAGCTGCCACGTAACATGGGTGTAAAGTTGTGGTTTTCCCCTTGCGGTTTAGAACACGATTTTTGTCAACCATTTAATTTGCTGCTTCCCTCAATCTATATGACATCCGAATTTGTACCTGTGATCAATGATCATCAGGTTCGGGTGGTCTTCAATAATAAGGTGTCAGTGTAATTCGTCACTTGACATTAAAGCTGCATTATTCTAACTGGGAAGAGTTATCGTATTGTACATGTTGCTTCAGGTTGAAACTTTGCTTGAGTTGAGAATCGACAATATTAAAGGTAAAATTTTACTGACATGACATGATTTTCACGTCAAACCTCACTAACATTTTCACTTGAACAATTTTGTACATGCATGCCATTGTCCTGCTCCCTGCATAATAATTATGGATAAGGGAAGTATTTTAGTGTGCTGCACCCTTTACTCGCGACGAAATCCAAAAGCCCGCCGCCAACGGCCATGCCCCGTAATTTTAATCGGGTTCGCTAAGATGTATAAGATGTCCGTAACTGTTGCGTAACACAAGTGGCCTTGTGTGAAAGACGCTCGCCTGCCAACGTGTAGGTTCGTGGTTCGATCCCGGGGGTATTTTTCACTTATTTTTTTCTCAGCACGATAGAGCGGTATAAGGTGTTTAAAAAACTCCCGCAAACACCAACGTCGCATGTGGCGCATCTAGATGGGTCACTGTCACGCTGGGACTGTTCTCGTAATCCAGGTTCGCGTCTTCGTACAGGGACACATGCGTTTGGTCGACTCGGCGGCCAAGGTGTAGGGGCCGCTGTGTTCCCTCCCTCACATGGCGCAGGGTCTACGGGCCTATATGGATGAGGGCAGGGAAGGACGTGCGGTGGACCGGTACCGAGGCCTTAAGAGCTCTAATAGATCCGTGCACACGGGACGACCCTGGAGGTCCCGGGGATCTGAAAGCTTGGTCTGACACCGCATAACTTTTTTTCTGGCAAACTTTGATTTTTTAAAGTGTTTCGTGTTTGTTTTTTCTATTCATTTTTAGCTGTTTGGTCTTCCGAAACAGCTTTTGTTTTCGTTTTTTTTCTATACATTTTGTTTTTTCTCCCCTTTTTTGTCCATCTATTTCGGTCTTCCGAAACGGCTCTTGTCTTCGTTCTGTTTTGTTTTCCTATTCATTTTTTTTCTTAGTTGTTTCGGTCTTTCAAAAACAGCTCTTGTTTTCGTTTTTTGTAAATAACACTTTTCACTTGTTTTAACGTGTAAGATATCCGAAACTGTTGCGTAACAGAAGTGGCCTTGTGTGAAAGACGCTCAACTGCCAACGTGTAGGTTCGTGGTTCCATCCCGGGGGTATTTTTCACTTATTTTTTTCTCAGCAAGATAGTGCGGTATAAGGTGTTTAAAAAACTATGAAATTGGGTCCTGATTCTTAGAAGACCGCAGACAGACGGTCCTGGCAGTAATTGGAAATAATGACGTCGATCAGCAGTTGTAAAGTTACGTTGCTTTAAAGAAGCCATAGGTATACACTTTTTTTGACAACTGTATTGCGCTTATGAATAACTGATAGTTCTGAACTTTGGTTAAGAAATGAGAAGGGATTAGAAATCGTATTAATTTTTTCATCTTCATTATGTTGGAAATAATAACCAAGAGTCCAAATAATTATGAGGTCATTATATTTCTTCAAAAATTGTCACTTTGAGCACAATTCACGTGACATAAATTTAAAGGTACCTGCTTGGAAAGAACTCGTTACTGTCACTTTATCAGCTGCCACGTAACATGGGTGTAAAGTTGTGGTTTTCCCCTTGCGGTTTAGAACACGATTTTTGTCAACCATTCAATTTGCTGCTTCCCTCAATCTATATGACATCCGAATTTGTACCTGTGATCAATGATCATCAGGTTCGGGTGGTCTTCAATAATAAGGTGTCAGTGTAATTCGTCACTTGACATTAAAGCTGCATTATTTTAACTGGGAAGAGTTATCGTATTGTACATGTTGCTTCAGGTTGAAACTTTGCTTGAGTTGAGAATCGACAATATTAAAGGTAAAATTTTACTGACATGACATGATTTTCACGTCAAACCTCACTAACATTTTCACTTGAACAATTTTGTACATGCATGCCATTGTACTGCTCCCTGCATAATAATTATGGATAAGGGAAGTATTTTAGTTTGCTGCACCCTTTACTCGCGACGAAATCCAAAAGCCCGCCGCCAACGGCCATGCCCCGTAATTTTAATCGGGTTCGCTAAGATGTATAAGATGTCCGTAACTGTTGCGTAACACAAGTGGCCTTGTGTGAAAGACGCTCGCCTGCCAACGTGTAGGTTCGTGGTTCGATCCCGGGGGTATTTTTCACTTATTTTTTTCTCAGCACGATAGTGCGGTATAAGGTGTTTAAAAAACTCCCGCAAACACCAACGTCGCATGTGGCGCATCTAGATGGGTCACTGTCACGCTGGGACTGTTCTCGTAATCCAGGTTCGCGTCTTCGTACAGGGACACATGCGTTTGGTCGACTCGGCGGCCAAGGTGTAGGGGCCGCTGTGTTCCCTCCCTCACATGGCGCAGGGTCTACGGGCCTATATGGATGAGGGCAGGGAAGGACGTGCGGTGGACCGGTACCGAGGCCTTAAGAGCTCTAATAGATCCGTGCACACGGGACGACCCTGGAGGTCCCGGGGATCTGAAAGCTTGGTCTGACACCGCATAACTTTTTTTCTGGCAAACTTTGATTTTTTAAAGTGTTTCGTGTTTGTTTTTTCTATTCATTTTTAGCTGTTTGGTCTTCCGAAACAGCTTTTGTTTTCGTTTTTTTTCTATACATTTTGTTTTTTCTCCCCTTTTTTGTCCATCTATTTCGGTCTTCCGAAACGGCTCTTGTCTTCGTTCTGTTTTGTTTTCCTATTCATTTTTTTCTTAGTTGTTTCGGTCTTTCAAAAACAGCTCTTGTTTTCGTTTTTTGTAAATAACACTTTTCACTTGTTTTAACGTGTAAGATATCAGAAACTGTTGCGTAACAGAAGTGGCCTTGTGTGAAAGACGCTCAACTGCCAACGTGTAGGTTCGTGGTTCCATCCCGGGGGTATTTTTCACTTATTTTTTTCTCAGCAAGATAGTGCGGTATAAGGTGTTTAAAAAACTATGAAATTGGGTCCTGATTCTTAGAAGACCGCAGACAGACGGTCCTGGCAGTAATTGGAAATAATGACGTCGATCAGCAGTTGTAAAGTTACGTTGCTTTAAAGAAGCCATAGGTATACACTTTTTTTTGACAACTGTATTGCGCTTATGAATAACTGATAGTTCTGAACTTTGGTTAAGAAATGAGAAGGGATTAGAAATCGTATTAATTTTTTCATCTTCATTATGTTGGAAATAATAACCAAGAGTCCAAATAATTATGAGGTCATTATATTTCTTCAAAAATTGTCACTTTGAGCACAATTCACGTGACATGAATTTAAAGGTACCTGCTTGGAAAGAACTCGTTACTGTCACTTTATCAGCTGCCACGTAACATGTGTGTAAAGTTGTGGTTTTCCCCTTGCGGTTTAGAACACGATTTTTGTCAACCATTCAATTTGCTGCTTCCCTCAATCTATATGACATCCGAATTTGTACCTGTGATCAATGATCATCAGGTTCGGGTGGTCTTCAATAATAAGGTGTCAGTGTAATTCGTCACTTGACATTAAAGCTGCATTATTTTAACTGGGAAGAGTTATCGTATTGTACATGTTGCTTCAGGTTGAAACTTTGCTTGAGTTGAGAATCGACAATATTAAAGGTAAAATTTTACTGACATGACATGATTTTCACGTCAAACCTCACTAACATTTTCACTTGAACAATTTTGTACATGCATGCCATTGTACTGCTCCCTGCATAATAATTATGGATAAGGGAAGTATTTTAGTTTGCTGCACCCTTTACTCGCGACGAAATCCAAAAGCCCGCCGCCAACGGCCATGCCCCGTAATTTTAATCGGGTTCGCTAAGATGTATAAGATGTCCGTAACTGTTGCGTAACACAAGTGGCCTTGTGTGAAAGACGCTCGCCTGCCAACGTGTAGGTTCGTGGTTCGATCCCGGGGGTATTTTTCACTTATTTTTTTCTCAGCACGATAGTGCGGTATAAGGTGTTTAAAAAACTCCCGCAAACACCAACGTCGCATGTGGCGCATCTAGATGGGTCACTGTCACGCTGGGACTGTTCTCGTAATCCAGGTTCGCGTCTTCGTACAGGGACACATGCGTTTGGTCGACTCGGCGGCCAAGGTCTAGGGGCCGCTGTGTTCCCTCCCTCACATGGCGCAGGGTCTACGGGCCTATATGGATGAGGGCAGGGAAGGACGTGCGGTGGACCGGTACCGAGGCCTTAAGAGCTCTAATAGATCCGTGCACACGGGACGACCCTGGAGGTCCCGGGGATCTGAAAGCTTGGTCTGACACCGCATAACTTTTTTTTCTGGCAAACTTTGATTTTTTAAAGTGTTTCGTGTTTGTTTTTTCTATTCATTTTTAGCTGTTTGGTCTTCCGAAACAGCTTTTGTTTTCGTTTTTTTTCTATACATTTTGTTTTTTCTCCCCTTTTTTGTCCATCTATTTTGGTCTTCCGAAACGGCTCTTGTCTTCGTTCTGTTTTGTTTTCCTATTCATTGTTTTTCTTAGTTGTTTCGGTCTTTCAAAAACAGCTCTTGTTTTCGTTTTTTGTAAACAACACTTTTCACTTGTTTTAACGTGTAAGATATCCGAAACTGTTGCATAACAGAAGTGGCCTTGTGTGAAAGACGCTCAACTGCCAACGTGTAGGTTCGTGGTTCCATCCCGGGGGTATTTTTCACTTATTTTTTTCTCAGCAAGATAGTGCGGTATAAGGTGTTTAAAAAACTATGAAATTGGGTCCTGATTCTTAGAAGACCGCAGACAGACGGTCCTGGCAGTAATTGGAAATAATGACGTCGATCAGCAGTTGTAAAGTTACGTTGCTTTAAAGAAGCCATAGGTATACACTTTTTTTGACAACTGTATTGCGCTTATGAATAACTGATAGTTCTGAACTTTGGTTAAGAAATGAGAAGGGATTAGAAATCGTATTAATTTTTTCATCTTCATTATGTTGGAAATAATAACCAAGAGTCCAAATAATTATGAGGTCATTATTTTTCTTCAAAAAATGTCACTTTGAGCACAATTCACGTGACATGAATTTAAAGGTACCTGCTTGGAAAGAACTCGTTACTGTCACTTTATCAGCTGCCACGTAACATGGGTGTAAAGTTGTGATTTTCCCCTTGCGGTTTAGAACACGATTTTTGTCAACCATTCAATTTGCTGCTTCCCTCAATCTATATGACATCAAAATTTGTACCTGTGATCAATGATCATCAGCTTCGGGTGGTATTCAATAATAACGTGTCAGTGTAATTCGTCACTTGACATTATAGCTGCATTATTTTAACAGGGAAGAGTTATCGTATTGTACATGTTGCTTTAGGTTGAAACTTTGCTTGAGTTGAGAATCGACAATATTAAAGGTAAAATTTTACTGACATGACATGATTTTCACGTCAAACCTCACTAACATTTTCACTTGAACAAGTTTGTACATGCATGCCATTGTACTGCTCCCTGCATAATAATTACGGATAAGGGAAGTATTTTAGTGTGCTGCACCCTTTACTCGCGACGAAATCCAAAAGCCCGCCGCCAACGGCCATGCCCCGTAATTTTAATCGGGTTCGCTAAGATGTATAAGATGTCCGTAACTGTTGCGTAACACAAGTGGCCTTGTGTGAAAGACGCTCGCCTGCCAACGTGTAGGTTCGTGGTTCGATCCCGGGGGTATTTTTCACTTATTTTTTTCTCAGCACGATAGTGTGGTATAAGGTGTTTAAAAAACTCCCGCAAACACCAACGTCGCATGTGGCGCATCTAGATGGGTCACTGTCACGCTGGGACTGTTCTCGTAATCCAGGTTCGCGTCTTCGTACAGGGACACATGCGTTTGGTCGACTCGGCGGCCAAGGTCTAGGGGCCGCTGTGTTCCCTCCCTCACATGGCGCAGGGTCTACGGGCCTATATGGATGAGGGCAGGGAAGGACGTGCGGTGGACCGGTACCGAGGCCTTAAGAGCTCTTATAGATCCGTGCACACGGGACGACCCTGGAGGTCCCGGGGATCTGAAAGCTTGGTCTGACACCGCATAACTTTTTTTCTGGCAAACTTTGATTCTTTAAAGTGTTTCGTGTTTGTTTTTTCTATTCATTTTTAGCTGTTTGGTCTTCCGAAACAGCTTTTGTTTTCGGTTTTTTTCTATACGTTTTGTTTTCTCCCCTTTTTGTCCATCTATTTCGGTCTTCCGAAACGGCTCTTGTCTTCGTTCTGTTTTGTTTTCCTATTCATTTTTTTTCTTAGTTGTTTCGGTCTTTCAAAAACAGCTCTTGTTTTCGTTTTTTGTAAATAACCCTTTTCACTTTTTTTTTAACGTGTAAGATATCCGAGACTGTTGCGTAACACAAGTGGCCTTGTGTGAAAGACGCTCAACTGCCAACGTGTAGGTTCGTGGTTCCATCCCGGGGGTATTTTTCACTAATTTTTTTCTCAGCAAGATAGTGCGGTATAAGGTGTTTAAAAAACTATGAAATTGGGTCCTGATTTATAGAAGACCGTACACAGACGGTCCTGGCAGTAATTGGAAATAATGACGTCGATCAGCAGTTGTCAAGTTACGTTGCTTTAAAAAAGTCATAGGTATACACTTTTTTGACAACTGTATTGTGCTTATGAATAACTGAGAGTTCTGAACTTTGGTTTTGAAATGAGAAGGGATTAGAAATCGTATTAATTTTTTCATCTTCATTATGTTGGAAATAATAACCAAGAGTCCAAATAATTATGAGGTCATTATATTTCTTCAAAAATTGTTACTTTGAGCACAATTCACGTGACATGAATTTAAAGGTACCTGCTTGGAAAGAACTCGTTACTGTCACTTTATCAGCTGCCACGTAACATGGGTGTAAATTTGTGGTTTTCCCCTTGCGGTTTAGACCACGATTTTTGTCAACCATTCAATTTGCTGCTTCCCTCAATCTATATGACATCCGAATTTGTACCGTTTGATCAATGATCATCAGCTTCGGGTGGTCTTCAATAATAACGTTACAGTGTAATTCGTCACTTGACATTAAAGCTGCATTATTTTAACTGGGAAGAGTTATCGTATTGTACATGTTGCTTCAGGTTGAAACTTTGCTTGAGTTGAGAATCGACAATATTAAAGGTAAAATTTTACTGACATGACATGATTTTCACGTCAAACCTCACTAACATTTTCACTTGAACAATTTTGTACATGCATGCCATTGTACTGCTCCCTGCATAATAATTATGGATAAGGGAATTATTTTAGTGTGCTGCACCCTTTACTCGCGACGAAATCCAAAAGCCCGCCGCCAACGGCCATGCCCCGTAATTTTAATCGGGTTCGCTAAGATGTATAAGATGTCCGTAACTGTTGCGTAACACAAGTGGCCTTGTGTGAAAGACGCTCAACTGCCAACGTGTAGGTTCGTGGTTCCATCCCGGGGGTATTTTTCACTTATTTTTTTCTCAGCAAGATAGTGCGGTATAAGGTGTTTAAAAAACTATGAAATTGGGTCCTGATTCTTAGAAGACCGCAGACAGACGGTCCTGGCAGTAATTGGAAATAATGACGTCGATCAGCAGTTGTCAAGTTACGTTGCTTTAAAAAAGTCATAGGTATACACTTTTTTGACAACTGTATTGTGCTTATGAATAACTGAGAGTTCTGAACTTTGGTTAAGAAATGAGAAGGGATTAGAAATCGTATTAATTTGTTCATCTTCATTATGTTGGAAATAATAACCAAGAGTCCAAATAATTATGAGGTCATTATATTTCTTCAAAAATTGTTACTTTGAGCACAATTCACGTGACATGAATTGAAAGGTACCTGCTTGGAAAGAACTCGTTACTGTCACTTTATCAGCTGCCACGTAACATGGTTGTAAATTTGTGGTTTTCCCCTTGCGGTTTAGAACACGATTTTTGTCAACCATTCAATTTGCTGCTTCCCTCAATCTATATGACATCCGAATTTGTACCTGTGATCAATGATCATCAGCTTTGGGTGTTCTTCAATAATAAGGTGTCAGTGTAATTCGTCACTTGACATTAAAGCTGCATTATTTTAACTGGGAAGAGTTATCGTATTGTACATGTTGCTTCAGAATGAAACTTTGCTTGAGTTGAGAATCGACAATATTAAAGGTAAAATTTTACTGACATGACATGATTTTCACGTCAAACCTCACTAACATTTTCACTTGAACAATTTTGTACATGCATGCCATTGTACTGCTCCCTGCATAATAATTATGGATTACGGAATTATTTTAGTGTGCTGCACCCTTTACTCGCGACGAAATCCAAAAGCCCGCCGCCAACGGCCATGCCCCGTAATTTTAATCGGGTTCGCTAAGATGTATAAGATGTCCGTAACTGTTGCGTAACACAAGTGGCCTTGTGTGAAAGACGCTCGCCTGCCAACGTGTAGGTTCGTGGTTCGATCCCGGGGTTTTTTTTCACTTATTTTTTTCTCAGCACGATAGTGCGGTGGAAGGTGTTTAAAAAACTCCCGCAAACACCAACGTCGCATGTGGCGCATCTAGATGGGTCACTGTCACGCTGGGACTGTTCTCGTAATCCAGGTTCGCGTCTTCGTACAGGGACACATGCGTTTGGTCGACTCGGCGGCCAAGGTCTAGGGGCCGCTGTGTTCCCTCCCTCACATGGCGCAGGGTCTACGGGCCTATATGGATGAGGGCAGGGAAGGACGTGCGGTGGACCGGTACCGAGGCCTTAAGAGCTCTAATAGATCCGTGCACACGGGACGACCCTGGAGGTCCCGGGGATCTGAAAGCTTGGTCTGACACCGCATAACTTTTTTTCTGGCAAACTTTGATTTTTTAAAGTGTTTCGTGTTTGTTTTTTCTATTCATTTTTAGCTGTTTGGTCTTCCGAAACAGCTTTTGTTTTCGTTTTTTTTCTATACATTTTGTTTTTTCTCCCCTTTTTTGTCCATCTATTTCGGTCTTCCGAAACGGCTCTTGTCTTCGTTCTGTTTTGTTTTCCTATTCATTTTTTTTCTTAGTTGTTTCGGTCTTTCAAAAACAGCTCTTGTTTTCGTTTTTTGTAAATAACACTTTTCACTTGTTTTAACGTGTAAGATATCCGAAACTGTTGCGTAACAGAAGTGGCCTTGTGTGAAAGACGCTCAACTGCCAACGTGTAGGTTCGTGGTTCCATCCCGGGGGTATTTTCACTTATTTTTTTCTCAGCAAGATAGTGCGGTATAAGGTGTTTAAAAAACTATGAAATTGGGTCCTGATTCTTAGAAGACCGCAGACAGACGGTCCTGGCAGTAATTGGAAATAATGACGTCGATCAGCAGTTGTAAAGTTACGTTGCTTTAAAGAAGCCATAGGTATACACTTTTTTTGACAACTTTATTGCGCTTATGAATAACTGATAGTTCTGAACTTTGGTTAAGAAATGAGAAGGGATTAGAAATCGTATTAATTTTTTCATCTTCATTATGTTGGAAATAATAACCAAGAGTCCAAATAATTATGAGGTCATTATATTTCTTCAAAAATTGTCACTTTGAGCACAATTCACGTGACATGAATTTAAAGGTACCTGCTTGGAAAGAACTCGTTACTGTCACTTTATCAGCTGCCACGTAACATGGGTGTAAAGTTGTGGTTTTCCCCTTGCGGTTTAGAACACGATTTTTGTCAACCATTCAATTTGCTGCTTCCCTTAATCTATATGACATCCGAATTTGTACCTGTGATCAATGATCATCAGGTTCGGGTGGTCTTCAATAATAAGGTGTCAGTGTAATTCGTCACTTGACATTAAAGCTGCATTATTTTAACTGGGAAGAGTTATCGTATTGTACATGTTGCTTCAGGTTGAAACTTTGCTTGAGTTGAGAATCGACAATATTAAAGGTAAAATTTTACTGACATGACATGATTTTCACGTCAAACCTCACTAACATTTTCACTTGAACAATTTTGTACATGCATGCCATTGTACTGCTCCCTGCATAATAATTATGGATAAGGGAAGTATTTTAGTATGCTGCACCCTTTACTCGCGACGAAATCCAAAAGCCCGCCGCCAACGGCCATGCCCCGTAATTTTAATCGGGTTCGCTAAGATGTATAAGATGTCCGTAACTGTTGCGTAACACAAGTGGCCTTGTGTGAAAGACGCTCGCCTGCCAACGTGTAGGTTCGTGGTTCGATCCCGGGGGTATTTTTCACTTATTTTTTTCTCAGCACGATAGTGCGGTATAAGGTGTTTAAAAAACTCCCGCAAACACCAACGTCGCATGTGGCGCATCTAGATGGGTCACTGTCACGCTGGGACTGTTCTCGTAATCCAGGTTCGCGTCTTCGTACAGGGACACATGCGTTTGGTCGACTCGGCGGCCAAGGTCTAGGGGCCGCTGTGTTCCCTCCCTCACATGGCGCAGGGTCTACGGGCCTATATGGATGAGGGCAGGGAAGGACGTGCGGTGGACCGGTACCGAGGCCTTAAGAGCTCTAATAGATCCGTGCACACGGGACGACCCTGGAGGTCCCGGGGATCTGAAAGCTTGGTCTGACACCGCATAACTTTTTTTCTGGCAAACTTTGATTTTTTAAAGTGTTTCGTGTTTGTTTTTTCTATTCATTTTTAGCTGTTTGGTCTTCCGAAACAGCTTTTGTTTTCGTTTTTTTTCTATACATTTTGTTTTTTCTCCCCTTTTTTGTCCATCTATTTTGGTCTTCCGAAACGGCTCTTGTCTTTGTTCTGTTTTGTTTTCCTATTCATTTTTTTTCTTAGTTGTTTCGGTCTTTCAAAAACAGCTCTTGTTTTCGTTTTTTGTAAATAACACTTTTCACTTGTTTTAACGTGTAAGATATCCGAAACTGTTGCATAACAGAAGTGGCCTTGTGTGAAAGACGCTCAACTGCCAACGTGTAGGTTCGTGGTTCCATCCCGGGGGTATTTTTCACTTATTTTTTTCTCAGCAAGATAGTGCGGTATAAGGTGTTTAAAAAACTATGAAATTGGGTCCTGATTCTTAGAAGACCGCAGACAGACGGTCCTGGCAGTAATTGGAAATAATGACGTCGATCAGCAGTTGTAAAGTTACGTTGCTTTAAAGAAGCCATAGGTATACACTTTTTTTGACAACTGTATTGCGCTTATGAATAACTGATAGTTCTGAACTTTGGTTAAGAAATGAGAAGGGATTAGAAATCGTATTAATTTTTTCATCTTCATTATGTTGGAAATAATAACCAAGAGTCCAAATAATTATGAGGTCATTATTTTTCTTCAAAAAATGTCACTTTGAGCACAATTCACGTGACATGAATTTAAAGGTACCTGCTTGGAAAGAACTCGTTACTGTCACTTTATCAGCTGCCACGTAACATGGGTGTAAAGTTGTGATTTTCCCCTTGCGGTTTAGAACACGATTTTTGTCAACCATTCAATTTGCTGCTTCCCTCAATCTATATGACATCAGAATTTGTACCTGTGATCAATGATCATCAGCTTCGGGTGGTATTCAATAATAACGTGTCAGTGTAATTCGTCACTTGACATTATAGCTGCATTATTTTAACAGGGAAGAGTTATCGTATTGTACATGTTGCTTCAGGTTGAAACTTTGCTTGAGTTGAGAATCGACAATATTAAAGGTAAAATTTTACTGACATGACATGATTTTCACGTCAAACCTCACTAACATTTTCACTTGAACAAGTTTGTACATGCATGCCATTGTACTGCTCCCTGCATAATAATTACGGATAAGGGAAGTATTTTAGTGTGCTGCACCCTTTACTCGCGACGAAATCCAAAAGCCCGCCGCCAACGGCCATGCCCCGTAATTTTAATCGGGTTCGCTAAGATGTATAAGATGTCCGTAACTGTTGCGTAACACAAGTGGCCTTGTGTGAAAGACGCTCGCCTGCCAACGTGTAGGTTCGTGGTTCGATCCCGGGGGTATTTTTCACTTTTTTTTTCTCAGCACGATAGTGTGGTATAAGGTGTTTAAAAAACTCCCGCAAACACCAACGTCGCATGTGGCGCATCTAGATGGGTCACTGTCACGCTGGGACTGTTCTCGTAATCCAGGCTCGCGTCTTCGTACAGGGACACATGCGTTTGGTCGACTCGGCGGCCAAGGTCTAGGGGCCGCTGTGTTCCCTCCCTCACATGGCGCAGGGTCTACGGGCCTATATGGATGAGGGCAGGGAAGGACGTGCGGTGGACCGGTACCGAGGCCTTAAGAGCTCTTATAGATCCGTGCACACGGGACGACCCTGGAGGTCCCGGGGATCTGAAAGCTTGGTCTGACACCGCATAACCTTTTTTTCTCGCAAACTTTGATTCTTTAAAGTGTTTCGTGTTTGTTTTTTCTATTCATTTTTAGCTGTTTGGTCTTCCGAAACAGCTTTTGTTTTCGGTTTTTTTCTATACGTTTTGTTTTTTCTCCCCTTTTTTGTCCATCTATTTCGGTCTTCCGAAACGGCTCTTGTCTTCGTTCTGTTTTGTTTTCCTATTCATTTTTTTTCTTAGTTGTTTCGGTCTTTCAAAAACAGCTCTTGTTTTCGTTTTTTGTAAATAACCCTTTTCACTTTTTTTTTAACGTGTAAGATATCCGAGACTGTTGCGTAACACAAGTGGCCTTGTGTGAAAGACGCTCAACTGCCAACGTGTAGGTTCGTGGTTCCATCCCGGGGGTATTTTTCACTAATTTTTTTCTCAGCACGATAGTGCGGTATAAGGTGTTTAAAAAACTATGAAATTGGGTCCTGATTCTTAGAAGACCGTACACAGACGGTCCTGGCAGTAATTGGAAATAATGACGTCCATCAGCAGTTGTCAAGTTACGTTGCTTTAAAAAAGTCATAGGTATACACTTTTTTGACAACTGTATTGTGCTTATGAATAACTGAGAGTTCTGAACTTTGGTTTTGAAATGAGAAGGGATTAGAAATCGTATTAATTTTTTCATCTTCATTATGTTGGAAATAATAACCAAGAGTCCAAATAATTATGAGGTCATTATATTTCTTCAAAAATTGTTACTTTGAGCACAATTCACGTGACATGAATTTAAAGGTACCTGCTTGGAAAGAACTCGTTACTGTCACTTTATCAGCTGCCACGTAACATGGGTGTAAATTTGTGGTTTTCCCCTTGCGGTTTAGAACACGATTTTTGTCAACCATTCAATTTGCTGCTTCCCTCAATCTATATGACATCCGAATTTGTACCGTTTGATCAATGATCATCAGCTTCGGGTGGTCTTCAATAATAACGTTACAGTGTAATTCGTCACTTGACATTAAAGCTGCATTATTTTAACTGGGAAGAGTTATCGTATTGTACATGTTGCTTCAGGTTGAAACTTTGCTTGAGTTGAGAATCGACAATATTAAAGGTAAAATTTTACTGACATGACATGATTTTCACGTCAAACCTCTCTAACATTTTCACTTGAACAATTTTGTACATGCATGCCATTGTACTGCTCCCTGCATAATAATTATGGATAAGGGAATTATTTTAGTGTGCTGCACCCTTTACTCGCGACGAAATCCAAAAGCCCGCCGCCAACGGCCATGCCCCGTAATTTTAATCGGGTTCGCTAAGATGTATAAGATGTCCGTAACTGTTGCGTAACACAAGTGGCCTTGTGTGAAAGACGCTCAACTGCCAACGTGTAGGTTCGTGGTTCCATCCCGGGGGTATTTTTCACTTATTTTTTTCTCAGCAAGATAGTGCGGTATAAGGTGTTTAAAAAACTATGAAATTGGGTCCTGATTCTTAGAAGACCGCAGACAGACGGTCCTGGCAGTAATTGGAAATAATGACGTCGATTAGCAGTTGTCAAGTTACGTTGCTTTAAAAAAGTCATAGGTATACACTTTTTTGACAACTGTATTGTGCTTATGAATAACTGAGAGTTCTGAACTTTGGTTAAGAAATGAGAAGGGATTAGAAATCGTATTAATTTGTTCATCTTCATTATGTTGGAAATAATAACCAAGAGTCCAAATAATTATGAGGTCATTATATTTCTTCAAAAATTGTTACTTTGAGCACAATTCACGTGACATGAATTGAAAGGTACCTGCTTGGAAAGAACTCGTTACTGTCACTTTATCAGCTGCCACGTAACATGGGTGTAAATTTGTGGTTTTCCCCTTGCGGTTTAGAACACGATTTTTGTCAACCATTCAATTTGCTGCTTCCCTCAATCTATATGACATCCGAATTTGTACCTGTGATCAATGATCATCAGCTTTGGGTGTTCTTCAATAATAAGGTGTCAGTGTAATTCGTCACTTGACATTAAAGCTGCATTATTTTAACTGGGAAGAGTTATCGTATTGTACATGTTGCTTCAGAATGAAACTTTGCTTGAGTTGAGAATCGACAATATTAAAGGTAAAATTTTACTGACATGACATGATTTTCACGTCAAACCTCACTAACATTTTCACTTGAACAATTTTGTACATGCATGCCATTGTACTGCTCCCTGCATAATAATTATGGATAAGGGAAGTATTTTAGTATGCTGCACCCTTTACTCGCGACGAAATCCAAAAGCCCGCCGCCAACGGCCATGCCCCGTAATTTTAATCGGGTTCGCTAAGATGTATAAGATGTCCGTAACTGTTGCGTAACACAAGTGGCCTTGTGTGAAAGACGCTCGCCTGCCAACGTGTAGGTTCGTGGTTCGATCCCGGGGGTATTTTTCACTTATTTTTTTCTCAGCACGATAGAGCGGTATAAGGTGTTTAAAAAACTCCCGCAAACACCAACGTCGCATGTGGCGCATCTAGATGGGTCACTGTCACGCTGGGACTGTTCTCGTAATCCAGGTTCGCGTCTTCGTACAGGGACACATGCGTTTGGTCGACTCGGCGGCCAAGGTCTAGGGGCCGCTGTGTTCCCTCCCTCACATGGCGCAGGGTCTACGGGCCTATATGGATGAGGGCAGGGAAGGACGTGCGGTGGACCGGTACCGAGGCCTTAAGAGCTCTAATAGATCCGTGCACACGGGACGACCCTGGAGGTCCCGGGGATCTGAAAGCTTGGTCTGACACCGCATAACTTTTTTTCTGGCAAACTTTGATTTTTTAAAGTGTTTCGTGTTTGTTTTTTCTATTCATTTTTAGCTGTTTGGTCTTCCGAAACAGCTTTTGTTTTCGTTTTTTTTCTATACATTTTGTTTTTTCTCCCCTTTTTTGTCCATCTATTTTGGTCTTCCGAAACGGCTCTTGTCTTCGTTCTGTTTTGTTTTCCTATTCATTTTTTTTCTTAGTTGTTTCGGTCTTTCAAAAACAGCTCTTGTTTTCGTTTTTTGTAAATAACCCTTTTCACTTTTTTTTTAACGTGTAAGATATCCGAGACTGTTGCGTAACACAAGTGGCCTTGTGTGAAAGACGCTCAACTGCCAACGTGTAGGTTCGTGGTTCCATCCCGGGGGTATTTTTCACTAATTTTTTTCTCAGCACGATAGTGCGGTATAAGGTGTTTAAAAAACTATGAAATTGGGTCCTGATTTATAGAAGACCGTACACAGACGGTCCTGGCAGTAATTGGAAATAATGACGTCGATCAGCAGTTGTCAAGTTACGTTGCTTTAAAAAAGTCATAGGTATACACTTTTTTGACAACTGTATTGTGCTTATGAATAACTGAGAGTTCTGAACTTTGGTTTTGAAATGAGAAGGGATTAGAAATCGTATTAATTTTTTCATCTTCATTATGTTGGAAATAATAACCAAGAGTCCAAATAATTATGAGGTCATTATATTTCTTCAAAAATTGTTACTTTGAGCACAATTCACGTGACATGAATTTAAAGGTACCTGCTTGGAAAGAACTCGTTACTGTCACTTTATCAGCTGCCACGTAACATGGGTGTAAATTTGTGGTTTTCCCCTTGCGGTTTAGAACACGATTTTTGTCAACCATTCAATTTGCTGCTTCCCTCAATCTATATGACATCCGAATTTGTACCGTTTGATCAATGATCATCAGCTTCGGGTGGTCTTCAATAATAACGTTACAGTGTAATTCGTCACTTGACATTAAAGCTGCATTATTTTAACTGGGAAGAGTTATCGTATTGTACATGTTGCTTCAGGTTGAAACTTTGCTTGAGTTGAGAATCGACAATATTAAAGGTAAAATTTTACTGACATGACATGATTTTCACGTCAAACCTCTCTAACATTTTCACTTGAACAATTTTGTACATGCATGCCATTGTACTGCTCCCTGCATAATAATTATGGATAAGGGAATTATTTTAGTGTGCTGCACCCTTTACTCGCGACGAAATCCAAAAGCCCGCCGCCAACGGCCATGCCCCGTAATTTTAATCGGGTTCGCTAAGATGTATAAGATGTCCGTAACTGTTGCGTAACACAAGTGGCCTTGTGTGAAAGACGCTCAACTGCCAACGTGTAGGTTCGTGGTTCCATCCCGGGGGTATTTTTCACTTATTTTTTTCTCAGCAAGATAGTGCGGTATAAGGTGTTTAAAAAACTATGAAATTGGGTCCTGATTCTTAGAAGACCGCAGACAGACGGTCCTGGCAGTAATTGGAAATAATGACGTCGATTAGCAGTTGTCAAGTTACGTTGCTTTAAAAAAGTCATAGGTATACACTTTTTTGACAACTGTATTGTGCTTATGAATAACTGAGAGTTCTGAACTTTGGTTAAGAAATGAGAAGGGATTAGAAATCGTATTAATTTGTTCATCTTCATTATGTTGGAAATAATAACCAAGAGTCCAAATAATTATGAGGTCATTATATTTCTTCAAAAATTGTTACTTTGAGCACAATTCACGTGACATGAATTGAAAGGTACCTGCTTGGAAAGAACTCGTTACTGTCACTTTATCAGCTGCCACGTAACATGGGTGTAAATTTGTGGTTTTCCCCTTGCGGTTTAGAACACGATTTTTGTCAACCATTCAATTTGCTGCTTCCCTCAATCTATATGACATCCGAATTTGTACCTGTGATCAATGATCATCAGCTTTGGGTGTTCTTCAATAATAAGGTGTCAGTGTAATTCGTCACTTGACATTAAAGCTGAATTATTTTAACTGGGAAGAGTTATCGTATTGTACATGTTGCTTCAGAATGAAACTTTGCTTGAGTTGAGAATCGACAATATTAAAGGTAAAATTTTACTGACATGACATGATTTTCACGTCAAACCTCACTAACATTTTCACTTGAACAATTTTGTACATGCATGCCATTGTACTGCTCCCTGCATAATAATTATGGATAAGGGAAGTATTTTAGTATGCTGCACCCTTTACTCGCGACGAAATCCAAAAGCCCGCCGCCAACGGCCATGCCCCGTAATTTTAATCGGGTTCGCTAAGATGTATAAGATGTCCGTAACTGTTGCGTAACACAAGTGGCCTTGTGTGAAAGACGCTCGCCTGCCAACGTGTAGGTTCGTGGTTCGATCCCGGGGTTTTTTTTCACTTATTTTTTTCTCAGCACGATAGTGCGGTGGAAGGTGTTTAAAAAACTCCCGCAAACACCAACGTCGCATGTGGCGCATCTAGATGGGTCACTGTCACGCTGGGACTGTTCTCGTAATCCAGGTTCGCGTCTTCGTACAGGGACACATGCGTTTGGTCGACTCGGCGGCCAAGGTCTAGGGGCCGCTGTGTTCCCTCCCTCACATGGCGCAGGGTCTACGGGCCTATATGAATGAGGGCAGGGAAGGACGTGCGGTGGACCGGTACCGAGGCCTTAAGAGCTCTAATAGATCCGTGCACACGGGACGACCCTGGAGGTCCCGGGGATCTGAAAGCTTGGTCTGACACCGCATAACTTTTTTTCTGGCAAACTTTGATTTTTTAAAGTGTTTCGTGTTTGTTTTTTCTATTCATTTTTAGCTGTTTGGTCTTCCGAAACAGCTTTTGTTTTCGTTTTTTTTCTATACATTTTGTTTTTTCTCCCCTTTTTTGTCCATCTATTTCGGTCTTCCGAAACGGCTCTTGTCTTCGTTCTGTTTTGTTTTCCTATTCATTTTTTTTCTTAGTTGTTTCGGTCTTTCAAAAACAGCTCTTGTTTTCGTTTTTTGTAAATAACACTTTTCACTTGTTTTAACGTGTAAGATATCCGAAACTGTTGCGTAACAGAAGTGGCCTTGTGTGAAAGACGCTCAACTGCCAACGTGTAGGTTCGTGGTTCCATCCCGGGGGTATTTTCACTTATTTTTTTCTCAGCAAGATAGTGCGGTATAAGGTGTTTAAAAAACTATGAAATTGGGTCCTGATTCTTAGAAGACCGCAGACAGACGGTCCTGGCAGTAATTGGAAATAATGACGTCGATCAGCAGTTGTAAAGTTACGTTGCTTTAAAGAAGCCATAGGTATACACTTTTTTTGACAACTTTATTGCGCTTATGAATAACTGATAGTTCTGAACTTTGGTTAAGAAATGAGAAGGGATTAGAAATCGTATTAATTTTTTCATCTTCATTATGTTGGAAATAATAACCAAGAGTCCAAATAATTATGAGGTCATTATATTTCTTCAAAAATTGTCACTTTGAGCACAATTCACGTGACATGAATTTAAAGGTACCTGCTTGGAAAGAACTCGTTACTGTCACTTTATCAGCTGCCACGTAACATGGGTGTAAAGTTGTGGTTTTCCCCTTGCGGTTTAGAACACGATTTTTGTCAACCATTCAATTTGCTGCTTCCCTTAATCTATATGACATCCGAATTTGTACCTGTGATCAATGATCATCAGGTTCGGGTGGTCTTCAATAATAAGGTGTCAGTGTAATTCGTCACTTGACATTAAAGCTGCATTATTTTAACTGGGAAGAGTTA
Source organism: Luidia sarsii (assembly GCA_949987565.1). Lineage (NCBI taxonomy): Eukaryota > Metazoa > Echinodermata > Asteroidea > Paxillosida > Luidiidae > Luidia > Luidia sarsii. The sequence continues at coordinate 6,627,355 of OX465122.1, forward strand.
TCGTATTGTACATGTTGCTTCAGGTTGAAACTTTGCTTGAGTTGAGAATCGACAATATTAAAGGTAAAATTTTACTGACATGACATGATTTTCACGTCAAACCTCACTAACATTTTCACTTGAACAATTTTGTACATGCATGCCATTGTACTGCTCCCTGCATAATAATTATGGATAAGGGAAGTATTTTAGTATGCTGCACCCTTTACTCGCGACGAAATCCAAAAGCCCGCCGCCAACGGCCATGCCCCGTAATTTTAATCGGGTTCGCTAAGATGTATAAGATGTCCGTAACTGTTGCGTAACACAAGTGGCCTTGTGTGAAAGACGCTCGCCTGCCAACGTGTAGGTTCGTGGTTCGATCCCGGGGGTATTTTTCACTTATTTTTTTCTCAGCACGATAGTGCGGTATAAGGTGTTTAAAAAACTCCCGCAAACACCAACGTCGCATGTGGCGCATCTAGATGGGTCACTGTCACGCTGGGACTGTTCTCGTAATCCAGGTTCGCGTCTTCGTACAGGGACACATGCGTTTGGTCGACTCGGCGGCCAAGGTCTAGGGGCCGCTGTGTTCCCTCCCTCACATGGCGCAGGGTCTACGGGCCTATATGGATGAGGGCAGGGAAGGACGTGCGGTGGACCGGTACCGAGGCCTTAAGAGCTCTAATAGATCCGTGCACACGGGACGACCCTGGAGGTCCCGGGGATCTGAAAGCTTGGTCTGACACCGCATAACTTTTTTTCTGGCAAACTTTGATTTTTTAAAGTGTTTCGTGTTTGTTTTTTCTATTCATTTTTAGCTGTTTGGTCTTCCGAAACAGCTTTTGTTTTCGTTTTTTTTTCTATACATTTTGTTTTTTCTCCCCTTTTTTGTCCATCTATTTTGGTCTTCCGAAACGGCTCTTGTCTTCGTTCTGTTTTGTTTTCCTATTCATTTTTTTTCTTAGTTGTTTCGGTCTTTCAAAAACAGCTCTTGTTTTCGTTTTTTGTAAATAACACTTTTCACTTGTTTTAACGTGTAAGATATCCGAAACTGTTGCATAACAGAAGTGGCCTTGTGTGAAAGACGCTCAACTGCCAACGTGTAGGTTCGTGGTTCCATCCCGGGGGTATTTTTCACTTATTTTTTTCTCAGCAAGATAGTGCGGTATAAGGTGTTTAAAAAACTATGAAATTGGGTCCTGATTCTTAGAAGACCGCAGACAGACGGTCCTGGCAGTAATTGGAAATAATGACGTCGATCAGCAGTTGTAAAGTTACGTTGCTTTAAAGAAGCCATAGGTATACACTTTTTTTGACAACTGTATTGCGCTTATGAATAACTGATAGTTCTGAACTTTGGTTAAGAAATGAGAAGGGATTAGAAATCGTATTAATTTTTTCATCTTCATTATGTTGGAAATAATAACCAAGAGTCCAAATAATTATGAGGTCATTATTTTTCTTCAAAAAATGTCACTTTGAGCACAATTCACGTGACATGAATTTAAAGGTACCTGCTTGGAAAGAACTCGTTACTGTCACTTTATCAGCTGCCACGTAACATGGGTGTAAAGTTGTGATTTTCCCCTTGCGGTTTAGAACACGATTTTTGTCAACCATTCAATTTGCTGCTTCCCTCAATCTATATGACATCAGAATTTGTACCTGTGATCAATGATCATCAGCTTCGGGTGGTATTCAATAATAACGTGTCAGTGTAATTCGTCACTTGACATTATAGCTGCATTATTTTAACAGGGAAGAGTTATCGTATTGTACATGTTGCTTCAGGTTGAAACTTTGCTTGAGTTGAGAATCGACAATATTAAAGGTAAAATTTTACTGACATGACATGATTTTCACGTCAAACCTCACTAACATTTTCACTTGAACAAGTTTGTACATGCATGCCATTGTACTGCTCCCTGCATAATAATTACGGATAAGGGAAGTATTTTAGTGTGCTGCACCCTTTACTCGCGACGAAATCCAAAAGCCCGCCGCCAACGGCCATGCCCCGTAATTTTAATCGGGTTCGCTAAGATGTATAAGATGTCCGTAACTGTTGCGTAACACAAGTGGCCTTGTGTGAAAGACGCTCGCCTGCCAACGTGTAGGTTCGTGGTTCGATCCCGGGGGTATTTTTCACTTTTTTTTTCTCAGCACGATAGTGTGGTATAAGGTGTTTAAAAAACTCCCGCAAACACCAACGTCGCATGTGGCGCATCTAGATGGGTCACTGTCACGCTGGGACTGTTCTCGTAATTCAGGCTCGCGTCTTCGTACAGGGACACATGCGTTTGGTCGACTCGGCGGCCAAGGTCTAGGGGCCGCTGTGTTCCCTCCCTCACATGGCGCAGGGTCTACGGGCCTATATGGATGAGGGCAGGGAAGGACGTGCGGTGGACCGGTACCGAGGCCTTAAGAGCTCTTATAGATCCGTGCACACGGGACGACCCTGGAGGTCCCGGGGATCTGAAAGCTTGGTCTGACACCGCATAACCTTTTTTTCTCGCAAACTTTGATTCTTTAAAGTGTTTCGTGTTTGTTTTTTCTATTCATTTTTAGCTGTTTGGTCTTCCGAAACAGCTTTTGTTTTCGGTTTTTTTCTATACGTTTTGTTTTTTCTCCCCTTTTTTGTCCATCTATTTCGGTCTTCCGAAACGGCTCTTGTCTTCGTTCTGTTTTGTTTTCCTATTCATTTTTTTTCTTAGTTGTTTCGGTCTTTCAAAAACAGCTCTTGTTTTCGTTTTTTGTAAATAACCCTTTTCACTTTTTTTTTAACGTGTAAGATATCCGAGACTGTTGCGTAACACAAGTGGCCTTGTGTGAAAGACGCTCAACTGCCAACGTGTAGGTTCGTGGTTCCATCCCGGGGGTATTTTTCACTAATTTTTTTCTCAGCACGATAGTGCGGTATAAGGTGTTTAAAAAACTATGAAATTGGGTCCTGATTCTTAGAAGACCGTACACAGACGGTCCTGGCAGTAATTGGAAATAATGACGTCCATCAGCAGTTGTCAAGTTACGTTGCTTTAAAAAAGTCATAGGTATACACTTTTTTGACAACTGTATTGTGCTTATGAATAACTGAGAGTTCTGAACTTTGGTTTTGAAATGAGAAGGGATTAGAAATCGTATTAATTTTTTCATCTTCATTATGTTGGAAATAATAACCAAGAGTCCAAATAATTATGAGGTCATTATATTTCTTCAAAAATTGTTACTTTGAGCACAATTCACGTGACATGAATTTAAAGGTACCTGCTTGGAAAGAACTCGTTACTGTCACTTTATCAGCTGCCACGTAACATGGGTGTAAATTTGTGGTTTTCCCCTTGCGGTTTAGAACACGATTTTTGTCAACCATTCAATTTGCTGCTTCCCTCAATCTATATGACATCCGAATTTGTACCGTTTGATCAATGATCATCAGCTTCGGGTGGTCTTCAATAATAACGTTACAGTGTAATTCGTCACTTGACATTAAAGCTGCATTATTTTAACTGGGAAGAGTTATCGTATTGTACATGTTGCTTCAGGTTGAAACTTTGCTTGAGTTGAGAATCGACAATATTAAAGGTAAAATTTTACTGACATGACATGATTTTCACGTCAAACCTCACTAACATTTTCACTTGAACAATTTTGTACATGCATGCCATTGTACTGCTCCCTGCATAATAATTATGGATAAGGGAATTATTTTAGTGTGCTGCACCCTTTACTCGCGACGAAATCCAAAAGCCCGCCGCCAACGGCCATGCCCCGTAATTTTAATCGGGTTCGCTAAGATGTATAAGATGTCCGTAACTGTTGCGTAACACAAGTGGCCTTGTGTGAAAGACGCTCAACTGCCAACGTGTAGGTTCGTGGTTCCATCCCGGGGGTATTTTTCACTTATTTTTTTCTCAGCAAGATAGTGCGGTATAAGGTGTTTAAAAAACTATGAAATTGGGTCCTGATTCTTAGAAGACCGCAGACAGACGGTCCTGGCAGTAATTGGAAATAATGACGTCGATTAGCAGTTGTCAAGTTACGTTGCTTTAAAAAAGTCATAGGTATACACTTTTTTGACAACTGTATTGTGCTTATGAATAACTGAGAGTTCTGAACTTTGGTTAAGAAATGAGAAGGGATTAGAAATCGTATTAATTTGTTCATCTTCATTATGTTGGAAATAATAACCAAGAGTCCAAATAATTATGAGGTCATTATATTTCTTCAAAAATTGTTACTTTGAGCACAATTCACGTGACATGAATTGAAAGGTACCTGCTTGGAAAGAACTCGTTACTGTCACTTTATCAGCTGCCACGTAACATGGGTGTAAATTTGTGGTTTTCCCCTTGCGGTTTAGAACACGATTTTTGTCAACCATTCAATTTGCTGCTTCCCTCAATCTATATGACATCCGAATTTGTACCTGTGATCAATGATCATCAGCTTTGGGTGTTCTTCAATAATAAGGTGTCAGTGTAATTCGTCACTTGACATTAAAGCTGCATTATTTTAACTGGGAAGAGTTATCGTATTGTACATGTTGCTTCAGAATGAAACTTTGCTTGAGTTGAGAATCGACAATATTAAAGGTAAAATTTTACTGACATGACATGATTTTCACGTCAAACCTCACTAACATTTTCACTTGAACAATTTTGTACATGCATGCCATTGTACTGCTCCCTGCATAATAATTATGGATAAGGGAAGTATTTTAGTATGCTGCACCCTTTACTCGCGACGAAATCCAAAAGCCCGCCGCCAACGGCCATGCCCCGTAATTTTAATCGGGTTCGCTAAGATGTATAAGATGTCCGTAACTGTTGCGTAACACAAGTGGCCTTGTGTGAAAGACGCTCGCCTGCCAACGTGTAGGTTCGTGGTTCGATCCCGGGGTTTTTTTTCACTTATTTTTTTCTCAGCACGATAGTGCGGTGGAAGGTGTTTAAAAAACTCCCGCAAACACCAACGTCGCATGTGGCGCATCTAGATGGGTCACTGTCACGCTGGGACTGTTCTCGTAATCCAGGTTCGCGTCTTCGTACAGGGACACATGCGTTTGGTCGACTCGGCGGCCAAGGTCTAGGGGCCGCTGTGTTCCCTCCCTCACATGGCGCAGGGTCTACGGGCCTATATGGATGAGGGCAGGGAAGGACGTGCGGTGGACCGGTACCGAGGCCTTAAGAGCTCTAATAGATCCGTGCACACGGGACGACCCTGGAGGTCCCGGGGATCTGAAAGCTTGGTCTGACACCGCATAACTTTTTTTCTGGCAAACTTTGATTTTTTAAAGTGTTTCGTGTTTGTTTTTTCTATTCATTTTTAGCTGTTTGGTCTTCCGAAACAGCTTTTGTTTTCGTTTTTTTTCTATACATTTTGTTTTTTCTCCCCTTTTTTGTCCATCTATTTCGGTCTTCCGAAACGGCTCTTGTCTTCGTTCTGTTTTGTTTTCCTATTCATTTTTTTTCTTAGTTGTTTCGGTCTTTCAAAAACAGCTCTTGTTTTCGTTTTTTGTAAATAACACTTTTCACTTGTTTTAACGTGTAAGATATCCGAAACTGTTGCGTAACAGAAGTGGCCTTGTGTGAAAGACGCTCAACTGCCAACGTGTAGGTTCGTGGTTCCATCCCGGGGGTATTTTCACTTATTTTTTTCTCAGCAAGATAGTGCGGTATAAGGTGTTTAAAAAACTATGAAATTGGGTCCTGATTCTTAGAAGACCGCAGACAGACGGTCCTGGCAGTAATTGGAAATAATGACGTCGATCAGCAGTTGTAAAGTTACGTTGCTTTAAAGAAGCCATAGGTATACACTTTTTTTGACAACTTTATTGCGCTTATGAATAACTGATAGTTCTGAACTTTGGTTAAGAAATGAGAAGGGATTAGAAATCGTATTAATTTTTTCATCTTCATTATGTTGGAAATAATAACCAAGAGTCCAAATAATTATGAGGTCATTATATTTCTTCAAAAATTGTCACTTTGAGCACAATTCACGTGACATGAATTTAAAGGTACCTGCTTGGAAAGAACTCGTTACTGTCACTTTATCAGCTGCCACGTAACATGGGTGTAAAGTTGTGGTTTTCCCCTTGCGGTTTAGAACACGATTTTTGTCAACCATTCAATTTGCTGCTTCCCTTAATCTATATGACATCCGAATTTGTACCTGTGATCAATGATCATCAGGTTCGGGTGGTCTTCAATAATAAGGTGTCAGTGTAATTCGTCACTTGACATTAAAGCTGCATTATTTTAACTGGGAAGAGTTATCGTATTGTACATGTTGCTTCAGGTTGAAACTTTGCTTGAGTTGAGAATCGACAATATTAAAGGTAAAATTTTACTGACATGACATGATTTTCACGTCAAACCTCACTAACATTTTCACTTGAAAAATTTTGTACATGCATGCCATTGTACTGCTCCCTGCATAATAATTATGGATAAGGGAAGTATTTTAGTATGCTGCACCCTTTACTCGCGACGAAATCCAAAAGCCCGCCGCCAACGGCCATGCCCCGTAATTTTAATCGGGTTCGCTAAGATGTATAAGATGTCCGTAACTGTTGCGTAACACAAGTGGCCTTGTGTGAAAGACGCTCGCCTGCCAACGTGTAGGTTCGTGGTTCGATCCCGGGGGTATTTTTCACTTATTTTTTTCTCAGCACGATAGTGCGGTATAAGGTGTTTAAAAAACTCCCGCAAACACCAACGTCGCATGTGGCGCATCTAGATGGGTCACTGTCACGCTGGGACTGTTCTCGTAATCCAGGTTCGCGTCTTCGTACAGGGACACATGCGTTTGGTCGACTCGGCGGCCAAGGTCTAGGGGCCGCTGTGTTCCCTCCCTCACATGGCGCAGGGTCTACGGGCCTATATGGATGAGGGCAGGGAAGGACGTGCGGTGGACCGGTACCGAGGCCTTAAGAGCTCTAATAGATCCGTGCACACGGGACGACCCTGGAGGTCCCGGGGATCTGAAAGCTTGGTCTGACACCGCATAACTTTTTTTCTGGCAAACTTTGATTTTTTAAAGTGTTTCGTGTTTGTTTTTTCTATTCATTTTTAGCTGTTTGGTCTTCCGAAACAGCTTTTGTTTTCGTTTTTTTTCTATACATTTTGTTTTTTCTCCCCTTTTTTGTCCATCTATTTTGGTCTTCCGAAACGGCTCTTGTCTTCGTTCTGTTTTGTTTTCCTATTCATTTTTTTTCTTAGTTGTTTCGGTCTTTCAAAAACAGCTCTTGTTTTCGTTTTTTGTAAATAACACTTTTCACTTGTTTTAACGTGTAAGATATCCGAAACTGTTGCATAACAGAAGTGGCCTTGTGTGAAAGACGCTCAACTGCCAACGTGTAGGTTCGTGGTTCCATCCCGGGGGTATTTTTCACTTATTTTTTTCTCAGCAAGATAGTGCGGTATAAGGTGTTTAAAAAACTATGAAATTGGGTCCTGATTCTTAGAAGACCGCAGACAGACGGTCCTGGCAGTAATTGGAAATAATGACGTCGATCAGCAGTTGTAAAGTTACGTTGCTTTAAAGAAGCCATAGGTATACACTTTTTTTGACAACTGTATTGCGCTTATGAATAACTGATAGTTCTGAACTTTGGTTAAGAAATGAGAAGGGATTAGAAATCGTATTAATTTTTTCATCTTCATTATGTTGGAAATAATAACCAAGAGTCCAAATAATTATGAGGTCATTATTTTTCTTCAAAAAATGTCACTTTGAGCACAATTCACGTGACATGAATTTAAAGGTACCTGCTTGGAAAGAACTCGTTACTGTCACTTTATCAGCTGCCACGTAACATGGGTGTAAAGTTGTGATTTTCCCCTTGCGGTTTAGAACACGATTTTTGTCAACCATTCAATTTGCTGCTTCCCTCAATCTATATGACATCAGAATTTGTACCTGTGATCAATGATCATCAGCTTCGGGTGGTATTCAATAATAACGTGTCAGTGTAATTCGTCACTTGACATTATAGCTGCATTATTTTAACAGGGAAGAGTTATCGTATTGTACATGTTGCTTCAGGTTGAAACTTTGCTTGAGTTGAGAATCGACAATATTAAAGGTAAAATTTTACTGACATGACATGATTTTCACGTCAAACCTCACTAACATTTTCACTTGAACAATTTTGTACATGCATGCCATTGTACTGCTCCCTGCATAATAATTATGGATAAGGGAAGTATTTTAGTATGCTGCACCCTTTACTCGCGACGAAATCCAAAAGCCCGCCGCCAACGGCCATGCCCCGTAATTTTAATCGGGTTCGCTAAGATGTATAAGATGTCCGTAACTGTTGCGTAACACAAGTGGCCTTGTGTGAAAGACGCTCGCCTGCCAACGTGTAGGTTCGTGGTTCGATCCCGGGGGTATTTTTCACTTATTTTTTTCTCAGCACGATAGTGCGGTATAAGGTGTTTAAAAAACTCCCGCAAACACCAACGTCGCATGTGGCGCATCTAGATGGGTCACTGTCACGCTGGGACTGTTCTCGTAATCCAGGTTCGCGTCTTCGTACAGGGACACATGCGTTTGGTCGACTCGGCGGCCAAGGTCTAGGGGCCGCTGTGTTCCCTCCCTCACATGGCGCAGGGTCTACGGGCCTATATGGATGAGGGCAGGGAAGGACGTGCGGTGGACCGGTACCGAGGCCTTAAGAGCTCTAATAGATCCGTGCACACGGGACGACCCTGGAGGTCCCGGGGATCTGAAAGCTTGGTCTGACACCGCATAACTTTTTTTCTGGCAAACTTTGATTTTTTAAAGTGTTTCGTGTTTGTTTTTTCTATTCATTTTTAGCTGTTTGGTCTTCCGAAACAGCTTTTGTTTTCGTTTTTTTTCTATACATTTTGTTTTTTCTCCCCTTTTTTGTCCATCTATTTTGGTCTTCCGAAACGGCTCTTGTCTTTGTTCTGTTTTGTTTTCCTATTCATTTTTTTTCTTAGTTGTTTCGGTCTTTCAAAAACAGCTCTTGTTTTCGTTTTTTGTAAATAACACTTTTCACTTGTTTTAACGTGTAAGATATCCGAAACTGTTGCATAACAGAAGTGGCCTTGTGTGAAAGACGCTCAACTGCCAACGTGTAGGTTCGTGGTTCCATCCCGGGGGTATTTTTCACTTTTTTTTTTCTCAGCAAGATAGTGCGGTATAAGGTGTTTAAAAAACTATGAAATTGGGTCCTGATTCTTAGAAGACCGCAGACAGACGGTCCTGGCAGTAATTGGAAATAATGACGTCGATCAGCAGTTGTAAAGTTACGTTGCTTTAAAGAAGCCATAGGTATACACTTTTTTTGACAACTGTATTGCGCTTATGAATAACTGATAGTTCTGAACTTTGGTTAAGAAATGAGAAGGGATTAGAAATCGTATTAATTTTTTCATCTTCATTATGTTGGAAATAATAACCAAGAGTCCAAATAATTATGAGGTCATTATTTTTCTTCAAAAAATGTCACTTTGAGCACAATTCACGTGACATGAATTTAAAGGTACCTGCTTGGAAAGAACTCGTTACTGTCACTTTATCAGCTGCCACGTAACATGGGTGTAAAGTTGTGATTTTCCCCTTGCGGTTTAGAACACGATTTTTGTCAACCATTCAATTTGCTGCTTCCCTCAATCTATATGACATCAGAATTTGTACCTGTGATCAATGATCATCAGCTTCGGGTGGTATTCAATAATAACGTGTCAGTGTAATTCGTCACTTGACATTATAGCTGCATTATTTTAACAGGGAAGAGTTATCGTATTGTACATGTTGCTTCAGGTTGAAACTTTGCTTGAGTTGAGAATCGACAATATTAAAGGTAAAATTTTACTGACATGACATGATTTTCACGTCAAACCTCACTAACATTTTCACTTGAACAAGTTTGTACATGCATGCCATTGTACTGCTCCCTGCATAATAATTACGGATAAGGGAAGTATTTTAGTGTGCTGCACCCTTTACTCGCGACGAAATCCAAAAGCCCGCCGCCAACGGCCATGCCCCGTAATTTTAATCGGGTTCGCTAAGATGTATAAGATGTCCGTAACTGTTGCGTAACACAAGTGGCCTTGTGTGAAAGACGCTCGCCTGCCAACGTGTAGGTTCGTGGTTCGATCCCGGGGGTATTTTTCACTTTTTTTTCTCAGCACGATAGTGTGGTATAAGGTGTTTAAAAAACTCCCGCAAACACCAACGTCGCATGTGGCGCATCTAGATGGGTCACTGTCACGCTGGGACTGTTCTCGTAATCCAGGCTCGCGTCTTCGTACAGGGACACATGCGTTTGGTCGACTCGGCGGCCAAGGTCTAGGGGCCGCTGTGTTCCCTCCCTCACATGGCGCAGGGTCTACGGGCCTATATGGATGAGGGCAGGGAAGGACGTGCGGTGGACCGGTACCGAGGCCTTAAGAGCTCTTATAGATCCGTGCACACGGGACGACCCTGGAGGTCCCGGGGATCTGAAAGCTTGGTCTGACACCGCATAACCTTTTTTTCTCGCAAACTTTGATTCTTTAAAGTGTTTCGTGTTTGTTTTTTCTATTCATTTTTAGCTGTTTGGTCTTCCGAAACAGCTTTTGTTTTCGGTTTTTTTCTATACGTTTTGTTTTTTCTCCCCTTTTTTGTCCATCTATTTCGGTCTTCCGAAACGGCTCTTGTCTTCGTTCTGTTTTGTTTTCCTATTCATTTTTTTTCTTAGTTGTTTCGGTCTTTCAAAAACAGCTCTTGTTTTCGTTTTTTGTAAATAACCCTTTTCACTTTTTTTTTAACGTGTAAGATATCCGAGACTGTTGCGTAACACAAGTGGCCTTGTGTGAAAGACGCTCAACTGCCAACGTGTAGGTTCGTGGTTCCATCCCGGGGGTATTTTTCACTAATTTTTTTCTCAGCACGATAGTGCGGTATAAGGTGTTTAAAAAACTATGAAATTGGGTCCTGATTCTTAGAAGACCGTACACAGACGGTCCTGGCAGTAATTGGAAATAATGACGTCCATCAGCAGTTGTCAAGTTACGTTGCTTTAAAAAAGTCATAGGTATACACTTTTTTGACAACTGTATTGTGCTTATGAATAACTGAGAGTTCTGAACTTTGGTTTTGAAATGAGAAGGGATTAGAAATCGTATTAATTTTTTCATCTTCATTATGTTGGAAATAATAACCAAGAGTCCAAATAATTATGAGGTCATTATATTTCTTCAAAAATTGTTACTTTGAGCACAATTCACGTGACATGAATTTAAAGGTACCTGCTTGGAAAGAACTCGTTACTGTCACTTTATCAGCTGCCACGTAACATGGGTGTAAATTTGTGGTTTTCCCCTTGCGGTTTAGAACACGATTTTTGTCAACCATTCAATTTGCTGCTTCCCTCAATCTATATGACATCCGAATTTGTACCGTTTGATCAATGATCATCAGCTTCGGGTGATCTTCAATAATAACGTTACAGTGTAATTCGTCACTTGACATTAAAGCTGCATTATTTTAACTGGGAAGAGTTATCGTATTGTACATGTTGCTTCAGGTTGAAACTTTGCTTGAGTTGAGAATCGACAATATTAAAGGTAAAATTTTACTGACATGACATGATTTTCACGTCAAACCTCTCTAACATTTTCACTTGAACAATTTTGTACATGCATGCCATTGTACTGCTCCCTGCATAATAATTATGGATAAGGGAATTATTTTAGTGTGCTGCACCCTTTACTCGCGACGAAATCCAAAAGCCCGCCGCCAACGGCCATGCCCCGTAATTTTAATCGGGTTCGCTAAGATGTATAAGATGTCCGTAACTGTTGCGTAACACAAGTGGCCTTGTGTGAAAGACGCTCAACTGCCAACGTGTAGGTTCGTGGTTCCATCCCGGGGGTATTTTTCACTTATTTTTTTCTCAGCAAGATAGTGCGGTATAAGGTGTTTAAAAAACTATGAAATTGGGTCCTGATTCTTAGAAGACCGCAGACAGACGGTCCTGGCAGTAATTGGAAATAATGACGTCGATTAGCAGTTGTCAAGTTACGTTGCTTTAAAAAAGTCATAGGTATACACTTTTTTGACAACTGTATTGTGCTTATGAATAACTGAGAGTTCTGAACTTTGGTTAAGAAATGAGAAGGGATTAGAAATCGTATTAATTTGTTCATCTTCATTATGTTGGAAATAATAACCAAGAGTCCAAATTATTATGAGGTCATTATATTTCTTCAAAAATTGTTACTTTGAGCACAATTCACGTGACATGAATTGAAAGGTACCTGCTTGGAAAGAACTCGTTACTGTCACTTTATCAGCTGCCACGTAACATGGGTGTAAATTTGTGGTTTTCCCCTTGCGGTTTAGAACACGATTTTTGTCAACCATTCAATTTGCTGCTTCCCTCAATCTATATGACATCCGAATTTGTACCTGTGATCAATGATCATCAGCTTTGGGTGTTCTTCAATAATAAGGTGTCAGTGTAATTCGTCACTTGACATTAAAGCTGCATTATTTTAACTGGGAAGAGTTATCGTATTGTACATGTTGCTTCAGAATGAAACTTTGCTTGAGTTGAGAATCGACAATATTAAAGGTAAAATTTTACTGACATGACATGATTTTCACGTCAAACCTCACTAACATTTTCACTTGAACAATTTTGTACATGCATGCCATTGTACTGCTCCCTGCATAATAATTATGGATAAGGGAAGTATTTTAGTATGCTGCACCCTTTACTCGCGACGAAATCCAAAAGCCCGCCGCCAACGGCCATGCCCCGTAATTTTAATCGGGTTCGCTAAGATGTATAAGATGTCCGTAACTGTTGCGTAACACAAGTGGCCTTGTGTGAAAGACGCTCGCCTGCCAACGTGTAGGTTCGTGGTTCGATCCCGGGGGTATTTTTCACTTATTTTTTTCTCAGCACGATAGTGCGGTATAAGGTGTTTAAAAAACTCCCGCAAACACCAACGTCGCATGTGGCGCATCTAGATGGGTCACTGTCACGCTGGGACTGTTCTCGTAATCCAGGTTCGCGTCTTCGTACAGGGACACATGCGTTTGGTCGACTCGGCGGCCAAGGTCTAGGGGCCGCTGTGTTCCCTCCCTCACATGGCGCAGGGTCTACGGGCCTATATGGATGAGGGCAGGGAAGGACGTGCGGTGGACCGGTACCGAGGCCTTAAGAGCTCTAATAGATCCGTGCACACGGGACGACCCTGGAGGTCCCGGGGATCTGAAAGCTTGGTCTGACACCGCATAACTTTTTTTCTGGCAAACTTTGATTTTTTAAAGTGTTTCGTGTTTGTTTTTTCTATTCATTTTTAGCTGTTTGGTCTTCCGAAACAGCTTTTGTTTTCGTTTTTTTTCTATACATTTTGTTTTTTCTCCCCTTTTTTGTCCATCTATTTTGGTCTTCCGAAACGGCTCTTGTCTTCGTTCTGTTTTGTTTTCCTATTCATTTTTTTTCTTAGTTGTTTCGGTCTTTCAAAAACAGCTCTTGTTTTCGTTTTTTGTAAATAACCCTTTTCACTTTTTTTTTAACGTGTAAGATATCCGAGACTGTTGCGTAACACAAGTGGCCTTGTGTGAAAGACGCTCAACTGCCAACGTGTAGGTTCGTGGTTCCATCCCGGGGGTATTTTTCACTAATTTTTTTCTCAGCACGATAGTGCGGTATAAGGTGTTTAAAAAACTATGAAATTGGGTCCTGATTCTTAGAAGACCGTACACAGACGGTCCTGGCAGTAATTGGAAATAATGACGTCGATCAGCAGTTGTCAAGTTACGTTGCTTTAAAAAAGTCATAGGTATACACTTTTTTGACAACTGTATTGTGCTTATGAATAACTGAGAGTTCTGAACTTTGGTTTTGAAATGAGAAGGGATTAGAAATCGTATTAATTTTTTCATCTTCATTATGTTGGAAATAATAACCAAGAGTCCAAATAATTATGAGGTCATTATATTTCTTCAAAAATTGTTACTTTGAGCACAATTCACGTGACATGAATTTAAAGGTACCTGCTTGGAAAGAACTCGTTACTGTCACTTTATCAGCTGCCACGTAACATGGGTGTAAATTTGTGGTTTTCCCCTTGCGGTTTAGAACACGATTTTTGTCAACCATTCAATTTGCTGCTTCCCTCAATCTATATGACATCCGAATTTGTACCGTTTGATCAATGATCATCAGCTTCGGGTGGTCTTCAATAATAACGTTACAGTGTAATTCGTCACTTGACATTAAAGCTGCATTATTTTAACTGGGAAGAGTTATCGTATTGTACATGTTGCTTCAGGTTGAAACTTTGCTTAAGTTGAGAATCGACAATATTAAAGGTAAAATTTTACTGACATGACATGATTTTCACGTCAAACCTCTCTAACATTTTCACTTGAACAATTTTGTACATGCATGCCATTGTACTGCTCCCTGCATAATAATTATGGATAAGGGAATTATTTTAGTGTGCTGCACCCTTTACTCGCGACGAAATCCAAAAGCCCGCCGCCAACGGCCATGCCCCGTAATTTTAATCGGGTTCGCTAAGATGTATAAGATGTCCGTAACTGTTGCGTAACACAAGTGGCCTTGTGTGAAAGACGCTCAACTGCCAACGTGTAGGTTCGTGGTTCCATCCCGGGGGTATTTTTCACTTATTTTTTTCTCAGCAAGATAGTGCGGTATAAGGTGTTTAAAAAACTATGAAATTGGGTCCTGATTCTTAGAAGACCGCAGACAGACGGTCCTGGCAGTAATTGGAAATAATGACGTCGATTAGCAGTTGTCAAGTTACGTTGCTTTAAAAAAGTCATAGGTATACAATTTTTTGACAACTGTATTGTGCTTATGAATAACTGAGAGTTCTGAACTTTGGTTAAGAAATGAGAAGGGATTAGAAATCGTATTAATTTGTTCATCTTCATTATGTTGGAAATAATAACCAAGAGTCCAAATAATTATGAGGTCATTATATTTCTTCAAAAATTGTTACTTTGAGCACAATTCACGTGACATGAATTGAAAGGTACCTGCTTGGAAAGAACTCGTTACTGTCACTTTATCAGCTGCCACGTAACATGGGTGTAAATTTGTGGTTTTCCCCTTGCGGTTTAGAACACGATTTTTGTCAACCATTCAATTTGCTGCTTCCCTCAATCTATATGACATCCGAATTTGTACCTGTGATCAATGATCATCAGCTTTGGGTGTTCTTCAATAATAAGGTGTCAGTGTAATTCGTCACTTGACATTAAAGCTGAATTATTTTAACTGGGAAGAGTTATCGTATTGTACATGTTGCTTCAGAATGAAACTTTGCTTGAGTTGAGAATCGACAATATTAAAGGTAAAATTTTACTGACATGACATGATTTTCACGTCAAACCTCACTAACATTTTCACTTGAACAATTTTGTACATGCATGCCATTGTACTGCTCCCTGCATAATAATTATGGATAAGGGAAGTATTTTAGTATGCTGCACCCTTTACTCGCGACGAAATCCAAAAGCCCGCCGCCAACGGCCATGCCCCGTAATTTTAATCGGGTTCGCTAAGATGTATAAGATGTCCGTAACTGTTGCGTAACACAAGTGGCCTTGTGTGAAAGACGCTCGCCTGCCAACGTGTAGGTTCGTGGTTCGATCCCGGGGGTATTTTTCACTTATTTTTTTCTCAGCACGATAGTGCGGTATAAGGTGTTTAAAAAACTCCCGCAAACACCAACGTCGCATGTGGCGCATCTAGATGGGTCACTGTCACGCTGGGACTGTTCTCGTAATCCAGGTTCGCGTCTTCGTACAGGGACACATGCGTTTGGTCGACTCGGCGGCCAAGGTCTAGGGGCCGCTGTGTTCCCTCCCTCACATGGCGCAGGGTCTACGGGCCTATATGGATGAGGGCAGGGAAGGACGTGCGGTGGACCGGTACCGAGGCCTTAAGAGCTCTAATAGATCCGTGCACACGGGACGACCCTGGAGGTCCCGGGGATTTGAAAGCTTGGTCTGACACCGCATAACTTTTTTTCTCGCAAACTTTGATTTTTTAAAGTGTTTCGTGTTTGTTTTTTCTATTCATTTTTAGCTGTTTGGTCTTCCGAAACAGCTTTTGTTTTCGTTTTTTTTCTATACATTTTGTTTTTTCTCCCCTTTTTTGTCCATCTATTTTGGTCTTCCGAAACGGCTCTTGTCTTCGTTCTGTTTTGTTTTCCTATTCATTTTTTTTCTTAGTTGTTTCGGTCTTTCAAAAACAGCTCTTGTTTTCGTTTTTTGTAAATAACCCTTTTCACTTTTTTTTTAACGTGTAAGATATCCGAGACTGTTGCGTAACACAAGTGGCCTTGTGTGAAAGACGCTCAACTGCCAACGTGTAGGTTCGTGGTTCCATCCCGGGGGTATTTTTCACTAATTTTTTTCTCAGCACGATAGTGCGGTATAAGGTGTTTAAAAAACTATGAAATTGGGTCCTGATTCTTAGAAGACCGTACACAGACGGTCCTGGCAGTAATTGGAAATAATGACGTCGATCAGCAGTTGTCAAGTTACGTTGCTTTAAAAAAGTCATAGGTATACACTTTTTTGACAACTGTATTGTGCTTATGAATAACTGAGAGTTCTGAACTTTGGTTTTGAAATGAGAAGGGATTAGAAATCGTATTAATTTTTTCATCTTCATTATGTTGGAAATAATAACCAAGAGTCCAAATAATTATGAGGTCATTATATTTCTTCAAAAATTGTTACTTTGAGCACAATTCACGTGACATGAATTTAAAGGTACCTGCTTGGAAAGAACTCGTTACTGTCACTTTATCAGCTGCCACGTAACATGGGTGTAAATTTGTGGTTTTCCCCTTGCGGTTTAGAACACGATTTTTGTCAACCATTCAATTTGCTGCTTCCCTCAATCTATATGACATCCGAATTTGTACCGTTTGATCAATGATCATCAGCTTCGGGTGGTCTTCAATAATAACGTTACAGTGTAATTCGTCACTTGACATTAAAGCTGCATTATTTTAACTGGGAAGAGTTATCGTATTGTACATGTTGCTTCAGGTTGAAACTTTGCTTAAGTTGAGAATCGACAATATTAAAGGTAAAATTTTACTGACATGACATGATTTTCACGTCAAACCTCTCTAACATTTTCACTTGAACAATTTTGTACATGCATGCCATTGTACTGCTCCCTGCATAATAATTATGGATAAGGGAATTATTTTAGTGTGCTGCACCCTTTACTCGCGACGAAATCCAAAAGCCCGCCGCCAACGGCCATGCCCCGTAATTTTAATCGGGTTCGCTAAGATGTATAAGATGTCCGTAACTGTTGCGTAACACAAGTGGCCTTGTGTGAAAGACGCTCAACTGCCAACGTGTAGGTTCGTGGTTCCATCCCGGGGGTATTTTTCACTTATTTTTTTCTCAGCAAGATAGTGCGGTATAAGGTGTTTAAAAAACTATGAAATTGGGTCCTGATTCTTAGAAGACCGCAGACAGACGGTCCTGGCAGTAATTGGAAATAATGACGTCGATTAGCAGTTGTCAAGTTACGTTGCTTTAAAAAAGTCATAGGTATACAATTTTTTGACAACTGTATTGTGCTTATGAATAACTGAGAGTTCTGAACTTTGGTTAAGAAATGAGAAGGGATTAGAAATCGTATTAATTTGTTCATCTTCATTATGTTGGAAATAATAACCAAGAGTCCAAATAATTATGAGGTCATTATATTTCTTCAAAAATTGTTACTTTGAGCACAATTCACGTGACATGAATTGAAAGGTACCTGCTTGGAAAGAACTCGTTACTGTCACTTTATCAGCTGCCACGTAACATGGGTGTAAATTTGTGGTTTTCCCCTTGCGGTTTAGAACACGATTTTTGTCAACCATTCAATTTGCTGCTTCCCTCAATCTATATGACATCCGAATTTGTACCTGTGATCAATGATCATCAGCTTTGGGTGTTCTTCAATAATAAGGTGTCAGTGTAATTCGTCACTTGACATTAAAGCTGAATTATTTTAACTGGGAAGAGTTATCGTATTGTACATGTTGCTTCAGAATGAAACTTTGCTTGAGTTGAGAATCGACAATATTAAAGGTAAAATTTTACTGACATGACATGATTTTCACGTCAAACCTCACTAACATTTTCACTTGAACAATTTTGTACATGCATGCCATTGTACTGCTCCCTGCATAATAATTATGGATAAGGGAAGTATTTTAGTATGCTGCACCCTTTACTCGCGACGAAATCCAAAAGCCCGCCGCCAACGGCCATGCCCCGTAATTTTAATCGGGTTCGCTAAGATGTATAAGATGTCCGTAACTGTTGCGTAACACAAGTGGCCTTGTGTGAAAGACGCTCGCCTGCCAACGTGTAGGTTCGTGGTTCGATCCCGGGGGTATTTTTCACTTATTTTTTTCTCAGCACGATAGTGCGGTATAAGGTGTTTAAAAAACTCCCGCAAACACCAACGTCGCATGTGGCGCATCTAGATGGGTCACTGTCACGCTGGGACTGTTCTCGTAATCCAGGTTCGCGTCTTCGTACAGGGACACATGCGTTTGGTCGACTCGGCGGCCAAGGTCTAGGGGCCGCTGTGTTCCCTCCCTCACATGGCGCAGGGTCTACGGGCCTATATGGATGAGGGCAGGGAAGGACGTGCGGTGGACCGGTACCGAGGCCTTAAGAGCTCTAATAGATCCGTGCACACGGGACGACCCTGGAGGTCCCGGGGATCTGAAAGCTTGGTCTGACACCGCATAACTTTTTTTCTCGCAAACTTTGATTTTTTAAAGTGTTTCGTGTTTGTTTTTTCTATTCATTTTTAGCTGTTTGGTCTTCCGAAACAGCTTTTGTTTTCGTTTTTTTTCTATACATTTTGTTTTTTCTCCCCTTTTTTGTCCATCTATTTTGGTCTTCCGAAACGGCTCTTGTCTTCGTTCTGTTTTGTTTTCCTATTCATTTTTTTTCTTAGTTGTTTCGGTCTTTCAAAAACAGCTCTTGTTTTCGTTTTTTGTAACCAACACTTTTCACTTGTTTTAACGTGTAAGATATCCGAAACTGTTGCATAACAGAAGTGGCCTTGTGTGAAAGACGCTCAACTGCCAACGTGTAGGTTCGTGGTTCCATCCCGGGGGTATTTTTCACTTATTTTTTTCTCAGCAAGATAGTGCGGTATAAGGTGTTTAAAAAACTATGGAATTGGGTCCTGATTCTTAGAAGACCGCAGACAGACGGTCCTGGCAGTAATTGGAAATAATGACGTCGATCAGCAGTTGTAAAGTTACGTTGCTTTAAAGAAGCCATAGGTATACACTTTTTTTGACAACTGTATTGCGCTTATGAATAACTGATAGTTCTGAACTTTGGTTAAGAAATGAGAAGGGATTAGAAATCGTATTAATTTTTTCATCTTCATTATGTTGGAAATAATAACCAAGAGTCCAAATAATTATGAGGTCATTATTTTTCTTCAAAAAATGTCACTTTGAGCACAATTCACGTGACATGAATTTAAAGGTACCTGCTTGGAAAGAACTCGTTACTGTCACTTTATCAGCTGCCACGTAACATGGGTGTAAAGTTGTGATTTTCCCCTTGCGGTTTAGAACACGATTTTTGTCAACCATTCAATTTGCTGCTTCCCTCAATCTATATGACATCAGAATTTGTACCTGTGATCAATGATCATCAGCTTCGGGTGGTATTCAATAATAACGTGTCAGTGTAATTCGTCACTTGACATTATAGCTGCATTATTTTAACAGGGAAGAGTTATCGTATTGTACATGTTGCTTCAGGTTGAAACTTTGCTTGAGTTGAGAATCGACAATATTAAAGGTAAAATTTTACTGACATGACATGATTTTCACGTCAAACCTCACTAACATTTTCACTTGAACAAGTTTGTACATGCATGCCATTGTACTGCTCCCTGCATAATAATTACGGATAAGGGAAGTATTTTAGTGTGCTGCACCCTTTACTCGCGACGAAATCCAAAAGCCCGCCGCCAACGGCCATGCCCCGTAATTTTAATCGGGTTCGCTAAGATGTATAAGATGTCCGTAACTGTTGCGTAACACAAGTGGCCTTGTGTGAAAGACGCTCGCCTGCCAACGTGTAGGTTCGTGGTTCGATCCCGGGGGTATTTTTCACTTTTTTTTTTCTCAGCACGATAGTGTGGTATAAGGTGTTTAAAAAACTCCCGCAAACACCAACGTCGCATGTGGCGCATCTAGATGGGTCACTGTCACGCTGGGACTGTTCTCGTAATCCAGGTTCGCGTCTTCGTACAGGGACACATGCGTTTGGTCGACTCGGCGGCCAAGGTCTAGGGGCCGCTGTGTTCCCTCCCTCACATGGCGCAGGGTCTACGGGCCTATATGGATGAGGGCAGGGAAGGACGTGCGGTGGACCGGTACCGAGGCCTTAAGAGCTCTTATAGATCCGTGCACACGGGACGACCCTGGAGGTCCCGGGGATCTGAAAGCTTGGTCTGACACCGCATAACTTTTTTTCTCGCAAACTTTGATTCTTTAAAGTGTTTCGTGTTTGTTTTTTCTATTCATTTTTAGCTGTTTGGTCTTCCGAAACAGCTTTTGTTTTCGGTTTTTTTCTATACGTTTTGTTTTTTCTCCCCTTTTTTGTCCATCTATTTCGGTCTTCCGAAACGGCTCTTGTCTTCGTTCTGTTTTGTTTTCCTATTCATTTTTTTTCTTAGTTGTTTCGGTCTTTCAAAAACAGCTCTTGTTTTCGTTTTTTGTAAATAACCCTTTTCACTTTTTTTTTAACGTGTAAGATATCCGAGACTGTTGCGTAACACAAGTGGCCTTGTGTGAAAGACGCTCAACTGCCAACGTGTAGGTTCGTGGTTCCATCCCGGGGGTATTTTTCACTAATTTTTTTCTCAGCACGATAGTGCGGTATAAGGTGTTTAAAAAACTATGAAATTGGGTCCTGATTCTTAGAAGACCGTACACAGACGGTCCTGGCAGTAATTGGAAATAATGACGTCGATCAGCAGTTGTCAAGTTACGTTGCTTTAAAAAAGTCATAGGTATACACTTTTTTGACAACTGTATTGTGCTTATGAATAACTGAGAGTTCTGAACTTTGGTTTTGAAATGAGAAGGGATTAGAAATCGTATTAATTTTTTCATCTTCATTATGTTGGAAATAATAACCAAGAGTCCAAATAATTATGAGGTCATGATATTTCTTCAAAAATTGTTACTTTGAGCACAATTAACATGACTGGATTTTAAAGGTACCTGCTTGGAAAGAACTCGTTACTGGCACTTTATCAGCTGCCACGTAACATGTGTGTAAAGTTGTTGTTTTCCCCTTGCGGTTTAGAACACGATTTTTGTCAACCATTCAATTTGCTGCTTCCCTCAATCTATATGACATCCAAATTTGTACCTGTGATCAATGATCATCAGCTTCGGGTGGTCTTCAATAATAACGTGTCAGTGTAATTCGTCACTTGACATTAAAGCTGCATTATTTTAACTGGGAAGAGTTATCGTATTGTACATGTTGCTTCAGGTTGAAACTTTGCTTGAGTTGAGAATCGACAATATTAAAGGTAAAATTTTACTGACATGACATGATTTTCACGTCAAACCTCACTAACATTTTCACTTGAACAATTTTGTACATGCATGCCATTGTACTGCTCCCTGCATAATAATTATGGATTACGTAAGTATTTTAGTGTGCTGCACCCTTTACTCGCGACGAGATCCAAAAGCCCGCCGCCAACGGCCATGCCCCGTAATTTTAATCGGGTTCGCTAAGATGTATAAGATGTCCGTAACTGTTGCGTAACACAAGTGGCCTTGTGTGAAAGACGCTCGCCTGCCAACGTGTAGGTTCGTGGTTCGATCCCGGGGGTATTTTTCACTTATTTTTTTCTCAGCACGATAGTGCGGTATAAGGTGTTTAAAAAACTCCCGCAAACACCAACGTCGCATGTGGCGCATCTAGATGGGTCACTGTCACGCTGGGACTGTTCTCGTAATCCAGGTTCGCGTCTTCGTACAGGGACACATGCGTTTGGTCGACTCGGCGGCCAAGGTCTAGGGGCCGCTGTGTTCCCTCCCTCACATGGCGCAGGGTCTACGGGCCTATATGGATGAGGGCAGGGAAGGACGTGGGGTGGACCGGTACCGAGGCCTTAAGAGCTCTAATAGATCCGTGCACACGGGACGACCCTGGAGGTCCCGGGGATCTGAAAGCTTGGTCTGACACCGCATAACTTTTTTTCTCGCAAACTTTGATTTTTTAAAGTGTTTCGTGTTTGTTTTTTCTATTTATTTTTAGCTGTTTGGTCTTCCGAAACAGCTTTTGTTTTCGTTTTTTTTTCTATACATTTTGTTTTTTCTCCCCTTTTTTGTCCATCTATTTCGGTCTTCCGAAACGGCTCTTGTCTTCGTTCTGTTTTGTTTTCCTATTCATTTTTTTTCTTAGTTGTTTCGGTCTTTCAAAAACAGCTCTTGTTTTCGTTTTGTGTAAATATCCCTTTTCACTTTTTTTAACGTGTAAGATATCCGAAACTGTTGCGTAACACAAGTGGCCTTGTGTGAAAGACGCTCAACTGCCAACGTGTAGGTTCGTGGTTCCATCCCGGGGGTATTTTTCACTTATTTTTTCCTCAGCACGATAGTGCGGTATAAGGTGTTCAAAAAACTATGACATTGGGTCCTGATTCTTAGAAGACCGTACACAGACGGTCCTGGCAGTATTTGGAAATAATGACGTCCATCAGCAGTTGTCAAGTTACGTTGCTTTAAAGAAGCCATAGGTATACACTTTTTTGACAACTGTATTGCGCTTATGAATAAATGAGAGTTCTGAACTTTGGTTAAGAAATGAGAAGGGATTAGAAATCGTAGTATTTTTTTCATCTTCATTATGTTGGAAATAATAACCAAGAGTCCAAATAATTATGAGGTCATTTTATTTCTTCAAAAATTGTTACTTTGAGCACAATTAACATGACTGGATTTTAAAGGTACCTGCTTGGAAAGAACTCGTTACTGGCACTTTATCAGCTGCCACGTAACATGTGTGTAAAGTTGTTGTTTTCCCCTTGCGGTTTAGAACACGATTTTTGTCAACCATTCAATTTGCTGCTTCCCTCAATCTATATGACATCCAAATTTGTACCTGTGATCAATGATCATCAGCTTCGGGTGGTCTTCAATAATAACGTGTCAGTGTAATTCGTCACTTGACATTAAAGCTGCATTATTTTAACTGGGAAGAGTTATCGTATTGTACATGTTGCTTCAGGTTGAAACTTTGCTTGAGTTGAGAATCGACAATATTAAAGGTAAAATTTTACTGACATGACATGATTTTCACGTCAAACCTCACTAACATTTTCACTTGAACAATTTTGTACATGCATGCCATTGTACTGCTCCCTGCATAATAATTATGGATTACGTAAGTATTTTAGTGTGCTGCACCCTTTACTCGCGACGAGATCCAAAAGCCCGCCGCCAACGGCCATGCCCCGTAATTTTAATCGGGTTCGCTAAGATGTATAAGATGTCCGTAACTGTTGCGTAACACAAGTGGCCTTGTGTGAAAGACGCTCGCCTGCCAACGTGTAGGTTCGTGGTTCGATCCCGGGGGTATTTTTCACTTATTTTTTTCTCAGCACGATAGTGCGGTATAAGGTGTTTAAAAAACTCCCGCAAACACCAACGTCGCATGTGGCGCATCTAGATGGGTCACTGTCACGCTGGGACTGTTCTCGTAATCCAGGTTCGCGTCTTCGTACAGGGACACATGCGTTTGGTCGACTCGGCGGCCAAGGTCTAGGGGCCGCTGTGTTCCCTCCCTCACATGGCGCAGGGTCTACGGGCCTATATGGATGAGGGCAGGGAAGGACGTGGGGTGGACCGGTACCGAGGCCTTAAGAGCTCTAATAGATCCGTGCACACGGGACGACCCTGGAGGTCCCGGGGATCTGAAAGCTTGGTCTGACACCGCATAACTTTTTTTCTCGCAAACTTTGATTTTTTAAAGTGTTTCGTGTTTGTTTTTTCTATTCATTTTTAGCTGTTTGGTCTTCCGAAACAGCTTTTGTTTTCGTTTTTTTTTCTATACATTTTGTTTTTTCTCCCCTTTTTTGTCCATCTATTTCGGTCTTCCGAAACGGCTCTTGTCTTCGTTCTGTTTTGTTTTCCTATTCATTTTTTTTCTTAGTTGTTTCGGTCTTTCAAAAACAGCTCTTGTTTTCGTTTTGTGTAAATATCCCTTTTCACTTTTTTTAACGTGTAAGATATCCGAAACTGTTGCGTAACACAAGTGGCCTTGTGTGAAAGACGCTCAACTGCCAACGTGTAGGTTCGTGGTTCCATCCCGGGGGTATTTTTCACTTATTTTTTCCTCAGCACGATAGTGCGGTATAAGGTGTTCAAAAAACTATGACATTGGGTCCTGATTCTTAGAAGACCATACACAGACGGTCCTGGCAGTATTTGGAAATAATGACGTCCATCAGCAGTTGTCAAGTTACGTTGCTTTAAAGAAGCCATAGGTATACACTTTTTTGACAACTGTATTGCGCTTATGAATAAATGAGAGTTCTGAACTTTGGTTAAGAAATGAGAAGGGATTAGAAATCGTAGTATTTTTTTCATCTTCATTATGTTGGAAATAATAACCAAGAGTCCAAATAATTATGAGGTCATTTTATTTCTTCAAAAATTGTTACTTTGAGCACAATTAACATGACTGGATTTTAAAGGTACCTGCTTGGAAAGAACTCGTTACTGGCACTTTATCAGCTGCCACGTAACATGTGTGTAAAGTTGTTGTTTTCCCCTTGCGGTTTAGAACACGATTTTTGTCAACCATTCAATTTGCTGCTTCCCTCAATCTATATGACATCCAAATTTGTACCTGTGATCAATGATCATCAGCTTCGGGTGGTCTTCAATAATAACGTGTCAGTGTAATTCGTCACTTGACATTAAAGCTGCATTATTTTAACTGGGAAGAGTTATCGTATTGTACATGTTGCTTCAGGTTGAAACTTTGCTTGAGTTGAGAATCGACAATATTAAAGGTAAAATTTTACTGACATGACATGATTTTCACGTCAAACCTCACTAACATTTTCACTTGAACAATTTTGTACATGCATGCCATTGTACTGCTCCCTGCATAATAATTATGGATTACGTAAGTATTTTAGTGTGCTGCACCCTTTACTCGCGACGAGATCCAAAAGCCCGCCGCCAACGGCCATGCCCCGTAATTTTAATCGGGTTCGCTAAGATGTATAAGATGTCCGTAACTGTTGCGTAACACAAGTGGCCTTGTGTGAAAGACGCTCGCCTGCCAACGTGTAGGTTCGTGGTTCGATCCCGGGGGTATTTTTCACTTATTTTTTTCTCAGCACGATAGTGCGGTATAAGGTGTTTAAAAAACTCCCGCAAACACCAACGTCGCATGTGGCGCATCTAGATGGGTCACTGTCACGCTGGGACTGTTCTCGTAATCCAGGTTCGCGTCTTCGTACAGGGACACATGCGTTTGGTCGACTCGGCGGCCAAGGTCTAGGGGCCGCTGTGTTCCCTCCCTCACATGGCGCAGGGTCTACGGGCCTATATGGATGAGGGCAGGGAAGGACGTGGGGTGGACCGGTACCGAGGCCTTAAGAGCTCTAATAGATCCGTGCACACGGGACGACCCTGGAGGTCCCGGGGATCTGAAAGCTTGGTCTGACACCGCATAACTTTTTTTCTCGCAAACTTTGATTTTTTAAAGTGTTTCGTGTTTGTTTTTTCTATTTATTTTTAGCTGTTTGGTCTTCCGAAACAGCTTTTGTTTTCGTTTTTTTTTCTATACATTTTGTTTTTTCTCCCCTTTTTTGTCCATCTATTTCGGTCTTCCGAAACGGCTCTTGTCTTCGTTCTGTTTTGTTTTCCTATTCATTTTTTTTCTTAGTTGTTTCGGTCTTTCAAAAACAGCTCTTGTTTTCGTTTTGTGTAAATATCCCTTTTCACTTTTTTTAACGTGTAAGATATCCGAAACTGTTGCGTAACACAAGTGGCCTTGTGTGAAAGACGCTCAACTGCCAACGTGTAGGTTCGTGGTTCCATCCCGGGGGTATTTTTCACTTATTTTTTCCTCAGCACGATAGTGCGGTATAAGGTGTTCAAAAAACTATGACATTGGGTCCTGATTCTTAGAAGACCGTACACAGACGGTCCTGGCAGTATTTGGAAATAATGACGTCCATCAGCAGTTGTCAAGTTACGTTGCTTTAAAGAAGCCATAGGTATACACTTTTTTGACAACTGTATTGCGCTTATGAATAAATGAGAGTTCTGAACTTTGGTTAAGAAATGAGAAGGGATTAGAAATCGTAGTATTTTTTTCATCTTCATTATGTTGGAAATAATAACCAAGAGTCCAAATAATTATGAGGTCATTTTATTTCTTCAAAAATTGTTACTTTGAGCACAATTAACATGACTGGATTTTAAAGGTACCTGCTTGGAAAGAACTCGTTACTGGCACTTTATCAGCTGCCACGTAACATGTGTGTAAAGTTGTTGTTTTCCCCTTGCGGTTTAGAACACGATTTTTGTCAACCATTCAATTTGCTGCTTCCCTCAATCTATATGACATCCAAATTTGTACCTGTGATCAATGATCATCAGCTTCGGGTGGTCTTCAATAATAACGTGTCAGTGTAATTCGTCACTTGACATTAAAGCTGCATTATTTTAACTGGGAAGAGTTATCGTATTGTACATGTTGCTTCAGGTTGAAACTTTGCTTGAGTTGAGAATCGACAATATTAAAGGTAAAATTTTACTGACATGACATGATTTTCACGTCAAACCTCACTAACATTTTCACTTGAACAATTTTGTACATGCATGCCATTGTACTGCTCCCTGCATAATAATTATGGATTACGTAAGTATTTTAGTGTGCTGCACCCTTTACTCGCGACGAGATCCAAAAGCCCGCCGCCAACGGCCATGCCCCGTAATTTTAATCGGGTTCGCTAAGATGTATAAGATGTCCGTAACTGTTGCGTAACACAAGTGGCCTTGTGTGAAAGACGCTCGCCTGCCAACGTGTAGGTTCGTGGTTCGATCCCGGGGGTATTTTTCACTTATTTTTTTCTCAGCACGATAGTGCGGTATAAGGTGTTTAAAAAACTCCCGCAAACACCAACGTCGCATGTGGCGCATCTAGATGGGTCACTGTCACGCTGGGACTGTTCTCGTAATCCAGGTTCGCGTCTTCGTACAGGGACACATGCGTTTGGTCGATTCGGCGGCCAAGGTCTAGGGGCCGCTGTGTTCCCTCCCTCACATGGCGCAGGGTCTACGGGCCTATATGGATGAGGGCAGGGAAGGACGTGGGGTGGACCGGTACCGAGGCCTTAAGAGCTCTAATAGATCCGTGCACACGGGACGACCCTGGAGGTCCCGGGGATCTGAAAGCTTGGTCTGACACCGCATAACTTTTTTTCTCGCAAACTTTGATTTTTTAAAGTGTTTCGTGTTTGTTTTTTCTATTCATTTTTAGCTGTTTGGTCTTCCGAAACAGCTTTTGTTTTCGTTTTTTTTTCTATACATTTTGTTTTTTCTCCCCTTTTTTGTCCATCTATTTCGGTCTTCCGAAACGGCTCTTGTCTTCGTTCTGTTTTGTTTTCCTATTCATTTTTTTTCTTAGTTGTTTCGGTCTTTCAAAAACAGCTCTTGTTTTCGTTTTGTGTAAATATCCCTTTTCACTTTTTTTAACGTGTAAGATATCCGAAACTGTTGCGTAACACAAGTGGCCTTGTGTGAAAGACGCTCAACTGCCAACGTGTAGGTTCGTGGTTCCATCCCGGGGGTATTTTTCACTTATTTTTTCCTCAGCACGATAGTGCGGTATAAGGTGTTCAAAAAACTATGACATTGGGTCCTGATTCTTAGAAGACCATACACAGACGGTCCTGGCAGTATTTGGAAATAATGACGTCCATCAGCAGTTGTCAAGTTACGTTGCTTTAAAGAAGCCATAGGTATACACTTTTTTGACAACTGTATTGCGCTTATGAATAAATGAGAGTTCTGAACTTTGGTTAAGAAATGAGAAGGGATTAGAAATCGTAGTATTTTTTTCATCTTCATTATGTTGGAAATAATAACCAAGAGTCCAAATAATTATGAGGTCATTTTATTTCTTCAAAAATTGTTACTTTGAGCACAATTAACATGACTGGATTTTAAAGGTACCTGCTTGGAAAGAACTCGTTACTGGCACTTTATCAGCTGCCACGTAACATGTGTGTAAAGTTGTTGTTTTCCCCTTGCGGTTTAGAACACGATTTTTGTCAACCATTCAATTTGCTGCTTCCCTCAATCTATATGACATCCAAATTTGTACCTGTGATCAATGATCATCAGCTTCGGGTGGTCTTCAATAATAACGTGTCAGTGTAATTCGTCACTTGACATTAAAGCTGCATTATTTTAACTGGGAAGAGTTATCGTATTGTACATGTTGCTTCAGGTTGAAACTTTGCTTGAGTTGAGAATCGACAATATTAAAGGTAAAATTTTACTGACATGACATGATTTTCACGTCAAACCTCACTAACATTTTCACTTGAACAATTTTGTACATGCATGCCATTGTACTGCTCCCTGCATAATAATTATGGATTACGTAAGTATTTTAGTGTGCTGCACCCTTTACTCGCGACGAGATCCAAAAGCCCGCCGCCAACGGCCATGCCCCGTAATTTTAATCGGGTTCGCTAAGATGTATAAGATGTCCGTAACTGTTGCGTAACACAAGTGGCCTTGTGTGAAAGACGCTCGCCTGCCAACGTGTAGGTTCGTGGTTCGATCCCGGGGGTATTTTTCACTTATTTTTTTCTCAGCACGATAGTGCGGTATAAGGTGTTTAAAAAACTCCCGCAAACACCAACGTCGCATGTGGCGCATCTAGATGGGTCACTGTCACGCTGGGACTGTTCTCGTAATCCAGGTTCGCGTCTTCGTACAGGGACACATGCGTTTGGTCGACTCGGCGGCCAAGGTCTAGGGGCCGCTGTGTTCCCTCCCTCACATGGCGCAGGGTCTACGGGCCTATATGGATGAGGGCAGGGAAGGACGTGGGGTGGACCGGTACCGAGGCCTTAAGAGCTCTAATAGATCCGTGCACACGGGACGACCCTGGAGGTCCCGGGGATCTGAAAGCTTGGTCTGACACCGCATAACTTTTTTTCTCGCAAACTTTGATTTTTTAAAGTGTTTCGTGTTTGTTTTTTCTATTTATTTTTAGCTGTTTGGTCTTCCGAAACAGCTTTTGTTTTCGTTTTTTTTTCTATACATTTTGTTTTTTCTCCCCTTTTTTGTCCATCTATTTCGGTCTTCCGAAACGGCTCTTGTCTTCGTTCTGTTTTGTTTTCCTATTCATTTTTTTCTTAGTTGTTTCGGTCTTTCAAAAACAGCTCTTGTTTTCGTTTTTTGTAAATATCCCTTTTCACTTTTT
Organism: Luidia sarsii; assembly: GCA_949987565.1. NCBI lineage: Eukaryota > Metazoa > Echinodermata > Asteroidea > Paxillosida > Luidiidae > Luidia > Luidia sarsii. The sequence goes on from OX465122.1 coordinate 6,656,899, forward strand.
TTTAACGTGTAAGATATCCGAAACTGTTGCGTAACACAAGTGGCCTTGTGTGAAAGACGCTCAACTGCCAACGTGTAGGTTCGTGGTTCCATCCCGGGGGTATTTTTCACTTATTTTTTCCTCAGCACGATAGTGCGGTATAAGGTGTTCAAAAAACTATGACATTGGGTCCTGATTCTTAGAAGACCGTACACAGACGGTCCTGGCAGTATTTGGAAATAATGACGTCCATCAGCAGTTGTCAAGTTACGTTGCTTTAAAGAAGCCATAGGTATACACTTTTTTGACAACTGTATTGCGCTTATGAATAAATGAGAGTTCTGAACTTTGGTTAAGAAATGAGAAGGGATTAGAAATCGTATTAATTTTTTCATCTTCATTATGTTGGAAATAATAACCAAGAGTCCAAATAATTATGAGGTCATTATTTTTCTTCAAAAAATGTCACTTTGAGCACAATTCACGTGACATGAATTTAAAGGTACCTGCTTGGAAAGAACTCGTTACTGTCACTTTATCAGCTGCCACGTAACATGGGTGTAAAGTTGTGATTTTCCCCTTGCGGTTTAGAACACGATTTTTGTCAACCATTCAATTTGCTGCTTCCCTCAATCTATATGACATCAGAATTTGTACCTGTGATCAATGATCATCAGCTTCGGGTGGTATTCAATAATAACGTGTCAGTGTAATTCGTCACTTGACATTATAGCTGCATTATTTTAACAGGGAAGAGTTATCGTATTGTACATGTTGCTTCAGGTTGAAACTTTGCTTGAGTTGAGAATCGACAATATTAAAGGTAAAATTTTACTGACATGACATGATTTTCACGTCAAACCTCACTAACATTTTCACTTGAACAATTTTGTACATGCTTGCCATTGTACTGCTCCCTGCATAATAATTATGGATTACGTAAGTATTTTAGTGTGCTGCACCCTTTACTCGCGACGAGATCCAAAAGCCCGCCGCCAACGGCCATGCCCCGTAATTTTAATCGGGTTCGCTAAGATGTATAAGATGTCCGTAACTGTTGCGTAACACAAGTGGCCTTGTGTGAAAGACGCTCGCCTGCCAACGTGTAGGTTCGTGGTTCGATCCCGGGGGTATTTTTCACTTATTTTTTTTCTCAGCACGATAGTGCGGTATAAGGTGTTTAAAAAACTCCCGCAAACACCAACGTCGCATGTGGCGCATCTAGATGGGTCACTGTCACGCTGGGACTGTTCTCGTAATCCAGGTTCGCGTCTTCGTACAGGGACACATGCGTTTGGTCGACTCGGCGGCCAAGGTCTAGGGGCCGCTGTGTTCCCTCCCTCACATGGCGCAGGGTCTACGGGCCTATATGGATGAGGGCAGGGAAGGACGTGGGGTGGACCGGTACCGAGGCCTTAAGAGCTCTAATAGATCCGTGCACACGGGACGACCCTGGAGGTCCCGGGGATCTGAAAGCTTGGTCTGACACCGCATAACTTTTTTTCTCGCAAACTTTGATTTTTTAAAGTGTTTCGTGTTTGTTTTTTCTATTTATTTTTAGCTGTTTGGTCTTCCGAAACAGCTTTTGTTTTCGTTTTTTTTTCTATACATTTTGTTTTTTCTCCCCTTTTTTGTCCATCTATTTCGGTCTTCCGAAACGGCTCTTGTCTTCGTTCTGTTTTGTTTTCCTATTCATTTTTTTCTTAGTTGTTTCGGTCTTTCAAAAACAGCTCTTGTTTTCGTTTTTTGTAAATATCCCTTTTCACTTTTTTTTAACGTGTAAGATATCCGAAACTGTTGCGTAACACAAGTGGCCTTGTGTGAAAGACGCTCAACTGCCAACGTGTAGGTTCGTGGTTCCATCCCGGGGGTATTTTTCACTTATTTTTTCCTCAGCACGATAGTGCGGTATAAGGTGTTCAAAAAACTATGACATTGGGTCCTGATTCTTAGAAGACCGTACACAGACGGTCCTGGCAGTATTTGGAAATAATGACGTCCATCAGCAGTTGTCAAGTTACGTTGCTTTAAAGAAGCCATAGGTATACACTTTTTTGACAACTGTATTGCGCTTATGAATAAATGAGAGTTCTGAACTTTGGTTAAGAAATGAGAAGGGATTAGAAATCGTATTAATTTTTTCATCTTCATTATGTTGGAAATAATAACCAAGAGTCCAAATAATTATGAGGTCATTATTTTTCTTCAAAAAATGTCACTTTGAGCACAATTCACGTGACATGAATTTAAAGGTACCTGCTTGGAAAGAACTCGTTACTGTCACTTTATCAGCTGCCACGTAACATGGGTGTAAAGTTGTGATTTTCCCCTTGCGGTTTAGAACACGATTTTTGTCAACCATTCAATTTGCTGCTTCCCTCAATCTATATGACATCAGAATTTGTACCTGTGATCAATGATCATCAGCTTCGGGTGGTATTCAATAATAACGTGTCAGTGTAATTCGTCACTTGACATTATAGCTGCATTATTTTAACAGGGAAGAGTTATCGTATTGTACATGTTGCTTCAGGTTGAAACTTTGCTTGAGTTGAGAATCGACAATATTAAAGGTAAAATTTTACTGACATGACATGATTTTCACGTCAAACCTCACTAACATTTTCACTTGAACAATTTTGTACATGCTTGCCATTGTACTGCTCCCTGCATAATAATTATGGATTACGTAAGTATTTTAGTGTGCTGCACCCTTTACTCGCGACGAGATCCAAAAGCCCGCCGCCAACGGCCATGCCCCGTAATTTTAATCGGGTTCGCTAAGATGTATAAGATGTCCGTAACTGTTGCGTAACACAAGTGGCCTTGTGTGAAAGACGCTCGCCTGCCAACGTGTAGGTTCGTGGTTCGATCCCGGGGGTATTTTTCACTTATTTTTTTCTCAGCACGATAGTGCGGTATAAGGTGTTTAAAAAACTCCCGCAAACACCAACGTCGCATGTGGCGCATCTAGATGGGTCACTGTCACGCTGGGACTGTTCTCGTAATCCAGGTTCGCGTCTTCGTACAGGGACACATGCGTTTGGTCGACTCGGCGGCCAAGGTCTAGGGGCCGCTGTGTTCCCTCCCTCACATGGCGCAGGGTCTACGGGCCTATATGGATGAGGGCAGGGAAGGACGTGGGGTGGACCGGTACCGAGGCCTTAAGAGCTCTAATAGATCCGTGCACACGGGACGACCCTGGAGGTCCCGGGGATCTGAAAGCTTGGTCTGACACCGCATAACTTTTTTTCTCGCAAACTTTGATTTTTTAAAGTGTTTCGTGTTTGTTTTTTCTATTTATTTTTAGCTGTTTGGTCTTCCGAAACAGCTTTTGTTTTCGTTTTTTTTTCTATACATTTTGTTTTTTCTCCCCTTTTTTGTCCATCTATTTCGGTCTTCCGAAACGGCTCTTGTCTTCGTTCTGTTTTGTTTTCCTATTCATTTTTTTTCTTAGTTGTTTCGGTCTTTCAAAAACAGCTCTTGTTTTCGTTTTGTGTAAATATCCCTTTTCACTTTTTTTAACGTGTAAGATATCCGAAACTGTTGCGTAACACAAGTGGCCTTGTGTGAAAGACGCTCAACTGCCAACGTGTAGGTTCGTGGTTCCATCCCGGGGGTATTTTTCACTTATTTTTTCCTCAGCACGATAGTGCGGTATAAGGTGTTCAAAAAACTATGACATTGGGTCCTGATTCTTAGAAGACCGTACACAGACGGTCCTGGCAGTATTTGGAAATAATGACGTCCATCAGCAGTTGTCAAGTTACGTTGCTTTAAAGAAGCCATAGGTATACACTTTTTTGACAACTGTATTGCGCTTATGAATAAATGAGAGTTCTGAACTTTGGTTAAGAAATGAGAAGGGATTAGAAATCGTAGTATTTTTTTCATCTTCATTATGTTGGAAATAATAACCAAGAGTCCAAATAATTATGAGGTCATTTTATTTCTTCAAAAATTGTTACTTTGAGCACAATTAACATGACTGGATTTTAAAGGTACCTGCTTGGAAAGAACTCGTTACTGGCACTTTATCAGCTGCCACGTAACATGTGTGTAAAGTTGTTGTTTTCCCCTTGCGGTTTAGAACACGATTTTTGTCAACCATTCAATTTGCTGCTTCCCTCAATCTATATGACATCCAAATTTGTACCTGTGATCAATGATCATCAGCTTCGGGTGGTCTTCAATAATAACGTGTCAGTGTAATTCGTCACTTGACATTAAAGCTGCATTATTTTAACTGGGAAGAGTTATCGTATTGTACATGTTGCTTCAGGTTGAAACTTTGCTTGAGTTGAGAATCGACAATATTAAAGGTAAAATTTTACTGACATGACATGATTTTCACGTCAAACCTCACTAACATTTTCACTTGAACAATTTTGTACATGCATGCCATTGTACTGCTCCCTGCATAATAATTATGGATTACGTAAGTATTTTAGTGTGCTGCACCCTTTACTCGCGACGAGATCCAAAAGCCCGCCGCCAACGGCCATGCCCCGTAATTTTAATCGGGTTCGCTAAGATGTATAAGATGTCCGTAACTGTTGCGTAACACAAGTGGCCTTGTGTGAAAGACGCTCGCCTGCCAACGTGTAGGTTCGTGGTTCGATCCCGGGGGTATTTTTCACTTATTTTTTTCTCAGCACGATAGTGCGGTATAAGGTGTTTAAAAAACTCCCGCAAACACCAACGTCGCATGTGGCGCATCTAGATGGGTCACTGTCACGCTGGGACTGTTCTCGTAATCCAGGTTCGCGTCTTCGTACAGGGACACATGCGTTTGGTCGACTCGGCGGCCAAGGTCTAGGGGCCGCTGTGTTCCCTCCCTCACATGGCGCAGGGTCTACGGGCCTATATGGATGAGGGCAGGGAAGGACGTGGGGTGGACCGGTACCGAGGCCTTAAGAGCTCTAATAGATCCGTGCACACGGGACGACCCTGGAGGTCCCGGGGATCTGAAAGCTTGGTCTGACACCGCATAACTTTTTTTCTCGCAAACTTTGATTTTTTAAAGTGTTTCGTGTTTGTTTTTTCTATTTATTTTTAGCTGTTTGGTCTTCCGAAACAGCTTTTGTTTTCGTTTTTTTTTCTATACATTTTGTTTTTTCTCCCCTTTTTTGTCCATCTATTTCGGTCTTCCGAAACGGCTCTTGTCTTCGTTCTGTTTTGTTTTCCTATTCATTTTTTTCTTAGTTGTTTCGGTCTTTCAAAAACAGCTCTTGTTTTCGTTTTTTGTAAATATCCCTTTTCACTTTTTTTTAACGTGTAAGATATCCGAAACTGTTGCGTAACACAAGTGGCCTTGTGTGAAAGACGCTCAACTGCCAACGTGTAGGTTCGTGGTTCCATCCCGGGGGTATTTTTCACTTATTTTTTCCTCAGCACGATAGTGCGGTATAAGGTGTTCAAAAAACTATGACATTGGGTCCTGATTCTTAGAAGACCGTACACAGACGGTCCTGGCAGTATTTGGAAATAATGACGTCCATCAGCAGTTGTCAAGTTACGTTGCTTTAAAGAAGCCATAGGTATACACTTTTTTGACAACTGTATTGCGCTTATGAATAAATGAGAGTTCTGAACTTTGGTTAAGAAATGAGAAGGGATTAGAAATCGTAGTATTTTTTTCATCTTCATTATGTTGGAAATAATAACCAAGAGTCCAAATAATTATGAGGTCATTATTTTTCTTCAAAAAATGTCACTTTGAGCACAATTCACGTGACATGAATTTAAAGGTACCTGCTTGGAAAGAACTCGTTACTGTCACTTTATCAGCTGCCACGTAACATGGGTGTAAAGTTGTGATTTTCCCCTTGCGGTTTAGAACACGATTTTTGTCAACCATTCAATTTGCTGCTTCCCTCAATCTATATGACATCAGAATTTGTACCTGTGATCAATGATCATCAGCTTCGGGTGGTATTCAATAATAACGTGTCAGTGTAATTCGTCACTTGACATTATAGCTGCATTATTTTAACAGGGAAGAGTTATCGTATTGTACATGTTGCTTCAGGTTGAAACTTTGCTTGAGTTGAGAATCGACAATATTAAAGGTAAAATTTTACTGACATGACATGATTTTCACGTCAAACCTCACTAACATTTTCACTTGAACAATTTTGTACATGCATGCCATTGTACTGCTCCCTGCATAATAATTATGGATTACGTAAGTATTTTAGTGTGCTGCACCCTTTACTCGCGACGAGATCCAAAAGCCCGCCGCCAACGGCCATGCCCCGTAATTTTAATCGGGTTCGCTAAGATGTATAAGATGTCCGTAACTGTTGCGTAACACAAGTGGCCTTGTGTGAAAGACGCTCGCCTGCCAACGTGTAGGTTCGTGGTTCGATCCCGGGGGTATTTTTCACTTTTTTTTTTCTCAGCACGATAGTGCGGTATAAGGTGTTTAAAAAACTCCCGCAAACACCAACGTCGCATGTGGCGCATCTAGATGGGTCACTGTCACGCTGGGACTGTTCTCGTAATCCAGGTTCGCGTCTTCGTACAGGGACACATGCGTTTGGTCGACTCGGCGGCCAAGGTCTAGGGGCCGCTGTGTTCCCTCCCTCACATGGCGCAGGGTCTACGGGCCTATATGGATGAGGGCAGGGAAGGACGTGGGGTGGACCGGTACCGAGGCCTTAAGAGCTCTAATAGATCCGTGCACACGGGACGACCCTGGAGGTCCCGGGGATCTGAAAGCTTGGTCTGACACCGCATAACTTTTTTTCTCGCAAACTTTGATTTTTTAAAGTGTTTCGTGTTTGTTTTTTCTATTTATTTTTAGCTGTTTGGTCTTCCGAAACAGCTTTTGTTTTCGTTTTTTTTTCTATACATTTTGTTTTTTCTCCCCTTTTTTGTCCATCTATTTCGGTCTTCCGAAACGGCTCTTGTCTTCGTTCTGTTTTGTTTTCCTATTCATTTTTTTCTTAGTTGTTTCGGTCTTTCAAAAACAGCTCTTGTTTTCGTTTTTTGTAAATATCCCTTTTCACTTTTTTTTAACGTGTAAGATATCCGAAACTGTTGCGTAACACAAGTGGCCTTGTGTGAAAGACGCTCAACTGCCAACGTGTAGGTTCGTGGTTCCATCCCGGGGGTATTTTTCACTTATTTTTTCCTCAGCACGATAGTGCGGTATAAGGTGTTCAAAAAACTATGACATTGGGTCCTGATTCTTAGAAGACCGTACACAGACGGTCCTGGCAGTATTTGGAAATAATGACGTCCATCAGCAGTTGTCAAGTTACGTTGCTTTAAAGAAGCCATAGGTATACACTTTTTTGACAACTGTATTGCGCTTATGAATAAATGAGAGTTCTGAACTTTGGTTAAGAAATGAGAAGGGATTAGAAATCGTATTAATTTTTTCATCTTCATTATGTTGGAAATAATAACCAAGAGTCCAAATAATTATGAGGTCATTATTTTTCTTCAAAAAATGTCACTTTGAGCACAATTCACGTGACATGAATTTAAAGGTACCTGCTTGGAAAGAACTCGTTACTGTCACTTTATCAGCTGCCACGTAACATGGGTGTAAAGTTGTGATTTTCCCCTTGCGGTTTAGAACACGATTTTTGTCAACCATTCAATTTGCTGCTTCCCTCAATCTATATGACATCAGAATTTGTACCTGTGATCAATGATCATCAGCTTCGGGTGGTATTCAATAATAACGTGTCAGTGTAATTCGTCACTTGACATTATAGCTGCATTATTTTAACAGGGAAGAGTTATCGTATTGTACATGTTGCTTCAGGTTGAAACTTTGCTTGAGTTGAGAATCGACAATATTAAAGGTAAAATTTTACTGACATGACATGATTTTCACGTCAAACCTCACTAACATTTTCACTTGAACAATTTTGTACATGCTTGCCATTGTACTGCTCCCTGCATAATAATTATGGATTACGTAAGTATTTTAGTGTGCTGCACCCTTTACTCGCGACGAGATCCAAAAGCCCGCCGCCAACGGCCATGCCCCGTAATTTTAATCGGGTTCGCTAAGATGTATAAGATGTCCGTAACTGTTGCGTAACACAAGTGGCCTTGTGTGAAAGACGCTCGCCTGCCAACGTGTAGGTTCGTGGTTCGATCCCGGGGGTATTTTTCACTTATTTTTTTCTCAGCACGATAGTGCGGTATAAGGTGTTTAAAAAACTCCCGCAAACACCAACGTCGCATGTGGCGCATCTAGATGGGTCACTGTCACGCTGGGACTGTTCTCGTAATCCAGGTTCGCGTCTTCGTACAGGGACACATGCGTTTGGTCGACTCGGCGGCCAAGGTCTAGGGGCCGCTGTGTTCCCTCCCTCACATGGCGCAGGGTCTACGGGCCTATATGGATGAGGGCAGGGAAGGACGTGGGGTGGACCGGTACCGAGGCCTTAAGAGCTCTAATAGATCCGTGCACACGGGACGACCCTGGAGGTCCCGGGGATCTGAAAGCTTGGTCTGACACCGCATAACTTTTTTTCTCGCAAACTTTGATTTTTTAAAGTGTTTCGTGTTTGTTTTTTCTATTTATTTTTAGCTGTTTGGTCTTCCGAAACAGCTTTTGTTTTCGTTTTTTTTTCTATACATTTTGTTTTTTCTCCCCTTTTTTGTCCATCTATTTCGGTCTTCCGAAACGGCTCTTGTCTTCGTTCTGTTTTGTTTTCCTATTCATTTTTTTTCTTAGTTGTTTCGGTCTTTCAAAAACAGCTCTTGTTTTCGTTTTGTGTAAATATCCCTTTTCACTTTTTTTAACGTGTAAGATATCCGAAACTGTTGCGTAACACAAGTGGCCTTGTGTGAAAGACGCTCAACTGCCAACGTGTAGGTTCGTGGTTCCATCCCGGGGGTATTTTTCACTTATTTTTTCCTCAGCACGATAGTGCGGTATAAGGTGTTCAAAAAACTATGACATTGGGTCCTGATTCTTAGAAGACCGTACACAGACGGTCCTGGCAGTATTTGGAAATAATGACGTCCATCAGCAGTTGTCAAGTTACGTTGCTTTAAAGAAGCCATAGGTATACACTTTTTTGACAACTGTATTGCGCTTATGAATAAATGAGAGTTCTGAACTTTGGTTAAGAAATGAGAAGGGATTAGAAATCGTAGTATTTTTTTCATCTTCATTATGTTGGAAATAATAACCAAGAGTCCAAATAATTATGAGGTCATTTTATTTCTTCAAAAATTGTTACTTTGAGCACAATTAACATGACTGGATTTTAAAGGTACCTGCTTGGAAAGAACTCGTTACTGGCACTTTATCAGCTGCCACGTAACATGTGTGTAAAGTTGTTGTTTTCCCCTTGCGGTTTAGAACACGATTTTTGTCAACCATTCAATTTGCTGCTTCCCTCAATCTATATGACATCCAAATTTGTACCTGTGATCAATGATCATCAGCTTCGGGTGGTCTTCAATAATAACGTGTCAGTGTAATTCGTCACTTGACATTAAAGCTGCATTATTTTAACTGGGAAGAGTTATCGTATTGTACATGTTGCTTCAGGTTGAAACTTTGCTTGAGTTGAGAATCGACAATATTAAAGGTAAAATTTTACTGACATGACATGATTTTCACGTCAAACCTCACTAACATTTTCACTTGAACAATTTTGTACATGCATGCCATTGTACTGCTCCCTGCATAATAATTATGGATTACGTAAGTATTTTAGTGTGCTGCACCCTTTACTCGCGACGAGATCCAAAAGCCCGCCGCCAACGGCCATGCCCCGTAATTTTAATCGGGTTCGCTAAGATGTATAAGATGTCCGTAACTGTTGCGTAACACAAGTGGCCTTGTGTGAAAGACGCTCGCCTGCCAACGTGTAGGTTCGTGGTTCGATCCCGGGGGTATTTTTCACTTATTTTTTTCTCAGCACGATAGTGCGGTATAAGGTGTTTAAAAAACTCCCGCAAACACCAACGTCGCATGTGGCGCATCTAGATGGGTCACTGTCACGCTGGGACTGTTCTCGTAATCCAGGTTCGCGTCTTCGTACAGGGACACATGCGTTTGGTCGACTCGGCGGCCAAGGTCTAGGGGCCGCTGTGTTCCCTCCCTCACATGGCGCAGGGTCTACGGGCCTATATGGATGAGGGCAGGGAAGGACGTGGGGTGGACCGGTACCGAGGCCTTAAGAGCTCTAATAGATCCGTGCACACGGGACGACCCTGGAGGTCCCGGGGATCTGAAAGCTTGGTCTGACACCGCATAACTTTTTTTCTCGCAAACTTTGATTTTTTAAAGTGTTTCGTGTTTGTTTTTTCTATTTATTTTTAGCTGTTTGGTCTTCCGAAACAGCTTTTGTTTTCGTTTTTTTTTCTATACATTTTGTTTTTTCTCCCCTTTTTTGTCCATCTATTTCGGTCTTCCGAAACGGCTCTTGTCTTCGTTCTGTTTTGTTTTCCTATTCATTTTTTTCTTAGTTGTTTCGGTCTTTCAAAAACAGCTCTTGTTTTCGTTTTTTGTAAATATCCCTTTTCACTTTTTTTTAACGTGTAAGATATCCGAAACTGTTGCGTAACACAAGTGGCCTTGTGTGAAAGACGCTCAACTGCCAACGTGTAGGTTCGTGGTTCCATCCCGGGGGTATTTTTCACTTATTTTTTCCTCAGCACGATAGTGCGGTATAAGGTGTTCAAAAAACTATGACATTGGGTCCTGATTCTTAGAAGACCGTACACAGACGGTCCTGGCAGTATTTGGAAATAATGACGTCCATCAGCAGTTGTCAAGTTACGTTGCTTTAAAGAAGCCATAGGTATACACTTTTTTGACAACTGTATTGCGCTTATGAATAAATGAGAGTTCTGAACTTTGGTTAAGAAATGAGAAGGGATTAGAAATCGTAGTATTTTTTTCATCTTCATTATGTTGGAAATAATAACCAAGAGTCCAAATAATTATGAGGTCATTTTATTTCTTCAAAAATTGTTACTTTGAGCACAATTAACATGACTGGATTTTAAAGGTACCTGCTTGGAAAGAACTCGTTACTGGCACTTTATCAGCTGCCACGTAACATGGGTGTAAAGTTGTTGTTTTCCCCTTGCGGTTTAGAACACGATTTTTGTCAACCATTCAATTTGCTGCTTCCCTCAATCTATATGACATCCAAATTTGTACCTGTGATCAATGATCATCAGCTTCGGGTGGTCTTCAATAATAACGTGTCAGTGTAATTCGTCACTTGACATTAAAGCTGCATTATTTTAACTGGGAAGAGTTATCGTATTGTACATGTTGCTTCAGGTTGAAACTTTGCTTGAGTTGAGAATCGACAATATTAAAGGTAAAATTTTACTGACATGACATGATTTTCACGTCAAACCTCACTAACATTTTCACTTGAACAATTTTGTACATGCATGCCATTGTACTGCTCCCTGCATAATAATTATGGATTACGTAAGTATTTTAGTGTGCTGCACCCTTTACTCGCGACGAGATCCAAAAGCCCGCCGCCAACGGCCATGCCCCGTAATTTTAATCGGGTTCGCTAAGATGTATAAGATGTCCGTAACTGTTGCGTAACACAAGTGGCCTTGTGTGAAAGACGCTCGCCTACCAACGTGTAGGTTCGTGGTTCGATCCCGGGGGTATTTTTCACTTTTTTTTCTCAGCACGATAGTGCGGTATAAGGTGTTTAAAAAACTCCCGCAAACACCAACGTCGCATGTGGCGCATTTAGATGGGTCACTGTCACGCTGGGACTGTTCTCGTAATCCAGGTTCGCGTCTTCGTACAGGGACACATGCGTTTGGTCGACTCGGCGGCCAAGGTCTAGGGGCCGCTGTGTTCCCTCCCTCACATGGCGCAGGGTCTACGGGCCTTTATGGATGAGGGCAGGGAAGGACGTGCGGTGGACAGGTACCGAGGCCTTAAGAGCTCTAATAGATCCGTGCACACGGGACGACCCTGGAGGTCCCGGGGATCTGAAAGCTTGGTCTGACACCGCATAACTTTTTTTCCCCCAAACTTTGATTTTTTAAAGTGTTTCGTGTTTGTTTTTTCTATTCATTTTTAGCTGTTTGGTCTTCCGAAACAGCTTTTGTTTTCGTTTTTTTTCTATACATTTTGTTTTTTCTCCCCTTTTTTGTCCATCTATTTCGGTCTTCCGAAACGGCTCTTGTCTTCGTTCTGTTTTGTTTTCCTATTCATTTTTTTTCTTAGTTGTTTCGGTCTTTCAAAAACAGCTCTTGTTTTCGTTTTTTGTAAATATCCCTTTTCACTTTTTTTTAACGTGTAAGATATCCGAAACTGTTGCATAACACAAGTGGCCTTGTGTGATAGACGCTCAACTGCCAACGTGTAGGTTCGTGGTTCCATCCCGGGGGTATTTTTCACTTATTTTTTCCTCAGCACGATAGTGCGGTATAAGGTGTTCAAAAAACTATGACATTGGGTCCTGATTCTTAGAAGACCGTACACAGACGGTCCTGGCAGTATTTGGAAATAATGACGTCCATCAGCAGTTGTCAAGTTACGTTGCTTTAAAGAAGCCATAGGTATACACTTTTTTGACAACTGTATTGCGCTTATGAATAAATGAGAGTTCTGAACTTTGGTTAAGAAATGAGAAGGGATTAGAAATCGTAGTATTTTTTTCATCTTCATTATGTTGGAAATAATAACCAAGAGTCCAAATAATTATGAGGTCATTTTATTTCTTCAAAAATTGTTACTTTGAGCACAATTAACATGACTGGATTTTAAAGGTACCTGCTTGGAAAGAACTCGTTACTGGCACTTTATCAGCTGCCACGTAACATGTGTGTAAAGTTGTTGTTTTCCCCTTGCGGTTTAGAACACGATTTTTGTCAACCATTCAATTTGCTGCTTCCCTCAATCTATATGACATCCAAATTTGTACCTGTGATCAATGATCATCAGCTTCGGGTGGTCTTCAATAATAACGTGTCAGTGTAATTCGTCACTTGACATTAAAGCTGCATTATTTTAACTGGGAAGAGTTATCGTATTGTACATGTTGCTTCAGGTTGAAACTTTGCTTGAGTTGAGAATCGACAATATTAAAGGTAAAATTTTACTGACATGACATGATTTTCACGTCAAACCTCACTAACATTTTCACTTGAACAATTTTGTACATGCATGCCATTGTACTGCTCCCTGCATAATAATTATGGATTACGTAAGTATTTTAGTGTGCTGCACCCTTTACTCGCGACGAGATCCAAAAGCCCGCCGCCAACGGCCATGCCCCGTAATTTTAATCGGGTTCGCTAAGATGTATAAGATGTCCGTAACTGTTGCGTAACACAAGTGGCCTTGTGTGAAAGACGCTCGCCTACCAACGTGTAGGTTCGTGGTTCGATCCCGGGGGTATTTTTCACTTTTTTTTCTCAGCACGATAGTGCGGTATAAGGTGTTTAAAAAACTCCCGCAAACACCAACGTCGCATGTGGCGCATTTAGATGGGTCACTGTCACGCTGGGACTGTTCTCGTAATCCAGGTTCGCGTCTTCGTACAGGGACACATGCGTTTGGTCGACTCGGCGGCCAAGGTCTAGGGGCCGCTGTGTTCCCTCCCTCACATGGCGCAGGGTCTACGGGCCTATATGGATGAGGGCAGGGAAGGACGTGCGGTGGACCGGTACCGAGGCCTTAAGAGCTCTAATAGATCCGTGCACACGGGACGACCCTGGAGGTCCCGGGGATCTGAAAGCTTGGTCTGACACCGCATAACTTTTTTTCTCGCAAACTTTGATTTTTTAAAGTGTTTCGTGTTTGTTTTTTCTATTCATTTTTAGCTGTTTGGTCTTCCGAAACAGCTTTTGTTTTCGTTTTTTTTCTATACATTTTGTTTTTTCTCCCCTTTTTTGTCCATCTATTTCGGTCTTCCGAAACGGCTCTTGTCTTCGTTCTGTTTTGTTTTCCTATTCATTTTTTTTCTTAGTTGTTTCGGTCTTTCAAAAACAGCTCTTGTTTTCGTTTTTTGTAAATATCCCTTTTCACTTTTTTTTAACGTGTAAGATATCCGAAACTGTTGCGTAACACAAGTGGCCTTGTGTGATAGACGCTCAACTGCCAACGTGTAGGTTCGTGGTTCCATCCCGGGGGTATTTTTCACTTATTTTTTCCTCAGCACGATAGTGCGGTATAAGGTGTTCAAAAAACTATGACATTGGGTCCTGATTCTTAGAAGACCGTACACAGACGGTCCTGGCAGTATTTGGAAATAATGACGTCCATCAGCAGTTGTCAAGTTACGTTGCTTTAAAGAAGCCATAGGTATACACTTTTTTGACAACTGTATTGCGCTTATGAATAAATGAGAGTTCTGAACTTTGGTTAAGAAATGAGAAGGGATTAGAAATCGTAGTATTTTTTTCATCTTCATTATGTTGGAAATAATAACCAAGAGTCCAAATAATTATGAGGTCATTTTCTTTCTTCAAAAATTGTTACTTTGAGCACAATTAACATGACTGGATTTTAAAGGTACCTGCTTGGAAAGAACTCGTTACTGGCACTTTATCAGCTGCCACGTAACATGTGTGTAAAGTTGTTGTTTTCCCCTTGCGGTTTAGAACACGATTTTTGTCAACCATTCAATTTGCTGCTTCCCTCAATCTATATGACATCCAAATTTGTACCTGTGATCAATGATCATCAGCTTCGGGTGGTCTTCAATAATAACGTGTCAGTGTAATTCGTCACTTGACATTAAAGCTGCATTATTTTAACTGGGAAGAGTTATCGTATTGTACATGTTGCTTCAGGTTGAAACTTTGCTTGAGTTGAGAATCGACAATATTAAAGGTAAAATTTTACTGACATGACATGATTTTCACGTCAAACCTCACTAACATTTTCACTTGAACAATTTTGTACATGCATGCCATTGTACTGCTCCCTGCATAATAATTATGGATTACGTAAGTATTTTAGTGTGCTGCACCCTTTACTCGCGACGAGATCCAAAAGCCCGCCGCCAACGGCCATGCCCCGTAATTTTAATCGGGTTCGCTAAGATGTATAAGATGTCCGTAACTGTTGCGTAACACAAGTGGCCTTGTGTGAAAGACGCTCGCCTACCAACGTGTAGGTTCGTGGTTCGATCCCGGGGGTATTTTTCACTTTTTTTTCTCAGCACGATAGTGCGGTATAAGGTGTTTAAAAAACTCCCGCAAACACCAACGTCGCATGTGGCGCATTTAGATGGGTCACTGTCACGCTGGGACTGTTCTCGTAATCCAGGTTCGCGTCTTCGTACAGGGACACATGCGTTTGGTCGACTCGGCGGCCAAGGTCTAGGGGCCGCTGTGTTCCCTCCCTCACATGGCGCAGGGTCTACGGGCCTTTATGGATGAGGGCAGGGAAGGACGTGCGGTGGACAGGTACCGAGGCCTTAAGAGCTCTAATAGATCCGTGCACACGGGACGACCCTGGAGGTCCCGGGGATCTGAAAGCTTGGTCTGACACCGCATAACTTTTTTTCCCCCAAACTTTGATTTTTTAAAGTGTTTCGTGTTTGTTTTTTCTATTCATTTTTAGCTGTTTGGTCTTCCGAAACAGCTTTTGTTTTCGTTTTTTTTCTATACATTTTGTTTTTTCTCCCCTTTTTTGTCCATCTATTTCGGTCTTCCGAAACGGCTCTTGTCTTCGTTCTGTTTTGTTTTCCTATTCATTTTTTTTCTTAGTTGTTTCGGTCTTTCAAAAACAGCTCTTGTTTTCGTTTTTTGTAAATATCCCTTTTCACTTTTTTTTAACGTGTAAGATATCCGAAACTGTTGCATAACACAAGTGGCCTTGTGTGATAGACGCTCAACTGCCAACGTGTAGGTTCGTGGTTCCATCCCGGGGGTATTTTTCACTTATTTTTTCCTCAGCACGATAGTGCGGTATAAGGTGTTCAAAAAACTATGACATTGGGTCCTGATTCTTAGAAGACCGTACACAGACGGTCCTGGCAGTATTTGGAAATAATGACGTCCATCAGCAGTTGTCAAGTTACGTTGCTTTAAAGAAGCCATAGGTATACACTTTTTTGACAACTGTATTGCGCTTATGAATAAATGAGAGTTCTGAACTTTGGTTAAGAAATGAGAAGGGATTAGAAATCGTAGTATTTTTTTCATCTTCATTATGTTGGAAATAATAACCAAGAGTCCAAATAATTATGAGGTCATTTTATTTCTTCAAAAATTGTTACTTTGAGCACAATTAACATGACTGGATTTTAAAGGTACCTGCTTGGAAAGAACTCGTTACTGGCACTTTATCAGCTGCCACGTAACATGTGTGTAAAGTTGTTGTTTTCCCCTTGCGGTTTAGAACACGATTTTTGTCAACCATTCAATTTGCTGCTTCCCTCAATCTATATGACATCCAAATTTGTACCTGTGATCAATGATCATCAGCTTCGGGTGGTCTTCAATAATAACGTGTCAGTGTAATTCGTCACTTGACATTAAAGCTGCATTATTTTAACTGGGAAGAGTTATCGTATTGTACATGTTGCTTCAGGTTGAAACTTTGCTTGAGTTGAGAATCGACAATATTAAAGGTAAAATTTTACTGACATGACATGATTTTCACGTCAAACCTCACTAACATTTTCACTTGAACAATTTTGTACATGCATGCCATTGTACTGCTCCCTGCATAATAATTATGGATTACGTAAGTATTTTAGTGTGCTGCACCCTTTACTCGCGACGAGATCCAAAAGCCCGCCGCCAACGGCCATGCCCCGTAATTTTAATCGGGTTCGCTAAGATGTATAAGATGTCCGTAACTGTTGCGTAACACAAGTGGCCTTGTGTGAAAGACGCTCGCCTACCAACGTGTAGGTTCGTGGTTCGATCCCGGGGGTATTTTTCACTTTTTTTTCTCAGCACGATAGTGCGGTATAAGGTGTTTAAAAAACTCCCGCAAACACCAACGTCGCATGTGGCGCATTTAGATGGGTCACTGTCACGCTGGGACTGTTCTCGTAATCCAGGTTCGCGTCTTCGTACAGGGACACATGCGTTTGGTCGACTCGGCGGCCAAGGTCTAGGGGCCGCTGTGTTCCCTCCCTCACATGGCGCAGGGTCTACGGGCCTATATGGATGAGGGCAGGGAAGGACGTGCGGTGGACCGGTACCGAGGCCTTAAGAGCTCTAATAGATCCGTGCACACGGGACGACCCTGGAGGTCCCGGGGATCTGAAAGCTTGGTCTGACACCGCATAACTTTTTTTCTCGCAAACTTTGATTTTTTAAAGTGTTTCGTGTTTGTTTTTTCTATTCATTTTTAGCTGTTTGGTCTTCCGAAACAGCTTTTGTTTTCGTTTTTTTTCTATACATTTTGTTTTTTCTCCCCTTTTTTGTCCATCTATTTCGGTCTTCCGAAACGGCTCTTGTCTTCGTTCTGTTTTGTTTTCCTATTCATTTTTTTTCTTAGTTGTTTCGGTCTTTCAAAAACAGCTCTTGTTTTCGTTTTTTGTAAATATCCCTTTTCACTTTTTTTTAACGTGTAAGATATCCGAAACTGTTGCGTAACACAAGTGGCCTTGTGTGATAGACGCTCAACTGCCAACGTGTAGGTTCGTGGTTCCATCCCGGGGGTATTTTTCACTTATTTTTTCCTCAGCACGATAGTGCGGTATAAGGTGTTCAAAAAACTATGACATTGGGTCCTGATTCTTAGAAGACCGTACACAGACGGTCCTGGCAGTATTTGGAAATAATGACGTCCATCAGCAGTTGTCAAGTTACGTTGCTTTAAAGAAGCCATAGGTATACACTTTTTTGACAACTGTATTGCGCTTATGAATAAATGAGAGTTCTGAACTTTGGTTAAGAAATGAGAAGGGATTAGAAATCGTAGTATTTTTTTCATCTTCATTATGTTGGAAATAATAACCAAGAGTCCAAATAATTATGAGGTCATTTTCTTTCTTCAAAAATTGTTACTTTGAGCACAATTAACATGACTGGATTTTAAAGGTACCTGCTTGGAAAGAACTCGTTACTGGCACTTTATCAGCTGCCACGTAACATGTGTGTAAAGTTGTTGTTTTCCCCTTGCGGTTTAGAACACGATTTTTGTCAACCATTCAATTTGCTGCTTCCCTCAATCTATATGACATCCAAATTTGTACCTGTGATCAATGATCATCAGCTTCGGGTGGTCTTCAATAATAACGTGTCAGTGTAATTCGTCACTTGACATTAAAGCTGCATTATTTTAACTGGGAAGAGTTATCGTATTGTACATGTTGCTTCAGGTTGAAACTTTGCTTGAGTTGAGAATCGACAATATTAAAGGTAAAATTTTACTGACATGACATGATTTTCACGTCAAACCTCACTAACATTTTCACTTGAACAATTTTGTACATGCATGCCATTGTACTGCTCCCTGCATAATAATTATGGATTACGTAAGTATTTTAGTGTGCTGCACCCTTTACTCGCGACGAGATCCAAAAGCCCGCCGCCAACGGCCATGCCCCGTAATTTTAATCGGGTTCGCTAAGATGTATAAGATGTCCGTAACTGTTGCGTAACACAAGTGGCCTTGTGTGAAAGACGCTCGCCTACCAACGTGTAGGTTCGTGGTTCGATCCCGGGGGTATTTTTCACTTTTTTTTCTCAGCACGATAGTGCGGTATAAGGTGTTTAAAAAACTCCCGCAAACACCAACGTCGCATGTGGCGCATTTAGATGGGTCACTGTCACGCTGGGACTGTTCTCGTAATCCAGGTTCGCGTCTTCGTACAGGGACACATGCGTTTGGTCGACTCGGCGGCCAAGGTCTAGGGGCCGCTGTGTTCCCTCCCTCACATGGCGCAGGGTCTACGGGCCTATATGGATGAGGGCAGGGAAGGACGTGCGGTGGACCGGTACCGAGGCCTTAAGAGCTCTAATAGATCCGTGCACACGGGACGACCCTGGAGGTCCCGGGGATCTGAAAGCTTGGTCTGACACCGCATAACTTTTTTTCTCGCAAACTTTGATTTTTTAAAGTGTTTCGTGTTTGTTTTTTCTATTCATTTTTAGCTGTTTGGTCTTCCGAAACAGCTTTTGTTTTCGTTTTTTTTTCTATACATTTTGTTTTTTCTCCCCTTTTTTGTCCATCTATTTCGGTCTTCCGAAACGGCTCTTGTCTTCGTTCTGTTTTGTTTTCCTATTCATTTTTTTTCTTAGTTGTTTCGGTCTTTCAAAAACAGCTCTTGTTTTCGTTTTGTGTAAATATCCCTTTTATCTCTTTTTTAACGTGTAAGATATCCGAAACTGTTGCGTAACACAAGTGGCCTTGTGTGAAAGACGCTCAACTGCCAACGTGTAGGTTCGTGGTTCCATCCCGGGGGTATTTTTCACTTATTTTTTCCTCAGCACGATAGTGCGGTATAAGGTGTTCAAAAAACTATGACATTGGGTCCTGATTCTTAGAAGACCGTACACAGATGGTCCTGGCAGTATTTGGAAATAATGACGTCCATCAGCAGTTGTCAAGTTACGTTGCTTTAAAGAAGCCATAGGTATACACTTTTTTGACAACTGTATTGCGCTTATGAATAAATGAGAGTTCTGAACTTTGGTTAAGAAATGAGAAGGGATTAGAAATCGTAGTATTTTTTTCATCTTCATTATGTTGGAAATAATAACCAAGAGTCCAAATAATTATGAGGTCATTTTATTTCTTCAAAAATTGTTACTTTGAGCACAATTAACATGACTGGATTTTAAAGGTACCTGCTTGGAAAGAACTCGTTACTGGCACTTTATCAGCTGCCACGTAACATGGGTGTAAAGTTGTTGTTTTCCCCTTGCGGTTTAGAACACGATTTTTGTCAACCATTCAATTTGCTGCTTCCCTCAATCTATATGACATCCAAATTTGTACCTGTGATCAATGATCATCAGCTTCGGGTGGTCTTCAATAATAACGTGTCAGTGTAATTCGTCACTTGACATTAAAGCTGCATTATTTTAACTGGGAAGAGTTATCGTATTGTACATGTTGCTTCAGCTTGAAACTTTGCTTGAGTTGAGAATCGACAATATTAAAGGTAAAATTTTACTGACATGACATGATTTTCACGTCAAACCTCACTAACATTTTCACTTGAACAATTTTGTACATGCATGCCATTGTACTGCTCCCTGCATAATAATTATGGATTACGTAAGTATTTTAGTGTGCTGCACCCTTTACTCGCGACGAGATCCAAAAGCCCGCCGCGAACGGCCATGCCCCGTAATTTTAATCGGGTTCGCTAAGATGTATAAGATGTCCGTAACTGTTGCGTAACACAAGTGGCCTTGTGTGAAAGACGCTCGCCTGCCAACGTGTAGGTTCGTGGTTCGATCCCGGGGGTATTTTTCACTTATTTTGTTCTCAGCACGATAGTGCGGTATAAGGTGTTTAAAAAACTCCCGCAAACACCAACGTCGCATGTGGCGCATCTAGATGGGTCACTGTCACGCTGGGACTGTTCTCGTAATCCAGGTTCGCGTCTTCGTACAGGGACACATGCGTTTGGTCGACTCGGCGGCCAAGGTCTAGGGGCCGCTGTGTTCCCTCCCTCACATGGCGCAGGGTCTACGGGCCTATATGGATGAGGGCAGGGAAGGACGTGCGGTGGACCGGTACCGAGGCCTTAAGAGCTCTAATAGATCCGTGCACACGGGACGACCCTGGAGGTCCCGGGGATCTGAAAGCTTGGTCTGACACCGCATAACTTTTTTTCTCGCAAACTTTGATTTTTTAAAGTGTTTCGTGTTTGTTTTTTCTATTCATTTTTAGCTGTTTGGTCTTCCGAAACAGCTTTTGTTTTCGTTTTTTTTCTATACATTTTGTTTTTTCTCCCCTTTTTTGTCCATCTATTTCGGTCTTCCGAAACGGCTCTTGTCTTCGTTCTGTTTTGTTTTCCTATTCATTTTTTTTCTTAGTTGTTTCGGTCTTTCAAAAACAGCTCTTGTTTTCGTTTTTTGTAAATATCCCTTTTCACTTTTTTTTAACGTGTAAGATATCCGAAACTGTTGCGTAACACAAGTGGCCTTGTGTGAAAGACGCTCAACTGCCAACGTGTAGGTTCGTGGTTCCATCCCGGGGGTATTTTTCACTTATTTTTTCCTCAGCACGATAGTGCGGTATAAGGTGTTCAAAAAACTATGACATTGGGTCCTGATTCTTAGAAGACCGTACACAGACGGTCCTGGCAGTATTTGGAAATAATGACGTCCATCAGCAGTTGTCAAGTTACGTTGCTTTAAAGAAGCCATAGGTATACACTTTTTTGACAACTGTATTGCGCTTATGAATAAATGAGAGTTCTGAACTTTGGTTAAGAAATGAGAAGGGATTAGAAATCGTAGTATTTTTTTCATCTTCATTATGTTGGAAATAATAACCAAGAGTCCAAATAATTATGAGGTCATTTTATTTCTTCAAAAATTGTTACTTTGAGCACAATTAACATGACTGGATTTTAAAGGTACCTGCTTGGAAAGAACTCGTTACTGGCACTTTATCAGCTGCCACGTAACATGGGTGTAAAGTTGTTGTTTTCCCCTTGCCGTTTAGAACACGATTTTTGTCAACCATTCAATTTGCTGCTTCCCTCAATCTATATGACATCCAAATTTGTACCTGTGATCAATGATCATCAGCTTCGGGTGGTCTTCAATAATAACGTGTCAGTGTAATTCGTCACTTGACATTAAAGCTGCATTATTTTAACTGGGAAGAGTTATCGTATTGTACATGTTGCTTCAGCTTGAAACTTTGCTTGAGTTGAGAATCGACAATATTAAAGGTAAAATTTTACTGATATGACATGATTTTCACGTCAAACCTCACTAACATTTTCACTTGAACAATTTTGTACATGCATGCCATTGTACTGCTCCCTGCATAATAATTATGGATTACGTAAGTATTTTAGTGTGCTGCACCCTTTACTCGCGACGAGATCCAAAAGCCCGCCGCGAACGGCCATGCCCCGTAATTTTAATCGGGTTCGCTAAGATGTATAAGATGTCCGTAACTGTTGCGTAACACAAGTGGCCTTGTGTGAAAGACGCTCGCCTGCCAACGTGTAGGTTCTTGGTTCGATCCCGGGGGTATTTTTCACTTATTTTGTTCTCAGCACGATAGTGCGGTATAAGGTGTTTAAAAAACTCCCGCAAACACCAACGTCGCATGTGGCGCATCTAGATGGGTCACTGTCACGCTGGGACTGTTCTCGTAATCCAGGTTCGCGTCTTCGTACAGGGACACATGCGTTTGGTCGACTCGGCGGCCAAGGTCTAGGGGCCGCTGTGTTCCCTCCCTCACATGGCGCAGGGTCTACGGGCCTATATGGATGAGGGCAGGGAAGGACGTGCGGTGGACCGGTACCGAGGCCTTAAGAGCTCTAATAGATCCGTGCACACGGGACGACCCTGGAGGTCCCGGGGATCTGAAAGCTTGGTCTGACACCGCATAACTTTTTTTCTCGCAAACTTTGATTTTTTAAAGTGTTTCGTGTTTGTTTTTTCTATTCATTTTTAGCTGTTTGGTCTTCCGAAACAGCTTTTGTTTTCGTTTTTTTTCTATACATTTTGTTTTTTCTCCCCTTTTTTGTCCATCTATTTCGGTCTTCCGAAACGGCTCTTGTCTTCGTTCTGTTTTGTTTTCCTATTCATTTTTTTTCTTAGTTGTTTCGGTCTTTCAAAAACAGCTCTTGTTTTCGTTTTTTGTAAATATCCCTTTTCACTTTTTTTTAACGTGTAAGATATCCGAAACTGTTGCGTAACACAAGTGGCCTTGTGTGAAAGACGCTCAACTGCCAACGTGTAGGTTCGTGGTTCCATCCCGGGGGTATTTTTCACTTATTTTTTCCTCAGCACGATAGTGCGGTATAAGGTGTTCAAAAAACTATGACATTGGGTCCTGATTCTTAGAAGACCGTACACAGACGGTCCTGGCAGTATTTGGAAATAATGACGTCCATCAGCAGTTGTCAAGTTACGTTGCTTTAAAGAAGCCATAGGTATACACTTTTTTGACAACTGTATTGCGCTTATGAATAAATGAGAGTTCTGAACTTTGGTTAAGAAATGAGAAGGGATTAGAAATCGTAGTATTTTTTTCATCTTCATTATGTTGGAAATAATAACCAAGAGTCCAAATAATTATGAGGTCATTTTCTTTCTTCAAAAATTGTTACTTTGAGCACAATTAACATGACTGGATTTTAAAGGTACCTGCTTGGAAAGAACTCGTTACTGGCACTTTATCAGCTGCCACGTAACATGGGTGTAAAGTTGTTGTTTTCCCCTTGCGGTTTAGAACACGATTTTTGTCAACCATTCAATTTGCTGCTTCCCTCAATCTATATGACATCCAAATTTGTACCTGTGATCAATGATCATCAGCTTCGGGTGGTCTTCAATAATAACGTGTCAGTGTAATTCGTCACTTGACATTAAAGCTGCATTATTTTAACTGGGAAGAGTTATCGTATTGTACATGTTGCTTCAGCTTGAAACTTTGCTTTAGTTGAGAATCGACAATATTAAAGGTAAAATTTTACTGACATGACATGATTTTCTCGTCAAACCTCACTAACATTTTCACTTGAACAATTTTGTACATGCATGCCATTGTACTGCTCCCTGCATAATAATTATGGATTACGTAAGTATTTTAGTGTGCTGCACCCTTTACTCGCGACGAGATCCAAAAGCCCGCCGCGAACGGCCATGCCCCGTAATTTTAATCGGGTTCGCTAAGATGTATAAGATGTCCGTAACTGTTGCGTAACACAAGTGGCCTTGTGTGAAAGACGCTCGCCTACCAACGTGTAGGTTCGTGGTTCGATCCCGGGGGTATTTTTCACTTTTTTTTCTCAGCACGATAGTGCGGTATAAGGTGTTTAAAAAACTCCCACAAACACCAACGTCGCATGTGGCGCATCTAGATGGGTCACTGTCACGCTGGGACTGTTCTCGTAATCCAGGTTCGCGTCTTCGTACAGGGACACATGCGTTTGGTCGACTCGGCGGCCAAGGTCTAGGGGCCGCTGTGTTCCCTCCCTCACATGGCGCAGGGTCTACGGGCCTATATGGATGAGGGCAGGGAAGGACGTGCGGTGGACCGGTACCGAGGCCTTAAGAGCTCTAATAGATCCGTGCACACGGGACGACCCTGGAGGTCCCGGGGATCTGAAAGCTTGGTCTGACACCGCATAACTTTTTTTCTCGCAAACTTTGATTTTTTAAAGTGTTTCGTGTTTGTTTTTTCTATTCATTTTTAGCTGTTTGGTCTTCCGAAACAGCTTTTGTTTTCGTTTTTTTTCTATACATTTTGTTTTTTCTCCCCTTTTTTGTCCATCTATTTCGGTCTTCCGAAACGGCTCTTGTCTTCGTTCTGTTTTGTTTTCCTATTCATTTTTTTTCTTAGTTGTTTCGGTCTTTCAAAAACAGCTCTTGTTTTCGTTTTTTGTAAATATCCCTTTTCACTTTTTTTTAACGTGTAAGATATCCGAAACTGTTGCGTAACACAAGTGGCCTTGTGTGAAAGACGCTCAACTGCCAACGTGTAGGTTCGTGGTTCCATCCCGGGGGTATTTTTCACTTATTTTTTCCTCAGCACGATAGTGCGGTATAAGGTGTTCAAAAAACTATGACATTGGGTCCTGATTCTTAGAAGACCGTACACAGACGGTCCTGGCAGTATTTGGAAATAATGACGTCCATCAGCAGTTGTCAAGTTACGTTGCTTTAAAGAAGCCATAGGTATACACTTTTTTGACAACTGTATTGCGCTTATGAATAAATGAGAGTTCTGAACTTTGGTTAAGAAATGAGAAGGGATTAGAAATCGTAGTATTTTTTTCATCTTCATTATGTTGGAAATAATAACCAAGAGTCCAAATAATTATGAGGTCATTTTATTTCTTCAAAAAATGTTACTTTGAGCACAATTAACATGACTGGATTTTAAAGGTACCTGCTTGGAAAGAACTCGTTACTGGCACTTTATCAGCTGCCACGTAACATGGGTGTAAAGTTGTTGTTTTCCCCTTGCGGTTTAGAACACGATTTTTGTCAACCATTCAATTTGCTGCTTCCCTCAATCTATATGACATCCAAATTTGTACCTGTGATCAATGATCATCAGCTTCGGGTGGTCTTCAATAATAACGTGTCAGTGTAATTCGTCACTTGACATTAAAGCTGCATTATTTTAACTGGGAAGAGTTATCGTATTGTACATGTTGCTTCAGCTTGAAACTTTGCTTGAGTTGAGAATCGACAATATTAAAGGTAAAATTTTACTGACATGACATGATTTTCACGTCAAACCTCACTAACATTTTCACTTGAACAATTTTGTACATGCATGCCATTGTACTGCTCCCTGCATAATAATTATGGATTACGTAAGTATTTTAGTGTGCTGCACCCTTTACTCGCGACGAGATCCAAAAGCCCGCCGCGAACGGCCATGCCCCGTAATTTTAATCGGGTTCGCTAAGATGTATAAGATGTCCGTAACTGTTGCGTAACACAAGTGGCCTTGTGTGAAAGACGCTCGCCTACCAACGTGTAGGTTCGTGGTTCGATCCCGGGGGTATTTTTCACTTTTTTTTTTCAGCACGATAGTGCGGTATAAGGTGTTTAAAAAACTCCCGCAAACACCAACGTCGCATGTGGCGCATCTAGATGGGTCACTGTCACGCTGGGACTGTTCTCGTAATCCAGGTTCGCGTCTTCGTACAGGGACACATGCGTTTGGTCGACTCGGCGGCCAAGGTCTAGGGGCCGCTGTGTTCCCTCCCTCACATGGCGCAGGGTCTACGGGCCTATATGGATGAGGGCAGGGAAGGACGTGCGGTGGACCGGTACCGAGGCCTTAAGAGCTCTAATAGATCCGTGCACACGGGACGACCCTGGAGGTCCCGGGGATCTGAAAGCTTGGTCTGACACCGCATAACTTTTTTTCTCGCAAACTTTGATTTTTTAAAGTGTTTCGTGTTTGTTTTTTCTATTCATTTTTAGCTGTTTGGTCTTCCGAAACAGCTTTTGTTTTCGTTTTTTTTCTATACATTTTGTTTTTTCTCCCCTTTTTTGTCCATCTATTTCGGTCTTCCGAAACGGCTCTTGTCTTCGTTCTGTTTTGTTTTCCTATTCATTTTTTTTCTTAGTTGTTTCGGTCTTTCAAAAACAGCTCTTGTTTTCGTTTTTTGTAAATATCCCTTTTCACTTTTTTTTAACGTGTAAGATATCCGAAACTGTTGCGTAACACAAGTGGCCTTGTGTGAAAGACGCTCAACTGCCAACGTGTAGGTTCGTGGTTCCATCCCGGGGGTATTTTTCACTTATTTTTTCCTCAGCACGATAGTGCGGTATAAGGTGTTCAAAAAACTATGACATTGGGTCCTGATTCTTAGAAGACCGTACACAGACGGTCCTGGCAGTATTTGGAAATAATGACGTCCATCAGCAGTTGTCAAGTTACGTTGCTTTAAAGAAGCCATAGGTATACACTTTTTTGACAACTGTATTGCGCTTATGAATAAATGAGAGTTCTGAACTTTGGTTAAGAAATGAGAAGGGATTAGAAATCGTAGTATTTTTTTCATCTTCATTATGTTGGAAATAATAACCAAGAGTCCAAATAATTATGAGGTCATTTTATTTCTTCAAAAATTGTTACTTTGAGCACAATTAACATGACTGGATTTTAAAGGTACCTGCTTGGAAAGAACTCGTTACTGGCACTTTATCAGCTGCCACGTAACATGGGTGTAAAGTTGTTGTTTTCCCCTTGCGGTTTAGAACACGATTTTTGTCAACCATTCAATTTGCTGCTTCCCTCAATCTATATGACATCCAAATTTGTACCTGTGATCAATGATCATCAGCTTCGGGTGGTCTTCAATAATAACGTGTCAGTGTAATTCGTCACTTGACATTAAAGCTGCATTATTTTAACTGGGAAGAGTTATCGTATTGTACATGTTGCTTCAGCTTGAAACTTTGCTTGAGTTGAGAATCGACAATATTAAAGGTAAAATTTTACTGACATGACATGATTTTCACGTCAAACCTCACTAACATTTTCACTTGAACAATTTTGTACATGCATGCCATTGTACTGCTCCCTGCATAATAATTATGGATTACGTAAGTATTTTAGTGTGCTGCACCCTTTACTCGCGACGAGATCCAAAAGCCCGCCGCGAACGGCCATGCCCCGTAATTTTAATCGGGTTCGCTAAGATGTATAAGATGTCCGTAACTGTTGCGTAACACAAGTGGCCTTGTGTGAAAGACGCTCGCCTACCAACGTGTAGGTTCGTGGTTCGATCCCGGGGGTATTTTTCACTTTTTTTTTCTCAGCACGATAGTGCGGTATAAGGTGTTTAAAAAACTCCCGCAAACACCAACGTCGCATGTGGCGCATCTAGATGGGTCACTGTCACGCTGGGACTGTTCTCGTAATCCAGGTTCGCGTCTTCGTACAGGGACACATGCGTTTGGTCGACTCGGCGGCCAAGGTCTAGGGGCCGCTGTGTTCCCTCCCTCACATGGCGCAGGGTCTACGGGCCTATATGGATGAGGGCAGGGAAGGACGTGCGGTGGACCGGTACCGAGGCCTTAAGAGCTCTAATAGATCCGTGCACACGGGACGACCCTGGAGGTCCCGGGGATCTGAAAGCTTGGTCTGACACCGCATAACTTTTTTTCTCGCAAACTTTGATTTTTTAAAGTGTTTCGTGTTTGTTTTTTCTATTCATTTTTAGCTGTTTGGTCTTCCGAAACAGCTTTTGTTTTCGTTTTTTTTCTATACATTTTGTTTTTTTTCCCCTTTTTTGTCCATCTATTTCGGTCTTCCGAAACGGCTCTTGTCTTCGTTCTGTTTTGTTTTCCTATTCATTTTTTTTCTTAGTTGTTTCGGTCTTTCAAAAACAGCTCTTGTTTTCTTTTTTTGTAAATATCCCTTTTCACTTTTTTTTAACGTGTAAGATATCCGAAACTGTTGCGTAACACAAGTGGCCTTGTGTGAAAGACGCTCAACTGCCAACGTGTAGGTTCGTGGTTCCATCCCGGGGGTATTTTTCACTTATTTTTTCCTCAGCACGATAGTGCGGTATAAGGTGTTCAAAAAACTATGACATTGGGTCCTGATTCTTAGAAGACCGTACACAGACGGTCCTGGCAGTATTTGGAAATAATGACGTCCATCAGCAGTTGTCAAGTTACGTTGCTTTAAAGAAGCCATAGGTATACACTTTTTTGACAACTGTATTGCGCTTATGAATAAATGAGAGTTCTGAACTTTGGTTAAGAAATGAGAAGGGATTAGAAATCGTAGTATTTTTTTCATCTTCATTATGTTGGAAATAATAACCAAGAGTCCAAATAATTATGAGGTCATTTTATTTCTTCAAAAATTGTTACTTTGAGCACAATTAACATGACTGGATTTTAAAGGTACCTGCTTGGAAAGAACTCGTTACTGGCACTTTATCAGCTGCCACGTAACATGGGTGTAAAGTTGTTGTTTTCCCCTTGCGGTTTAGAACACGATTTTTGTCAACCATTCAATTTGCTGCTTCCCTCAATCTATATGACATCCAAATTTGTACCTGTGATCAATGATCATCAGCTTCGGGTGGTCTTCAATAATAACGTGTCAGTGTAATTCGTCACTTGACATTAAAGCTGCATTATTTTAACTGGGAAGAGTTATCGTATTGTACATGTTGCTTCAGCTTGAAACTTTGCTTGAGTTGAGAATCGACAATATTAAAGGTAAAATTTTACTGACATGACATGATTTTCACGTCAAACCTCACTAACATTTTCACTTGAACAATTTTGTACATGCATGCCATTGTACTGCTCCCTGCATAATAATTATGGATTACGTAAGTATTTAAGTGTGCTGCACCCTTTACTCGCGACGAGATCCAAAAGCCCGCCGCGAACGGCCATGCCCCGTAATTTTAATCGGGTTCGCTAAGATGTATAAGATGTCCGTAACTGTTGCGTAACACAAGTGGCCTTGTGTGAAAGACGCTCGCCTACCAACGTGTAGGTTCGTGGTTCGATCCCGGGGGTATTTTTCACTTTTTTTTCTCAGCACGATAGTGCGGTATAAGGTGTTTAAAAAACTCCCGCAAACACCAACGTCGCATGTGGCGCATCTAGATGGGTCACTGTCACGCTGGGACTGTTCTCGTAATCCAGGTTCGCGTCTTCGTACAGGGACACATGCGTTTGGTCGACTCGGCGGCCAAGGTCTAGGGGCCGCTGTGTTCCCTCCCTCACATGGCGCAGGGTCTACGGGCCTATATGGATGAGGGCAGGGAAGGACGTGCGGTGGACCGGTACCGAGGCCTTAAGAGCTCTAATAGATCCGTGCACACGGGACGACCCTGGAGGTCCCGGGGATCTGAAAGCTTGGTCTGACACCGCATAACTTTTTTTCTGGCAAACTTTGATTTTTTAAAGTGTTTCGTGTTTGTTTTTTCTATTCATTTTTAGCTGTTTGGTCTTCCGAAACAGCTTTTGTTTTCGTTTTTTTTTCTATACATTTTGTTTTTTCTCCCCTTTTTTGTCCATCTATTTCGGTCTTCCGAAACGGCTCTTGTCTTCGTTCTGTTTTGTTTTCCTATTCATTTTTTTTCTTAGTTGTTTCGGTCTTTCAAAAACAGCTCTTGTTTTCGTTTTGTGTAAATATCCCTTTTATCTTTTTTTTAACGTGTAAGATATCCGAAACTGTTGCGTAACACAAGTGGCCTTGTGTGAAAGACGCTCAACTGCCAACGTGTAGGTTCGTGGTTCCATCCCGGGGGTATTTTTCACTTATTTTTTCCTCAGCACGATAGTGCGGTATAAGGTGTTCAAAAAACTATGACATTGGGTCCTGATTCTTAGAAGACCGTACACAGACGGTCCTGGCAGTATTTGGAAATAATGACGTCCATCAGCAGTTGTCAAGTTACGTTGCTTTAAAGAAGCCATAGGTATACACTTTTTTGACAACTGTATTGCGCTTATGAATAAATGAGAGTTCTGAACTTTGGTTAAGAAATGAGAAGGGATTAGAAATCGTAGTATTTTTTTCATCTTCATTATGTTGGAAATAATAACCAAGAGTCCAAATAATTATGAGGTCATTTTATTTCTTCAAAAATTGTTACTTTGAGCACAATTAACATGACTGGATTTTAAAGGTACCTGCTTGGAAAGAACTCGTTACTGGCACTTTATCAGCTGCCACGTAACATGGGTGTAAAGTTGTTGTTTTCCCCTTGCGGTTTAGAACACGATTTTTGTCAACCATTCAATTTGCTGCTTCCCTCAATCTATATGACATCCAAATTTGTACCTGTGATCAATGATCATCAGCTTCGGGTGGTCTTCAATAATAACGTGTCAGTGTAATTCGTCACTTGACATTAAAGCTGCATTATTTTAACTGGGAAGAGTTATCGTATTGTACATGTTGCTTCAGCTTGAAACTTTGCTTGAGTTGAGAATCGACAATATTAAAGGTAAAATTTTACTGACATGACATGATTTTCACGTCAAACCTCTCTTACATTTTCACTTGAACAATTTTGTACATGCATGCCATTGTACTGCTCCCTGCATAATAATTATGGATTACGTAAGTATTTTAGTGTGCTGCACCCTTTACTCGCGACGAGATCCAAAAGCCCGCCGCGAACGGCCATGCCCCGTAATTTTAATCGGGTTCGCTAAGATGTATAAGATGTCCGTAACTGTTGCGTAACACAAGTGGCCTTGTGTGAAAGACGCTCGCCTGCCAACGTGTAGGTTCGTGGTTCGATCCCGGGGGTATTTTTCACTTATTTTTTTCTCAGCACGATAGTGCGGTATAAGGTGTTTAAAAAACTCCCGCAAACACCAACGTCGCATGTGGCGCATCTAGATGGGTCACTGTCACGCTGGGACTGTTCTCGTAATCCAGGGTCGCGTCTTCGTACAGGGACACATGCGTTTGGTCGACTCGGCGGCCAAGGTCTAGGGGCCGCTGTGTTCCCTCCCTCACATGGCGCAGGGTCTACGGGCCTATATGGATGAGGGCAGGGAAGGACGTGCGGTGGACCGGTACCGAGGCCTTAAGAGCTCTAATAGATCCGTGCACACGGGACGACCTTGGAGGTCCCGGGGATCTGAAAGCTTGGTCTGACACCGCATAACTTTTTTTCTCGCAAACTTTGATTTTTTAAAGTGTTTCATGTTTGTTTTTTCTATTCATTTTTAGCTGTTTGGTCTTCCGAAACAGCTTTTGTTTTCGTTTTTTTTCTATACATTTTGTTTTTTCTCCCCTTTTTTGTCCATCTATTTCGGTCTTCCGAAACGGCTCTTGTCTTCGTTCTGTTTTGTTTTCCTATTCATTTTTTTTCTTAGTTGTTTCGGTCTTTCAAAAACAGCTCTTGTTTTCGTTTTTTGTAAATATCCCTTTTCACTTTTTTTTAACGTGTAAGATATCCGAAACTGTTGCGTAACACAAGTGGCCTTGTGTGAAAGACGCTCAACTGCCAACGTGTAGGTTCGTGGTTCCATCCCGGGGGTATTTTTCACTTATTTTTTCCTCAGCACGATAGTGCGGTATAAGGTGTTCAAAAAACTATGACATTGGGTCCTGATTCTTAGAAGACCGTACACAGACGGTCCTGGCAGTATTTGGAAATAATGACGTCCATCAGCAGTTGTCAAGTTACGTTGCTTTAAAGAAGCCATAGGTATACACTTTTTTGACAACTGTATTGCGCTTATGAATAAATGAGAGTTCTGAACTTTGGTTAAGAAATGAGAAGGGATTAGAAATCGTAGTATTTTTTTCATCTTCATTATGTTGGAAATAATAACCAAGAGTCCAAATAATTATGAGGTCATTTTATTTCTTCAAAAATTGTTACTTTGAGCACAATTAACATGACTGGATTTTAAAGGTACCTGCTTGGAAAGAACTCGTTACTGGCACTTTATCAGCTGCCACGTAACATGGGTGTAAAGTTGTTGTTTTCCCCTTGCGGTTTAGAACACGATTTTTGTCAACCATTCAATTTGCTGCTTCCCTCAATCTATATGACATCCAAATTTGTACCTGTGATCAATGATCATCAGCTTCGGGTGGTCTTCAATAATAACGTGTCAGTGTAATTCGTCACTTGACATTAAAGCTGCATTATTTTAACTGGGAAGAGTTATCGTATTGTACATGTTGCTTCAGGTTGAAACTTTGCTTGAGTTGAGAATCGACAATATTAAAGGTAAAATTTTACTGACATGACATGATTTTCACGTCAAACCTCACTAACATTTTCACTTGAACAATTTTGTACATGCATGCCATTGTACTGCTCCCTGCATAATAATTATGGATTACGTAAGTATTTTAGTGTGCTGCACCCTTTACTCGCGACGAGATCCAAAAGCCCGCCGCGAACTGCCATGCCCCGTAATTTTAATCGGGTTCGCTAAGATGTATAAGATGTCCGTAACTGTTGCGTAACACAAGTGGCCTTGTGTGAAAGACGCTCGCCTACCAACGTGTAGGTTCGTGGTTCGATCCCGGGGGTATTTTTCACTTTTTTTTCTCAGCACGATAGTGCGGTATAAGGTGTTTAAAAAACTCCCGCAAACACCAACGTCGCATGTGGCGCATCTAGATGGGTCACTGTCACGCTGGGACTGTTCTCGTAATCCAGGTTCGCGTCTTCGTACAGGGACACATGCGTTTGGTCGACTCGGCGGCCAAGGTCTAGGGGCCGCTGTGTTCCCTCCCTCACATGGCGCAGGGTCTACGGGCCTATATGGATGAGGGCAGGGAAGGACGTGCGGTGGACCGGTACCGAGGCCTTAAGAGCTCTAATAGATCCGTGCACACGGGACGACCTTGGAGGTCCCGGGGATCTGAAAGCTTGGTCTGACACCGCATAACTTTTTTTCTCGCAAACTTTGATTTTTTAAAGTGTTTCGTGTTTGTTTTTTCTATTCATTTTTAGCTGTTTGGTCTTCCGAAACAGCTTTTGTTTTCGTTTTTTTTTCTATACATTTTGTTTTTTCTCCCCTTTTTTGTCCATCTATTTCGGTCTTCCGAAACGGCTCTTGTCTTCGTTCTGTTTTGTTTTCCTATTCATTTTTTTTCTTAGTTGTTTCGGTCTTTCAAAAACAGCTCTTGTTTTCGTTTTTTGTAAATATCCCTTTTCACTCTTTTTTAACGTGTAAGATATCCGAAACTGTTGCGTAACACAAGTGGCCTTGTGTGAAAGACGCTCAACTGCCAACGTGTAGGTTCGTGGTTCCATCCCGGGGGTATTTTTCACTTATTTTTTCCTCAGCACGATAGTGCGGTATAAGGTGTTCAAAAAACTATGACATTGGGTCCTGATTCTTAGAAGACCGTACACAGACGGTCCTGGCAGTATTTGGAAATAATGACGTCCATCAGCAGTTGTCAAGTTACGTTGCTTTAAAGAAGCCATAGGTATACACTTTTTTGACAACTGTATTGCGCTTATGAATAAATGAGAGTTCTGAACTTTGGTTAAGAAATGAGAAGGGATTAGAAATCGTAGTATTTTTTTCATCTTCATTATGTTGGAAATAATAACCAAGAGTCCAAATAATTATGAGGTCATTTTATTTCTTCAAAAATTGTTACTTTGAGCACAATTAACATGACTGGATTTTAAAGGTACCTGCTTGGAAAGAACTCGTTACTGGCACTTTATCAGCTGCCACGTAACATGGGTGTAAAGTTGTTGTTTTCCCCTTGCGGTTTAGAACACGATTTTTGTCAACCATTCAATTTGCTGCTTCCCTCAATCTATATGACATCCAAATTTGTACCTGTGATCAATGATCATCAGCTTCGGGTGGTCTTCAATAATAACGTGTCAGTGTAATTCGTCACTTGACATTAAAGCTGCATTATTTTAACTGGGAAGAGTTATCGTATTGTACATGTTGCTTCAGCTTGAAACTTTGCTTGAGTTGAGAATCGACAATATTAAAGGTAAAATTTTACTGATATGACATGATTTTCACGTCAAACCTCACTAACATTTTCACTTGAACAATTTTGTACATGCATGCCATTGTACTGCTCCCTGCATAATAATTATGGATTACGTAAGTATTTTAGTGTGCTGCACCCTTTACTCGCGACGAGATCCAAAAGCCCGCCGCGAACGGCCATGCCCCGTAATTTTAATCGGGTTCGCTAAGATGTATAAGATGTCCGTAACTGTTGCGTAACACAAGTGGCCTTGTGTGAAAGACGCTCGCCTGCCAACGTGTAGGTTCTTGGTTCGATCCCGGGGGTATTTTTCACTTATTTTGTTCTCAGCACGATAGTGCGGTATAAGGTGTTTAAAAAACTCCCGCAAACACCAACGTCGCATGTGGCGCATCTAGATGGGTCACTGTCACGCTGGGACTGTTCTCGTAATCCAGGTTCGCGTCTTCGTACAGGGACACATGCGTTTGGTCGACTCGGCGGCCAAGGTCTAGGGGCCGCTGTGTTCCCTCCCTCACATGGCGCAGGGTCTACGGGCCTATATGGATGAGGGCAGGGAAGGACGTGCGGTGGACCGGTACCGAGGCCTTAAGAGCTCTAATAGATCCGTGCACACGGGACGACCCTGGAGGTCCCGGGGATCTGAAAGCTTGGTCTGACACCGCATAACTTTTTTTCTCGCAAACTTTGATTTTTTAAAGTGTTTCGTGTTTGTTTTTTCTATTCATTTTTAGCTGTTTGGTCTTCCGAAACAGCTTTTGTTTTCGTTTTTTTTTCTATACATTTTGTTTTTTCTCCCCTTTTTTGTCCATCTATTTCGGTCTTCCAAAACGGCTCTTGTCTTCGATCTGTTTTGTTTTCCTATTCATTTTTTTTCTTAGTTGTTTCGGTCTTTCAAAAACAGCTCTTGTTTTTGTTTTTTGTAAATAACCCTTTTCACTTTTTTTTACTTGTAAGATATCAGAAACTGTTGCGTAACACAAGTGCCCTCGTGTGAAAGACGCTCAACTGCCAACGTGTAGGTTCGTGGTTCCCTCCCGGGGGTATTTTTCACTTATTTTTTCCTCAGCACGATAGTGCGGTATAAGGTGTTTAAAAAACTATGAAATTGGGTCCTGATTCTTAGAAGACCGTACACAGACGGTCCTGGCAGTATTTGGAAATAATGACGTCCATCAGCAGTTGTCAAGTTACGTTGCTTTAAAGAAGCCATAGGTATACACTTTTTTTGACAACTGTATTGCGCTTATGAATAACTTAGAGTTCTGAACTTTGGTTAAGAAATGAGAAGGGATTAGAAATCGTATAAATTTTTTCATCTTCATTATGTTGGAAATAATAACCAAGAGTCCAAATAATTATGAGGTCATTATATTTCTTCAAAAATTGTTACTTTGAGCACAATTCACGTGACATGAATTTTAAGGTACCTGCTTGGAAAGAACTCGTTACTGTCACTTTATCAGCTGCCAGGTAACATGGGTGTAAAGTTGTGGTTTTCCCCTTGCGGTTTAGAATACGATTTTGTCAACCATTCAATTTGCTGCTTCCCTCAATCTATATGATATCCAAATGTGTACCGTTTGATCAATGATCATCAGCTTCGGGTGGTCTTCAATAATAACGTGTCAGTGTAGTTCGTCACTTGACATTAAAGCTGTATTATTTTAACTGGGAAGAGTTATCGTATTGTACATGTTGCTTCAGGTTGAAACTTTGCTTGAGTTGAGAATCGACAATATTAAAGGTAAAATTTTACTGACATGACATGATTTTCAAGTCAAACCTCACTAACATTTTCACTTGAACAATTTTGTACATGCATGCCATTGTACTGCTCCCTGCATAATAATTATGGATTAAGGAAGTATTTTAGTGTGCTGCACCCTTTACTCGCGACGAAATCCAAAAGCCCGCCGCCAACGGCCATGCCCCGTAATTTTAATCGGGTTCGCTAAGATGTATAAGATGTCCGTAACTGTTGCGTAACACAAGTGGCCTTGTGTGAAAGACGCTCAACTGCCAACGTGTAGGTTCGTAGTTCCATCCCGGGGGTATTTTTCACTTATTTTTTTCTCAGCACGATAGTGCGGTATAAGGTGTTTAAAGAACTCCCGCAAACACCAACGTCGCATGTGGCGCATCTAGATGGGTCACTGTCACGCTGGGACTGTCCTCGTAATCCAGGTTCGCGTCTTCGTACAGGGACACATGCGTTTGGTCGACTCGGCGGCCAAGGTCTAGGGGCCGCTGTGTTCCCTCCCTCACATGGCGCAGGGTCTACGGGCCTATATGGATGAGGGCAGGGAAGGACGTGCGGTGGACCGGTACCGAGGCCTTAAGAGCTCTAATAGATCCGTGCACACGGGACGACCCGGGAGGTCCCGGGGATCTGAAAGCTTGGTCTGGACATTATTGCATACGGTTTTGCATACGGCGCACGGTTTTGCATGTGCAATAATGTCCACCGGACGCTGCTGCATAATGCAACAGTACGCCCGGATCCATGTGCACAACCATGTGGTTGAATAGTCCGAAGACACTTCATTCACATTTTCTCACGGCTAAGAAGGAAAGCATTACTACGGTGACCAAGGGATATGCCCAGTACACTCATATCTGATATCGAATGCATATCAATCACCTAGAACTATACAGCAATCCCCTTTCTCGCTGTGTGTGGAAGAGCCAGAGGTTTGCACATTGACATGAGATCAGACGGCAACACAGCTTTAGCATACATTACAGAGATGGCGGTAACATGCCACATCTAGATCTCATCGTAAAAGAAACTTGGCAATGGGTCATTTATCGGATTATTTGGCTGTCCGCATCAAACCTACCAGGCAGCGAAAACTCCGACGCAGACGGCCTATCCCGTAGGGATATAAAGAATTGAATCTTCTACAAGATATTTTTAGGCAATTTTGGTCGAAGGTACCCTTTCACCCAGATGTTAATCTTTTCGCCAGGGGTTGAATAAGAAGTTGCCACTTGATGCGTCCTGGAGACACGACTCCAAAGCAAAGGCTACGGTGCCTTTTCTGTCTCTTGGGTCTCACATAAACCCTATACTTTCCACCTTTTTGTTTACTTCATGTACGGTCCTTTACAAATTCTACAAAGGCAAATGCAAGACGGCATTCCTCATCATCGTCCCACTGTGGCGGGCCCAACCGTGGTTAATTCCCACTCATATTGCAATACCTGATCGCCCCATCACTTACCCAGTCCCTGGCCAAGCTTTAAGCTATAGCCTGTGTAATCTTGACGAACGTTGGCGTCTGACCAGTGGGCATTTCAGAACACGCTTCCCGTCTCATCGTCAACTCTTGGCAAGACGGTACAAATAGACAATAATAACGAATCAGCCTGGAAGCTATGGCTGGAAGCTATGGCTATGCTTGTGCAATTAACCACTTCGCACCGGGACCTCCGAATCCCGAGCTCCGTTGGCTTGACTATGCGACGGGGCCCTCCGAATCCGGACACCACGACTGTCCACATTAGACTCTTTTCAGCTTAGAACAAAGCAATACGAATCAGTACAAAGACCCTTTTGACGCAAGTTGCCACATAAATTGCAAGATTAGCAGCAGTACTTGTGCAATGGGCCCATAGCGAATAATTATGTGGTAGCCTACAGAAAGAAAAAAATCCCTACCCGGGTGTTCAATGTTATATTTCGCGTGTAAATTGGTCATAATTATGGGGCTTGAAATGTGGACCTATTTGGCTGTGCCTTTGCTGACATCTTTCCGAGCAATCCGTATATAGACCAAAACTTTACCATACCCGGTGTTTTGGAATTAATCCACCCCAGCTTGGGTAAAAGAAAATCAATGACTTGCATTTGCCAACCCCTATCTTTTCTAGCTTCAGGAATAACCCGTCACTCAAAATGCCTAATAATTATGAAATATAAATTAACCAAATTTACTGTGCGATCTAAATTCCCCCAAAACGCGGACTATTTTTGTTGTATGTGTGTGACGGATTGCACCCAAGGTGGAAGCATGACCGTTAGGACGGAAGAGCGCCCTCAATAATAATTATTACATCAAAGAAATAACAAAATTACTACGTTTTGATATAGATGACACCAATAAAAAGAA
The DNA here is from genome assembly GCA_949987565.1 of Luidia sarsii. Taxonomy (NCBI): domain Eukaryota; kingdom Metazoa; phylum Echinodermata; class Asteroidea; order Paxillosida; family Luidiidae; genus Luidia; species Luidia sarsii. Next base: position 6,695,035 of record OX465122.1, read on the forward strand.
ATACGTTTCCCTTTTGATCAATACCCTAAACTACTTAAGTTTCGAGGGACATTTTTCACCGAAATTGCGAGGCTCCTGTAAACGAAATGATTTTGAGTTAATTCATTTGATTTTCGTGTCATTCTTGTCGATTTTTTTTTTTTTTTTTTTAGATTTTTTTGGGGGGTGTTGTTGCTTGTTTGGTTTTGCAAATACGGGCCATGGAAGTAGGTTTATTGCTCTGCGCTCTTTTACTCGATCACAGCGAAGTCCACAAGCCCGCCGCCAACGGCAGAGCCCCTAAAAATCTGGTTTAACTATTAATGTAAAGAAAAAACCCAAAGTGGTTTTACCCATTCCAATCCATCAAGATCATTCCCCCAGTTCCGCGTAACTGTACACTGCCTTGGCTGACAGCTTCGTCTTTCTTGGGAGCTGTATAGCGTCAGGCCGACGGTAGCATTGACTTAAAGATCAAACATTTTGTTTATGCAACTTCATCCCACCTACACCACCGTCTATGGTCACAGCACAGTATCAGTCGTCCCACGAATTGACTGTATGTCTACCGCGCTGTGATTCGTCTCGCCTATGCTGTACAGACCTGTACTCTGTATCACTATCAGTGTCCCATCAAAAAGTTATACAACTCAGGCACCTTCGTTACATATCCTAGGGCATCCGCTGGTAGAGCAGGATCTCGAACACCAACGTTCCTCAGATGTCCGGTCTATGCCCAGTGTCCTCCAACAATGTAGTCCGTGTAAAACTTGGACCCAACAAGTCACCCTTTTTATCGAACTTTGAAATGTTAAGGTTCGGGTGACTGTAGGGTCCAAGTCGAACAGAGTACCAACCCTGCTGGTGCGTACAAACCGCCAAAACATTTCGACCGAAGAATTGTCCGACCGAAAAACCAGATTTACCACCGAAACACCCGCATCATCGTCCTACGTGCCCATTTGTGGATTCAGTGAGAATCAAGGATTGAAATACTGGTCATTTGCTTAACTCACGTTTTGGACAAAAAAGGGAACAAATCCCCTCAGTTGATGGAGAAGGTGTTTCGCACGTGCGACAGCCAAAACAAGGCGGCCATCTTCGATTTTTTAAAATAGCATTTTGACAGTTCCGTGTGCGCAGTGGGTCTGAAAGCGTTGACCACGTGACTGTCTCATGAACAGCAAACACGATCAAAGACGGAAGGTATCCGGTGTATATACCGTGCATGATTGTAGTACTATAATATAAATCATAAACATGGTGATTTGTGAACTTTTCATCTATTTGAAACCTCTAAAGAAGCTTTCATTCTAAATCCAGAAAACAATAAATCCAAAACATGAAATTTTCGAGAAACATTTGATGTTACTGCTATGCACCACACACACCGTATGAGTGAAGTTTTGACAGGTCCGCTAGCACACTGACGTCATCGGTTTACGTGTAACGTGTAAAGTAATACCGTTTCAAATTGAAATATAAGATGGCCGCCTTTTGGCTCGTCGCAAGGGAGAGAATGTTTTCGATCAAATAAGGGGAAATTTCTCCTTTTTCCCCAAACGTGGGCACGTACGACGGTGATACGGGTGTTTTCGGCGGTAAAGATTTGGGTTTCAGTCGGGTAGTTTTTCGGTCGAAATGTTTTGTCGCGTTGTACACATCAGCCATGTTGGGACTCGGTACGACTTGGACCCTACAGTCACCCGAATCTCAACATTTCATAATTCAATAACAAAAAGGTGAATTGTCGGGTCCAAGTTAATCGGACTACCAAAATTTATGGATGATCGTCAGCTCAGATGAATTGGCTACATGATGTTCAGGAAAGACGATTCAAGATGAGCATGCAAAGGCAGTATGCAAATAGCCAGAGGTTTCGTGGACGGTCCAAACTCCGCTTGAACAAAACACATTGAAACGAACCCGAAAGCATGCCGCAGTGATCGATGTCTCTATATTAAAAAAAATGGGAAAGACTAGAGTGCGCACTCCCCTATCAACGCGCGGTACGAACGTGTGCCGACATGGACGCGCAGCCGCCATTACCAAAGAGGGCAACTTCAGCTCGAAGTGCCCGGATGCCAGTAGCAATTGCGCGTAATATGAATGGGGAAGTGTATAGCCGAAAGGGAAGGTCATCAATACCTGAAGGGATTGTCGAATTTTAATGTCCTACTTTCTTTTGTAAACGTTGGGGATAGTTTGCCGTTGTTTTCCCCATAGAGATCCATGCATTTGCACATCTTTGGTAGTGGCGTCGCAATCACCTTGTCGGCACGCGTCACGCAATGAGTTCGCATTCTAGTTTATTTATTGAGCTCTATGATTTGCCCTCACACTAACAAGCATGTCAGAAGAGATAGGCACGCCATGGTCGACAAGACCGGCTGCATGCAATGGCTGCAGCACACTTATTCCATCCAAGATGGCTCCGTCGAGCTGATTATTACGAAGTGTGGACCCATAACCTCAATTGTTTTTTTTTTCAATAAGGGATCTTTGGAGGCTATTTAAGTGATAGGCATATTATTGTAAAATAAATTAATACATCAACAAGCTATAATGGAGAAATAATCAATCAAAATCAGAGAGTCAATGACGACATTTTAGCTCTTACATTTCAAAATGTACTCTTGGTGTATTTCGTAGATTGAATGGTGTCTCAGTTATCCAGGACAACCGACATTATCTAGTAACACCGACCTTTACATAAATGTAAATAAGCCTGTCATTCAACTGTCGTGCCATTGCAGTTGCAAGTGCAGTCTGTTCAAAGTCTCTGATGAACGTCCATGCCTGAACCGAAGATAATATGCAGTCATTTACAAGTATCGGTTACTTGCTCACGGGTTTTTCAGGTCTGCTGAATCTGAACAGAAACTGGCTATGGATAGGGAGTTATGGTCGTGGTCGGGCGTGAGGTTCATGCGGTCCTGGAGAATAGGGACTGAAAGGAGTCTAGCCCTGTCACTGGTGCTGGCCTCACAGATTGAGACAGTAGCGTAGTGGGGCACTTTGACCTTTGACCTCGAAAGGGAGAGGGAAAAGACTGAGGCAAGGAGGGGGGTGAGTGCAAACATGAAATATGTTGATCACCATGATTAATGGAACGCATCAACATGAATGAGCTTAGGTTAAAACATTCTGGCTAAAATTTCACTTCCATATGAATAAGGAGCAAGGTACTGAAGTACTATCACTAATTTGGTTAAACATCAGGTGTTAAAATGCACACTATGCAAGGGCAATAAGTCAAATGATACACATTTAGCAAGTGATGAATTGTTATGAATTTGATTCTATATTTTTCGCTACCAGGTCGAGTCACCCCGTGAACTTCTGCCAATCTCAGGGGAGTGTGTACTTCGATATTGAAAGAGATACCCCTGCCTTGTCCGTAGCCGACGATCCCTTGATCGGGACACGCCGGAGTTGCAAGGCTTTGTTCAATGCCGGGCACAACTCCAGCGGCGTCTACACAATCTACCCACACGGATCCTGTGACAACGGCATCCGAGTCTACTGCGACATGGAACTGGACGGCGGTGGTTGGACCGCGTTCCAGAGGCGCCAAGATGGCAGCGTGGACTTCTACCGTAACTGGGCAGACTACCGGACCGGCTTCGGTAACTTATCGGGTGAGTTCTGGCTGGGAAATGACAACTTAGTGGATCTGACGTCGGATGATTCTCGAGGGACCTGGCAACTCCGATTTGAACTGGAGGACTGGGATAAGAACACACTTTGGGCAAGGTACGAAGATTTTAAGATATCACATGAACTCTACACATTGTATATAGGTTCATATGACAGCGATAGCACTGCAGGAGATTCACTTCGGTATCACAGTGGTATGACGTTCTCAACCAAAGATCGTGATAACGATAAGTGGATAGACGATTGTGCGAGTACCCATAGAGGGGCATGGTGTTTTAAAAGCTGTTTATATTCCAATCTAAATGGGTTTTACATCCAATTCGGTTCCCCAACATGGAGTCAGGGTATATCATGGGTCAATCCCTGGGAGCACTCTGTCTCCTTGAAGTCATGCAGTATGCAGATTATCGAGAAGGGCCAAGGCCCTATTCCGTAGATCACTGAATCGTACTTAAGTTCAACGTCATTGACTTAAAAGGTGATTAAATGTCGGTAATCCACTCATTTTCTTAAGCTTTTAAGTAATAGTGGTTAAGCAGCTCGATGTACATTTGGATCCCTTAGTCGCAAAGTTTTATCTTGTATCAGACCTACGCACATTTCCACATGAGATCTTCAGTTTCGTATAAAGTATTTTGCCTATAGACATCATTGTCTTATTAACACGAGCCAATCTTCAAAGAAATGCACCTTTGCTTGTGAACTTGCCAGATATAAACACCTTCGTCTCTAAATTCAAGATGTACTTTTCATATTTGATCTTGAATATTCAAATGTGTTATTACTTGGAAATTTTCGATTCATTAAAGAAAGAACAATAATTCGTTTCGTCTAGTTAATGCTAAAATGAATGTCTGATAGTTTTTGTAAGAACTTCACTGTACAATGCTCATGTTATTCGTATGTTCTTTTCTTAAACAATACATCTGGATGTAAGAAGTAACTGAGTTATGCAAACAGGTAGACAAAGATACCGTCACCCTAGTATTATCGGCTAAATTGATTAAAATTAGATGATTCCGTAGCTTGGTCATAACATGTGTATATTTAGAATCGCATCGTTAATATTCGAAGTAAATGTTTGTGTTATAAACAGACAAGTCATTTTAATCAAACAGAAGCACATTATGCATCTATGAGCAAGGAATGAGGATTTAATTTCTAAAGTTGTTTGTTTTCAATCACCAAGGTTTATTATATCTTAAACAAACATATAGCTCACAACTTGGGACTATCACCATGTCAATGTTTTTGGAAGTTATACAAAGACGACCGTTTCGAATAACCTTGGGTGGATTTCAAAAAGCCTCACATCGCAACTACAGTAAGTTGTGTTAGGCTGAACAGTTTCTTGGCACTGTTGATTGTATTGCGACTGATAATAAGTTACGATTAGCTCAGTGAATTATACTGTAGGTCTGATTTCAATTTATTGAAATACAAAGTGACAAGAAAATGAAATAACGAAATCATAGAGACATTTTCCAGCATTTAGGAATAAACTCCTGAAGTATTGTTAAAAAATTAATTTAAAGAAAATGTGCAAGAAATGAGTAACAAGAATTTTCAATGTTTTTGAAATTTAAAAGTCTTAAACAGATTAATGTATAAGTTTGTAGCAGGAATACATTTTGGATGCTTTCGTTGCCATCCGATATTCCTTTACATACATTATTCCAGAATATGAAAAACATGTGTATGCAAAGAGTGAATATTGTGTAACCTTGCTAAATATCCTTTGAAATGTTATCTTGATTGATGTTCTTAAGTATTTTGATAGATATTTAGATTATAGTTCCTTAGTATCGAGTACATTGTCTCTGTGTCGAAATATTTCAAATTAAAACATTGTTTTCGTGTGGTTGATGGAATGTCTAAAAGAGATTAGCCAGTGCCTTTGCAGTGCTTTGTCCAGTGCTGTCCCATGTTTGCATTTTCAAACACATCTGGATGAACAGAAGCCCTGAAAGTAATGGCTGAGTCATAAAAATGTTAACTATTTTACAAAATGGATCGCATTGTTCTGAAATGACTAGTCGTGAATGTGTACGGGTTTTTGTTGTGAGTTTGAAATACCTCAATTCAAAGCATCAAACCTTTTTTCCGTCGGACCCCTACTGTATTCATTTTACACAACGTTAGGAAGGCGAAAACCGCACTAGCATATCGCCGGCATTGCGAAACAGCGGAATGACCACTATATGACATGGACAACTAAGCATAAGCGTACTACTGTATATTTGCGTGCGAAACTTCTATACAGTCAGTACTCACTCCGTGTTTGCTAAATGGAAGGTAACGTTAGACCTCTGTTTGGTGGGTAAATAACGTAATATATTTGAATATTTGTTCATAGCTAGGCCTTTCTGTTCATCGGCCTGGTATTAATCTTATGAATATAAAATTGTGGTGAAAACCGCAAACCCATCAATTCCTAACTCAAACACTTGTGACAGGCAAAAACAGGACTCCATCTCCAATGAAAACGCCTATTTATTTTCAATTTCCAAAGCACGCCTTTAATAGGGCGAAAATACATCTATTTGCACTGCCAAGTAATGCCCGTATGGCTTCACTACATACCAAAATACTCATTTTAATATTAAAATAAGGTACGACACAGGATATGCTATCTAGAGAGCGGAATAACTAATATAACAATTTGTTATTCACCAATACGAGTACTAACATGCATGAGTCTAATTAAAACAAGCATAGGGTGTTTACAAGCACACCTTTTCAGATTGCCATGCAGTTCGTTTTATTGACAACCTGCCCCGATGAGACAACAAATTCGGGTATTCAGGTATTCAGGTAATTTAAGCATCATTCGCCGTAATTTTTCATCGCTTGAAATATGAGTTATAATTTTTTTCAAATCATGAAAAAGTGGAAAAGGTCAGACTGAATATTAACATTGCAGGTATTTACTTTATCGTCCAAATATTCTTTTCATATTATACCATTCACGTAAAAACAAATTTCAACAATTACAAGGAGATACGAAAGTTCAAGTGATATCCCTTAACGAAGTAAGGGCAAAAGCAAAGGAGCCTAAGATTCACAAAAGGATTTCTTCACTAAATGTTTAGGAGGGCAAAATAAATTTCCCTCCAAATGGAATTACTCCACTAAATGCATTGTGAGCCTTTGATATTGCTGTGTTTGTACATCTTGCAGTCCTAGAAATTTCCGCGCACAAGATGACATGGTTAGCAAAGGCAGCACATATATAAACACAATTTTGAATGAATGAAATGAAACACATTCTCAAAAAATTCAAAGCAAAATCAATTTGTTTTCAAATTGAAAGAAAGTTCACGGAAGTTCTTAACTTTTAGGAGGTCTGAAATTTAAAAAAGCTGCATTAGGTTTCTTTGATCCTTGAACTAGGAATCCCGGTTGAAATCAGTTTTTGGCTACATAATGAAATGGGAGGCTTGATCGTTGGAGATATACGGCAGTTAATCGTTGAATGCTTACGACTGGTGTCTTCTCCGGCAAAAAAACCCAGTTGATTTTTTTCCAGAAAATCTCCATCGAAAGGTCGGTCGGCTCAGGGCGATAGAGCGCTGATAAGCAAGACAAGAGATCTCGCATTCAAGTCTTAGTCCGGAAAAGGGTATCCTTGTTTTTTCCTTTTTTTTCAAAATTGTTTACAAACGTACCCGCTCAGTTTTCACAAAAAAATGAAGAAAACAACAATATTAGGGTAAGGGGTCGCGGAGAAAGAAAAATGGGAAGAGACGCGTCAAAGAAAATAAAAACAATGACATAAAAACAAAATGCGATCATCAGTCAGTTTTAGGGGAGCTTAGCTCTCCAGATCGGCACAGACCATCGGCACTCCACGGGCTGTAGGGAACCGTCCAAGCACGGCCTGGAATCCATTTACTAGTTCCATTTGGCTACGGACGCGAGGACCGAGGCTAACCGTCCGAGGCAGTCGATGACCAGCACTTTAGCAGCTTCGACACCCGGAGCACGGGCGAGTACTCTAGTAAGTACTAAGTAGAAATACTGTTTAATGCAGGCCTTTTTTAGACCATCAATTACTCCGACTCATACTGCATGAAACTCGTGCATGCTCTATTATAAACCATAAACATTTCCCATACTTCCAAGGTAATTTTGTGGGAATATTAGTTTTCCTTCCAGTGAAAAAAAAAGTAATTACTCATTAGTATGTCTTAGTTATGAACTTTATAACCAACTGGGAAAATATCACAGGTAATAGACTGAGGTCAACCTTCAAAAGTTACCAGCCATTTGGTGTAGGTTTGGGGTATACCACAGAATAGTCTCTTCAACAGAAGAATCCACTAGTTTTCACCAATTAACCTGTGTAAATTCCACCATGAGAAGTTTCAAGTCTGAATTAGTTTTAAGTCAGATTTTTCTTGAGTAGTTTTACGTTATTTTGGTTATTTTTTTTCGTCTACTCCTCCTGTGCAATCGAAAACAGCGCCCTTTTTTCCAGCTGTTGATGCACAACAGTGTATATATGTCACGGCTACTGTCATCAAAAGCAATGGGTGGATGATTGCATATTCAATGCGATTTTAAATTGGATGGCATGCATGAGTTGCACCAATGACAGAACGACACACGTTGCTTTGCGCAGGTGAAGAATGATCGCAATTAAAGTTCCTTTAATTGCCAGGTACAAGGTCCTTTATAACGATGGAACCCTTCACTGGCGTCGTTCTTATTAATCGATGACTGTGTGTATAATTGTAATCTTAATTGCCGTAGTTTTGTTTTTGTACAAACATACTTGTCGGCGTTTGATATACGGTTTGCTGTGGCAGATTCAAAATTATTATAATTGCAATTTGATTTACGTCATTTTGTGTTTTGAGAAAAAAAAATCCCGCCCTAACACACAAATGTTGAAAATCACTCACTGTTAAATTCACTTAAGTGCAACTCTCAAAATTTAGTAAGTCTGACGTTTCGATCCTAGCAGGAGCTTTCTCAATGTCATAGGTTTAGTTTGGTTTGCCATGGCAGAAGGCATAATTATAAAGGTTCTTTGCCTGTTGCTGTTTACCGAGATACAAACCTTGACTGCTTGTTTTTACAAATGTCAGTATTGTAAAAGCAAAGACGTAAACACGACAAACTGTTGCACTGCTCACTGACCCTATCCCTTTCACCTTCGATGCACATCTGCATTCCACCCCCTTTCGTTGGGTATCATTTTTAGCTAATTATCGATTGTTTGTACACTATAACATTTCTTATTGGTATCTGGCTATATTAACAGCAAGGGAAAGGGACCTAACCACTGGAATAGGGTTTCACTTCGCCAAAACCTTATACACCGTTAATCACCCTTAATATTCAATATGATTAAGTCGATGAGGTCAATGATATATAACTGGATGTAGGGTCACACGTATATCAAAAAGCGCCATAATACTTAACATCAACGGCACGAAACAAATAAAGTTAAATTTGAACTTTTCAGCAAAGACTTATCGATCCCGGCCAAAATTCACATATTGCTGAACAAGTCTAACCTTAATATATGTCCAAACATATAGCGAGCATCAATCCAGATGATGCTAAAAAGATGAGAACGGTGAGACAGTATGCACTGGCTGCATACATCTTTGTCATGTTTTTCCGATAATAGTTTTGAAAAGGATATCGGATGGACAGTACCAAAGAATTAGTTGTTGTCATTATCATCATATTATGCTTTAATGCAAATCTGCTAGTAGAGCTACGTTATATTGTCAACAATTTACACCAATGCGAAACAATGCATCTAACAATGCATGCACTTCAATAATGCTTAAAGAATACTTACAATCCCTGGGATTTATGCCATAGCGAAAATCCCATTAATCCGGAGAAAGTGAGTGAATACCCGGCTGGTAGTCTCATTTGAAGGCAGGGATCTTGAGCTCATTACGATTAGATATTCTACGGAATAGGGCGCTGGCATATCTCTCTAATTTGCATGCTGGTTTGGTGCTGCTGCCTTTAACGAATTACCTGACAATCAATAAGCTACACGAACTGCAAAGGCCTTGGCCGTGCGTGCGTGGTGTGTAGCTCATTATCGATAGCGTGTGGTAAGCGACCTTCCTTCAACAGTTTCTGTTGAATTCATATGAAGAATTGTGACCGGCAGAGATCAATATGCGGTAACAAACATACAGAGCGTGGGAGTTGCAGGAAGCAGTCCTGTATTTTTAAAGAGAGTGTGGGAGGTTGGAGCAAATGGCCAAATCGATAGATAAACTACTTACAGATGGGCGACGTAACAAATAGTCAAGTTAGAACCAAAAGTTCAGTACACTAAGGGTAGTAATATAAAGGTTCGGTTGGGTCTGAGTAATGATCGTGATTTCGGAGTTCATACTTCCTCTGACTTGCAATGGAGCGCTAGGTGGTAGTCAGAGTAAAATAGGTGGAGTAGAATCATTTCAGTTGATGCCGTGTATTAAAACAGCTCTTTTTACGTTTTGTGTTTCTGAGAAACAGCAATCCTGGCACCACTTTTGAGAGTCAGCTCGATCCCGGCCACAGTAAATTATGTGGACTAGCTTCCCCTAGTCCACCCTCAATTGGCGTAGCCGGGGTAATTATCGCCTGTCAATCAACACGTTCTAGGCTCGACCCAGCCTCATTACTTGGTACGGCATGCCTCCTCAAACAGTTGTCCAACACCTAGCCATTAATGAGTCGTTATCGGTTGTCAGTGACCCTAACTTGCACGTGTTGAGCTCGACCTCGGCCTCATTGAATGCTGTGGCATGTCCCCGTCCTGCAGTTTATTCACGGATGGGCCTATCAGGTGTCTTTATCGCTTGTCAGTCAAGACTATTGCCCAGATTTGACGTCATGGTAGGACTATGGTGAGTCTAGCAGTAATATGGGGTTCTATAGACGACTTCGAGTGCGATGAGGCGTGACAATACATGTTTATGGTCGTGCTCTGGATCCCTGCGGTTGTAGTCTAATGGTGATACATCTTGGCGATACATCTTGCTAGTTCCTTGGTTCAGGCTTGGGTTTGCCGTGCCTTACTGTGCCCTGCTGAACAGCTGGTCCCTGCACCCCAAACTGGTTTTCTGCTATGCCCATGTATCAGTCACCAAAGAGAAACACAAATACACCACCAGGAAGTTGGTCATACCAGAAAAAAAATTGGTCTGTAATAATATGGCTTTGATTCAGCCGCCAAACATATGTATACGTGAATTATATATGCCTGACATAAAACTGACAGAAAACAGACAATCATTGATTTCTTATTGGACAAATTTTGATTAGTAATGTTATATTTAGTCGTAAACATAACTATTAGTTTGATTGATTTGGTGCATTTTTAAGAGGTGCCGAAGACATAGGACATTAATATACACATTAATATACTCCAAAAAGAAAATTGTGAAACGAATGAAAACTCAAAACTACATTATTTTATATGACAATTGGTATTCTTTCTAATAATTATGGGTGGAATGTCCATTTAAATCTCACAAAACCTGTGAATGTGAGTTGTTGAAAAACAAAAATGTGAAATTGAAACAAGAAAGAGAAGGTTCGGGCTAGGATCAATCCACCACTGTATAAATGGCAAGGAAAAAATTGACAAAACCAGGACTAAGTCTATAATGATATCTAAATAAGTCTATAATGATATCTATTTCGGACACTATCACCCACATTTTGATAACCAAATTGAAGTATGTATGTCTGAAAATCTTCTTTTTTTGAACTCACAAAAATAACCTGCTCACATTCAGCGATTACGCATTTCTAGAGAGTACCATCCATATTGAAAAGGTGGTAAGACCATTTTGCTTTGAAACTAAACATTTCTTCCTTACACGCATCAATATCCGTGTTGATTGTTTTAACTTCTGATCTATCTTGCTTAAAAAGTATAGCCCTTTCAGGAACATTATTTAACTAAATATTCATAAGTCATAAGTGTATAGGACCCGAAAGCCTGAATTCGATATCTGTCTTGATGTTGGTGTTAATAATAGTACCGATCTATCATGATATATTCGTTTATACACACCATCCATAATGAAAAGGAGAAAAAGTCAAGTTACTACAAACAAAATGTGTCTTCATTACATGAAGCGATATCCTTGTTGTCGCACGTTGAGCGGATTGCAAGTAGAGTGTATGAAGTCATAATTGGACTTACTACATCCGTTAACTTTCGAAACATCTATGTTTACTGACCACTACTTTCTGGCAGAGTGGATACCTGAGTGGCCGATGATTTGCTCCTGATAGTGTTGTCCTTCTTGGCGGTATCAGCTTTGCGTGCGCGGCACGCAGTCAAAGTGGTGAAGAACGTGTACAGATAGGGGTTCAGGGACGAGTTGATGGGCAGGATGAAGACCACGATCCAGGCGTACATATCTGGACTGATATCCACCAGCCCGGTCTGGGAGAGAATTCCCATGACGATCACGGGCATCCAGCAGGCGAAGTCAGTGCCCACGATCAATGCCATTTTGACGGCCATCCTGATCTCCCGCTGGCGGGTTGAGGACTTCTGGACTTTGCTGCCGGACCGCTTGACCGACACGAATATGCCCACGTAGGCACCGAGCACGAGGACGAAACAGAGCAGGTTGACGCCCAGAAAGAGAACGATGGAGTAGATCCAGGCCGGCTCCTTCCCCTGGCCGACTGGGATCGATACGGTGCCCGTGCCGCTCGAGTTCCCGATGCGGCTCTCCTCGATGACGAAACTGGTCGGCTTCGTGAGCAGTGGGAGTCCGATGCAGACATCGGACAGGCCGTACACCTTGGAATCGGCCCCGACGAAGACAGTGGGACCAATGCTGAGCCCCATGGAGCAAACCCATATCAGAGCGACCAGGACATGAGCGGTTGTCTCCTCCAGTTTGACGCGACTGAAAGGGAAGGCGATGCAGTAGAAACAATCCAGGCTGATTAAGGTGACGAAGAACACAGACGCCTCGCTCGACAGAACCGAGATCACCCCAGCTACCTTGCACACGGCACCAGACCGCCACTCGTTGGCCACGCGTGAGTATGTCTCGCCGAAGTAAGCATCGGCGACGGCAATGATCAGCATGTACGCGCCCATCATGAAGTCCGACACGGCCAGGTTGAGCACAAAGAAGGAGTGCGTCTTCTTGCCGCCCTTCTCCTTGCCGCTCAGCCGCCACAGGATGACCACCATGTTGCCGATGAGGGCGCTCAGCCCCAGACTCCACATGGAGATGCGCAGTAGGTGGTTGCGCATGAGGCTCCCGCACAGGTTCAGTGGAGGCTGGCGTTCTGTGGTCATGCAGTCCTCCACTTGGAAACCGTCAAGGACTGTCACGAACTCGCAGCAGAGTCGGTAGTCGTCCACAAACCTGCAACCGAACAAGGCGGTCATTTTACGTTGTCAGAATCAGTTCAACCATTATCTGCCGATTATCTCCAGTGATCAAGCCCCCGCTTTCATTCAGATGCGAACAACAAATGACTCTAAACCTGGCTACAGCAGCTCGGGATCAAACGGAGTGTTCATTTAAAGTCAAAGAAAACAATGAAAAGGTGACTGGGAACTTTTAACTAAATTGGAGTTTTGTTTTCAACATTAATGATTTCGTAGTCCCAGAAATAAATACAAAAGAGCTTTAATCTTATGTCCTGTCAGGTTGCAACATATTCTGCATTTTAAAAAAATCCTACTAGGATAACAACTCCATGTTTTCTGATGTTCCTGGATTTCATATTAAGATATTATTTCCCGTTTTCATAACTGTTCTACCATTGTGAAAACAGGTAAAAAAATAGTACAACGGGACATCAACCCGGGACCTCATGTATTGCATGCCAGCTTAAAATACCTTTCAAATAGGCAACTTGTTTTTCCTGGAAGCTCGCCATCTACTGGCTTGGACAGGCTAATAATTATGTGGACTTTACATTATCGTAGTTTCACAAGGTGTTCCTCGAAATAATAGTACTTGTAGCATAGCGAGATAAAGATCGTGGTATGTAGCCGTGCACTTACAGTTTCCTAAGACTAACCAGGTCGGTTAGTGCGTTGTCCTCAACAGCTACCAGCTTGTTTGACGATTTAGAACCTCTGATGAGAATCCTGAATATAAAGATTAATATGTGAACCTTAATTTTTCGTAGATGCCTTTTCTTCACGGGGATGTTGTTATTAGGAAACGTGTGACATATTTGACGACTGACCAATCCGTCACGTAAAACAAATAGATTTAGCTCATATTGATTAAAATACGAAATGAGGTAAATACATTATATATTTCAAGACTTATGTTGATTTAATTCATTACAGCATTTTGTTATAATGTTATAATTAACACGATAAACCATTCTACCAACACAAATGTTAAAACACTTCGGATGGTGAAAGGGGTTGGTTTAAGTTGAACTATCTGCAACACAAGAGGGCGGTAAACCTAACAGGATGTACTTTTATTGCAAACTGAGTGTCACTGAGATTGGGGCGTGCAAAAGGCACCAATTTGTGCATCCGTTCGGCTGTTTAATGAGGAACAGATCATTAATGAGGAACAGAACAGATGCATTCTGGGGATATACTCTACACTACTTCTCCAGTATAGTTTGAGGGCTGTTGCGCACTTGACTATTAAAATACATCATAATCATTGACTCACATGGTTCGTAAGTTCTTGAGACCATCAAATGCTGCCCGTTTAACAACCCTCAGTGGAATGTCACTCGCTATCCTATAAGTTAAACAAAGGAAACTTTCAGCTGTTAGTTGCAGACGTGACAGCCTTTGCCACTAAACATCTAGGAACGCACAGCGTCTGGTTCCTGAAGTCTGGTTCCTGGAAAGTGTTTATTTGTAAATAAGAATGGGTAGGATTTGAAATTCCGTACGGTTTAGACGTGGTGAGATTTCTGATGCTTCTGTATACACCATGCGCTTCGATCTCGTACGGGAAGAGGTGCAGTCCCTCCTGAGAAGTGTGTGTGTGCGTTTCCTCCTAAGGTCTGCCAGAGCGTCCGACCGAAACATGGAATTCATTTATTCACCGGTTCTTTTCAGAATCACACCTCTTCTCGAAGGAGACACAGCGACATGGTGTACCGCACATCTCACTGCCTTAAGCCCTTTCCTCAGTGAAACGTTGGAGCCGTAGTTACCGAGGTCATGGGTACTTTACTCGTTTTAAGTTCAGTGCGGACCTGCCAAGCAATCTTCCTCCCGGTTACTTTACCCGACCGGTCAGCATGGGTATTTTTACTGGCGAACATCTGCTCAGATAAAATTTTGAAGACACTTTGCCTGAGACGAAAATTCCGGTGCGATCAGTGTGTTAGGGCAAGGATGGGTTAAATTCGGCTCGATAAGCGTACACCCCGTCCTCAATCGATCATGCGAGATAACTTTCCAAGCGACATTATTATAATAATTTTCCCCAGTCAAAGGCGGAAGTGCAGACGCTACTTTTTGCCCATTTCTCATTTGCCCATCGGCTCCTGTAAATCCTTGCAAAAATGATAAACGGCGTAGTTAAGAATGTTTGACATAATTATGAGATTGTGGCCGTGTCCTTCACACATTGAATACGGCTTGAAAATACACACGAATCTACGATTGGCTGTCGCCAATTCCTATAGACTTGTGTGCTATTTTTGGCCGAAGTCAGTAATTCATATTATTTTAGGCACGGATGTGGCAATCTTACATGATTTCCAAGCTTCGAAGCTCTTGGAATGTATCGCTCTCTATCGTCGTGATACTGTTCGCGGATATGTCCCTGCACGGATTAAAATGTGGAAAAAAGAGCAGTTATTTCAGAAGTAAAGCTAGCGACGGCATCAAACAGCACAGTCCTTGATCGCACTAATTTCAGCCAGGGCAACAAAGTTACCGGCTCTTTTCACAGCCACAATCTTTCTCAAATGTTGGTGTCTTCCACTTGGTTCTTCTACCATGCAAACCATCAAGTCTTATATAAAAATACACGTTGATCATAGCTTAGGTCAAAATTAATCCCATGTATTCGGAGTTCCTAATACTGCCATAACAAGTTTTCGGTATGAGTTCAGCAAACAACTTTCGTCGAATGTATTACGGATTGCGGGTGTTTATATATTCGTATATGTACTCATAGGCAGCATGATGAAATACGTACAAGTGCGTCAAGCTATCGAGTCCGTCGAATGTACCGGGTTTCAAGCGGTCGATGCTGTTGTTATTAAGACGGCTGAGCATGAAAGGAAATATAAAAGACAATGAATATGAATTATTACAATCACAAGAGCATATTAAACTTATTATGTATTACGAGGCACCTTGTAATTACGCTACTTACAGTGTCTGCATATATGGAAAACCTTTGAAAACCCCCTCAGCGAAACTGCTGACGTTACCTCCAGTCAGTTCGCTGTGGAAATGAACAGGTGATTCATTAATGGATTCAGTAAGTAGGTAAGATTATATCGACAGAGGAGAGGCTGAATGGCAGTGACAAAACAAACAAGAATTGGGAGCGTAACAAGGACGTGGACGAACAGAGGACAATATAATAGCCTAGCTGGTAAGGTAGGATCAAAGGGATGGGTAGTGGTTCTAGTAGGATTAGGTAATGGGAGGGGAAAAACACATGGAAATGATGAAACGTTGGCGCAATTTTTGCATATGTATTGGATACAATTTTAGTTAAATACATCCAATTAAACGTCATATTTTAATGTAATACAACAAAACTAGTCATTCATGTTTTGTCTAATCCACCTTTGTAATGTACAATAGCCTGTGAATGGTTTAGGTGACCATTTATCTGTATTATATAGGATTTGATTGGTTATGTATGATGCAATGAGGTTAATTGGACGACGGTCGGTACACCGCAGTGTACACAACATTAACTTCACCATTCCTGCATAAGCTTTGAAAAAGATTGGGTGTGGGTGTGGTTTGGTATACTGTACATGCGATATTTTGAGTTCCCATGATTGTGTTGGATAGGGAATGGATCTATAGCACAGTAGTATGCATATGCATATTATATAAAATAAACATCAAGGGAACAACAGACACGAAGTAATGTTGCACATACGATTTCCAAGCATGATTTTTGAAGAAAAAAACACCTGAGACGTTCCATTAAAAGTAAGAGGCAGGGCTGCGTGTGGGTCAATATGCAGGGAAGACCATGTCGTTTATAATACAAAACAATCAAGAAGGGGTTTGAAATACAATCCATCTCTTACAGATGTTGAACTTTCTTCATGAGGTCCACAAAGATGAGCTCTTCCCAGGATCCACCGCAGTCCACGTGAACATCGCTTTCTTGGACCGAGCAAGCGCAATCGCTCGGACACCGCTGTTCTGTAAATTTGCACGAATGTTTGGGATTGAAAGTTCAGGTTAAGATATGTTACCGTGTTGTGGTTTCAGTTAGCCGTGGGAAATGTATCAGTTACATTGGAACTAGTCACTTGAACTTCAACATTTAATCTTTGTCTACATATCTGGGTTCCTATCAGTTAATCTCCATTGGATTTTTGAGACCTACTTTGCTTTTCCTTCATAACAATCAAAGGAAAATGTGACTTTGAAACAATTTTGACTGTACCGGGAATGGAACCTCAGACCACTGTTTTTTGGTATACGCGCTCTTGCCATCTGAGCTATCAATCTCTTAGATGGTTGAAAAACGGCTGCATAGCCCATATGGCCATATGGTTCAGTATAGCTTTTGTTCACCTTTGTATTCACATTGATGCATACATAAACGTTTGTATGTAAATGGTAAGACCAATATCATCAAGGTTGGAAAAAAATGGCAAAGAAAACTTTCAGTAGACCGGGACATTTCTGGATTAATGTATATACGTGCTCTTCTCTATGAGCTATCCAGCCTTTGCATTGTGACCTTCTCTTATAATTAACTAGTCATTCCCAGGGTTGGGGCGCCAGTAAGAAGCAATTCAACCATTAACTGCCTTACATAACCAGGGACCACACACGCTTTCATTCAGATGGCAAAAATAAAACCATTGCTATAAACCTGACTACGGCAGTTTTGGGATCACGCAGAGTGGATGCAGCGTTTTCAGTTCAGGTAAAAAAAACCAGCTTGGAACTTTTGAACCAACTGACAAATTGGCAAAACAAGTGTCTTTGTGACGGATTTGACCAAAGCATTCCAGCAGTTTTGATTATTGGCCTACTGTGTGACCAGACCATACATTGTTGAACATTGATCCAACAATTATTTAGCGATCGCTATATACTGTATTATGATTTTGTACGGGAATAGTTTGTCTTTCGTTTCGCAACATTCCAAACTATTTGATTGTTTTTGCAAAGGGTTTTACTTGAAACATATTCCTGTTGAGTGTGAAGAATAGCAAGTGAGTTCATACCGCATTCCTCGTCGGTCTCATCGTCCGCATTCGGGCAGTCTGGTTTACCGTCACACACCAGGGACCACTGAATGCACATAGTGGTGTTATTGCAGTGGTAGAACTCCGGACATGTTATAACCACTGCGACGAAACCCAAGTCATTATCTCTGTTAGTAATGTATGGGACCGTCTCAGCTTGTCCTAAGCTATGAAGCCCTTTGCTGGCGTTCACAAGAATGAGTCGTTGTTTTGGTGAAAGGAATTCATACGGACGACTCACCGCAGTCGAGTTCATCCAAGCCATTGGTCTGACAGTCCTGAAACCCGTTACAACGAGCATCAGGGACAAGGCATGATCCATCCCGACAGTCAAAGAGATTATCATCAGGACACGAGGTTGCATCTATCACATACATGAATACAAAAATGATACTTTTACATTTATAAGGCGGTTATTCAAAAGGCTTCCTATCGGGAAGTTTGTATATGAAGTTAATTCAAATTCTGAAATATTGGATGAAGCAACAAGGCAACGTCACAGTTTTTGAGATAGCAAATCTAACCAAACAAATTATATTCATGAAAATCAACATTCCAATCAGTATTATGCAAATTATTATGCTTCCCGTTGTGGTCTTGTATTTCTCGATAATCATACGAAATATAACACATAACACACGGTGCTTTTTTTTTTGCAGAATAATGAAACGGAAACATAATATAACAATTCAGACAAACCAAGGAAAAACTTTTGTTCAATGGTTTCCAGTCATTTTTTCATCGGGTTGTTTGAATTGAAATGAAAACGCTGCAATCACTTTGTGTGATCTCCAAGATGCCCTAGCCAAGTTAAAAGCAATAAGTTGTTTTCATCTGAATGAAAGCGGAGTGTGATCCCTGGAGATATTTGGCAGTTAATGGTCGAATTTACTTCTGACTGGCGCCCCCAACGCTGGCAAAGACTAGTTGACTATTTGGGAGGCAACCAACTAAGGGCTGGATAGCCCAGATGAAAGAGCACTGGTAAGTAGGTCCAGAGGTCTCGGGTTCAAGTCCCGGTCCAGCCAAAGTATTTTTTCCCATTTTTTTATATTATAAAAATATGAAACATTATTTAAACATCGCAAAGAAAACTTTGACTGGATCGGGATATGTTGAGGTAATGTGGTTGAATTGCCCGTATATACTTGAATATGTGTGGTCATTGAGTTACTGCAGCCATTTTGTCAACAATTGGTCCCCTTCATACAAACAACCGATAATGGGTGTATCCCCGCAGAATCTGAGGAGGTTGTGTCCCCGCACAGTGGAAGATACTCACCTAGACAGATTGGTTGAAAGGCTCGTTTGAAAAGTTAAGCTGAAGCCCACTCAGGAATCCAAGCATTTATTACGTGAATGACCGTCGAGTCATGTTTTGTATGGCTCACGTACTTACGCCTATGATCAGAATTGCATACGCATGCCCAGTAGCTAAGAGGGAAGTATGTAAATGGATCTCACCGGTCGCTGTGAAGTTATTGGAGAGTCGTAGATGGAACCCAGAATACGACACGGTGGAGTCACTTGCGAAGCGAATGTGTACCTTCTGTGAGTTGAACGATATCGTCCGCAATTTCGTCGTTCCGTGAAGTTCAAAGGTAATTTCTCTTCCTCCGTGGAGCGTGTCCCCGGTGAGTCTAAGCTTGTCCCGGGAGAATTCGGTCGTGAAATCATTTACTGTTACCTGGATGGAGGTTGACACAACTCCCCAATAGCAGTCCAGACGTGGTGGGTAATTAAATGGGTAATTCGGTGAGGTCAAATCATAGTGCTGATCATCGCCTGTTAGGTATACTTGTTGGCCGCATTCCACTGAAAAGAATACAAAAAACACATCTCGCTTAACCCTATTCATGCTTGTAATTCAAAACATCTTCTGGACATACATGATACATCGACTAGAGCATAGCCCTGATGTAATGTCATCTCTCCTTATCAGATCTCAAGGAAACTGTTTGGATTTACCCCTACGATCGAAGCCCATTGGCTGAAATTAACATCGGAACTTTCTGGCCGATGTCATTGGTCTGCTCTTAACCCATATCCATTTCAACCGTTAAGTGGCATTTTATTTTAAGCCCACAACATTGATAAGGTCGAAACACAGTAATGTTCACACATTTTCAAAAAACTTATACAGTTTAAAGCGGGTTATAGTATAGACCTTTCACTTAAGTATTTCTGCTTAAATGCTTTAGTTAGGGAGAAAGGAGTGAAACAAATCGTTTACGTTTCAGTGAAATCTAAACTTTTTGTTTAATTTAAGCAGTACGGCGTTAAGTGCTGCATTTTCGCGAAAATAATAAGTGGTTTTCGCAATTTTTTCGGGACTCGGTGGCCGGATCGAGCTGAAATGTTCACATGTGAGCTATTTCATGCATATAATTATTGCATCTGACAACGTAAGGATGCTATTTTTGACCTCGACCAATGTTGTGAAGGGGGTTTAAACAAATACATCTCCTTGCCAGCCAAAGCATCACGCTAATTCGGCTTGTAAGTTAGCGGGTGAAATTACGTACTAAAGGACACGTTACCTCGAAAACAGAATGGATGGGTTTCTATTGAGCTGCCGTTCGGTGCACAGACAAGATTGTCTAGTTCACAGATCACCTCGTCCTCTGCACACGAAACTGCCAGAGTATAAGACAAAGAGGGAGAGAAATTGGAGCCATGGTTACTAATACTAGTACAAGTGTTATTGGAATGGTCAGAGGACTACTTCTCGCAAACATTAGTAATTGTTTTTTAAGCACGATTTGAAGGTAAACATACCAAGGAGGTGATCTGCAGTGGCACAATGTACATAGTTGGAATCATGCAGTCTCCCTACGAATGGCAGAGTACCGTACTTAGCAACCGAAACTTGTAGTTACCTGCGCTTTTAAGAGCCAAACCTCTTCTCTTAATAGATGATGTATACGCTGTCAAAACAAACATTCTACCTGGCTCTTCACAGGGCCACTTGGATCCTCCAAAAATATGCACTATTGACGTCCGACGTCACATTTTAGCGCGGTCACATCCCTTAGCTTACTTCTGTCTTTGCTGCATCGTGCACACATGCCAATGAGAGTTGCCATCGTTTCCCAACCCCTATATGCAATGAATGAACGTCCTACATGCCCTTTATGGGTGTTAGCCAATTGCTATGGTTGCAACTGATTGGCCTCGGACTGACGTCATACAAATGGCGGCGAAAAGTTTTGGTGTACTGCAAAAGCCAATATATTGCTCATATTATAATGCAATGGTTTCAACAAAGTGCAGCTTTACCATTACACATTCAACAATATTATAGATAAAGAAAGGAATATCATGAGATAAATTAACACTGCGAGGCACGGATAAATTATGATGATCAGAAGGCCTTCTTAAAATCACTTGTTATTATTTTTTAGCAGAGTTTCTCTTTTGCGGGAACTGGAATTGAAAGATTGGTATCATATGTGCCATAAACTCGTAAAAAATATGGATAGGTGTCATCGTGTAATAAAATAAAAAAACAAACTTTCAGCAGCTTAGTATATCAACTTGCACTATGTCTATGGCAGTTACCCTGTGACCAACTTCATTTTAGTTTTCTTCTGTCTCTGGGTGAACCATTATCTTTCAGGTGACTATTAAAACTAGGTTGTCCACGATGAACATTGGTATGAATTATCGGAAGGTTTTTGCATTTTGCAGTTTTGCATTGTTTTAATAAATCAATTACCAAAACTATTACCTGATGACTCCTTGACCAAATGACTCCTTGGCTCGCAGGGTTAACGAAAATCCCAAATACGATATAACTCATTCATTGAGAATCACACACAATTATTGCATTGCTTACCTGTGCCAGGTAAGGAATGCTCAACCTCAATCAAAAAGTCCTTCTCTGACCGAAAACTACTCATGGTCCTAGCAAATTTTAAAAACATCTTGTTGTCCCGGGACTCAACCACTGAGGGGAAAGTGTTTCTAGAATAGAAATGTGCAAGACAAATCGAACGATGAAACATTATGCATAATGATATCAGACGCATTATTGGTGCATGCAAATAACGGGATATTGTTCGCTGTAATACACTGGGCGCTATATTGTTTGACCAAAGGAGTTGGAACGGAAAGTAGGAAAACAAATTTGATTGTACAGAAAAAACAAAAATAGCAAAGAGTAAGAAATTCCGCTGTACTATAGTGGCGGAATGCAACAAAATAAACAATACACTGAATAGTGGGCTAAACTATTGTTTGTTTAGACTACATAATTTAAATGTTCAACATAAGTTGGACAGTATGTGGTGTGTGACGCCCACTGAAACCACAGCATTTTGCAAAGTTTCGTAGTCATTAGCTAGTACAATGGTTTATTGCCACCAAGATTTCTTACCCGGTCAGTACAATAAAAGCATCCTCGGATCCACCGCCATTACCACATCTCAGAGTGTGGGCATTACCGAGCCGGAGCTCTATAAACCTTAGTACAATGGCGTGTCCTTCCTCTGCTATCAGCAACCACAGACAGTCCAACTTGTTATGAAAGATGGTATCGGGCCATTCAGGTGACGTCAGCATTGTCGGTAGTGTAGCACCGTGTGTGAAGTCAATGAATTTCCCACCACAAGGTCCTGCACGGTCAAATAATGAGTTAACGGTTAGCGAGCTATATTCATTTTAATACACCTTTTGTTTTGCAGGCTTGCATGTTTCAAAGTATGACGGAATTTCATTGATACACACATATAGTCATAAGAATTACTGTAATTCAGGTAACGAGTATACTTACCGCAATCGAATTCGTCAGAAAAGTCTGGACAGTCTTTCACTCCGTCACAGATTCGAGCATGTGAAATGCAAAGTCCTGACGAACAGGTGAATTGACTTTGGCTACAGTTACCTGTTTGTGTGGGGAGAAGAATAAACAACATTTATATCACTTGAACTTGGAATAGAAGCAGAGACATCGTATTTAACGGACCAGAGGTCGATCCAACTTGACTGAGCAGTCCTGCTTTAAATATACAAGCGTCTTTAAAGAGATGAGGCGGAAGTTTTCAGCACATTGACAATAGACTGCTGTGTATTTCCGGGATCCCAGCTCACGTTTATTCAGATATAAGCTACAACTTGTTGCGAGCATAAATATACAAAAGTACGATAAGAGGTCTCTGGTTTCAACCCCAAAATATTCACATTTTCTCGGCTCTTCTTAGAAAATGTCACACAAATCGATAAAAATCTGGAGCTTCGGACACATTGACAAAGTGGCAAAGAAAACTGATCAATTGTCGTTAAAAGAGGTTCCCGGAATGTTCGTTTACCTTTGCTTTTGAAATATTAAAACATTAATGACAACAATAGTGATTTAGTTTTAGTTACGGTACATACGGCCAATTATTTTGCGGATGTGGGCCTATTTCTCCTCAATAGAAGGTCGACCATGAAGGTCGATTCAAAGTCTTCGATCAACACATGAACAACACGTCACTTAAATAGTTTAAGAACATCTAAATGCCGATTAATACAAGTTAAAGCGCCTTTTATGATTAAAGCATTTAGTAAATGCATAATTGTTCCTAAATTAAAGAAAGTTACCAAAGAAAATATTAAGCAAAGACATCAATGAAAATGGCAATTATGGATCAAGTGTCAGGTGACATGGACGTTCCAACCACACAATTATCGAGCTGTTTTCTTCTGCAGGAGTTTTTTCAACTTTGTATATCATTCATGAGATAGGCGTTAGAGAGATGGTCCGACAAGCTGTAGCTTTCGCGACCTTTACGTTGCTTACCACATCCAAACTCATCCCCATAATCCTTGCAGTCTGGGCGCCCATCACAGACGGCTGACCTCTGCGTGCAGGACAGACCTGATGGACACATGAACTCAGTCGATGAACATTCTGTGAAAAAAGACATTTTAGAATTAAATAATTGGTAAATACTGGTCAACTATCTGCAAACGCCGCCATCTACGGGCTTGATAGCCCAGGTAGTCCCAGTCTAAACACATTTTCGTTTGCCATTTTTTAAACAAGTTCCCAGTTTAAAAAAGTTCCCAGTAAGCTTTTATTTTAAAGTTTAGTGGGCCTGACGTTTCGATCCTAGCAGGACCTTTCTCAAAGGCAGAGTGACAAGGACAAAACAGATACATGTACACAAAGGAAGGGGGAGATAGTGAATAGGACACGGATGAGAAACAAATGACAAAGAGTGAAGCTGGTAGGGAGAGATCAAAGGGAAGGGCAAGGAGTAGGGTAGGGATTAGTGAGAAGAGGGGGAAAGATCATAGAGAAGGGCAAGGAGTAGGGTGGGGATTAGTGAGAAGAGGGGGAAAGATCTAAGAGAGAAGTGTGAAGGACTGAACACAAAATAAGGATTCTCAAAAAGCTGCATGGTGTTAGTCGTTACCCTCCTGGATGTTGTGGCCATGTGGTTGAATAGTCCGAAGACGCTTCATCCACATTTTCTCACGGCTAATACGGACAGCATTACTACGGTGACCAAGTGATTATATGCCCAGTACACTCATATCTGATATCGAATGATCAGGGAGATTGAAGGGATACCCAACAGGGGTGTCCATTTTACCGGTTTTGATAGTTGACCTATGGCCATAGATATGTTTTTTGAGGGTGTTTTTGGTCTCGCCAACATACTGAATATTACAAACTCTACAAGAGATGAGGTATATGATGTTGGAGGTAGTGCACGTGATACAGCCATAGGTCGTGTGGGTAGTTCCAGAAGAATGTCCATTGAAAGAGTCTATTTCCTTTACATGTGTCTTGCAAACAATGCATTTCGAGGTACACTTAAATGTACCAAATTTATTTGGAGGTGAAGATTCCAAAGGGGGACCTCTGCTCGGACAATTAAGTCACGCATGTTACGGGGGTGCCTGAAAGCCAAAACAGGCGAATTTGGAATGGCATCAGCCAGACGATCTGAAGTGTGGAGGATATGGTGGTTTTCCTTAGTTATCTTCCTGAGAGGAGGAAGAGAAGGGTGGTAGGAAGTAACTAAGGGAACCTTGGGCTTGTCCTTGGGACCTGGTGGATTTTGTTTTAGTGCCGAACTTCTGGGAATGGAATAGACTTTAGCAATGGAGTTCTTAACTTGGCGAGAACTATAGCCTCTAGCAACCAAGTTACTGGCCAATACACGTGTATGGCGGCGAAAGTCAGACTCATGGGAACATATGCGCCTCAATATGAGGGCCTGGCTGTAAGCTATACCAGTCTTACAGTGTCTGGGGTGACAACTGGAGGCATGGAGATATTGATGAGTGTCGGTGGGCTTAGAATACAAGTCAGTAGTAAGTGTATCGAGGTCTTTCCGGACGGTGACATCCAGAAAGTGGGTCTGCTGGAGAGAGTGTTCCCATGTGAATTTTATAGTGCTTTGGAAGGAATTGATGTGGTCAAAGAAGGCATTCAAGCTGCTATCGTCCCTAGTCCAAATGAAGAAAACGTCATCTATGTATCTCCACCAAATCCAGGGACGGCATGGAGCCTCACTGAGCATGCGTTCCACAAGGTCACCCATGAAGAGGCATGCAAAGGAAGGAGCCATGCGCGTACTCATGGCAGTGCCATGCACTTGAAGATAGTGCTTGCCAAGAAAG
Organism: Luidia sarsii; assembly: GCA_949987565.1. Taxonomy (NCBI): domain Eukaryota; kingdom Metazoa; phylum Echinodermata; class Asteroidea; order Paxillosida; family Luidiidae; genus Luidia; species Luidia sarsii. The sequence continues at coordinate 6,720,697 of OX465122.1, forward strand.
GAGAAATTATTCTTGGCCAGCACTAGCCTCATGAGGGAGGTTATGTCGGAGATGGGTGGAGAAGCCTGTTTTCCTTTGGCCAGGGCCGAGGAGCAAGCTTAAATGCCTTCTTCCTGGGGGATTTTAGTGTATAGAGAGGAAACGTCAATAGTACCAATTATGGCAGTGGTAGGGATTTGATCCTTGACACTTTCCAACTTTCGCAGATAGTCGGGAGTGTCATGGACGTATGAGGGGATTCGGGGAACCAAGGGTTTGAGAAAAGAGTCAATGAAAAGAGTTATGTGTTCCGTAGTTGAACCATTGCCAGAGATGATGGGTCTGCCTGGGTTGTTGGTCTTGTGAATTTTAGGGAGAAGGTAGAATCTGGCAGTTCTACAATTGATCGGTGATAGAAATCTGTGAGCTTTTTACTCAAATGATCACGTGATCGCATGTCATTCAAAACTTCCTGAATTTGCTCTGAAAATTTGCTGGGGATTGTTAAGTTGGCGATTGGCTTCATCAATATATTTTTGGCGATCCATGATTACTACGGCTGACCCTTTATCTGCTGGCTTGATAATGATGTCACCGCGGGAACGTAGAGTGTTGAGAGCAAGACGTTCTTCCCTAGGGAGATTGTCGTGGGGCTTACGGGTAAGATGAGATGCTTGCACATACGTTTCAAGGGCTGGAACACGGTTCTTGGGGGGACACAGGTGCTTTTTACTCGGAAAGGTTCTTCTTTACGGGAGCCAGAATCGAAGAAGAACTCAGTCAGACGAAGTATGCGGTATTGCTTAGTGAGAACTTGACTGAGCATTACTTGGTCAACTTTGGGGGGAGTTGGGCAAAAGTTCAAGCCCTTGGAAAGTAACGTATGCTCTGCGTCAGTTAGAGAAGAAGAGGAAAGGTTGACAACAGTGTTAGTGGGGGGTAAAGGTGTAGACTGGGGACTGCGTCTGAAGCGGTTGTGTCTGCGTTGTTTGGCAACAAGGCCACCAATCTTCTTGTTTCTCCTGTCGGTGAGAACAGAATTCAGGTTAAAGAGACCTTTCTCAATCTCATCACTGAGATCCTTGTACTGGCTTTCAGAACAGCTGGAGCGGAGTTTGGAGTCCAGATTAGCAATGTCCTGGTGGACAGCCTGAAGGGTGATTTCACACAGCTCAGAGAGGACCTTAATGAGCTGAATGGAAGCACTATAAAGAATTTGATTCCATTTTTTCTGTAGGTTGGGGAGAGTTTTCCAATTTGGGGGGTGTGAGATATCTGTAAGCCAGTGGGGATCAAGCGAGAGACTGAGAAAAAGTTGTAGTTGTCTTGATGGAAAGTGTACCGAAGAGCCTTTTCTTGCAGTTTCCTAAGTTGAAAGAAACAGGTTGGGCTATTATTAATAAGAGCAACAAACAAGAGACAAACACAGAACATAGACTTACATACCAACGGACGGACAGACTTACATACACACGTAGACAGGTCAGCAAGGAGGATCACCACGACGGGATATAGCAACATAAGGAAATGACTTAAGGTGATATACAAACAATGTTGCAAACTGCTTACTGACTAAAATTACCAAAATGTAAATCTTAAAATTTAGTGGGCCTGACGTTTCGATCCTAGCAGGACCTTTCTCAAAGGCAGAGTGACAAGGACAAAACAGATACATGTACACGGAGGAAGGGGGAGAGATTGAATAGGACACGGATGAGAAACAAAGGACAAAGAGTGAAACTGGTAGGGAGAGATCAAAGGGAAGGGCAAAGAGTAGGGTAGGGATTAGTGAGAGGAGGGGGAAAGATCAAAGAGAAGGGCAAGGATTAGGGTAGGGATTAGTGACGAGAGGGGAAGAGGGAAAGATCAAAGAGAGAAGTGTGAAGGACTGAACACAAACGAAGGATTACCAGAAAGCTGCATGGTACCCTCCTGGATGTTGAGACCAAGATTTTATTTTATTTACTTGAGAAAACAGACGGTTTAAACAGACCAAAGCATTTTGATTACAGAAAATGGCCAAAGGAATATACTGGACTGGACTGTCTTATGCAGTGCAGGACTGGACTCTATTGTACCACGTTGTACTTCACTGGAGAGTACTGCATAAGACTATTATTCAGTACACAGCTAGATTGTACTCTACTTAACTGGAGTGATCGGATCTGAACATGACTTGATCCACTGCACCTCACTGACCAACACTGCACTGCTACGCAATGCAATGCATTGGTTTTCACTTCAGTGAAGTGACAGTCATGACAGTACAGTGCAGTGCATTGAATTGCACTGCACTGCACTGCACTGCACTGCTCTTTATAGCGCTGTGGCGCACTGCACTGGACTGCAGCCGATTGCAAGAATAAAATGCAAAAGTTACGCAATTTACAACTGTTGCGTAAGTCTTGCGCCATTAGGACTCTTTAAGCAATATTTAGCCAATGCGGCAAAATGTTGCGTAAGTTGCGCAATTGCACTGAACTGCACTGCACTGCGCATTACTGGACTTCGCTGCAATGCAATGCATATACTGCACTGCACTACACTATTCTGTGCTACTATTGCACTATTCTGTGCTACCATTGCACTGCTATACTTACCTGTTACGTTATACTGTTGTAACTTAATGAGTGTAACCGAGCTCCAGTCAGGCCACGTTAAGGACAAGCCCCTTTTTTCAAGTCGCATATATTGCGTGTCGCTTGTCAGCGTTGCCGGGAAGATCCAAAAGGAAGACACGATCCTGATGAGAGCGTTTCCAGACGTGTTGCCGAACGTCGTCCTCGCACTGTAGAACGCAATGCTGCTTTCATCGGGTAAAAGTTCGATGGACGCCAAGACTCGCATACCAGGCTCAGCCACAACAACCCATAGACAAACTCTATTTTTACCGACGTCGGTGAACAGGACGTTCTCGAAGGGGCCGAGGTAGAACAACTCCCTTCCGCAAAGCCCTGGTCATAAGTCAAACAAAACATGTGTCATGTCCTGCAGGGATTGACTTCAACCCGTAGGGGGAGAGACAAAGATTGCAGAAACAAAGGTGCAGAGACAGGGACAAATTCCAATACGTGGACAAGTACAGCGACAAAGACCGTTTCATATACAAAGACACAGACATAGACAGACACGGTGACATGGACAACGATGTAGAAACAGAAGAGAGGCAGAAGCAGCGACATATAGTGTTTATGTACCAAGATAAAGACTCGAATGGCGCTATAGAGACAAGAAACAGATACAACAATAGAGGCATGCGGGTAAAATAGTACAAACATAAACAAAGACACAGAGGCAGACAGAGGCAGAGACATAGAGACATAGGCAAACATAGGCAGAGAGAAGGAACAACAGAGACATGTACAGTAACACATTGAGGGACATAAGCAGAGGCGCTTGCAAACACAGCAGCTGGCTTTTCTTGGGTGTTTTGTAGTATCGTACTAAAGTAAATAATGAACGAGGGCTATCTTACCGCACAGGTATTCGTCTGACAGATCGCCGCAGTCTTCTTCACTATCGCAAACATAGCCACGCCTAACGCACAATGCAGACGTTGTGCACTGGAATTCATCCTGTTCGCATTCTCCTATCCATTGAACCCACCGGTCAGGTTCAACAGAAAAACAACATTAAATTAGGATGTATCCATATTCATTGGCTACGACCCGTAATGGGAGCAACATTTGCATAATATATTTTCCAATACCATTAAATGTTTACTTTTGTATCGTTTAGCCAATTTGTATGAATTCAGTTGCTATAGTTTGATTTTTGAAAGATCATGTCCTGCACTATTAACTATATGCATGGTTTGTTCAGGTTCATTTTAGGCGACATTGCTGCACGTTATCATGCTTTCCTCTGTTTTTTCTTTCTTCACAAATATTTTTGCAAGTCACAGGACTCAATCCAGTGCAAATTATGACTATACTCACCGCAGCCAAGTTCGTCACTGCCAGAAAGACAATCTCTGCGTCCATCACACACCTGGGATACGTCATCCAGGCAGTTAAGACCAGACGGACAGGCAAGCTGGTTATCTGGACATTCTTTAAATTATAAGAGTTGGCAATTAAACAAACTCAACAACTACACAATATATTCCCTGATCATTCGATATCAGATATGAGTGTACTGGGCATAGAATCCCTTGGTCACCGTAGTAATGATGTCCGTCTTAGCCGTGAGAAAATGTGGATGAAGCGTTTTTGGACTATTCAACCACATGGTCTCAACATCCAGGAGGGTAATGACTAACACCATGCAGCTTTCTGATAATCCTTCGTTTGTGTTCCCTCCTCCACACTTCTCTCTTTGATCTCCCCCTTCTCACTAATCCCTACCCTACTCCTTGCCTTTCCCTTTGATCTCTCCCTACCAGCTTTACTCTTTGTCCTTTGTTTCTCATCCATGTCCTATTCACTCTCTTCCCCCTTCCTTCGTGAAGATGTATCTGTTTTGTCCTTGTCATTCTGCCTTTGAGAAAGGTCCTGCTAGGGTCGAAACGTCAGGCCCACTAAATTTAAGTTTTGCTATTTGGTAATTTTAGTCAGTAAGCAGTTTGCAACATTTTTGTTTATCACCTTAACAACACGATATGTTAGCCTATTATGTAATAAGATGTATCAACCTTCCTTTTCAGAACCACTGGAATCTTTGAGGCGAAAACCTAGAAGTATCATTGGTGCTACACTGTAAAAACGGTGCTCACATCATGCACATGGATGAAGTATGTTGAGGCACATGGTGCACGATACATGCGCACGAGGTGATGCTCACTTTCACTCCATGTGCTTGAGGTACAGCAAATAGGGAGATGTTCTTGTACATGAAGCACTTCATGCACCTCATCCGACTTTTGCTCAAGTGATTACAATGCCACATGTGCTTGAGCTACAGTATTCCATGTGCATGAAGTACAGTAGGTGCCTCAAGTGTTCATGATTCTGGGACAAATATGTGCCATTGCAGAAGTGCATGAGGTGCAGTTCGTTTTTACAGTGTATATCCTTACCACCACTATATTTTCATGGATTCAAGGATCGGTCTTTGTAGTACAGTCCACGTATTTAATTCCAAAATGTTTTTGTACAGCCTATCACAGGATCGAAAAAACAATCCTGTGATGAGGAGCTCCTATTCTTTTGCACTTTCCAACATAACAAATATTTCACTGCGCTCTCTCATATGATGGACGACAAGTTATAAATATCTGTTCAGTAGCTAATATGAAAGAACTCTTTCACGATACAGACGAAAATTCAATCAAGCGGATATTCGACTGGCTGCTGAGATATGATACACATGAGCGCACTGATAAATAACAATCAAATATCAGCAACCACCAAAACGGCGAGAAAAAATGTTCAGATCAAAACATTTCGTATCGAAACAGAGTGCCTTTCTCGAGGGGATGCTTCAATTGTCTTTGAGACCTTTCGTGAGACCCTCCGCCATCGTGAGACAACCTGGGATGATTGCTTACCGATAGGTGTGAATTGGCTGACATCAGCCGCGAAGAAACCCGATGTTGGCGCCCAAGAACCACCACTTTCAACCCGCAGAAACGACGTGTCGCTAACGATCAACGCATCGGAAGTTTCGGGGACAAAGTGCCGCCCGTCGTTGGACCAGTTCCCGTAGGGCACATGCTCCGAGAAGAACCAGATTCGGAACCAGGGGTGAACATCCCTTCGGCGGATGTCAAACCGTACACGCTTTCCTGGTTCGCTGACGAACACCCAGACGCAATCTAGTGACCCATGGAACTCGAGCTCGAAGTGGTACGTCTGGTTGGGTACGAGGTAGATCAGATCAGTCCCACAATGACCTGCCAAGAAGAGGGTGGACACGATGAGTACCATTCTTAATGTGTGCTCGTGTACGAAATGGTCTAAAAGAGAAGCGCTTCTATAAAACATATAATGGTGGCTCTTCTAGAGAACTTACCGGTAGCCAATAGTGGCTATTCTATAGAACGTAGCTAAAAGTGCGCCACCTATAGAATATATAATATAGAATATGATATGGTGCATCTTATGTTGAACGTAGTTAGTGGTGCATCTCCTAGAATTACAGCCAATGTAAAACTTCCATAAAACAGGATCAAAGATGAGCAATTTAGATTAAAAAAAATTCCTGCAGAATAAATGTATCTTCGTTGGGTTAAGTCAATGGTGCATCTTCCGAAACAATGGATCATCTTCTATGGAACAGCTTACCACATGAAAACTCGTCGGAAGTATCACTGCACTCTCTGCGTTTATTGCAAACGTGGTCACGCGATAAACAGTTACCTGATGTAAAACATCTGAATTCATTCTTACCGCATGTTCCTGCAAGATAAAAACACAGGTTCATTTTACATCACTCGAGGCTTCACGTCAATTACGACGTAATGAGCTACTTACAATCCGCTAAACGTGTGAAAAAGGATATCTAACTCGCTACACGTAAGGGAGACACGTATTGGTATTTATAGTAAATCGTCTTAACTTTGTTCAATACATGTATGTTGTTAACAAGAATTAAGTAATATTGATTATTTACGCGCCATTTAAAATACTTTGAAGTACGAACAAAGTAACGTTTAAAAATGTGGGTGCACGGTGTCGTAAATAGTGTTCGTTTTACTTATGTTACACAACGATGGAATTGCGAACAGCGCTACCTGTATGCCGCAGTTGCAAATGACAACTAACTGGTACGGGTAGGTAAACGTATGTCAACAAGTATCCCTTCGCTTGCGAAACATCTCTGATTTCCCTTTTACACTGGAATACGTACCACAACCAAGCTCGTCTGTTTTTACAGGACAATGGAGACGTCCGTCACACACTAGGGACTGGTCAATACAATCCGGGCTAAGCAAACATGGAATTTGGTCGTTGCTGCATTCTGTAACAAACAAAGACGAAGCGTCTGATTTTGTATTGAAAACTCCAGACAACATCAACGACAGATGACCACACAAATGTAGGCGATTTAAATGGAGTAGGGATTCCGTGCGGCTTCACCCTTCCCGACGTGCAGCTATCATTGTATGCTCAGTGCTTAGGCCGACTGCCTGGTGTTTTACAACAGCAATATTTTGTTTTTGTTCTTCCCCGAATGTATGTTAGCATTGCGTTTGGGTCGATTGCCAGGTGATTTATGTCGGTGTGAATGTCGTTCAACGAGTGTTTGCCCTTCTCCGACGTGTAGTTAGCACTGTCTACTCAGCGCTTTACCCAATACGGTCGATAAATGACAGTGTGCCCTCAGGAGTTTGGAAAGCGTTGGGCAATCACAATGCCCGGAATCTGTCGACCCAATGCACGTGTGGACAGATTTCGCGATTTGCGATTGCCAATAAGTTGCAAACTCTTGAGGGCGCACTTTTGTGAATCACCCGTATTGGTTCGTTGACAATTTTATGCAATGACTATGACCAGTACGCAGTAAAATATTTTGCAGTGTTTTGGCCTGATGCGTACGGGGTAACCTCGAATCCTTGGCAGAACACAACAGGTCACCCAGATCACCCAGGGCATCTATATCGATTGCACTACATGGTGTGCATTATAACGGGATGTACTCTAAGCGATCGGTTTTGCATTTGGTCGGACCGATGGTACATTAAATGAGAGGCGTCAGGTTCGAACCCCGTTCCAGTCAGTTAAGTCACATGAGGAAAAAGCGACTCACCTATAGCTTCGTGTTCCTCGAATTGTATCTCCACGGGATCGATGAAAATCATCCCCGTCTTGGTTACCCACATGATGGACGAGTTGCTGATCACGCGCTCCCGTCCGGGGAAGTCCTGTGGGCCCAGAGGGAACGGCTGTAGGGCGAAGGCTCGGCTGGCGCTGCCGTGGGGAGCAGCGGTCGAGTAGAAGGTCAGCGCGTATGTCTGGGGATCGTGGAGAATGGTCGCCTGCACAATGGTCCCGGGCTCGGCCACGACCACCCACAGGCAATCAGCAATTGCGAAGCCAAGCAAATGGAACGTCTGCCCGGGCTCCAGGTAGATCAGCTCCGTCCCACAGAATCCTGCGTGTTTTGTTTTTATACAGAATAAATTGTAGGGTCTACTCGAAACTCGGCCAAGGTAATTATTTGATTCAACATATGCATGATATAGCATACCTGTGAAAATTTCTGCTCAATCCGCCGACCGAGTCTCGAGAAAATAGTGAAAACCGCCTTATTTGTTTCGCAGAAATGCAGCATTCAACGCTGTACTGTTACGCACTGTTAAATACAGCATTTTAGGCAGAAATAGTTTAGTGCGAGGTTTCTAATATAACCATATTCAAACTGAACAAGTTTCATGTAAATAAATTATGTGAACATTTCTGTTTTTCGATCGTACCAATGCTGTGTAGGGGCTTTAAAGGTCAATTGCGAAACAATTTGTCGTTAATCATTTGAAATAATAAATTGTGTTAGTACATTATATTAATTAATATATTTTGTTTTCCTTTCGAATTCTTAACATTTGCGAAGAGAATAAAAAACAATAAGTTTGGAAGGGGGCCGCCACGCAACGTTGCAGCCGCCCTTTGTGACGTCATGAGTGCACGTTTTTCAATAAAATAATTATATTTCTGGTGTACGTTTTGAGAAATTCGTGTCTGCAAGATGTTTCCATGTGGTTAAGTCATGTACTGTTATGATGCAGTATGTTTGCAGGGTAGTCACGCGAAAGACTAGCAAATTGGCCTTCGTTGACGCTTATAAAGATAAAATGAACAGTCTCACCGCACAAAAATTCATCCGATAGATCTTCACAGTCTCCTGTACCATCACATACATTAAGATGTGGCACACAGTTTCCGGAAGTTGAACATCTGAATTCATCCCAGTTGCAATCTCCTATCATTTTTTTAGAGAAAGACATTTAAAGCCAGCTGAAACATTTGCTTCATAATGACTGAATTAAGGTTTTGAACGTTTCTCAGAAACATAACTCCCGTGAAACTACTTCGAAAATATCACTAAAAAGCAAATGCTTACCACAGCCTAGCTCGTCACCACCGGCAAGGCACTGTCTGCATCCATCACACACCTGAGATACGTCATCGAGGCAGTCCAGACCAGACGGGCAGGCAAACTGGTTTTCCGCACATTCTAAAAGGCAATTGAATACCGGAAGCTCAAGTATCAGCTGTATTATATCTCTTTGGATCATGGACTGTACCTCTGAAACTGCCAGTAACTCAACGTTTCGGGCAGTGTGTACTCTGCCCGTCATTAGGAGACTGGTTTCCCGAACATTCGTCTGTCTCTTGCCAACGAGGAGAGTAAAACGCATCAGAAACGTTCAGTCATCGGCTACTTGGTATAGCCGCACTTAGTCTCTAAAAACATGATTTACATAATTTCATTGCAAACCTCCCACAAGAAGAAAACAAGAAAAGGAAAATAACTAGGAGATGAGGGAATGAAGAAGAAGTGGAAGTAGAAGAAGACGAAGAAGAAGAAAACTAGAGATTTATGTCTGTTGACTAACAGAACATAACGCTTTTCCGCATCTGGTTCTCTTAAAAAAAATGACATCAGCGGGATTCGTACTCATAATCTCCATTTCTACCACAAAACGCACGTGCATATTTTGTGCACAAAGTGAATGGGACTTTATTGTAACATTTAAAAAATTAATAATAATTCTAAACAATGGTCAATTGGTTCAAAACTCAGGACTTAGAATGTCTAGCCCAATAGCTTAATGCCCACCAAATTTCGAGAAGGTTAACCTTTGGCTAATACGTGTTTCAAAAACACGCATTTGATGACGTAACGATTGCGTCATGGCATTTTGGCCCTGGAGGGTGTTTCAAAACTACATCCACAATAGATATAAACGGAAAAAAATAAACAAATCTTGCTCCGTTGGCCAAATATGATTAATTGAATGTTACAATCTGAAAAGTTCATGACCTCATTAATATTCATGAGATTACGTCACGATGAAATAGGGCAATTTCTGGATACGCCTTTTCCCAACTTAGATATACTGCAAAATTGAAACCACAATAAATTGTACTTTTGCTTTCATTGGAGTTTAAAATTTGCCCCTTTAAAGCGCTGTCACGTGACACTTGGTGACTTCATGAAGTTTTAAAGACAACTGTGCACTAGCTCAACATAGGCTCTACGCATTTGCCAAGTTTTAAACAAATTCAAGTTTGTGTAGTGCTTACACGTAAATAGTTACCTGAAGCACGGGGAAGAGATGCCGGAATGTAACACGAGCGCAGCGCGGCAGCAGTACTGCAGAGCCTTGGTGAATCTCAGAGGTCAACAGCCGAATACGGGACTCAATAAGGAGGCGTGTAGACCAGTTGACGTTACTCACAAGACTGCCGTGGCTGGCCCACGCACAGGAACGTGCAGCCGGCTGACATGCTTGACTGATTTATTACATAATCACTACATTTGTTCAATGGCAAAAGAGCCAGTGAGGAAATCCCCGTGCTTTGTTTATGGAATTTTTTGACACAAGAAAACGAAGAAGCAAAACAAAATTCAGAACAAGAACAATAGCTTTTCCGTTTCGGAACGGAAAAGCTAAAAAATCAGAACAAAAACAATAGCTTTTCCGCTTCGCGGCGGAAAGCTAACTAGAGATTTATGTCTGTTGGCTAACATAACATAACGCTTTTCCGCATCTGGTTCTCTTAAAAAGTGTATGGGACTTAATTATGACATTAAAAAAAATCATAATAATTCTGAACAATGGTCAATTGGTTCAAAACTCAGGACTTAGAATGTCTAGCCCAATAGCTAAATGCCCACCGAATTTCAAAAAGGTTAACCTTTGGCTAATATGTTTTTCAAAAACATTGATTTTGATGACGTCACACTTGCGTCATGGCATTTTGGCCCCGGTAGGTGTTTCTAAACTACATCCCCAATATATATAAACGAACAACTAAACAAAATCTCGCTCCCGTGGCCAAATATGCTTAATTGAAAGGTGAAATCCGAAAATTTCATGACCTCATTAATATTTATGAGATTACGTCACGATCCAATGAGGGCAATGTTTGGACACACCTCTTCCCAACTTAGATATACTGCAAAATTGAAACCGAACGAACTTCTACTTTTGCTTTTATTGGAGTTCGAAATTTGCCCCTTAAAAGCGCTGTCACGTGACACGTGGTGACGTCACAAAGTTTTAAAGACAACTGCTCAGCAAAGGCTCTATGCATTTGTCAAGTTTGAAAAAAAATCGAAGTGTGTTCAATGGCCAAAATGGCGATCATAAATTCCATGTACAAAGTCTATGGGATTTTTCCGATAAGAAAAGGAAGAAGAAGACAACTAGAGATTTATGTCTGTTGGCTAACAGAACATAACGCTTTTCCGCATCTGGTTCTCTTTAAAAAAAAATACATCATCGGGATTCGAACTAGGCTTGGGCGGTTCTCCCGGTTCCAAGTGGAACCGCGGTTCCAAAATGGGAACCGGAACCGTGGTTCCGATTTTTTTTTGTACCGGGTACCCGCTTAGGACGGTTCCCGCTTCAGAGGAACCGGTTCCAAACTCTGTGGCTAGCGCGGCCCAGCGCACATTTAGCGAACACGCAGTCACGCAATGGCCAGGCCCCAACCATGGATAACTTATGCAATGTTGGTTTGTACATGCACAGTGCAATGGGTGCATGACACATGCACATGTACATGTACACATGTACATGTACAATTTACTTTGTATGCCTGTAAATTCACAACAATCAAACGCAGGCTGCTTCTGTGGTACTGCACGTGGCAGCAATAAGCAACGCATTGAATGACCCCATTCGATCATGGATAATTCTGTACGCATACATTGTACTACACCCTACACGCACTGTTCTTGTGTTGCCGTGTGGCGCAAGTCTGAGTAGGGCTCCCAAGCATGTGTGATTTCATCAGTATTTCATCGGCTACCAATGCCCAATCACGCGATTCTTTTACAGACCACATGGTTGTGACGGGTTCACCTGGCTCCCTAAGCAGAAATATATTTATCTCGTCTTGTTACTTGTGTTCTTAAATTGTTCTGCACGTACCGCGGCTCCAGCGTAGGACTCGGCTATTGCACGATTGCATTGGACTCGGACCCGTGGTGGTACCGCGGTTCCTTCGCGGGGGGGGGGGGGGTTCCAGATTTGGAACCGAGTAATTGACTAGGGAGGTGTCCCAGCTTTGGAACCGGTCCCAGGATTGGGACCGGTCCCAAGTTTGGAACCGGGTAATTGGCTCGGGAGGTGTCCCAGGAATGGAGTTTCGGTACGGCGTGGCGTGGGGTGGGGTTCGTGTATTGTTATGGCAGCGGATTCGGTACAGCGTTGTGTGGGGTGGGGTTCGTGTATTGCACGGGAGCGGATTAGGTACGGCGTTGTGTGGGGTGGGGTTCGTGTATTGCTATGGCAGCGGATTCGGTACAGCGTTGTGTGGGGTGGGGTTCGTGTATTGCATGGGAGCGGATTCGGTACGGCGTGGGGTTGGTTGGGGTTCGTGTATTGCTATGGCAGCGGATTCGGTACAGCGTTGTGTGGGGTGGGGTTCGTGTATTGCACGGGAGCGGATTCGGTACGGCGTTGTGTGGGGTGGGGTTCGTGTATTGCATGGCAGCGGATTCGGTACGGCGTTGTGTGGGGTGGGGTTCGTGTATTGCGTGGGATTCGGGACAGTGTTGGGTTCGAGTTTTGCGTGGGATTCGGGACCACATGCGTCTCGGGGTATTGCGTGGGATTCGGGACCACATGCGTCTCGGGGTATTGCGTGGGATTCGGGACCACGTGCGTCTCTGGGTATTGTGTGGGATTCGGGACGGCTTGGGGCTATGGTGTTGCATGGGATTCGGGACGGCGTGGGGCTATGGTGTTGCACGGGATTCGGGACCGCGTGGGGCTATGGTGTTGCACGGGATTGGGGACCGCGTGGGGCTCGGGACCGCGTTGGGGCTCGGGACCGCGTGGGGCCCCGGTGTTGCTCGGGATTCTGGACCGCGTGGGGCTCGGGTATTGCTCAGGATTCGGGACCGCGTGGGGCTCGGGTATTGCTCGGGATACGGGACAGTGTTGGGTTTGAGTTTTGCGTGGGATTTGGGACCGACACGGCTATTATTTTGCGCTAGCTGTTGGCTCTAGCGATTGCGGGTGTTTGAATCTCCCTTTCTCCCCATGTCGCCCCTTCTCGCCCCCTCTCACCCCTCTCTACACCCCTCTCGCCCTCTCTCGCCCTCTGTCGCCCTCTCTCCCCTCTCTCCCCTCTCTCCCCTCTCTACCCCTCTCTATCCCTCTCTCCCACTTTCTCCCCTCTCGTCCCCTCTCCCCCTGTCTCCCCCTCTCTCCTACTCTGCCCCTCTCCCCTCTCGTCCCCTCTCCCCCCTCTCTCCCCTCTCTCCCCACTCTCCCCTCTCGCCTCCCCTCTCCCTTATCTACCCCTCTCTCCCCTCTCCCCTTTATTCCCCTTTCTCCCCTCTAGTCCTCTCTCTCCCCCTCTCCCCTTTCTCCCCTCTCGTCCCCTCTCTCCCCCTCTCACCTTCTCTCCCACTCTCCCCTCTCTCCCCCTCTCCCCTACTCTCTCCCCCTCTCTCCCACTCTCCCACTCTTGCCCCTCTCTCCCTTCTCTCCCCTCTCCCCTTTATTCCCCTTTCTCCCCTCTCGTCCCCTCTCTCCCCCTCCCCCTCTCCCCCACTCTCCCCCTCTCCCCTTTCTCCCCTCTCATCCCCTCTCTCCCCCTCTCCCCTTCTCTCCCCCTCTCCCCCCTCTCCCCCTCTCTCCCACTCTCCCTCTCTCCCCTTTCTCCCCTCTCGTCCCCTCTCTCCCCCCTCTCCCCTTCTCTCCCCCTCTCCCCCCTCTCCCCCTCTCTCCCCTCTTTCTCCCTCTCTAACCCTCTCTCCCACTCTTTCCCCTCTCCCCCTCTCCCCCCTCTCTCTCACTCTTCCACTCCCCCTCTCTCCTCTCGCCCCCTCTCTCCCCTCTCTCCCGGCCCTTTCTCTCTCCCCTCTCACTCCCCCTCTCTCTCCCCTCTCACTCCCCTCTCTCGCAACCTCTCCCTCCCTCCCTCACCCTCTCCATCTCAATCCCCCTTTTCTCTTTCACCCTCTCTCTCTCTCCCTCTCGGCTCTCTCTCCCTCTCTCTCTGCCCCTTCTCTAGGCATATCCATGGCTGCTACCTCACAAGCAAGTCCCGACAACATTTGCATTGCCCTGCGCGACCACCTCTCTCTCTCCTCTCTACGTCTCTCCCGCCCTTCTTACTCCTTGCCCTTCAACCCTCTCCCCCAAACTCCATGCTCTCCTCGCCCTCCCTCCGTCCCTCTCTCGGCTCCGGCAGCCTATAAAACACTGTGCGCACCTGCTGTATACAGCTTGTACAGTAGAAGGACATCTACCGAACACCCCTCCCCGACCCAGTCTGAGGCAATGGTGCAGTCCAAGCAGTGACCCCCCTTCTCGACCATGAGACACACACACACCTTCACAGACATTAGATATATTTAGAAAAAGAAATCTGGAGATAGCGTTTGGAAATCGTATTTTTCATCACCACAGGCGTTTTAAAACTACTGGCAGCATATGTAAGGTATCATCGGAGAGGAAAAAAAATACTCTTTCTTGTGGTGAAACAATTGAAAACGTAACTTATTTTTATGAATTTCTATGAATTTGTGAAAGAAAATAGACTTTCATTTCTAATTTCCGTTATGTTTACGTCGTGTCATTAAAACTTGTCATCTGCATTGTCTGAGTGTGTGGCTGTCTCCCTGCCGAATTTGAAACGATTTCCTCAAACCTCGCCACAGGGATCGTGTTAAATTACATTTTCGGACATTTTCAACCTGCCGCAAGAGGGCGCTCGAGTACTTGATGACGTCATATGTTAATGAATTACAGAGAGTGACTCAACATTGACCTAACAACATTAACACAAAGTTCATATCTGTCTTCAAATTTGAATACTAGCCCTTACAAAGTCACTTCCTGTTTCAACCGGAAGACGAGCTCAGATGACATCACAAAGGTCATCAATCTCTAGGGAAGACTTCTCACATGCTGCAAACAGCAAGACAAGGGAGCCAACCGTTGATTTGTTATGATTTTTTGAAGGTTTAAAAGTTCAAAGTTCAAACAGCAGTCACGTGACCGTCTTTCGAGCAACTCACTTCAAACCAATCTGAGGCACAAGGATGGGTCATGTACTATGTGTGTGTCAAGTTTGGCTGAAGAATCTTCTGTAGTTCTCTAGATTCCGAGGTTAGAAAAATCGAGGAGGAAGAAGAACAAGAAGAAGAAGTATATAGAAGAAGATGAAAAAGAAGAAACTGGATTAAAAAAAATCAGAACTACCGGAATATCTTTTCCGCTACGCTGTAGCGGCGGAAAAGCTAAAGAAGAAGAAACAACAATCAGAACAAGAACAATAGCTTTTCCGCTACGCGGCGGAAAAGCTAAAAAAATCAGAACAACAGCAATAGCTTTTCCGCTTCGCTGAAGCGTGCGGAAAAGCTAAAAAAGACAGAACAACAACAATAGCTTTTCCGCTTCGCGGCGGAAAAGCTAAAACAAAAATCAGAACACGAACAATAGCTTTTCCGCTACGCTGCGGAAAAGCTAAAAAGGGAAAAAAAAGATAGAAGGAAAGGAAGAGAGAAGGAAAATAAGAAAATCTGAATGGAGGAGGTGGATGAGAGGAGGAAGAAGAAGTGATGCGGAGCAGGAATAAGTTGAGCGAAGCAAGGAACATGACGAAAAAAAGAAGGAGAACGAAAAAATAAGAGGGTGTGAGAAAGGGGAAGGGAGACGAAGAGGGGCAATGGGAGGAAAATGTTGTAGGGAGTATGAACCTCATATAAAACACACCGACTTCTTCGAATTGGCTCAAGTTGACGATGAATTGGTTTGGGGCCTTGCACCAATATATCGAAGCTCGCAGATCGACCACCCGCATAACGTGTCCATCGCTGGTGGCATGGTGGTGAGCCGTACGATCGTTCAGATGCTGGGGGCTGATCCAGAGGACGCGGCCGACCGACGCGTTTCCGTACGGCGCATGCGCGGAGGAGATCGTGACATCACAGACACTATATGGGTGGTTGGTGACGTCGGCACGTATCCTTATGCCCGGCTCGGCCACGACGACACGCAGGCAATCCACGTTGGAGGTTGTGATCATATCGATCCTATGGGTCCGGTTGGGGGCGAGATGGACGAGTTCTGCCTCACAGTAACCTACAACCGAAAAGACAAATGGTCGGAGACATAGAAAGCTTCGTAGATATAACATGGAGTTTATAAGGGGAGAAGGTATTTCAATGAGGGCTTGCCCTGCTGGACGTGTTCAGTGCTTTGGTTGGTGCCTGATGAAAAACAAAACAGCTCGGTTGTAATTCAAAACGCAACACCTGCTTCCTAGTGCAGACGTCTTGAACATTCAGGCAACGGGCAAAGCATTGAGCACTCACTGCTTAATGGGTCAAGCAGGGCAAACCCTCATTGAATTGAATTACCTTCTCCACGATGCAAGCATCATGTTGTATCGATGATGCTACGCGGTAATATAGTGTAATACGAACGAAATATGGTTGTCATTTTAGTTTTCTACCGAAAAAAACACTCCTCCCTCCTTCTCGGAAGAGGAGTGTTACATTAATTCGAAAGAATCAAGTCACTGCCTAAAAGTTTATATCCGTACACAAATATATGCATTTTAATGACACGATCATACTAGTTAACATGTAACAACGGGCAGGAATGTCCAATATGGTAAGTACTCAAATATGCTGAGGAAGTAGTGAAGACATTTATTTTGACATTTCCAATGGTCGCGATGCAGTAACCAACAATTATATAGGGCGCCCTCTGAGGCCCCCTCCGGTGCAGATAGCGTGAAGCACTTTATAAGGGGTATAATGGTTGTACAGTTTCATACTGGGAAGTCCTGTGGGCCCATAAGGAACCGTGGAACTGTGGGAAGGTACCGGTCATTCAATGAGGGTTTGCCCTTCCCCGACGTGTACACAACAAAGTATGCCGGGGAGGTAGCTTTCGATTCATACTTTGTTTTACAAATGTTTTCAAGTTGTATCTTTTGGGCCCAACAGCAGGAAACGATTGCAATGAAAACTTACCGCATAAGAACTCGTCAGAGAGATCTTCGCAGTCAGCGAAACCGTTGCAAACCTTGTCACTTGGAATGCAGAGTCCTGACGTTGAGCATCTGAACTCAATTATGCCGCATGGTTCTTCAAAGAGTCAAAGCAATCTTCACAGTATTAGGTCAAATGAAAAGTATTTGATGGTTGGGTATTTGGCGGTATTCTTGTTTGGCCAAATAGTAGGCCATAAGTTGACTGCCTCAAACACGTAGAAGCATTTTGAGAGCTATGTAATGTGGTGGGTAAAGGAGTGGAGCTGAATATCCCTCGAACATTATTTTGTGAGAAGGCACTTCGCAAGTCCGAGGCATCCGACCATTAACTGCTGTATAGATTATCTCGTGGGATCACGCCACTGCTTTCATTCAGATGAAAAAAAAACGAACACGGCATAACTGACGATGAACGTTTGCAACAACGTCAAGAAATGGATTCTTTGGTAAAAAAAAAAAAATCGGGACCTATGCAGAGAGAATTCAGAGAGGTGAAACGGAGAAAGGAGACACGGAGAGAGAGGGAAACTGGGAGGGACGCAGGGAAAGTATGAGAGAGATGGGGGAGAGAGAGAGGGGAGAAAGATAGAGAGGGCTGAGAGAGTAGGATAATCCGAGAGAGGGAGAGGGAGAAAGGCAGGGAAATATGAGAGAGCGGTATGAGACGAAAGGAGAATGGGAGTGGAGAGGGAGGGGGAGAGGGGAGGGGAAAAGGAGAGAGAGAGAGGAAAGGAAGATAGGGAGACACGGAGAGAGAGACGGGGAGGGACACAGGGCAAGAGTGCGAGAGAGATGGGAGAGAGAGGGGAGAAAGATAGAGAGGGTGGACAGGGGAGGATAAAACGAGAGATGGAGAGGAGAGAGAGGTAAAAGCAGGGGAATAAGAGCGAGCGGGAAGAGCAGGAGGGATAATGGTGGTAGAGGGGGAGAGGGGATAGGGATATGGAGTAGGACAGGGATAGAGGGGCTGAGTGGATAAATAGGGGAGAAGGGGAAGATGGAGACAGAAAGGGGAGGGAGGGAGATAGAGAGGGCCACAGGAAGGGACGAGAAGAGATGTGAAACATACAGGGAGACAGTTTGGGAGACAGTGAGAGAGAAGGGCGAGAGCTTGGGGACTTGGATGGAGAGCGTGAGAGAGTGGGAGGGAGAAAGGGAACAGTGGAGACAGGGAGAAAAAGATGGAGAAGGGGGAGGTGGAGAGGGGAGACCGGGGAGAGAGAAATAGGAAGAGGGTAAGAGATGGTAGAGAGGGAGAGATGGAGGGCGACACGGAGGCATGAGAGACGGGGAGGGAGAGATGGAGAGACAGAGGGATGGAGAGAGCGAGAGAGAGGGGAGAGGGCAGGACAGAGACAGTGCAGAGCTTTGAAATAAACTAATAATGGGAAGAGGGAAATAGAGAGGGGAGAGGTGGTCGACGGGTGGGGAGAAATAAAAAAAAGAGGAGACAGGGAAGGAGACAGGGATGGGGAAGGGTAGAAGGAAGACAGGGAGGGAGAATATGAGAGGGGAGATAGGGAAGGAGACATGCAGGGAGAAGGGGAGAGGGGAGACAGGGAAGGATACAGGGAGGGAGAATAGGCGAGGGGAGACAGGGAAGGAGAAAAGGGAGGGAGAGGGGGAGAGGGGAGACAGGGAAGGAGAAAGGGAGGGAGAATAGGCGAGGGGAGACAGGGAAGGAGAAAGGGAGGGAGAGGGGGAGAGGGGAGACAGGGAAGGATACAGGGAGGGAGAATAGGCGAGGGGAGACAGGGAAGGAGAAAGGGAGGGAGAGGGGGAGAGGGGAGACAGGGAAGGAGAAAGGGAGGGAGAAGGGGGAGGGGAGACAGGGAAGGAGACAGGCAGGGATAATAGGAGAGGGGAGACAGGGAATGAGACAGGGAGAGAGAGGGGGAGAGGGGAGACAGGGAAGGAGACAGGCAGGGAGAATGGAGAAGGGAGACAGGAAAGGAGACAGGGAGGGAGAAGGGGAGAGGGGAGACAGGGAAGGAGACTGGCAGGGAGAAGGGGGAGAGGGGAGACAGGGAAGGAGACAGGGAGAGAGAAGGGGAGAGGGGAGACAGGGAAGGAGACTGGCAGGGAGAAGGGGGAGAGGGGAGACAGGGAAGGAGACAGGGAGGGAGAAGGGGAGAGGGGAGACAGGGAAGGAGACTGGCAGGGAGAAGGGGGAGAGGGGAGACAGGGAAGGAGACAGGGAGGGAGAAGGGGAGAGGGGAGACATGGAAGGAGACAGGAAGGGAGAAGGGGGGAGGGGAGACTGGAAGGGGAGAGCGAGGGAGGGGGGATTGGAGAGATTTTAGATAGAGGGGAAACAGGGAGGGGGAAAGGGAGATAGATGGGTTACATGGAGGGAGACAGGGAGAGACGAGGGGATAGCGGGGAGACTGGGAGGAAGACAATGAGGGAGAAGGGTGAGATGGGAGACATGGAGAGATAAAGGGGAGGCAGGGAGACAGGAATAGGGGAGTGAGAGTGGAGACGGTGGAACAGAGGGAAAGAGAGGGAGAGAGAGGGAAAGAAATACGAAAGATAGAGAGAGGGTAAGATGGATTGGAAGAGAAAGAAAGACGAAGAGGCAACGACTGTCAAGGTTGCACCAATTCCGTCATATACCAAGCTATAACCCCATTCAATATGTTTCAGGTAGAGTGTGCCAATTCTCATTTGATTTAAAACCTTCAATTTATCCTGCATTTAACTGAAAGTTTTACACATTAGGCTCCAGGTACATGACTGTCCACGAAGTGTCAGTTCTTACCACAGCCAAGCTCGTCACCGCCTGCAAGGCAATCTCTGCGTCCATCACACACCTGTGATACGTCAACAAGGCAGTCCAGACCAGACGGACAGGCAAACTGGTTCTCTGCACATTCTACAACATGTAATGTAAGTACAGACATGATGTAAGTACCAACAAGATGAAGAATATAAAAAAGTGGAGAAGAAAAAGAAGAAGAAGAAGAAGTGGACAAGAAAAAGAAGAAGAAGAAGAAGAAGAAGAAGAAGAAGTGGAAAAGAAAAAGAAGAAGAAGAAGAAGAAGAAGAAGAAGAAGAAGAAGTGGAAAAGAAAAAGAAGAAGAAGAGGAAAAAAAAGAAAAAGAAGAAGAAGAAAAAGAAGAAGAAGATGGACAAGAAGAAAAAGCGACTCAAAACAAAATTGTGATTTGTGTTTCTTTAGTTACACTTGTTAAAACTTACCGACTTTCATAAACTGGTTAATCTTTACACGAAGGCCTCCTGCATTCTCACAGGTTTGTAGAATCCACATGGAGGACGAGGTGCTGGTCACGTGCCCAGAATAGGTGCCCGGTGCTTCCAACCCACGCACGACTCTGATGACGTCATCCCCGGTGGACAGCCCGTAGGCGTCGTAGAAGGTGACGTCACAGCCCGGAGAGAGTTTCCGAACCGTGACCTCGATTCTAGACGAGTTTTTGGCCACGATGACCCAGAGGCATGGCAGCGCTGCTGACGTCACGCTGTGCTCAAGCTGGTACGTCTGCTTCGGAGCTAGACGGACCAGCTCTGCACCACAATTACCTGAGAATGGGGGATTGGGTGGTAAATATTTAACCCTTTACCGTGTAAAGCTACTATTCTGAAAAGGAGAGGTCATGGCAGATATTTATCTGAACACTGCCGCCTGCGTTACGGATTCGAAACCGACGTACAAACTCAACCAGCCTGGTCACTACGCAGTCATAGTATGTTGGATCATATTTTCGTTGTTTTACACGTTGCCGTCTGCATCCCTAACTCCGAGACTTACTCCCTCTAACCATTCATCCATCCAACCATCCATCCATTTATCATCCATCCATCTATTTATCATCCATCAATTGATACATTTATCCCGATATAAATCCATCAATCCCCTCTCTTCCTGCAATTAACCCTTCATCATCAATTCACTTATCCATCCTTCCTTTCCTCTTTCAACCCCCATCCACCCATTAATTCATTCATCCCGCCAATTATTAATACAATCCACTGCCTCCCTCCGTCTCACTCACCCTCAAACCATCCACCTATCCATCCTAAATCCATTCGTACGACTCCCCATCCGTCCACCCTCTTCATAATTCCTCCCTGCAATGCAACCTACTTTCTATTCGTTCATTTTCATTGTTCCCTCTCGCAATTCCTCCCTCTCTCCATCCATCTATTCATCTCCAAAAACACTCCCTGCCTCCCTCCTCTTTCCTTATTGAAGACGATCTTCGAAACGGAACGGGTAATCCTACCGCACAGGAGTTCATCGGACAAGTCAGTGCAGTCCACAGCACCGTTGCAAATCTTGTCGCGTGACACGCACTCGTCTGACCTCGCACATCTGAATTCAGTCAAAGTGCAGTCACCTATCGAAAACAACAGTGTATGAATCACGTTATGTTAAACACTAAATTCGGTGGAAAAGAGAAGGAGAGACAGATAAAAGAAAGACAGGACATAGGGGAAAGGAATGGAAAGAGAGAGAGGGCGGGAAAGACCGGAAAGGGATATAGGAGCAAGATTGAAAGGGAATATTATTCAGAAGAGATATGAAAGATGGAGATAGAGACGAGAAGATGTAGGGAGAAGGGATATAAAGAAACAGGCAGATTGAAATGGAGAAGAGGAGACAGAAGGTGGGTAGAAGAGCAATAGAGAAGAGAGAATACCAATCCAATTACGGGTGAACTTTTGTGAAATAGAGAGTGAGAGAGAGGTGAGCTTTACCAAGCTACCTCATTGTGATACACAGACAAATAATGTTCATGCCAGAATAGACACATTTGATATGAAACTCGACCATCTTGTGATGTTTACTCAGCAATTCAGTTTGGTTAATTACCGACAGTCATCGATTGCCACAAACTGCACTCCTGTCTAATGTTTGAGATGACTCATGATACAAGAGTTTATTTTTGTTTCTTCAAATTGATAGCTGCCACAATTCTTACCACAGCCCAGCTCATCACCGCCGTGAATACAATCTCTGCGTGCATCACACACCTGGAGAACATCATCGAGGCAGTCCAGACCAGACGGACAGGCAAACTGGTTCTCTGCACATTCTACAAGTTAAATACAGATTCAATGCCCGAAACTAAATAATTTACTGTATTTGATTGATTCACTGACTGACCGACCGACCACGCAGAAAGACCAACTGACTCACATTCAGTATGGCTATACATATGGAAGTGAAGATTATCATAAAAATAGCTAGCAGGTTGCAATAATTCAGTTGGGACCAACGTGGAAGTTTGCTTTGAAAAGATAATCAGATTAAAGATTTCACTTCGTTTCAACTATATTGCCATGACGCGGTCGACGGATTCAGAAGAAACCTTCCCAAATGTGTAATGCCATGTTATATGCTGGGTTGGGCAAAGTACGGATGCGATTCTTTGACCTCCAAAGACGGTGTAACCCCCTGTGAGGTCAACTCACCAACATCTGTGTATTGCATGAGATCAATACGTAGATCTCCATGGTCGCCACCACACGCGACCGCGATCCACATATTCGACGAGCGGCTGGAGACATGCGCAGTGTGAGATCCCGAAGCGTCGCCAGCGAGCACCACACGGATGACGTCATCGCCTGTCAACCCCCCGTGCGCGTCGTAGAAGGTGACGTCACAGCCGACTGGGAGTTGGCGAGCGGTGGCCCGGATTCTGGTGGCGTTGTCGGCAACCACCGACCACATGCATGGCAACGCTGCTGACGTCACGTTGTGTTCAAGCAAGGAGGTCTTGTTTGGGGCTAGCCTGATTGGCTCTGCCACGCAGTCATCTGCGATTGGACGAAAATGGTTGTCACACATTAACCCTTTACCATGCGATGCTAGCTATCAGTCCGGAAGTATGAGGTACACTATTGCGCACTTCTACCTTTCTGAAAATGCTGTGGGCCTGCCTGACGTGTCGATCCTTGCAGGACCTTTCTCAAAGGCAGAGTGACAAGGACAAACAGATACATGTACACGAATGAAGGGGAAAAGGAGTGAATATGACACGGATGAGAAACAAAGAAGAACGAGGAAAGCTGGTAGGTTGAGATCAAAGGGAAGGGTAAGGAAGAAGGTAAGAGAGAGGGGAAAGATCAAAGAAAGAAGTGTGGAGGAGTGAACACAAAAGAAGAATTATCAGAAAGCAAGTATGGCGTTAGTCATTACCCTCCTGGATGTTGAGACCATGTGGTTGAATAGTCCGAAGACGCACCATCCACATTTTCTCATGGCTAAGACGGACAGCATTACTACGGTGACCAAGGGATCCTATGCCCGTACACTCATATCTGATATCGAATGATCAGGGAGATTGAAGTGATACCCAACAGAGGTGTCAATTCTTCCTTTCTGCCTAGATTGGCGAATGGTGGATTTCTTCAAACTCATAACTTACGTCTAATTGCCAGACGATGAGCCATGCGGAGATCTCACGGCCTAGCTATCACAACTTACTATGTGTTTTCCATCGTCAGGCTCTGTGTTTCTGACCGATGATTGGGTTCTCATCGATATCAGCATATCAATATTATTTAAAATGGCTTGATGACTGTTTAGGAATGGAATTTCCAAGTGCCGGTAAAGTGGTCTCAGCTGCACGGATGACACAAATAAGGTAGCATTGCGTCATGCACCGCCTGCGCATAGCGATCAAATTGAGTATACTTTATTGCAGTGCTGAGATACGGGCCATGTTTTCTCCTTACAGTACACAAGGTCAATGGAGAGCAAAAGTAACCAATCAATGCGCGGGTTTCCTGGGTGGATATTTGCAACTACTCGTTTTGCCATAATGTTCTAATGCAAGTGCAGTGCTCGCAAGTAATGTATATGTGCATACACAAACAGTAGGCGTGGACGTCAGGCCTGTTTTTTCAGTTTGTATTTGTTTCAGTTGATCGATTTCTTGCCAAAAAGTCACTGATACAATGTCGTACACAATGCTTGGTTTGTGAATAACCGCGGAGAGCATGAGTGTGCATGTGCCTGTGAATTTCACATATACACGTTGTACATGTACGTGTGCTGTGTACTGTACATGTTCATGTACTGTGCACACTGTACACGTTCATGTACTGTGCACACTGTACATGTAACATGTACTGAACAAAACTGTGCGCGTACTTGTCTTGTATATGTACAGTGTATGCTCATTATGTGGACTAGTACATATTCAAGAGTGGTCGTGATTATGCAGGTAAACAGACCAGGAAACCCGCGCGTTTGAATGAATTAGTTCGCTCTGGAGGGGGGTTGGTCGCCAGCCGAACACAAGTGTATGCCGGACTGTCGATGTCCAGACTGTGCCTGGTCAGTGCGCACATACTTTGCAATGCCGGACAGATACATTCAGCCGTGTCACAACTAGACCTCATTTTGTCTAATTTAAATACTTACTGGGTTTCCCAGCCTACCCATCCTTAGAGAGTAACATAATTTTGTTCAAGGACTCAAAATTTGATAGAGAAAAAGACATATATTCTTTAATTTATATACACCTTCTTTGAATTACAATAATTTTGAAGGGAAGGATCTTCATTTTTCTCGAAACACAGGTATAAGAATATTTATCACTATTTACATAAATGTTGGGAAGTATATTTTCTGACAGTACTGCTGACATCCTAAGCAATGACATTCTTCCCGCAGCGCAATTCTGCTGGTCCCTTACTCTGTTTGGCCATTTGCTTTTGATTGCTTAGTCTTCGGTCATATTTCTCAAGCTCATTATAATGTCACATGCAACAATTAACTTTCACATTTTGCGACAAAACACCTGAACCATGGATTCGTAAATGGCCGATGTTTCTCTCCTTGCGAATGTTGTATAAAATTATGCCTAACACTTAAATAATAGGAGTACTTCCCTGACGTGTTTTGCTGGTAATACACTATTTTTTGAGCGCGTACAAGTTTTAATCAGCTAAAATAAAGAAATAAAATGATGGCCGAGACGTCTTTCTGCTAGATTTTTCTTCGGAATCCGATGGACTCTCAGTCGATAACAAGGATCGAGATCATGAAGAAAAAAATATTTCCAAATAGCAACAGAGGGGATCGCGTTGCAAAATGTATGAGCCTATATAGTCTTCGTGAAACAAAGATTCGAAATAGACACTACACTGTACTTTTTTGACGGGACGAGCTATTTCGGTCGTGTCGGCTTACTTCCTGATGTCCAAATGCAGCTTATTCTAAGATAGTCAGGAAATAAATACATTCCACTCCAGCAATATTCAGCAACGAATCTGGCTGGTATGACAACGGGTCTATCAATGCTCACTCCTGATATCGGTTCTATTGTTTCCATATACGAACGTACTGAGTAACACTCCCCCGACAGGAGTAATGGACAGAGTCTTCATCCAATGACGTCACCAATGACGTACTACACGGGAGCGTGGCAGTTTCCCCTTCCAAACTGAAATGTGCTTGTAACGAGTCACGAGACATAATTATACCTCTGCATTGTGGCTTACCTGGTTCGGCTTTGGAAGTGGCGATGCTCAGGGCGAACAAGATGTAAATGAAACAAAACCACTCCATGCCGGCTCCAGCCACGTACCTGCAAAGCCAAACACCGAAATAAAACAAGACCTTAACGAGCATAACCGCATCTTAACGATGTATGAAGGCATCACAGAAAATAGCATCATCAAACTTTAGACGTACAGAAAATTCGACCACACTGTAGTATATGATGGAAAAGCCATTCTCGGTCTGCCATTTTGAAAAAAAAATGTCCCCTGAGATCGAAGCGTCAGTCCTCCTATATGAAATTATGTCCAAATAGTATGCACATCCTGACGCTTGACTGGTACTGCACAAACTTGCCGCTTATAAGGCAGGATGATTGAATACCAGCATGCCTCTGTCTTGGATTCTAGTTGGACTCTAGTCGGACTCGAGACCCACCGAGGCAGGAAGGTGACCCTCCGCAGACCACATTCTCGTAATTATTTTAACAAAAAGCACAGTGTCGGTTGAAATATACATGATATTTCTCTAACAAATTGAGAAAGCCCGACGTTTCGCTCATCGCAGTACCTTTGCTAGCAATATCTTCCGAAGATGGAATAAAAGATCCTACTGAGAGAAAAGCGTCAGGCCCTCTCAATGTTTAAATCTTTATTTGAAGTCGTAATTGTCAGTGAGCAGTTTTGCCAAAAAAAAAATTCTGACTGAAAATCTAAACCGTGAACATTTGCTGAATATGTCATGCTGCAGCTGCTGCCGTGAACAAAAACCCACGATTCCATTGTGATTTCATGGACCATTACTAAATCCACCCATGCATAAGATCCTCTCGTGAATTGCAGTTGCTCCAGCCCGACTACAAAACGACGAACATTTACAACCAAGAATTTGCCCATGATTAGAACGTGAAGAAATGGTCACCCTGCTTTAAATTTCCTCGTCACTGCAAACTTGGCACTTTCACCGGATATTCAGGGTATTGATGTGTCTATTGCACTCTAAAAAAAAAAATTTTTCCACTTTTCTTCCATCGCGTCCATTCCATGAGCAAACCAAGGCAGTTACTTTTAAATCAGCACTCTAGCATCGGAGCTATCTCAATGTATTCTCACTGTAAACACAAACTGCACATCATGAACTTCTACAATGGCAAATATTTGTCCCAGAATCCTAAACACCTACTGTACTACATGCACGTGAAGTACTGTAGCTCAAGCACACGGGACATGAAGTGCATCATGTGCAAAAGTACATGTTCATTATTGTACCTCAAGCACATGGAGTGAAAGTGAGCATAACCTCATGCACAAGTATCATGCACCATGTGCCTCAACATACTTCATCCATGTGCATGATGTCAGCACCGTTTGTTCATGCTTGCTTTGATGGGGGTGTGTAAATTGAGTGGGATTTACCACTTAAACTGCCGGCTGAGGTTCACACGTTTTTCCAATTGAAACGATCGCTCACTTCATGGCATTTCGTTGGAGCTATTATGAGCCCTATTTCCATCCCTTCCTAACTGTTGAATCGAAGGATTGCAATACGATGAAAGGAATTTCACAACTGCTCTCTGGCAAGCACCTCTTCGAATGTAAACTTTGCGAGATCCGGGAAAAAGAGGTTCAAACTATACGAAAGCACCCCACACGTCTCATTGAATGGCTATCTTGGGATGAAAGAAACAGTGGGTTCAACTTTAGATATCAAATACGCTTGTGGGGAAATTTATTACAATACATCGTGCAGAGATGAGGGGTAAAGAGTATTGCAAATAGTCTGGTATGAATCTAATGTGAATTTCACGTCCGATTAAGTGTGTAGGACGAGTAGCAATTCCATAAGAGTAACACATGCCGAATGATGAGGAGGATGGGGAGATGGGAATGATGGGGAGGATGGGTAGGATGGGCAGGATGGGCAGGATGTGAAGGATGGGTAGGATGGGGAGGATGGGGAGGATGGGGAAGATGGGTAGGATAGGTAGGATGGGTAGGATGGGTAGGATGGGTAGGATGGGGAGGATGGGGAGGATGGGGGGATGGGCAGGATGTGGAGGATGGGTAGGATGGGGAGGATGGGGAGGATTGGTAGGATGGGGAGGATGGGAGGATGGGTAGGATGGGGAGGATGGGGAGGATGGGGAGGATTGGTAGGATGGGGAGGATGGGGAGAATGGGAAGGATGTGGAGGATGGGGAGGATGGGGAGGATGGTGAGGATGGGGAGGATTGGTAGGATAGGGAGGATGGGTAGGATGTGATGATTGGAGTATGGGAGCAAGGAAGGATGGGATGATGTGGAGGTTGGGGAGGATGGGGAGGATGGGGGATGGGGATGATTTGGGATGGGGATCATATAGAGAATAATTATTGGGATTGGGGATGGAGAGATAGGTAGGATTGGAACATCGGGATATTTGGGAGGATATGGAGCTTTAGGAGGATGGAGATGAGCGGGAAGTTTAGCAAAATGTGGGGAATATGGATGAGAATTGTGATGAAGAGAAAAAGAACAAGGATGGAGGCGTATGGGGAGCTCAATGAGTATAGGTATAGAGGGTGTAGTGAAACCCAAATGGATAGTAATGATATATAGAAAGAGTTTTTGACTGTGGATGTCCATGCCATTCAAGCACTTCGCATCAAATCTTTGCATCAAATAGAACTTAAAATTAAAAAAATGAAATTAATACAAGCTCTTGAAATGTCCTAAACGGAGTCAGTTCATCGTCGATATTGCCAGACATGACATGCATATACGGGGACTACCAGGGAGGGATTGAACACCTTTCAAATGAGTCCTTGATTTGACCTCAGTCTGCCCATACCATACACATTTACAAGTAACCAGCACAAAAACCAAGCACAATGGGTAGGGAAGTGGTTGAAAGAGAACCGTAATGGATCGCTCCTCGGTTTGGGTCCCTTTTAAAGTAATTAATAACCGCTATCAAAAACACATCGGCAGAATAGTTACTATAATAAAACGAGCCACGGCTCGTCGTGAAGAGATATAGAAAAAGGATGGGGAGGATGGGGAGGATGGGGAGGATGGGGAGGATGGGGAGGATGGGGAGGATGGGGAGGATAGGGAGGATGGTGAGGATTGAGTGGATGGGGAGGATGGAGAGGATGGGGAGGATGGGGAGGATGGGGAGGATGGGGAGGATGGTGAGGATGGTGAGGATGGTGAGGATTGGGTGGATGGGGAGGATGGGGAGGATGGGTAGGATGGGGAGGATGGTGAGGATGGGGAGGATGGGGTGGATGGGGAGGATGGGGAGGATGGGGAGGATGGGGAGGATGGGGAGGATGGTGAGGATGGGTAGGATGGGGAGGATGGTGAGGATGGTGAGGATTGGGTGGATGGGGAGGATGGGGAGGATGGGGAGGATGGGGAGGGTGGGGATATTGAAATGATGGGGAGGATGGGGAGGAAGGGGGATGGGGAGGATGGGGAGGATGGGTAGGATGGGTAGGATGGGGAGGATGGTGAGGATGGTGAGGATGGGGTGGATGGGGAGGATCGGGAGGATGGGGAGGATGGGGAGGATGGGGAGGATGGGGAGGATGGGGAGGATGGGGAGGATGGGTAGGATGGGTAGGATGGGGAGGATGGGGGGGATGGGGAGGATGGGGAGGATGGGGAGGATGGGGAGGATGGGGAGTCCTTGATTTGACCTCAGTCTGCCCATACCATACACCTTTACAAGTAACCAGCACAAAAACCAAGCACAATGAGTAGGGAAGTGGTTGAAAGAGAACCGTAATGGATCGCTCCTCGGTTTGGGTCCCTTTTAAAGTAATTAATAACCGCTATCAAAAACACATCGGCAGAATAGTTACTATAATAAAACGAGCCACGGCTCGTCGTGAAGAGATATAGAAAAAGGATGGGGAGGATGGGGAGGATGGGGAGGATGGAGAGGATGGGGAGGATGGGGAGGATGGGGAGGATAGGGAGGATGGTGAGGATGGTGAGGATGGTGAGGATTGGGTGGATGGGGAGGATGGGGAGGATGGGTAGGATGGGGAGGATGGTGAGGATGGGGAGGATGGGGTGGATGGGGAGGATGGGGAGGATGGGGAGGATGGGGAGGATGGGGAGGATGGTGAGGATGGGTAGGATGGGGAGGATGGTGAGGATGGTGAGGATTGGGTGGATGGGGAGGATGGGGAGGATGGGGAGGATGGGGAGGGTGGGGATATTGAAATGATGGGGAGGATGGGGAGGAAGGGGGATGGGGAGGATGGGGAGGATGGGTAGGATGGGTAGGATGGGGAGGATGGTGAGGATGGTGAGGATGGGGTGGATGGGGAGGATCGGGAGGATGGGGAGGATGGGGAGGATGGTGAGGATGGGGAGGATGGGGAGGATGGGGAGGATGGGGAGGATGGGGAGGATGGGGAGGATGGGGAGGATGGGGAGGATGGGGAGGATGGGGAGGATGGGTAGGATGGGTAGGATGGGGAGGATGGGGAGGATGGGGAGGATGGGGAGGATGGGGAGGATGGGGAGGATGGGGAGGATGGGGAGGATGGTGAGGATGGGGAGGATGGGGAGGATGGTGAGGATGGGGAGGATGGTGAGGATGGGTAGGATGGGGAGGATGGTGAGGATGGTGAGGATTGGGTGGATGGGGAGGATGGGGAGGATGGGGAGGATGGGGAGGGTGGGGATATTGAAATGATGGGGAGGATGGGGAGGAAGGGGGATGGGGAGGATGGGGAGGATGGGTAGGATGGGTAGGATGGGGAGGATGGTGAGGATGGTGAGGATGGGGTGGATGGGGAGGATCGGGAGGATGGGGAGGATGGGGAGGATGGGGAGGATGGGGAGGATGGGGAGGATGGGGAGGATGGGGAGGATGGGGAGGATGGGGAGGATGGGGAGGATGGGGAGGATGGGTAGGATGGGTAGGATGGGGAGGATGGGGAGGATGGGGAGGATCGGGAGGATGGGGAGGATGGGGAG
Source organism: Luidia sarsii (assembly GCA_949987565.1). NCBI lineage: Eukaryota > Metazoa > Echinodermata > Asteroidea > Paxillosida > Luidiidae > Luidia > Luidia sarsii. Next base: position 6,751,260 of record OX465122.1, read on the forward strand.
GATGGGGAGGATGGGGAGGATGGGGAGGATGGGGAGGATGGGGAGGATGGGGAGGATGGGGAGGATGAGGAGGATGGGGAGGATGGGGAGGATGGGGAGGATGGTGAGGATGGTGAGGATGGTGAGGATTGGGTGGATAGGGAGGATGGGGAGGATGGGGAGGATGGGGAGGATGGGGAGGATGGTGAGGATGGTGAGGATGGGGTGGATGGGGAGGATGGGGGATGGGAAGGATGGGGAGGATGGGGAGGATGGGGAGGATGGGGAGGATGGGGAGGATGGGGAGGATGGGGAGGATGGGGAGGATGGGGAGGATGGGGAGGATGGGTAGAATGGGTAGGATGGGGAGGATGGGGAGGATGGGGAGGACGGGGAGGATGGGTAGGATGGGTAGGATGGGGAGGATGGTGAGGATGGTGAGGATGGTGAGGATGGTGAGGATTGGGTGGATGGGGAGGATGGGGAGGATTGGGAGGATGGGGAGGATGGGGAGGATGGTGAGGATGGGGAGGATGGGGAGGATGGGGAGGATGGGGAGGATGGGGAGGATGGTGAGGATGGTGAGGATGGTGAGGATTGGGTGGATGGGGAGGATGGGGAGGATGGTGAGGATGGTGAGGATGGTGAGGATTGAGTGGATGGGGAGGATGGGGAGGATGGGGAGGATGGGGAGGATGGGTAGGATGGGGAGGATGGGGAGGATGGTGAGGATTGGGTGGATGGGGAGGATGGGGAGGATGGGGAGGATGGGGAGGATGGGGTGGATGGTGAGGATGGTGAGGATTGGGTGGATGGGGAGGATGGGGGATGGGGAGGATGGGGAGGATGGGGAGGATGGGGAGGATGGGGAGGATGGGGAGGATGGGGAGGATGGGGAGGATGGGGAGGATGGGGAGGATGGGGAGGATGGGTAGGATGGGTAGGATGGGGAGGATGGGGAGGATGGGGAGGACGGGGAGGATGGGTAGGATGGGTAGGATGGGGAGGATGGTGAGGATGGTGAGGATGGTGAGGATGGTGAGGATTGGGTGGATGGGGAGGATGGGGAGGATTGGGAGGATGGGGAGGATGGGGAGGATGGTGAGGATGGGGAGGATGGGGAGGATGGGGAGGATGGGGAGGATGGGGAGGATGGTGAGGATGGTGAGGATGGTGAGGATTGGGTGGATGGGGAGGATGGGGAGGATGGTGAGGATGGTGAGGATGGTGAGGATTGGGTGGATGGGGAGGATGGGGAGGATGGGGAGGATGGGGAGGATGGGTAGGATGGGGAGGATGGGGAGGATGGGGAGGATGGGGAGGATGGGGAGGATGGGGAGGATGGGGAGGATGGTGAGGATGGTGAGGATGGGGAGGATTGGGTGGATGGGGAGGATGGTGAGGATGGGGAGGATGGGGAGGACGGGGAGGATGGGGAGGATTGGAGGATTTGGAGGATGTGAGGATAGGGAGGATGGGGAGGATGGGGAGGATGGGGAGGATGTGAGGATGTGAGGATGTGAGGATAGGGAGGATTAAGGGAATTGGAGGAGTGGAGGATAGCCTATGGGCCGAGTCCATTGTCTCTCTTCGTTCGTGGTATCCGCATCATAGCGAAAAAGCGGCTTTCGAGAAAATATACGGTTTAGTCGAGCGTAAAATGTTGGCCAATATTGAGCCGAAGCAATTTGCCTCATAATCCAGTTGAGATATAACAAGAGAGAGGGAGAGGAAGAGAGAGAGGAGGTAGTTGTGGATGAAAAGTTAGGGAGAGGGAAAGTGACAGAGGTGTAACGAGAGAGAGGGAGACAGACAGAGAGACAGAGAGACAGACAGACAGACAGACAGAGACAGAGAGAGCGAAAGCAATAAGCGGAGGGAGGGAGAAAGATATCAGGAAAAGGGGAAGAGTGAGGGGAGAGATGTTGAGAGAGAGATCTGGGGAGTGAGAAGAGAGGGGTAAGGAGAGGGATGAAATAGGACGAGAAGAGAGTCAGGGTAAGGGAGGGAGAGAACTAGAGAGAGGAGGCAAGGATACAGGGAAGGAGAGTGGAGTGACAGAGAGGGAGAAAGGGAGAAGGGGAGGGCTACGATTTAATAGAGACCATGATAGATGAAGTAGAGTCGCCTTCAGTCACTGTTGACATTGCAAGGTAAGAAATACAAGGATAATTGATTATATTTTTAGAAAAGGGTGGAAAACCTTTCAAGGGGTTTTTGATTCGTCGTCCTTGCCTATGCCGTGCAATATAATTGATCAAAACAAATCCCTCTGAAGTGAATAGCAAGGCATTGTAATTTTCTTTGTGGCCAACGTAAGCTTGATATTGATATACGGGTTCGATGTCCACGACTCTATGGGCAAGCGGTAGATAGATTAATTGCATTTTACCATGGCGCCTATCAGATAGAAAAGAATTGGCATGTATAGATTGCCAGAAAACAGAGAGAGAGACAGAAGACGGAGAGAGAGAAGTAGGTGGAGTAGGAGAGAGACAGATACAGATAGAGGGAGAGATCGAGTAAGAGGGTAGGAAAAGAAAGGCAAAGACAGGGCTGATAGATGTGTAGGGAGAGAAATAAGTATGTGGAGAGAAAAAGAGGTGGATAGAGATAGGGAGAGATGGGCGGAGAGAGATACGAATAGGGAGAGTGGAGATAAAAAGATTGATAGATGGAGAGGAACATAGGGGCTGTGGTGCGCAACTCTCACCCTCCCCCTCCTTGTACACAAACCTTGATGTACAAGTGATTCAGTGGCATATGATTTCACAAGAGTTGCTTAACAGTCTGTATTCATCTTAGACTGTAGTCGGCCTGGCGTTTCGATCCAGTATATAATTATATCACCGGTGAGCAGCTCAGAAACCACTAGTTAAGCTTTGAAGGAATGCATGCCGATAGTAAAAACCTGAAGATTTACAGTTATGCAGGGCTATAGTCATCTCTTGTGAGATAATGAGTGACTCTGAAATTAGCCGATCACTCAAAGTTTCTGGACAGTGTGTACCATGCCTCTTGACCACGGGCAGAGTACTCACTGCCCGAAACGTTGCGTTACAGGCTCTTTCTATAGCCACACCCAATCTGACAAGAAAGGATATACATAGTGTCACCGCAAATTTCACGCAGTGTGATTCTACCATGCAAACCTTTAAATATCATGTACACGGATCTTCCCAGACCCACACTCCTGAGAACAGAAGACATAAATGGTGTCACCGCAAACTTTAGAAAACACGGTGTACCAAAAAAATAGAGGTTTACATGGTGGAAATACCAAGTTGGATGTCTGAAAGGAGCAAGTAACTCGACGTTTCGGGTATTGTGTACTCTACTTGTTGTCAGGGGACTGCTGGATTCCAACCATCATTGGTGATGATACGTGTTCAAAGGTGAAGACTCACTAGCACATTATGTGGAGGGCTGCGTTGGATTGTTGATTTATGAGACTTCATGGAGCTACTCCAAACCTTTTAGAAACTAATGACTGAACAACTGTTCAAGAAGAATATTAACATGTGCGGATATTTTGATGATACGTTACTCAACTTAAAAACCCACCTTATAGCACAGCTGTCAGAATAATTTTCAAAATTCGTGTGTATGCTTGGAGTTACAGTACAATGGAACTGAACTGATATTAAAGGGGGAATATGCAATATATTTTTTTTTAATAATTATTCCAACCCTGAACATTTTCCCCAAATCCGACATATGAATAGTATTCACTCAACGTAAGGTTTTAAGGAATGGAATATTTCCACAATGTATGATACACAGTTTGCCATTTTAATTGTAACATTTTTCTTCTTCCTTTTTTTCTGGGGTGGTTGTTTGTTTTTAATGGCACGGTACTTGTCAATTGCAGATTCGAATCCACTGTATGACGTCGACCATTTCAGTGGTGAAGTGGTTAAGTTTTATGACCTAGAAATCAACAGTCCGAGCTATATTTTATTTTCAGCAGGTGGTTGAGCGAATCACTCAGCGCCCAGTGCTCGTTATATGTCGCGATCGCGTCAGTAAAATTATCAGTACAAAAATCACCACAGACCACAAAATGCTTTGAACTCGATCATCTTGACTGTTGTATAGACATGAATACAACAAATGGTTGATTTCATCTGAATAGAAACGGGCCAAGTGATCCCTGGAGATATGCGAAAGTCAATGGTTAATATGCTTTTGATTGGCAACCCAACCATGCAAAAGATATTTAGCAATTTGGGAAGACATGCATACAAGCGTAGTTATAATGAAAAGAGTGGTTTGATTTATGTTGCGATCATTGCGTTTTTTTTCATTTCGTTTTCAAAATTATATAAATAACTCATAAACGCAAACTGATTTGATCACTGACGCAAATTCAAACCCAGGAATTTGCAGCGCCAATTCAATTAATTTGAATAAAACCCACAATCCACTACTAAAATTTAAATCAGAGAATGAGTTTACTAAACAAAAATCGACCTAAGTATGCACACAAAGTAAAACAAATTTCCAAACAATCAGGCCATATCGCACCCCTGTAGCTTTCCCAGTTTGAATATTTATTTGTGTAATCTACATCATTATTGCCTCCGTCCATTCCTATGCATTTTTGTCCTCTTCATTTTGTCTTTGAGAAAGTTTCTGTTTGGATCGAAAACGACAGCCCTCTACAAGCCTTTTTAATCATGCCCATCTTGACGTATCGATAGTTTTCATGCAACACACTTGCAAGATGGATTTTGGGTACAGAAGGGCCTTTCCGATTCTGAGGGGGAATGTATACCTGGGTGACCCTTGCTCTGGCTCTGACTCCGTCTCAGTCTCGGTCTTGGTCTCGGTCTCGGTCCCGTCTCGGTCTCCGTCTGTCATTTGGATTCGAACTCGGACTAGAGTCTAGTTTTTCATGATTCGGACACGAGTCACGGCAACACTTGACTTGAACTCGAAGCATCTGTCTGAGATCAGACATGGACTCGGAAACAATTTGGTCTCTACGACCCAGGTCCACAGTAAAATATACGAACACAGTCAACTGACAGATTTACGGGATCTTTGTGTGTATAGTGGACAGTGCAAAGGTTGATCCAATAATTTCGATCTCGATTGGTAATGGAACCATTTGGCACAGTGCGCTAGACCCATGACTAGTAAATGTGATGCTAGAAAACTGTCACAAATCGGAGGCGAGCTTGTGATACACTGTTGGTCGAATTTACACGGAATCGGGAATCGACTTTTCTGGCTCGCGACTCAGACTCAACCTGGATGACTCGGCACTCAGACTCGGACTCGACAGATGTGACTCAGCACTCGGACTTGGACACGACAGATGAGACTCTAGCTTGGACTCGAAATTTCTTACTCCATTACAAGTCTGGAAATAGTGACGGCTGACCGGTTGTGAAGGGGTAAAGTGATAGGGCCAAGGGCTTATATACGATATGAACTTACCGTTGGCAATGGTTCCCGCTATGGTGATGGGTCGTCCTCACTGTATGTATCAGAGTCCACGCGATTGGGTCCCTGTAGGCTTTCACCGAAGAGCGCGCTGTGCGTGGTTGGATGAGCTTACGGAGTGGTGCGTCCTACCACATGCGCGGCTTGCATCTGATGTGATGTTGCATAGTGTCTCCCATTGCTAGACTCGCTACATTACGCTCCTGAACGGTGCACACCACTAAATACAATCAAGATGGTGGCTGGACCCTCATAATCCTAGACTCTTTACGAATCGATAGATCAGGCTTGGGATTGAGATTCTTCTCCGTCGGACAAATCCTGGAAATACAGTTTTTCGTTTGAGGGCGAATTTGAAGGCCTGTTGGCCTGTACAGATTACATTCAGCAAGAAACTGAGCCAACCCTCTTGTTTCTAGATGGCTGTGAATGTTAAACGGGTGAGAGAAATATGACCAAGGTTATGAGCGAGCATGGCAACCTACATTTCGTGAACGGCAATAGGGTACATCCTGAGCACTTAGTGATTATTACGTCGAGCAGGGCAAACCCTTATTGAATTATATTCTACTTGATGCACACATCATATTGTATCGTAGCTACGCGGTACCCGCCACTATACATCTTCGAATCCACCACACGACCTCGACCAGCTCGGTTTCATCAGACAATCGGGCATTGCAATGATCCCATCTGCTTCTTACGTCGAACCTTCCTAAATTACAGCCAAAGTTCGTCTTTGTATTTCAGCTAATGACTAAACTAAAATATGTGAAGACAAGCCTAGTGCAGTACACATTGTGTGATCAAACATGGTTAGCAATATTTTAGCCAAGACAAGAGTTTCACGCAGATCAGGTGTTCACGCTGAAATTTGGTCTTTGTGTCAGCCACCACTACCGTAGCTGGCGAGCGGGTCTCTGATTGGTTCCTTGATTTCATGACGTCACGGTGGATGGCGTCTGTATAAGCCTCGTCCAAGGCGGTCTCTCCAGTGCGGCACCAGGCAAAGAGCCATGCCAGACGCACGCAAATTACGGCAATACAACTCCGTGTCCAAGCTTTACACGGCACGCTGGCTTTCCCTTGCCATCCCTTAGACAGCTGTGCGTAGTGACTGTGTACGAGTGTCTACGCAGCCGTCCTTGTACACCTCGAATATTAGTTGACGGTCAAGTGAAAGGCTGGCACGCAAGATGTAGGCCTACGCATGCAAGTTACGGGAGGGGAATGGTGCACGGAGAGCGCAAGCTATGAGTGAAGAATGGGGCTGTATTTCGCATATCAATCGAAACGTTATTGTGCAAAGCACCATAGACTGATATGCGTACATTATTTATAAAAAGCCGGATTTAGAATTCTATATCGTCGGCCAATGACTTGATGAAGGCTGTGTGGATAAACTCTAACAGCCACTCATTCTCACTGCTATAATATATAATGTGTGTGATCTTAATAGTCAAACTGAATACTGCAATACGCAATTGACTGATAGCTCGGGAAGTCACTTGTCCCATAGTTGGTATCAAACAAACAAGAAACATCTTAAAATGTAGTGGGCCTGACGTTTCGATCCTGACAGGACCTTTCTCAAAAACAGAGTAACAAGGACACAGCAGATACATGTACACGAAGGAAGGGGAAGAGATTGAATAGGACACGGATGAGAAACAGAGGACCGAGAGTAAAGCTAGTAGGGCGAGATCAAATGGAAGGGCAAGGAGTACGGTAGGGATTAGCGAGAATAGGGGAAAGATCAAATAGAGAAGTGTGAAGGAGTGAACACAAAAGAAGGATTATTAGAAAGCTGCATTGTGTAAGTCATTACCCTCCTGGATGTTGAGACCATGTGGTTGAATAGTCCGAATACGCTTCATCCACATTTTCTCACGGCTAAGACGGACAGCATTACTACGGTAACCAAGGGATTCTATGCCCAGTACTACATATTAGGCCGCCGCTGTTGTAAAGTATATGATGATCGTTGTACTAGTTTTACTCATCAAGGCTTTACTTTCTCGAAATCTTTGAAGACTGTTCGGATAATACCCACTCTATATCACGTGATTACATCCTGTGATCAGGCTATTCGCACCAGTACCGGAAGCACACATAAACCCCTCCAATCATATAGAACACTGCTATATTATACCAAGGTCTGGATAGCGCATGGGTTAGTGCGCTTGTGTACGCTTATACTCGCAATATTTTTGTGCAAAGCAATAACTTTTTTTGGCAATATCATGGACTCAAGGGGCTCTCGGCAAAACTTGAACCAGTAATTGGCCACAGTAACGCAACATTCAGTTTCTTCAGCTGAAGCTAGACATAAATTATGTTCCCAAGTGTTCATTGACTTATGTTATGCTTTGCGTCAGTGACACATCAGTTCAGTGATGATCAGCCATTACCTAACATTTAGTTAGCACTGTATGATCAGCGTTTGCCCGATTGCGTGGCTGTTTTAGTCGGTGAGAATGTAATTCAATCAGTGTTTGCCCTTCCTCGACATGTGGTAAGCACTGTGTGGTTTATCCGATTGCCTTGTAATATGTATATGAGAAAGTAATTCAATGCGGTCTTGCACTACTCAAAGTGCAATGAACGCGATGGATCATATCAGGTCCTGTCTTTCAGAAAAGGTCTTCTAAGTTCAAACTTTCAGGGCCTCTTAATATCAATTTGCTTAAAAAAAACGGCAAGCATGTTTACGCCCGTCCTGGAAGAAGTTCGGCAGATGTGTGATGGCGTTTCTTAGCAGACAGGCCATGCAGTGAAGGGCGCCCTCTTGGTAATATATGAGCACTTTGATGCAGTCCTGGACGCGATAATTTTCCGTTCCACACAATTCGCTATGGGCCCATATGTTTGTGCTCAACAAATGTATGAAGAATTGAATCTCATGTCACTCAAATTGTTCACGTACGTTGTATTGGCTGCGCAGAAAGCCTTATTGGCTGAGCAGAAATCCTTTAACTGGTATAGCCCCCTCCCCTCCCCCTTGATCTTACCCCGTAAATTGTCTGTGCACAAGCAAATGGGCCCGTTGCGAATAAATATGTGGTACGGAACACAAGTCACATCTATTTAAACGAGCAGTCGAGGTTTGTATCTTTATAACAGGCAAGACATCTGGAATTTGCATTATGCCATACCTAAGCAACGAATAAGGTCCGGGAAGTTCTTCTGTCAAGACACAATACGATGGCAATTAAATAGCCAATTACAATTTGATATTTGTTACAGCAAACAATAAATATTATGGCGGCATGTTTGTATCTCAGGAAACAAAACAACGGCATTTTAATTGCAATTAGGAGTGCGGTTATCGATCAATAAAAATAACGCCAGCGAAGGTTTCCGCCGTATATACAGAAGACCTTGTACTCGGCAATCAAAGGGCACTTAATTTCGCTATTTTTTCGCCAGTTGCCTGTGTCGTTATCTCATCGGTGAAACTCTTCCATGCCATAGCAATTGATATTGCTTGAAATATGCAATCATCCATGTATTGTTTTTGATGGCAGTAGCTGTGCCATGTATACACTGCTTTGTATCAACAACCGAAAGCAAAGGCGCTGTCTCCGTTTACCGAGGACGTATAGACAAACACAATTACAACAAAATCAACTAGGAACTAAACAAGATTTGAAGCTTCACATTGTGTAAATTAAATAGGATTTATGTTTGCGGGTATACTATGTACGAGTCTATTCGTGAGAGGTGTGTTTCGGAAAAGAACAAGTTAAAAATAGTGAATGTGGATTAAGGTGTTCATTTCAGAAACACGCATATGATGAAGAGACAAGTCCATGATGTATCCCCAAACCTACACCCGATGATTGGTAACTTTTGGGGGTTCACCCGTGTTCACCTGTGGTACTTGTGTTATGTTGATCGCCGTGGATGTAAAGTTCACAACTCAAAACCATACTAAGCGAGTAATTACATTTTTAACACATGAAAGGGAACTGATTCCCTTAAACAAATCATCTTGAAAATACAGGAAATGGGTGGGCTTTCTAAATTGAGCATGCAAGTATGCAGTATGTATGGGAGTTAAAGTGCATTAAAGTACATATGTCTGTGCAAACAAATGATGGATTGATTTTCTTATATAAACATGTGTGATAAAATTGACGATATCAAGGTAATAATATTACCTTGATATCGTAATTTTTTTGTTTAGTATAATAAACGCCCACTTAATTAACATACATTTGTGCAGATCAACCCATTAATTCAACACAAAACACTACATGATGAGGAGTATTTTTTTTTCTTATTTATCTTCAAATTTTAAACTACGAAAACATAACGCCTAGAGTAAATGCATACTTTGTCCAAGGCGGTCTCTACGGTACAGCTCCGACCAGGTATCCGGAACCCACGCACGCAAATCACGGCACAACGACACAACCATGCCGCATACAATCTGTACACGGCACGCAGGTCGCTCAGTTTCCATCCAACACTCAACAGTGTGTGCGCGGTTATGCAGCTGTCGTGAATGCTATTGGTTTCACTGTTTATTATTTAATAGCTCTGTTACATCCAGTACCCATCTACAAGAACCATTTTTAAAATGCGGTTACTTTGCGCTGTACTCAGACCAAGGAGGCATACTTACCTGCACACACCAACTCACCCACAAACGCACGTCACTACCCATGTCAGGAAATAATGCACAGTGCATACTATTGCTCGAGCATAACCACGTACACTCTCGCATTGTGACCATTTTCCCCAACTCGTCGTTATTGGGATCACTTTGGCTGGTATTGTACACAACCATAGAGGCGTTGGTTTTGGAACCAGGAAAGGGCTCACATATACGACACGTACACAAGGGGGCAAGAAGAATAGATTGCATGGATTCAATGCATCGAGAAAGCCGGCTGGGTTTCAACAGATGTCGCCAAACGACAAAATCCAATATCCAATACCCAATTTCTTTTTGCATCAACAATTTGGAGTGCCATTTGATTATGGTTTGATTCACATTTTGCAAAACCTAATTAAGGACGTAGAGATGTTGCATGTTTTGTGTTTTTCTAATTTTGATTTCTTAACTTCAATTCACACATTGTCGTTGGGATACCCTTCAATCCCTTTCTGATATTTTACCTGTTCCGAAGAGAATCAATATTTTTGCCGGCAAGAGATGTTTATTGTAAAGAAGTGGTCACGTTTGCCAAATTTTAATTGCATACTCAGTGTTGCTTTATTTAAGAAATAATTGCCCAATTAAACGAGCACCTGTGTAGAGATGCATTAAACGACTGTCCCTGTGTGAAAACTATGAACATGGTTGATTTGCTAAAACAATAATTGTTGTCAACAGTTGAGCGTGGCTGGAAGAATATAACGACTTGAGGAATGAGATACGCTTCATGGAGGAGGATTGTGTGCGTCATTGAATGCCAAAACCAATCGGCGCATAGCACGTCACGGACAAAGAACGCGGAGAAATACCATTTAAGAAAGAACCACCCAGGACAGCATTGTCTTCAGTTACTAGCGTCAGCACCGAACGAATGCATTAACGACTGGAGGCAAAAACCTGCTTCTGAATCAGAAAACTCACGGGTAAAAACTGAGCTTGGTGAGGTTATAATTCATATAAATAATTGTTTAATCGTCAAACGAACATCTTATTAAATTTCGCAGTTCACTGCATTATATCCCATTCACCATGCTGTTACACTCGTAACTGATTAAGTTGCTTCAGAGTATCACGTATCTGTCGGTGACAGCATTGGGGTCTCATCTCGATCTAGGCATGAATACCTTTTATGCTGCCACAAATCGAGCTCTGGTAAACGCCGGAGACACGGAATATCGGGTGCGTTCTGCTGTCCTCTGTGGAAGGGAATGCGGCATGGACGGGACTTGCAGGTCCTTCAAGTTCTACAGAGACACCGGTCTGTGCCGGCTGAGCAACGCTACCAGGTCGAGTCACCCCGTGAACTTCTGCCAATCTCAGGGGAGTGTGTACTTCGATATTGAAAGAGATACCCCTGCCTTGTCCGTAGCCGACGATCCCTTGATCGGGCCACGCCGGAGTTGCAAGGCTTTGTTCAATGCCGGGCACAACTCCAGCGGCGTCTACACAATCTACCCACACGGATCCTGTGACAACGGCATCCGAGTCTACTGCGACATGGAACTGGACGGCGGTGGTTGGACCGTGTTCCAGAGGCGCCAAGATGGCAGCGTGGACTTCTACCGTAACTGGGCAGACTACCGGACCGGCTTCGGTAACCTGTCGGATGAGTTCTGGCTGGGAAATGACAACTTAGTGGTTCTAACGTCGGATAATTCTCGAGGGACATGGCAGCTTCAAGTTAAACTGGAGGACTGGGATAACAACACACTGTGGGCGAGATACGACGATTTCAAGATATTGCAGGACCTTTACATGTTGTCTTTAGGTCCACTCACTAGCGATAGCACTGCCGGAGACTCCCTCACGTATCACAACAATACGGGATTTTCAACCAAAGATCGTGACAACGACAAGTGGTTCGCTAAGTGTGCACGTTTCTTGAAAGGGGGCTGGTGGTTCACTGCTTGTATGGGGTCTCATTTGAACGGGATGTACAAGCAAGAAGGGGAGGGATCAACGTACGCAGGCATAAAGTGGGTGTCATCCTTTGAGCGCTCTGGCTCCTTGAAGTCATGCAGCATGCAGATTATCGAGAAGGGCCAGGGCTTGATTCCGTAGAACACCTAATCGTAGTTGAGCTCAACATTCTCGACTTCAAGGGAAATTATCAGTTTGTGATCCACTCACTTTTCAGGCTTGTAGTATTCTGGTTTAGCAGCTCTGGCAACACTGAATATAGATGCATGATATTTAGTTTGTATGTTATTTATTTAACGTTTATATTTCTTCATGAGTTTTCATTGGAGGTGTTGAAATTCGTGTATTGATTACTGCACTATCATTTCATGTTATATCACAACGATATTTGTTGTGAAATATATTAGATTTTTTTTTTATATAAATCTTACCAATTGTAACCACACTAATTGATGTGTTTTTAATACATAAATAAAAGTCATGTTTGCCATATCAAAAATCCCACAGATTGTAAGTAGTCTTTAAGCACTATTGAAGTACTTGAATTGGTATATGCACGAAGAAGACAAGACATATTTTGTTTACTCAACCGTGGTGTACATTTTTACACTATATCACGTTGCTCTAAAAGCATAATTGGAATGAAGCATAATACGATCGTCATGACAAAAGTTTATTGTCTAACCCTGCTCAAGGTTCTTTGAAATGTCATCTGGATTGAAACTCGATATAGCTTTGGACAAATATTTAGTTTTGTGTAGATTGACATTAAGTACCTTTTTTGCAAGGATCTTTAAATATTTGTCAAAATAGTTCACAGTTAACTTGATGTTTCGTCTTGTTGATACTAGAAGGAATGTCTGGCAACGTTTGCATACATCTTCACTGTACTTTGACCATCTCATTCGCATGTTCTTATTCTTAAACAATAAATAAGAAGGCTTTACTTATTTAGGCTAAGTTAAGTAAACGTGTACACAAGGAAACATCACCCTAATAATACTTATTTGCGTAAGTTATTGAAATTCATATTCCCATAGCTTGGTCATAACATGTGTGTATTCACAATCACTTTTTTAATATTTTAATCAAATGTAATAGTTAGATGTGTGATTTTAATCAAATGGAAGAACAATAAGCATTTATAACGTGTTAATCATAATTATTTGAGAAACGTTTGGTTTACACTTTTGGGACAAATGTATAGCTCACCACTTGGGAATGTTGACAGACAGAGTTACTGAAATAAATGCAAAGACGCTAGATTAAAAATAATTGTTAAACATGAATTTCAAGTAAAAAAAATGCCGTGAAAAAAAGAATTATCAGTATTATTAAAATTCAAAAGTCATCAATAAATTAATTGTACAATTTTTGTCGCTGGAAAACAAACACAAAACCTACATGTTCACTTGGAATCTTACAGTTTTCCGCAAACAAGTAAAAACGGTTAGCAAAGGCACCTCGTATATGGACAAAACTTTACTATCACTATTTTGAATGCAATTTTCAAAAACAAATACAAAAATATTGTTTTTCAAGTTGTTCCAGAGTTCCAGTAAATTCTTAATTTGTATTTGTATTGGAAAAGCTGTGTATTATTCATATTATACCTAAAGTGCGATATCCCTGCTATAAACTGTTGAAATTATTTGCTTGCTTCATAATAAAAAAAATGGGGCGTGATCGCTGGAGATATACGACAAGTAATGGTAGAGTAATTGTGACTGGTGCCCTCCGCCGGCAAATAACAGTGGATTATTTGGGAAAACCTCTATGTCAAAGCCAGTGGTTTCAGAGTGTAATAGCGCTGATATGCAGGAACAGAGCTCTCGGGTTCAAGTCCCGCTCCGGAAAAGGTTTCTTTCCAATTTTGTTTTCGAAATTATACGCAAACTTACCCGCTCAGTGTTCACGTTAATGCATTTACTGTACCCAAAAATTGAAGAAACAACCAATTTTCGGGTAGGGGGTCAAGGAGGAAAAAACGAAAAATTGCCTCCACCACAATCTGATATATTGTACATTTCAAGACTGGTTTTTTTTGCGGAGCTTGGCTCGCCCGGGCACGGGTAGAATCATGGAGTGCGTTGCCAACTAGAGACCTTCGGAACTCCTCGGGCACTAGAGCACCGTCCAAACACGGGTGGGAATCCCTCTACACGTTATGTTTGTCTGCGGACGCGAGGACCAAGGTTAACTGTCCGAGGCAGTCGACGGCCAGCACTTTAGCAACGTCGACGACCGGAGCACGGGCGAATCCTCTGGTGAGTGCTAATAAGAAATAAATATGAAGCAGGCCTATTTAAGAAAATCAATTACCCATATAGGACGAATGCGCCTCAATCTCAGGGCCTGGCTGTAAGCTATACCAGTCTTACAGTGTGTGGATGACAACTGGGGGCATGCAGTCATTGATGAGTGTCGGCGGGCTTAGAATAAAAGGCAGTAGTAAGTGTGTAGAGCTCTTTCCGGACGGAGACATCCAGAAAGTGGGTCTACTGAAGAGACTCATATTGAGGCGCATATGTTCCCATGAGTCTGACGTTTGCCGCCATACACGTGTATTGGCATGTAACTTGGTTACTAGATGCTGTAGTTCTCGCCAAGTCAATAATTCCACAAAGTCTATTCCATTCCAAGAATTTCGGCACCAGGTCCACCATGTCCCAAGGACAATCCCAAGGTTCCCTTAGTTAATTCATACCACCCTTCTCTTTCACCTCTCAGGAAAATAACTAAGGAAAACAACCAAATTATCCACACTTCAGATCATCTGAATGATGCCATTTCAAATTCGCCTGTTTTGGCTTTCAGGCGCCCCCGTAAACTGCGTGACCTAATTGTCCGAGCAGAGGTTCCCCCTTTGGACACTTGCACTACCTCAAAAATCATATAACTCATATCTTGCAGAGTTTGTAATGTTCAGTACGTTTGCGAGACCAAAAACACCCTCAAAAAACGTATCTATGGCCATAGGTCTACAGTCAAAACCGATAAAATTGACACCCCGTTGGTTATCACTTCAATCTCCCTGATCATTCGATATCAGATATGACTGTACTGGGCATAGAATCCCTTGGTCACCGTAGTATTGCTGTTCGTCTTAGCCTTAGGAAATGTGGATGAAGCGTCTTCGGACTATTCAACCACATGGTTTCAACATCCAGGAGGGGAATGACTAATACCACGCAGCATTCTGATAATCCTTCTTTTGTGTTCACTCCTCCACACTTCTCTCTTTGATCTTTCCCCTTATCTCATTAATCCCTACCCTACAACTTGCCCTTCCCTTTGATCTCGCCCTACTAGCTTTACTCTTTGTCCTTTGTTTCTCATCCGTGTCCTCTTCACTCTCTTTCCACTCCTTCGTGTACATGTATCTGTTATGTCCTTGTTACTCTGCCTTTGAGAAAGGTCCTGCCAGGATCGAAACGTCAGGCCCACTGAATTTTGATGTATGTATAATTACGTATAAGTTATCTTATTTGTCAAAGTTTCTGCTCCCACATGTACGCAATAGGAACAATATTCAGGTAATAAGCATATCGATATGAAGCGTGCTTTCCATGTGCGTTTTACGGACAATTTTGCTTAGCGACTACGTGGAAACCCTGACCAAAATACAATCAACACCTTACAGACTGAAAACGAAATTTGGAAAGCCGGCTTAATAGAGCAACTTAAGAAAAAAATACCGAAACAACTTTTATGGTAAACAGTCTACTCCCTTTTATTGATGTCCCTGTCTTATGTCGACCTGCTAAAGTATAGATGTTCCCTGTTAATGCCGTTCTTTAATTCCATAATCATATCGTATTTTTTTTACAATCACTTCAATGTCAGTATCGCATTTGTTAAGCGAACCTAAGAAGAAAATACGAGAGAGAATTTATTATTTGTCATTGCTGCTCTTAAATTAAATTTACCATTACGATGTATTGTGGCGCAATCTCCCGAACCCAGGTCATTCCTCGGGCCGCAGACTAACGAGGCAGTCTTAAGGCTAAGGGTGCAAGTTCGTTTAGGTGGAAATATACCGCCTGTAAGAGTTGAAAGCTACCTCACACACAGGTCAAGTAAAGGCAACGAACACAAAGTTCTGGAGGACCTCAAGAGTGATTTATTATTGCCATATAACCAGATAATCAACACAATTGCAATCCCCTGATGCTTACTAGGCTACAATCAAACAGTTGACTTGTGCAATGTGGCTGACGTAGTGCGGCGACTCGGACCGCTTAACCACGCGACACCATACCAGGCCGCGTATGGAAGACGCAAGGTGAACCCTATTTCGTACCTGCGGCGGGTCTGCTAGTCAGCCGCACAGCGTAGCGAACGTAGCCTGAGGGAAGACAGGGTCAGCCACACGGTTCGCTGCTATTCACCACGAAGGTGTAAACCACAGCAGCGAACGCCGACTCCAGTCTACCTCGGCACGCTCAAGCTAGCCAGGCAACACGACACCGCAAACCTCACCACACGGCTTACACACTCCGTCCAACGGAGACCGTACCTGTACGGTACGCCGGCACACAGCCTAGCGACACCGGTGCACACAGCTTCGGTACCCGGCCACGATGGTGGTTCACCAACTCGTGTCGCCACACCAGTAAGCCTTACAGTCACCAGACACGAGTAAACTTCACGTCCTTACCTGTGGCACCCTCACCTGGCACTCTCCTCTGTCTGCCCTGCACAACACGCCCGTGTATGCCCAACCAATCACAAGGCGACTTTCCCTAAGCCCCGCCCCGTGACCTTTGCTCCCCGTTAAAAGCTACACATACAATATACTAGTCTTTGACTCGAGTCGCACTTTCGCCACAGTATTGTTGTCTTTTTTAAGTTTCCATTGTCATTCAAAAACCATATCTATATCACCAGTCGTACGTCGAACCAGCTGTCCAACCAAAGAAACTACGAAGAGTATTCATCTTTTATTTAGTGGTATTTTTCAATTACTATTAATGTATAATTTAGAACTAGTGGCAGTTTTGTATTTATGTTATATTTTGTTTTTCCATTTGTATTGTTTATTCATATTTTGCAGTCCATTGATCCAACTTGCCATTCATACGACATGATTCGGAAATAAAATACTATAAATCCAAAAACATTGTGCTAATTAATATTATTGTAATTTACCCGCCCGTGAGTATGTAATTGTCTGTAAATGTTATTTCATAACGTCGCGAGTACGTCATTTCCTAACGTTATACAGTAACGTCATCGCGCAGTCTAGAAAATTCCACACATTTACGTTGCCTTGACGTTATATTTTAACGTTGCAACAACGTACTACTAACGTGGCTACGACGTACGGGATCCAAATCTCCAGAGCTGCGGAGGGTGCTTATATGCGTCATTGAAGGATGGAACCAATCAGCGCACAGCACGTCACATAACCGCGCACGTAGAAATACCACAACATCATCTAGGGACAAGCCACTGAGACAGCAGTATATCTTCAGTTACCAGCGTAAGCATCAGACGACTCCATTCACGTCTCGAGAAAATCTGTTTCTGAAAAATCCTAACCAAAACTGGGCTCATAAAAGTTATACAAGGACAATTCTGATCGTCAAGCGAACGTCGTTTTGAGTTGTTCAGTTAACTGAGTTCTAGCCCATTTACTAAGATGTTACAAGCTCAACTGATTCAGTTGCTTGAGAGTATCACGTATTTGTCGGTGACAGCATTGGGGACCCATCTCGATCTAGGCATGAAGACCTTTTATTCTGCCACAAATCGAGCTCTGGCGAACGCTGGAGACACGGAATATCGGGTGCGTTCTGCTGTCCTCTGTGGAAGGGAATGCAGCATGGACGGGACTTGCAGGTCCTTCAACTTCTACAGAGACACCGGTCTGTGCCGGCTGAGCAACGCTACCAGGTCGAGTCACCCCATGAACTTCTGCCAATCTCAGGGCAGTGTGTACTTCGATACTGAAAGAGATACCCCTGCCTTGTCTGTAGCCGACGATCCCCTGATCGGGACACGCCGGAGTTGCAAGGCTTTGTTCAATGCCGGGCACAACTCCAGCGGCATCTACACAATCTACCCACACGGATCCTGTGACAACGGCATCCGAGTCTACTGCGACATGGAACTGGACGGCGGTGGTTGGACCGTGTTCCAGAGGCGCCAAGATGGCAGCGTGGACTTCTACCGTAACTGGGCAGACTACCAGACCGGCTTCGGTAACCTGTCGGGTGAGTTCTGGCTGGGAAATGACAACTTAGTGGCTCTTACGTCTGATGATTCTCGAGGGACCTGGCAGCTCCGAGTTGAACTTGAGGACTGGGGTAACAACACACTGTGGGCGGGTTATGAAGATTTCAAGATATCACAAGAACTATACACATTGTCTATAGGTCGATACGATAGCGATAGCACTGCCGGAGACTCACTTATGTATCACAAGCGTATGGGGTTTTCCACACAAGATCGTGACAACGATGTGTGGCCAGATAATTGTGCAGGTTCCTTTCAAGGGGGCTGGTGGTTTAGAGCCTGTATTCAATCTCACTTGAACGGGGTTTACAAGCAAGATGGGCCGGTAACAGTATACGCAGGCATAAAGTGGGTGTCACCCTTTGATCGCTATGTCTCCTTGAAGTCATGCAGCATGCAGATTATCGAGAACGGCCAGGGCCTGATTCCTATGAATTAGCCTGAATCAGAACCACGCACCTTTTTCAACGGAGATATTCAGATTCGAATAATGTGTTGTGCATATAGGCACCATTGTGCTGTTAACATGTTCCAATCTTCAGCAGAATCTACCTTTGCTTGTGAACTTTAAAAAAATAAAAATGTTTCGTCAATACGTCTCTGCGGTCAAGATAAACGTTACATCTTTCATCGTAAACATTCAAATATGTTATTAAACTTATGGGAAATTTAGGATTGATTTAAACATAAACACTATTTATGGCATAAATTAATTTGAAAGACCTTTCAGTTTATTCCATGACAAAGCGTTATCTAAAAGAAAAAGTAACATGCAGTGCAATTATAATAAATAATGTTTCTTCTGTCGATAAATCCCATGAAATAATTATGGGAACTCTGAATATAGATGTACATTTCGCTTACATTTCGCTTAAAAATATTGAAGTTTATATTTCTTCAGGATGTTTTCATTGGTGGCGTTGAACTGTGTGTACTGATTCATGCTCTATCATTTCGTATTGGTCTCACATCGTGATTTCGTTGATAAATGTATTTTATGAGCTAGGTAGATAGAAAAAAAACGTTTAAATATATTTTACCAATTTTACCCACTTTAATCAATAAGTTGTATATTTAATTTCATTAAAAGTCATGTTGGTCACAGCATAACTCACAGTGATTGTAAGTGGTCCTTAAGCACTATTTAAGTACTTGTATTGGTATATGCACGAAGATAACAAAACATGATGTTTTCCTCCACCGTGGTGTAAAATATTACACGATATCACCTGGCTCAAAAAGTAGATTTGGATTGAAGTATAATATGATCGTCATGACAAAAGTTTATTACTTGTTTGTAATCTGATAATATTTTAATAGACATTACAGGATGAATATGACAGAAATGTATGTAGCCATTGCAGATTGTATAACCCTGCTCAAGGTTCTTTGGGATGTCATCTTGATTGATACTCGATATAGGTTTGGACAGATATTTAGTTTCGTGTTGCTTAGCATTGAGTACATTGTAGCATGGATCTTTAAATCTTTGCCAACATAGTTCATAGTTAACTTGATGTCTCGTCTTGCTGATGCTAAAAGGAATCGCTGACAGAGTTTGATAACATCTTCACAGTACTTTGACCATCTCATTCGCAAGTTCTCATTCTTTTACAAGAAGACTTTTCATATTTAGGCCTAGTTAAGTAAACGTGTACAAACATATATCATCACCCTAGTAACATTTATTTACGAAAGTTATTGAATTATAGATTTCGGTAAGCTTAGTCGTTACATTTGTTTACTCACAATAACTAATTTATAATTTCAAGTAAATGCTCTTGTTATTGTTAGATGTGTCATTCAAATGAAAGTACAATTGGCATTGTATGACATGTTAATCATATCTGAGATACGAATGAGTTTGTTTTCTTAATTGTGCTTTGTATTCAATCACCAAGATATATACTTTTTGAACAATGTATAGCTCAATACGAGACGCTCTTTTCGGATAACCCTGGGGTGGATTTCAACGATCGATTAATAACCCATCCTAAGTTATTCTATTACAGTCTTGGCATTGCTCATTGCTGATGAGCTTACTATATATCTGGATAAAAAAGGTTTTGAAATCATGGCTGGGGAAAGTAGATGTTCTTTTTTTAGCTTTTCCGCAACAAAGCGGAAAGCTAATGTTTTTGTTCTGATTGCTTTCATTCCTTCTTCTTCTTGTCGCCCAAATCCCATATACTTTGTACATGGGTTTTGTAAGAGCCACTTTGGCCATTGAACACACTTGGATGTTTTTCAAACTTTGCAAATGCATCTAGCATATGCTGAAGTTATGCACAGTATCTTTGAAACCATCCTGACGTTACCATGTGTCACGTAATAGCGCTTTAAAAGGATACATTTCAAAGTCCAATTTTAGCAAAAGTGCGAATTCGTTTGGTTTCATCTTTGTACTTTATATAAGTTAAAAGGTGTATCCAAAAATGTCCATCATTTGATCGTGACCGTATCTGATGAATATTTATGAGGTCATAAACTGTTCATATTTTCACATTCAATTGCGTATATTTGGCCAGCGGAGCGAGTCTTATTATAACCACCGTATTGGGGATGTAGTTTAGAAACAACCTCCGGGGCCAAAATGCCATCAAGCAATCGTGACGCCATCAAAATCCGTTTTTTAAAACACATATTTGCCAATGATCAATCTTCTCGAAAAGTGGTTGGCGTTTAGCTACTGGGCTAGACATTCCAAATCCTGAGTGTGGAACAATACTTATTATGATTTGTTGAATATTATTATACATACACTTTTTGCACACAATATGCACGTGCGTTTTGGGGAAGGAATTGAGGGTATGGGTTCGAATCCCGTTGATATATTTTTTTAATTCAATCTTCTTAAGAGAACCAGATGAGGAAAAGCGTCATGTTCTTTTTACCAACAGACATAAATCTCTAGTTTAAAATATATATCGTTGTCCAGAAATGACTTATCGTGAAAATGTACAGGTTGTTTTTGTAAGTTTGAAAGACTTCAATGTAGGGTATCATAACGTAGGTGCATTTTGTTGGAAACAGACTTAATTTGTATCCATTTTACACAACGTTAGGATTGCGAACAGCACTAGCAATTCGCCGGCATTGCGAAACGACGGAATGGCACAGATAACTAAGCGTATGCGTACAGCTTGCGCGCGCGAAACCTCTGTATTCTTAGTACTCATTACGTATTGCTAAAATGAAGGTAACGTCAGACCTCGGTGTGGTGACATTTGGGAAATTGGTTTGGTAAATACCGAAATATATTTGCAAAGGCCTATTTGTTCACGGCAGGGCATTTCAGTTCATCGGCTTGGTATTAATCTTACAAATACAAAAAACTTGGTGAAAACCGCGCACCCATCAAATGTTTTAATCAAACACCTGCGAACAGGCGAACGCAGAACTCAATGTCAAATTAATGCGCATATTTTTTTTTTATTTCCCATGCACGTCCTGTTCAATGTCTTTCAGTTGAAACAATCCTCCTGCGAATTTAAACGGGTAAACAATTACCTATTTGCAAAAGCCAGTAATACCCGTATGGCCTCACTATACGCCCGATACACTCATTGTAATAGTAAGATAAGGTACAAGGCAGGAGATGACATCTAGGGAGAGGTAAAACTAGCAACAGTAGAAACTGTATACTTTTTGAAAAGTAGATATAGGAGTTTAGCCAATATAATATTTTGTTATGAATCTACGGGAGTAAAATAACTACTAGAAAGCCGAACTCTCATAAAGAAACATAACGAATTATATATGCACCTTTTCAAATTGCGGTGCAGTTCGATTTATTGACAATCTTCCCTAATGAGGTAACACATTCAGAGGCAATATTAACCTCGAGTCTTAAGAGTGAAAAGTATGATATTATTCACGTAATTCATGTATCATTCGCCCTTATATTTTCTAGCTTGAATTGTGAGCTATCATTTTTTTTTTTTCGTGAAAAAAGGAAATTTGTAGTCTGAAGATTAACCATGGAAGTATTTATTTCATCGTCTTCTATTACATAAGAGGGATCAAAACCAGACGGGCCAAAGATTACCGAATGGGTATTTCCACAAAATGTTGAGGGGGCAAAATAACCTCTCTTTCCGAACGACTGCGCTAAAAATCAGTTGACCCTTTGATACAGCTGTGTTTGTGAATCTTGGAATAATTATTACAATTTTCCGCGAACAAGAAGAAACGGATAGCAAAGTCACATCATACATGGACAAACTTTACTATCACTATTAAGCAACCCATTTTCAAAAATAACAAAGCAAAGTAATTTGACACATTGTTCCAGTGTTCGAGAATGGTTTTTTTCTTTTCGATTGGACTTAAATTGGAAAGCTTAAAAAAACCGTAAGAGTCGCCTCCCAAAATACAAAATAATATCATAAAACAAAACAAGATCAACCACAATATGGTCCAGATTAGGTTTAGAGTACTCCTGGAATACTCTAAACTTCATTACTGTTTTTGCGGAGCTTGATCGCCCGGGCACGGGTATAATCATGCAGCGCGGAGGCGGCTACAGACCATCGGCACTCCACGGGCAGTAGGCCACCGTCCAAGCACGGCTGTGAATCTCTCTTACCGTTTCCGTTCGAGGCAGTCGACGACCAGCACTTGAGCAGCTTCGACACCCGGAGCACTGGCAAGTACTCTGGTAAGTATCATCATGAAATCATTTGGAAGGCAGGCATAGTTTACCTCATCAACTACTCATATGGGGCTCAATTAAGTGACAAATGACCAATTGCATCTAATTACCTATGCACAATCTTAAACAAGAAGGCTTTCATATTTAGGCTGAATTAAGTAAACGTGTACACAAATATTTCATCACCCGAATAATATTTATTTGCAAAAAGTATTAAGAAAAAGATTTCAGTGAGCTTGGTCATAGCCTTTGTGTACTCAAAAACTCCTTTAGAATGTTCAGTATTTTTTTGTTATCGTTAGATGGGTCATTTTAATCAATTGGACGCACATAATTCATTAATGACGTGTTAATCACATTTTAGAAACAAGTGAGGGTTTTCTAAAGTGTGTTTGTATTCAATCACCAGGGTTTACACCTTTTAAACAATATAGAGCTCACTTCTTAGGAATGTTAACATGACATAGTAACTGAAATAAATGCAAAGACGCTCGTTTCAAATAACCATGGGGTGGAGTTCAACGTACGAATTATATCCAATCCTAAGTTGTGTTATGCCGCTCATGGCATTACTCATGGTCTTGCGACTAAATGTAAGGTACGATAACTTAAGTAATTATCATGCTGGACTTATATCAATTTATTGAAATACAAACTGACATTATAATGAAGAAACAAGTCAGAAAGAAACTTTTTGCCGTTTAGAAATAAATAATGATAAGTTTTCTCAAAATTTAATGGGCCTGACATTTCGAACCTAGCAGTGCCTCTCTTAAATACAGAGGGACAAAACAGATACATGTACAATAGGGAAGGGGAAGAGAGTGAGTACGACACGGATGAGAAAAAAAAGACAAAAAGAAAGGCCGTAGGGTGATATCAAAGGGAACGGCAAGGGGTAGAGTAGGAATTAAAGAGAAGAGGGGGAAAGATCAGAAAGAGAAGTGTTGAGGAGTGAACACAAAATAAGGATTATCAGAAAGCATGCACTGTGTTAGTCATTACCTTCCTGGACGTTGAGACCATGTGGTTGAATAGTCCGAAGACGCTTCATCCACAATTTCTCACGGCTAAGCCGGACAGCTCAGTACGGTGACCAAGGGATTATATGATCAGGGAGATTGAAGAGATACTCAAAAGAGGTGTAAATTTTATCGGTTGTGATTGTAGACCTAAGGCCGTAGGGTGTTTTTTTTGTCTCGCCAACATACTGAACATTACAAACTCTAGGAGATGAGGTATATCATGTCTGACGTAGTGCAAGTGATAGAGCAATAGGTAGTGTCGGTAGCTCTATGCATTTCGAGCTACACTAAAATGTACCTAATTGTATGGGGTGTGAAGTGTCTAAAAGAGGGAACCTCTGCTCAGACAATTAAGTCACGAAGGTTGCGGGGCGCCTGAAAGCCAAAACAGGTACTTTTAGTCAGAACAGGTAATGTTATCAGTGTTATTGAAATTTAAACAAATCAAGAAATTCATATACATTGTATAATAATTATTTGTTTTTTCAAGAATATGACAAAAATGCGTATGCAAACAGTGCATATTGTATAACCATGCTAACTGTTCCTTGACATTTCATTGGGATTGATAGTTCCGAAATTTCTTACATACATTAAGGTCAGTTTAGAGTACATTGTCTCTGTCGAAGATAATTAAAATATACTATTAAAATATAATATAAGACAAATTAAACTCGATGTTTCGTCTTGTTTATGGAACGTCTTATGGTTTTGCTAGTGCCTATATGGTGCTTTGTCCATTGCATACTCATGTTCACATTATCTGTATAAGGAATGTTTTGAAATCATATTTATTGTTGTCCAGAAATGACTTGTCGTGAAAATGTACAGGTTGCTTTTGTAAGTTTGAAAGACTTCAATGTAGGGTATCATAACGTAGGTGCATTTTGTTGGAAACAGACTTCATTGATATTCATTTTACACAACGTTAGGATTGCAAACAGCACTAGCAATTCGCCGGCATTGCGAAACGACGGAATGGCACAGATAACTAAGCGTATGCGTACAGCTTGCGCGCGCGAAACCTCTGTATTCTTAGTACTCATTGCGTATTGCTAAAATGAAGGCAACGTTAGACCTCGGTGTGGTGACATTTGGAAATTTGGTGTGGTAAATACTGAAATATATTTGCATAGGCATATTTGCTTACGTCCAGACCTTTCAATTTTTTGGCTTGGTATTAATCTTATAAATAAAACAAAAACTGCTGAAAACCGTGCACCCATCAAATGTTTTAATCAAACACCACCGAACAGGCGAACGCAGAACTCCGTGTCAAATTAATGCGCATATTTATTTTTGATTTTCCATGCACGCCCTGTTCAATTTCTTTGAGGTGAAGCAATCCTCCATCTCTTCGAATTTAATAGGGTAATCAATTACCTATTTGCAAAAGCCAGTAATGCCCGTATGGCCTCACTATACACCCGATATGCTCATTGTAAAATTAAGATAAGGTACGAGCAGGAAATGACATCTAGGGAGAGGTAAAACTAGCAACAGTAGAACGTGTATACCTTTTTGAAAAGAAGATATAGCAGTATAGCAATGTAATTTTTATGAATCTATGCGAGTGAAATAACTATTAGTAAGCCGAAGTATGACATCATTCACGTAATTCAGGTGTCATTTGCCTTTATATTTTCTAGCTTGAAATGTGACCTATCATGATTTTTTTTTCGATTCGTAAAGAAAAGCAAATATGAAGTATGAAGATGGAAGCATTTAAATCATAGTCTACTGTTAGAGAAAGATAAGAAAGTTCACGTGGTATCTTAAGAGACGAAGAAAGATCAATACCAGACGGGCCTGAGATTCACGAAGGGATATTTTCTCTAAATGTTGAGTGGGCAAAATAACTCCTCTTCCCGAACTACTGTGCTAATTATCGTTTGAGCCTTTGATACTGCTGTGTTTGTGAATCTTGGAATCTTACAATTTTCCGCGAACAGGAAGTCACGGTTAGAAAAGGCACATCGTGTATGGAGAAAACTTCACTGTCACTATTAAGAAACCAATTTAATAAAAAAAAAAGCAAAGAGTTATTTCAAATAGATCCAGAGTTCCAGAAAGTTCTTGCTTTTTGATTTGACGTAAAATGGAAAAGCTTAAAAAAGAGGAAGGGTCCAGTAAAAAAAGATATTAAAATAAAACAAAACCAGATCAACCACAATCTGGACTAGTCTAAACTTCATAACTGTTTTTGTGGAGCTTGACTCAACCGGGCACGGGTATAATCATGCAGCGCGGAGGCAGCTACAGACCACCGGTACTCCATGGGCAGTGGGGCACCGTCCAAGCACGGATTGGAATCCCTATTTATGCTCGTTTGGCTACAGTCGCGAGGACCGAGGCTAACCGTCCGAGGCAGTCGACGACCAGCGCTTTTGCAGCTTCGACACCCGGAGCACGGGCGAATCCTCTGGTGAGTGTCATCAATAAATCATTTGGAAGGCAGGCATAGTTTACCCCGTGGATTACTCATATATGGTCTAAATAAGTAAACGATGCCAAATTGTGTCTAAATATCCATGCACAAAATCAACCAATGCACATTTTGTTGAACCGTTGATACAAATAAGACGAATTTAACTAAATGTTCAGCATATAGATTAACCGTATCAGCAAACTTACAACATACCTGGACTAGAACTCGGGACCCCTGGTTTTACATACTAGCACTCTTACCATCTGGGCTATCCAACCATCAGATGGCGGCCTACTGAAATAGTTAACTAGTTTTTGCCAGTGTGTAGCGTGTATTTTCATTGCATTTTCTTTGAGTGAAAAATTGTAAGCTTTCTAGTAAGTCGACTTAACAAGTAGACTTGGATTTGATAATAATTCACTATATTGTCTCGTTGAAAGAACGGATTATCAACAGTTTGTGATAACATGAAATTCTAAAATTAATATAGAGAAACAAAACACGATCAAATTAGATTTGTAAATATAAAACGTTTGACACTACATATTTATAGTATTAATGGCACAGGGACTGCTTACAGAGTCGTACTGGCCAAACTGGCTGCCTAGTTTCAGGAAAAAAAACGACACTAAAGTTAACTGTTTTTAACATACATGAAATGTTTTACAACTCCAACTGCTCTTGAATATTAGGCACATTTCATATCATGATATTTTTTTTTTTACTATGTCTTGGTGATGTACCTATATTCACACATGTATAACCAGTTTGAACTATTTTTACTGGTCTGCTCTTGTTCAGACTGAGGTCGATTTTCAAGCTGGTCGCTTTTGCTGTTTTAACGGGAACATTATTGAGTCTGTAACGACTGCGAGATATAGTACAGTATAGTATAGTATTGTATTCATTAATGCATAGTCGATATTATGTATTCCTCCCCGACAAAGATATCTATCAATCCAACACATATCCTCAACCTTGTGACAAACTCTTTGGCACAGAATATACGGACCTAGAGAACGAGTGCCACGTTAACCTATAGGGAGAGGCTCACGCGGCTGCGTTTAAGTCCCCTGACTGTGTTGAGTCTAACACATTTGAGGCTTTGCACTTTTTAAGCGGACGCACCGCCCTTGATCCTGTGTATAATCAAATCCGAGTCCCACACTCTTCTCGGAGCGACTGCCCATTGATCGAAATGTACATGGCTGAACCAAAACTGAAGAATTGCAACTTTCGGCGGACAGTGGACCTCCTTGATCTTCTTGGAATGCATTGATCTTAATTCAATGCAAACTAATCTATACACAAACCCAAAGATTGAAAATTCAAGGTTTTCCGCGGAAGCCCCGCCCCATATTTAGTCAAATGTAAATTATCCTTTGAGCTTTTTAGCAGATAAACTGCACGTTTTAGTCAACACGAAGGAGCAATTTAACTGTTAAGTGGACGCACCATTTTTTATCCAGCCTAAACAGACTGAGCATTTAAGGTCGTTTAAATTCATTCATATCGACAACACACTTTCGGACGAATCCCGTACATGCGTTGGTTACCCGTTAGCAAGAACATATTTTTTTCAAATGAAATGTATCCTTCATACCTTTCATTTCCATTAAGCAGAGAGAGGACAATTAAGTTAGGAGAATATATGTATATCCATGTTTTAGAGAGAACGTAATTCCTGTATACAATCGCTATAAGACCTCCATATTCTGCATCTTACAATATACATTGCCATTCTTGGCAGTCACCATTATTGGCAGCACAAATGCATGGACCGTAGCTCAGTACAGGCGTCGTTATCACTAGTCTAATGCGATGGGAAGACCATTATAATATTTTTCATTAAGTAAGTGCCCATTTTATTCCTCACACTTACACTACTTCACTTCACTGCAATAAGACAACCGATACGCCACAATATACAGGCGTGTAGGATCCTGCTAGCTATGCATTACAGTGTACTTCCCCTTTGACACATGTGATTTATATGGCTTCTGAACGGTTCTCGATTTGAACTCTTCATCATGAGATTGAAGAAATCATCATACTGATACATTTTCCTAATCAATAAGACTTTCCCATTATGTTTTTTGTTTTATCTACAGCATTCGCTATTCCTCCATTTACTGAATTCCCCATGTTTCCTTCATCTTCAAACCTTACCATTGTCTTCTGTCATCTTCCCTTTTCACATCCTTTCGGATTCACACTTCCTCTGCATCCTGAACATTCGCCGAATCGTGTACATTATATAATCCCTATCACCTCCCAAAATCTCGTCTACGCCGAACTTCCAAATCACCCCCTGCTTGCACTTCTCAAATCCCCCAACCCGCCCTACCAACCCTTCTTACCTCCATTCTCCCCATTCTACCTAGACTACCTACCTCCTGACCGTACACGTTCTCTCCACTCTCGCCATCCCTTGTCTCCCCATCATCATAAACCCATAGTATCCTAGAGAGTCACAATAATGTGTCCGTCGTGTCATTTCACGACAGTATCCATCCTCGAAGCTGTGTAGATCCTCAATATAAGCCCATCATTCTTCACATTTACCTTGTTCTCCCCATTCTCCCCATACTCACCATTCTCCTTATTCTCCTCATTCTTCTCATTCCACCCATTCTCTCCATTTTCCCTTTTCTCCCCATTCTCCCAATTCTCCCCATTCTCCTCTGTTCTCCTCATTCTCCTCATTCTCCTCAATATCCTCAATATCCTCATTCCTCCCTTTCTCCAATTTTCCTATATCTCTCCATTCTCTAATTTCTCCTCATTCTCAGCATTCTCCGCATTCTCCTCATTCTCCACATTCTCCTCATTCTCCTCATTCTCCTCATTCTCCTCATTCTCCTCATTCTCCTCATTCTCCCAATTTTCACCATTCGTCTCATTCCCCTCATTCTTCACATTCCCGTCACTCCAGTCATTCTCCATATTCTTCGCATTATCCCATTCTCCTCATTTTCCTCATTCTGCTCGTTCTCTTCATTCTCCGCATTCTCCTCATTCTCATCATTCTCCTCATTCTCCTCATTCGTCTCATTCTCCCCATTCCCCTCATTCTCCCCTTTCTCCTCATTCTCCTCATTCTCCTCATTCTCCCTATTCTCCTCATTCTCCTCAATCTCCTCATTCTCTTTTTATATCCTCATTCTCCCAATTCTCCTCATTCTCTCCATTACATTCATTCTCCTCATTCCCCTCATTCTCCTCATTCTCCTCATTCTCCTCATTCTCGTGATCCTCCCCATTCTCCTCATTCTCCTCATTCTCCTCATTCTCCTCATTCTCCTCATTCTCCTCATTCCCCTCATTCTCCTCATTCTCCTCATTCTCCTCCCCCTCCTATTTCTTATATCCTCATTCTCCTTATTCTCCCCATTACATTTATTCTCCTCATTCCCCTCATTCTCCTCAATCTCCTCATTCTCCTCATCCTCCTCATTCTGCTCATTCCCCTCATTCTCCTCATTCTCCTCATCCTCCTCATTCTCCTCATTCCCCTCATTCTCCTCATTCTCCTCATTCTCCTCATTCTCCTCATTCTCCTCATTCTCCTCATTCTCCTCATTCTCCTCATTCCCCTCATTCTCCCCATTCTCCTCATTCTCCTCATTCTCCTCATTCTCCTCATTCTCCTCATTCTCCTCATTCTCCTCATTCTGCTCATTCCCCTCATTCTCCGCATTCTCCTCACCCTCCTCATTCTCCTCATTCTCCTCATTCTCCTCATTCTCCTCATTCTCCTCATTCTCCTCATTCTCCTCATTCTCCTCATTCTCCTCATTCCCCTCATTCTCCCCATTCTCCTCATTTTCCTCATTCTCCGCATTCTCCTCATTCTCCTCATTCTCCTCATTCTCCTCCTCATTCTCCTCCTCATTCTCCTCCTCATTCTCCTCCTCATTCTCCTCCTCATTCTCCTCCTCATTCTCCTCCTCATTCTCCTCCTCATTCTCCCCATTCTCCTTCCCATCATATTTGTTATATCCTCATTCTCCTCATTCTCCTCATTCTCCCCATTCTCCCCATTACATTAATTCTCCTCATTCCCCTCATTCTCCTCATTCCCCTCATTCTCCTCATTCTCCTCATTATCCTCATTCTCCCAATTCTCCTCATTCTACACATTCTCATCGTTCTCATCACCCTTGTTACCCTCCTCTTCCGCATTTTCTCATCCTCCTCACCATCATCATCCTACTCATCATCATCGTCACCCTACTCTTCCTCACAATTATCATAATTCGTTTCTACATTTTCGTTTCATTCCTCACCGTTGTCCATACCTTCCTCATACTCCGTTTCCCTATCGTCTTAAATCGCCAGATGTCCATCCTCCTTATTCCAACCCATCTCACTCCTTCACTATCTTCAACCTCACCCCAGCTCACACCCTACCCTTTCTCCTCATCATCCCAGTCCTCCCCGTCATCTGTACCCTCCCGGTCCCTCCCCTCCTCATTTCACCCACTACTCCATCCTCAATATACCCCGTTCCCGTGTAAGCCTTGACGTCACGTAAACAACTAATACAACCGCTGCATCGTGGGACTCACTGCGCAGAGTAATGTAAGCTGACAGTAGACCACTCGGACTTCACTCATCTCATACGTCGCAGCGTATATGCTTTCACCTGTAACTTTGAATGTGGACCTTTCAAGTGTTCTATCAACTCGGTGAGATCTGGACGATTTGGTAGACATAAGCGGCAAATTTGGTGGATTTCAGTGGCATCTGACTGCACGATAGAAGAGGCTTAGTTCAGTCACCGTCCACTGTGTACTTCAAGGGTTTTCATCGAGCTTTTCAAGGTTCAGAGCAACCTGAGAGCAAATGGCTTCATAATTCTGCCGGTAAAGTATTTCATCATTGATTTGATATTACATGCTATATGTCACAAAGTTTAAGGTTTAAACGTAGTTTAATGAACTTACATTGACGTATTATTGAGGCCGGCTTCATAAACTAAAACAAAACAAACACTGATACAGCTTGGAACGATGAGTGATTTAAATATGACAAGGGTGTTATAAAATACACGGAGAAAAACACTGGGGTAAAGACTAGGGTGTGAGTATGTTCAAAGGTAAATGGCAGATGATAGAGTTTTTGAGATTGATGTCAAGCAAGGATATCGAATGCCAAGTATTTGTGAGTGTTCTTAGTTCATTGTAGGGCATTAGGTATGTGATGCTTGAAGTGGTGAATGAGAAAGTGCGATATGTACTACCAGTGTGCTATGTAGTATGTACTATCAAAAGTTACAGCGATTTTGCATGATCGCGATCTGGTTTACCCGTGTTCACAACCGTTGGATGCTTGAATCTGAATTAAAGCGGATGTGTGATCCCTGAAGATATATGGCAGAGGTCCATGATTCCAATCCCGAACATTCATCAATTTCCTTTGCCATATTTTCAATAAGTTCAAATTTGGTTATCCTACCACGGGTATGGCTGCGAAGATGAAATGAAAACAAGAAGTGATACAAACCATAGCAATATGAGTTTCCGTGACAGGATAAAAAGGTGCTTTAAAACTAGAACGAACACCAACGGTGTTAATGCTTCGCTGATAGGCATTATTCACTTGTTAACTCATCAATTTTCAGTCAAATCCATGGTAGTACGATAAGCTAATTTTCAGGAAAGTAGAAGGAGAACGCAATCACATCGGTATCACACTAACGGAGGGATTCGTAATATGCATCGGTTTCTCGATGGCAAAAATAATCATTAATTTGCTTTTATATTAAGCAGAGAGATGCCAAAACCTGTTAGAGAGAAAAATATCTGGATGCTTTTGCTAGGTGATTCCAAAATACAACTATGTGCATAAGACATCCTAATTCTTCATTTTAAACGATGCATTTTTCCTGGACATTAATTGTACCACAGTCGGCTGCACTACATATGCACGGTGGCAGATCGTTACTACCAATCTAATTTAATAGGTATATCTTTATCATAGTTGTTCATTATACAGAGTGACTCTTCCATGCAAAATAATTCGCATTTTACAGCAATTAGACTAATAAGTCCCAAATTACTAGCCAGTAAGGGTTATATTTTTACACGCATGGCACTGCACTTGCATGTTGACACATGTGATTTATCTGATTGCTAAGCCTGTGTGCACTGGGCTATTTCGCTCGTTACAATATTGGGGCCCTTGGAGGCCCCTGCCTATATTGAACTGAGGAACGAATGGTCCGATAACTTGAATTTGTGTTCCCATTGTCATCACAGTATCAATTTCTCCAATCCATTTTAGTTTTGCACCTCCTCTGCATCATCCACAATTCCTTACAAATCTGCGTATTATGTAAATCGTGTACATCTTCCTAAATCTCCACTGCCCATCCTCATAAAAATATACATCACTGTTTTCCAATAATAATCGTCACCACCCGCCCTGCCTTTCTCTTCCTCGATTCTCCTCATCCTAAATACCCCATCCGTATTGACAATAAACATTATCCAAAGCTCCCTTCCCATACCCTCATCCTGCTCATTCTCCCCATGGTCCCCATCCTCAGTATCCTACCCATCCTTACAATTTAGCCCAATCCTGTCCGTTTTTTTCGATATGCTCAACTTAGTCTTCCTCGCCACCCTCCCCATCTTCACACCCCTAACCGTCCCATCCTCCCCATCCCCCATCCTTTCCCATCATCCAAATCTTCCAAATCCTCCCCATCCTCCTCATCCTCCCCCTTCCCTATCCTCACACCCCCTAATCCATCTCATCCTCCCCCTCTCCATCCTCCCAATCATCCCCATCCTCCCAATCTTCCAAATCCTCCCCATCCTCCTCATCATCCACGCCTTCCTTATCATTCACATCTTTACCACCCTTCTCCATCTTAAACGACCCCTCCATTCTCACCATTCTTCACTTCCTCTCAATCCCCCATCTTCCCCTTCATCTCCTCCCCGCGTCTTCTCGATTAGCAACATTATCCTAAATTTGAAGTCAATGTATTAATCACATCTGTTTTCCCTATTTGTAAACATATGCCAAATATGTTGGCGATTCCATAACGATTCCATGATTGATGGTTCCAATGTAATGCTCCCCGATTCAAGCTTTGTGTAAGGATTGCATGATGAATACCTATCCGGTGACAGGTCCGTTGTACTGTTTGAGGCCTCATAATAAGCATCTTTATATGCTACACAATTTCGGCCTCTTTATTAGCAACCTTATTGAGCAGGCAACTAATTATCTTTGTTTTCATTAAGCTAAGTGTCTCAAATTGTTAAGCGTGTCGCTTTGCAAAGGGTCCCGGGTATTCGGTCGCTGTGATTTTACCCTCCAATATAAGCTAGTGCGGGTCCATTGTAATACCGTTGAACTGATTATGGTAAACTTGCCTGATTAATTGTGTATATTGCTATTCCTGACTTATACTTGGTTTTAATTTATGTTACTTGTGCACCAAGCATTTTTACTCGTCAAACTATACCTTTACTTTTCAATGAGCATCAACATCTTCCGTTTCCTTAACACTCCTCTAGATTCTGCTCATATCCGTCTTCCCTCCAATAATTTGCATCTTCCACATCATTTTCCCCTTTTCTCCCAATTCGCAATACACGCACACTCCTGTTCAGTCTGAACATCTCCACACATCGAAACCATCGTAACATTGTATTACATTTCCCACTGATCTCTTTACCTTCACGCTGTCTCTCTAATCTTTATATTCGTTTTCATTTTCTTCTCTCCACTGTTTTCATCTCTCGGAGCACCCATCATCTTGTTCACTCGTTCCTGTCATCTTCAACATCTAAACCTGCGCCGATTAATATCTTGTATTCCACTCTCCCACCACAGACCTTCCTTGGTCTCCTGCAATGTCTCCCCTCCTTGATGTAACTATTCACAACTCTCTTCTCCTATGCAAGCTGTTACTGTAAATGTATTTTCTTTCAATGTGGTTATTTGACGATTACATTACTGAACAACACTCATATACTTTTGAAGGCAACATTTTAGGTATGTTTGCAGTACAAAATGACGTACGGTTGTTGCCTTAGTACGAAGGTAATCTGTTTAATCTGGAATGATGTTTACTTTCAGTACAGTGATAGATTCTTAAAAAGTAAAGTCGAGCAATAAAATGACCAAGCTGAATTGCATTACACAAAAATGCCATCTTGGGTGTCAAATACGTCATCATCGAATGTTCTGTTTAATCTTATTGGCGATTCAGCTTGTAAGACAAGTTTGTCGGAGCGGAACTATGGACACTCGTAGTTTCCTGTTCACTGCTGTGATCATTATAATCCCTCTTGCTACTGGAGCCCAGAAAGGTAAGCGCAATATCATAAAAGGGCGCAGGGTGGTTGGTTAATATTATAATATTCAGTTTGAAAATCAGATTTTTGCCCATCCCACACACAATTTTAATTTCATATAAATGCGGTTGATGGTCTGTTTCTTGCTTGATTTATTATAGTAGCTTCGCTGTCGTTATATTGCTCTGTGAAGTTGAATTGAAAAACATCCGTTCAAAGTAATGATCCTCGCTTTAGTTCAGACACAATTCATGAATTTTGATAATTTGTATTTTGTTTGCACTAATATGAAGTGATTTTGTTGAAGTGTTTAATGTTCTCCTTTTCGGGTTACCAAATATATAACACTTGAGGTTTGCATCGTGGAAATATAAAATTGGAGGTTTACGATGACACCATGTAATACGTTAATTTATTTATAAAGTAGAAACTGCGAAGTCAGTTATGTTTGCTGAAACAGGGTAAAACAACATGAGTTAAACCGATAATGTTTGACTCTTAGATTAGCGAGGAAATCATTCATGTATCCCAATAACAGTTTTGTTATTTGCACCCATTAAAGTATTTTATGCTTTTGCTTTTTTTAGTGTTTCATTATTTGTATTGGTTCGGTTACCAAATATATGAGAGTTGTAGGTTTTCATGCATGGTAAAAAAGCGGAAAATTAACAGTGAAACCATAAAACGCATCTCTGTTGAGAAGAAAAGTGTGGCTCTCAAAAGTGCCGGCACCTCGACATTTCCGGTAGTGTGTACTTTTCCGTTCGTAAGGATCGAGACTGGAATATTGCATTAATGTCCCATCACGATAGGAAGAGTACAAATTACCCAAAACGGGTATCTCCAGTGGTACACCATCCCCGATTAATATGTTACAAGGTGTCAGGGAAACCTTCCGCTCGGTTACCGATTAAATAAGTAGAAATATAATCATTTCACCACAATGTTCTTACCTGCAGAACGCTGTGGGACAAGGCATGTGTATCTAGCGCCGAATACGACTTACCGCCTAGAACGGGACTTCTGGCATGAGTCTTGTTACCTGGTCATCGTCGCTGAGTCTGACCTGCCATTACAGGCGATCGTTCGCTCAGCCCCCAGCAAATCATGGCTAGATGTGTACTCGGTTCAGATGGTAAATGGGCATTCATCTAAAAGGGAGTTGATCACTTGGGTTTTCACATGGATACGAA
Organism: Luidia sarsii; assembly: GCA_949987565.1. NCBI lineage: Eukaryota > Metazoa > Echinodermata > Asteroidea > Paxillosida > Luidiidae > Luidia > Luidia sarsii. The sequence goes on from OX465122.1 coordinate 6,787,134, forward strand.
ATGCAGCCAACAGATTAGTGATGACTAATACATCGATCTGGTGGGTTTCCGCGGACCATGACTGGGAGGTACCCGATGCTCCTTGGATTATTGACTTTAAGGAGTTCAAACCCATCGGTAAGGATAGTCGACTCTTAGTATTATACTTAAAACAAATTAGATTTATAATTTTCTTTAAATTAAAAGTCCGTTGCATAGGACTTTTTAGACAATCATTCAGACGGTGGAACAAAAATGTGATCAAACACTAAAAGTCAGTGAATTTATAGTACGTTAATGTTGAACACCATTAACTCTTTGAGTGCAGATAAGATTTTGTAGCACTAGATTTAAAATCATGTTTGTATTTTTGTTTGCTTGTTTTGGGGGAGGGTTTTATAGAATGTGCAGAGAATCAGTTTCCATGTCCGTCTGGTCTGGACTGTCTCGATGGCGTATCCCAGGTGTGTGACGGACGCAGGCATTGCCCTGCCGGCAGTGACGAGCTGGGTTGTGGTAAGTACCAGCACGTGGTGTGCATTCACGTTTAAAAGTCATGTACCCGGAGTTGGAAATAAATTTCATGCGTTTCTGTTTATGTTCTTCGAAGAAACCTTCGTGCCCTTCCGGGTAGTGTATGTCCGTTTAATTGAAAAATAAACAATCAATCACTTCTCTTCGATAGGAGAATGCAGTCGGGATGAATTCAGATGTTCAAATTCGTATGAATGTCTGTCGCAAGAGATGGTGAGTGACGGTTCAGTTCATTGTGATGACGCGTCCGATGAGTTTCTATGTGGTAATATTTTAGTATGACTTTGTATACATTAATAGTACAGATGACTTAAGATTGTTCTTCTGGTATATAGACACTGACAAAGTTTAAATGGAGACTTGGAGAGTGAAAACAAAAACGATTAAGTCGTATTTTTTGGCAATGAAGTGCCAATGAATAAAGTTGTACGTCGTAGTGTCTTTCCCTTCTTTTCGAGCTTGTTTAGATATTTATTTTTGAAATACCTGGTGAATGAAGTTTACTGTGTATTATTTTCACTAACAGGGGGCTGTGGGGCAGAAATGGTTCACCTAAAGGAAAACCTGACGTATCCGTTGCAGCACTACTCATTAGTACCATGCCTGTGGATCATTGTTGCCGAACCAGGAAAGCGAATACACTCAATATTGAGAAACATAAGTAGTTCGTATGTCAAGTTCTACGATGCAAAAACACCTGTTGGAGGTATCTCGGAAAATGTTCTTGTAAGGGAAGTATCAGATCGTGAAGTTTATATCTACCCTGCCAGCATTACAGGCAGTACACATGTGACGTGGATTGCCCTTTATCAGTCCAACGTTAATATGCCCACATTTCTTATCGATATGAGACAGTACGAAATTGTTGGTAAGTCAAACAATTCAAACATTTTTTTCCATTGATTTATTCAGGCGTTTTACTAAAAAATTGTAACTAGCTACTATTAAAAAAGAACCAACCATAATAGACAAGGAAAAATTGAGTAATATGTCTAGATTACAGCTTTCTATATATTAACTGCATGCATGTGTGCCTGAAATCCTATATATTTGTCCCATACAGAATGTGCATCGTTTGAGTTCAGGTGTCCGTCAGGACTTTCATGTATACAAGCTACGGATGTCTGCAATGGGCGCGCAGATTGCGAAGACTATGGGGATGAGTTTGGCTGTGGTACGTATGACACATATACTATTTACCATGAACAATATAAAGACATTTCATCGAAAGATAAAACGAAATAAAAAAACACATGCAGACGAACTAGCGCTGGTTCATTTTACAAGGAATTTGGGCAGGAAACCAAATCTTTCTTTTGCACATTTATTTAGCGTAAAATAACCTATTTGATATTATATGACCGATCGTTTATCTCCATATGATTTGCTATCAGCCAGATTTATCGACATAAATAAGATGTCACTGATTAGGAAGGCCAATCGATTCTCAAAAATAGCTCCGAAATGAAAACTAGTTATACTTCATTTGTGTTTCAAGAGGACCAAGCAAAATACATAACAGTGTTATTTCCCAAAACAAAGGTAACTGCAGCCAAAGTGAATTCGCCTGTTCTTCCAGCCTTCATTGCGTGTCACCTGATCGATTATGTGACGGAGTAAAAGACTGTCCGGACCTTTCCGACGAATTTAACTGTGGTATGTTTTGTTATGTACACACCTGGTTGGAATGAGCATAATTTGGGGTTTTGTTCATGTAATTGCAGTTTATTCAACGCCCAAATTCAAAATGTCTTGTTCGTATTAACAAGGCCTCTATGATTTTAGCACCCTTCTGAAATATTCAGTATTTCAAGCATACATACTCCGCTATTTCTTCAATTGGCTATTCAGGACCTTGTCAGGAAACATTTATTGACTTTAGACGTGATGCCCGGTCACCAAAGATGCTGACGTCACCAGGCTGGCCTGATGCCCACTACCCTAATAAAGTAGACTGTATCTGGTTGCTGGTAGCACATGAAGGACACAATATTGTTCTCAGGTTCATTGAATTTTCACTCGATGGACCAGCTGACTATCTGTACTGTGGAAATGACAGCGGATTTAAAAACGCCTTTATCACACTTACCAGGTACGAACACTTAGCGGCAGGCAACCTTGTATTTCGCTCACGATTATTGTTCACAATTATCATTTTGAAAAGACTAACTCATGACTTTTCTTATCGAGTGTTACGTTGTTATATATCATATTAGAATTTAAACACCGTTCTTTTTTTTTTCTCTGCTGCAAAATCCCCTCTTTATTTTGCAGAATTTACTTAAAATATATTCCAAAGGTAAACTTTGCCTCTGGTTATTTCCTTCTGGTTTTTTGAATATCTAGACGGTTTGCAAACAAAAGTGCAAAATCAATCAAATTGTTCGATCTACTTAACATTAACTTTTTGTAAAAACATCTCCTTTTCAGAGACAGTTTTCCGGTTTTGGCTGAGTCTAAGAAAAACACGATATATGTAAGGTTTGTTTCGGATATCAGTAGCACAAATAGTTGCTTTGAGGTGAAGGTGGAACAGTCTGTCGCCGGCACAGGTAAAACATGTTATTTTTTTCTCGACATTTCAACAATAGTATAAGCTTTCCCGAATGAAGGTTGTTTGTTAAAGACGAAGTGCCATGCTGTATTTGTATTTATCTAACATGCATCAACACATATAACAGACTTACAATTACCAAAAAAACATATCGTTGATTATGTCCAGTACAGTAGCACTGCCTCGATGCGCTCGGAGTTAAGTACATGCATACGAACATACATGTACATGAGAGTGGATAACGCACTACGAAGCGCCGATTGTTACTAGTTTAATGACATAAAAAATGTATTTTTTTCAACAGTTTGTATTTCAAGCAGTTGAAAAATATCATTACTTTTTTGGTCTCATTTGACCTTGAACTTTCCTTTCTAATCAGCAGTTGGTAATGATCATTGGCACATGAATAATTATGCATTAATTGACAGAATGTGGTAAATTACTTCATATGGATTTTACAAACCTTTCTGAACAGTTCCAATACCAGTAACAGGCAAGTACCGGTACCTTCCTACCCAGTACTCCAGTACTATTTATATACAGCATGGGCATATAGGCATATCCAGGCCGTGTGTGACTACAGCCATGCCAACACACACAATGTACCTGATACTAGCCAGCTGTGTTCTATCGCCCCAGGCAATGACAGATCGCCCTATCTAGTCTAACCGCATAAAGCGTAAACAGACCCCGGGCCTGTGGATGTCCTTGCAGGGCAGGCCTGTTTTTTTTTCGGAATCCTTAGTTTTTTTCTTTATTTGGTGGTCATAAGTATGGACACCCTACAAGACCGAGGTTTTTTTGCGTGAAATTACTCATGTTTACAAAAGAGGTACTATATAGTGTAAGGTATCCAAAATCACATTATACTAACAAATTCATTGCCATGACAGTTTCGTGCGGTAAAGATGAGATCACATGCGATCTGGACAACCTCGTATGTGTACGGAACGACAGCTCGAGGGAATCGCATCCATTTTGTTTTCCAGGTATATTTTTTATACATAATCACCACTTGAATACACTTAAATACAATACAATTCGAATGTGTGTAGTTTTCATGTTTCTACTCATCACATTTAAAAAAGAAGTCTTTAGATTTCGATCGTATCAGGAAAACTTTTTCCATTTTTTAAAAATTCGTACTTAGTTGGTATTTTCTTTGTAATTCTTTGTAACATATTTTATTCAGTTTTAACTGTTAATTAATTGTTTTGATAACTCTTGAAGATAAGTTTAAGTTATGTATTTGCGAATCTAAACAAACCTGGATTTTGTTTAGGAAAATATTTTGTTTTTCATACAGCCACTGAGTTTGAGGTATTTCAATGCGGGTAACAGCCTCTGTGTACTTTTAACTGTCATTGTTAGTGGAAGTTTCTCTTTTATAGGATGTGCAAAGAACCAGCTTGCTTGTTCGTCTGGACCAGGCTGTCTTGAAAACGTATCTCAGATGTGTGATGGACGCAGAGATTGTCTCTACAGTGGTGATGAGATGGGCTGTGGTAAGTATCAGCACTTTCTGCACATTCACTTCGGGCACTGTTGCTGACTACACTAATAACCATCACATATTGTGATCATAGCATAATTATAGACCGATGAGCAATGCGCAGGCGTTTCATTTCTCGTCAATCGTTTCATCTTTCCAGTTTAATTCTTCGGTTTAGTTCCATAATGTCTCATATCTAAAAAAAGACTATTCGCCCAAGTTGGGGGAGAGTACCCTGTGCATCCCGTAAAATACGCTTTTCCCCATGTCACTTGAACACACCTTTTTTACAAAAGCAGAATATATGCCCAGATTGTAAAGACCACAGTATTTCTTGTACACAAAATACATTCATTTATCATATATTAAATATATACTAAATTTTACTATGTTGAAGTTATAGAAAATACATGTATGTTGAAACTGTTTAGGTTTGTTTAAGGTAATCAGTAGGACCCCTTTCCATGTAATTGAAAGGTCAACTGATCCACTTTTAGACATGTAAATGCTCTCGTACTGCAAGCCCTTTCCCCAACGAAATTGACTTATTTTGTTGAGAGAGACATCAGATATGGCATGCGTACTTAAATTACAACATATGTTACTTCTGACAGGAGATTGCGCTTGGGATGAATTTAGATGTTCAGCCTTTGGTTGCATTCCACGTGTCAAGATTTGTGATGGACATGAAGACTGTGGTGATCTTTCGGACGAGTTTCCATGCGGTAAGATGTTTATAATTTCCTTTTCTAGCATAGCTATTTCTTAAAGACCAAATTAATGAAGGAAACGGTAATAATCATGCATTTGAGAAAGGACCTGCAATAATCAAAACGTCAGGGCTTCCTAATTCTATATTCCAACTCTGGTCATTTCAATCACTAAGCCTTTTGCAACATATGTGCATAATTATTACTAGTGAGATATTTGATTGACTATCAATCACGCGTGTAGTAACGGCATTGCGTTTAAATATTGAAAGATTGCCTGTAAATGAACAATGCTGCAGGAAATATCTTAGGCTTCTTTGAAGTAAACATCTAAACTGCTAAACAGCTAAACTGTCGTCGAATACCGTTTAGTTCACCAGGGCTTGATTATATCAATTGAACTCCTAATTTAACACAGGTAACAATCGTAAACTAGGTCAAATCAACCACTTTTGATATGATTCCATTTCAATACTTCTTATAGCGGTTAGGCAATTAGGAAGCACATTAACCCGTATCGCATTTACCCTTGGCGCCGTACGATGAACATTTCAATGATTTATTGCACAAAATTTTGGCAAGACAGGTTAGTAGGCCTAATAGCTACTTGTTATAGATTTTTGGATAACCATGTCGTACACAAAAATCATCCTTTCTTTTCACCCTCTAAAATGGAAAAAGGGCAGTTTTCCGTCGGCGTAAAACCTTCGTAAATTTGTCCTGCTATTAGTGGTGTTATTGCATCGATTCATGCATTCAATTATGTTCTTTATGAATGTTATTTTGATTTAGTCATATATTAATCCCTGATTATGCGTCGTTTGTATTTAGTTGATAAATTAATGAACGGAGTATTAGTTGCCTACGCAGAGTCATATTCTAGACTGATGTATATTCATCCAGATCACTGTGGGCCGAGTATAGTCTACATCGCTCCGAATACGACATACCACCTTCAACATGAGATCAAGAGCAAGGGATGTAACTGGGTCATTGTTACTGAGTCCGGGAAGCCATTGCAGGCGATAATGCACTCCGCCTCCAGTGAAATACACATCCCTTTGTTTTCAGCACAAATGATCAATGGAAATCCCTCTATCGGTGAAGAGATTTTTGTGATGAACACTTTCTCTCACAATAGTCCGAATAAGTATATAACAACAAATGCATCCATTGTGAGGATTTCCACTACGAAGTTCAAAAGTTCAGGTTCCTTGGAAATTGCCTTCTCGGAGTTCACAAAACTTGGTAAGAAATAGTTATAAGAGATATTTTCAAACATTTACAGTAGAGTTAACACTTCAGATGTCAAGAAGCCAGGATTTGAACAATGGCAACGGACATTCAACTGAACCGGGACTTTTTCTCGAAACTGCTGGCGCAATGTACCTATATTATTTCCCCTGAGCGATTCAGCTCTTAAATTAGGCCAAGAACCGTTCAATGTATCCACGGGGAAGTCCCCGTTTTAATTTAGAAGCAGGCAGGCTTGTTGACAATCCAAATTGTTTCATCGGAGCGGCTGCAATTTTGAATTAAAACAAATAGCAAGGTACAATTTAATACACTATGAGTTAAACCTTAAACTTTTGCGTTCCAGCACATTAACCATTTTAATTTAAGCCGGATTTGAAGAGGGTAAATGAAGAACAGATGACCGTGTTCGTGTTGTTGCCTTAGATCTAATTAGTGCACCCTTAAGATAAACAGCAGTTATTGAATTGCTTTGTACAGGCTCCTCCATACATGGAAATACTAGTTGACTATTTATGGAGTCCATCATCAAAAGACTAGATATCTCAATACCATAGGTTTAATGCCGGTTCAGTCAAAGTTTTGTTTGCTTAACTTTATTGTATGTTAAATGTTTTAAATCCCTATTATTTTTGGAATTTTGGAAATTTTAGCCAGCCAGCGGTTAGCATTTTTAGTATATAACACATGTCATGTTTTCTTTCCTCGTTACAACTAAAACGAGAAAAACACCGAATCACCCCCTTTGTCGTGCAGACTGAAAAAGACCCTAGCGAAATTGCCAAGGTCCTTTTATATCAATTGATATAGAATGTGCAGAGAACCAGTTTGCCTGTCCGTCTGGTCTAGACTGCCTTGATGACGTATCAAATGTCTGTGATGGACGCAGACATTGCCTTGCCGGCGGTGACGAGATGTAGTGTGGTAAGTATCGGTACATTTTTTGCCATTCACTATGAGCACTATTGCACACTATGCTATTGATCACTTTGAGCCAACAAAGTGGATATTTGCACAAATTACAATCAAGTTGGAAGCGAAAATGTTTCCTGTTCACAATAAAAAAAAAAATGTTTAATTAAAGAGTTTGTCCGACATGAATACATTTCTTTATTGGATGTATGTGTGTGAAATAATTTATTTCTTTACTGTAGGAGATTGCAGTCGGGATGAAATCAAATGCTTAACATCTGATGCGTGTTTTCCCAATACCGAGGTTTGTGATGGTTTAATGAGTTGTCGGGACATGACCGACGAGTTGCTATGTGGTAAGATATGCTTTTGATATATACATACATATGACATCACACAATCGTTTAATTTGGCGAGACCAAAAACACCCTCAAAAACTTTTCTATGGCCATAGGTCTGCCATCAAAACCGGTAAAATGGACACCCCTGTTGGGTATCACTTCAATGTCCGTGACCATTCGATATCAGATATGAGTGTACTGGGCATAGAATCACTCTGTCATCGTAGTGATGCTGTCCTGCTCAGCCGTGAGAAAATGTGGATGAAGCGTCTTTGAACTATTTAACCGTCAGGCCCACTACATTTTGAGACTCTTTGAAATTTCATATAAACATACAATTTATATAGTATCTAGTGTTTTCAAAGACGAGTTGATTAATCGTTTATTGTTATCCCGTTCTAAATTTTGACTTGTGCTTCGTAAACAATTTGACTTCATTGAAATGTGCTAACCATACTTTTTTTCACTGGCAGGGTATTGTGGGACAGAGTTAATTTACCTCAATAAAAACCAGACATACCGGATTGAAAGCAATGAAGGTCGAAAGTGCACCTGGATCATCGTTGCCGACCAGGGAATGCGAATACAAGCGATCATTCGGAACCTCCCTTGGTTTGCTGATCTCGATTTTTACGACGCACGGACGCCGCATGGAGGTCCGGCGGATAATGTTCTTATCCGGAGAGTAGAATATAGACACGGAATGGTGTATCCTGCCAGTATTTTAAGCAGTACGCATGTTATGTGGATTACCTCAAGTTACTACTTTGTGTGGCCAAGGTTAGAAATTGACATAAGCCAGTATCGCAATTTTGGTAAGCTATAATACGCATTATCTAAATTGGGAAATATTGATATATTAAATAAAACATGACATCTATCAGTGCACACTTCATTATGTGTAAAGGAAGAATGAATGTCAATTGTCAATCGTTTCTGAAATAAGTACAAGTTTAACATTTCCTTTTTGTCAGAGTGCTCATCGACGGACATTGCGTGTCTATCGGGACTTTCTTGTATACAGCATACGGACATATGCAATGGGCGCGCAGATTGCCGGGACTATGAGGATGAGTTTGGTTGTGGTAAGCATCGACCATAATTTAGACAACACGTACTATATCAGGACAAGGAATGGGAGAAACAAATGGGGACCCCAGCAAAAACAAAGGTCACCTTACTTGCACCGAATTACTTACCTAAAATGACAATGACCAATAACAAGGACGCTAAAATATAAGAACTATACCAACAATTTAGAAGAAGAGAATGCTAACTCTGGAAACAAGATTTGATGTTGATTAAAGCATGAAAACATAATTATTATAAAAAGGGGAACAAATATTTACAATCCTCGAACGATAACTTGTTCATCCGTCAGTAGAGACATCGGAACCCGTCCCTCTTTCACTCATTCAATGTCAACTGTCTGAAGTATAATGATATGATTGGCAGTATGGTGACAATTGTTTTATTGTTTTCGGGTTTTTTTTCAAAGCAACACAAAGTTCCAATATAATTTTGTTAAAATACACGAGATGAGTTATTGAACAAGTAAATATTTAAGTGTTGTACAGCTCAGATGATAAGAGCGAAGGCTATCATTATTCATCTATATAAATTATTGTGAAGAAATAACTGCATTACTCAAGCTATAAGCTTCCTTCGTAACCTGTATTTAATGTGGGTGACATTAATCAGTACCTCGGGAGGATTTTCATATCGAACTTAACGAGGTCATAGCTAGTATTTCAGGCGTTCGTATGCGTTCGCTGATACGAATCTTCACTCATCAGCATGCACAATTGACCCAACCTTACCTTGTACATACATTTGGTTGGTCCTGCTAGAAAATAGCCATAATTTTTATAAGAAGTGAAATACTCATAATATTTGATATCATATTGTTTCCTTAGAAGTAGTGGTCCAACTTATTGCTTTTTTTTACAAAAGGTTTGTTTGTATTCCACGGATACCAGGTAACTGCAGCCAAAGTGATTTCACCTGTTCCTCCGGTGTTGATTGCGTGTCACCTGATCTTATATGTGACGGAGTGAAAGACTGTCCAGACTTTTCCGACGAATTCGACTGCGGTAATGCACTTGTTACAAATATCTTAATAATAGCTCAACGGGTTTTGTATCATAGGATTTTGTATATGCCTCCATTATTTACCTTCCATATTTATGTGACCGTTTTACCGTCTTGCCGGCTTGTAACACATCTGGTCGGCCGACCACGTACACACTTATATTTTGGTGTTGAAATGCAGGGCCTTGTGGTGAAACAGTATTTGACTTCTCACGTGGCGTTCCCTCAACAACAATGCTGATATCACCGGGCTGGCCTGATACCGACTATCCTGAGGGAGTAGACTGTCTGTGGTTGCTGGTAGCAGACGAAGGGCATCGGGTTGTACTGAAGTTTATTGTATTTCTACTCGATGGACCAGCGGACTATCTGTACTGTGGCAATGGCGATGGATTTAAAGATGAATTTATGACTCTCACGAGGTACGGAAATTGGTGAAAACAATTTTTTATTTCCTTCATTGATGGTAACAATTATCACCAATATCATGCATAAACCTAATCATTAAGTGGGTTTATGTGGTTTTATGTATTGATATATACTGAATACAAATGAATCACTACACGACGTGTAGTTTTGATTTGTCAATGTACACAATATGCATTTTCCCAAAATGTCAAGCATAAACCTAAACAGCTCTTTCATTCAAATTGCATAAACAGGTTCGAACCGATTCAAATCATATCGTCAATATGCTTGTATTTTATAGAGAAAATTTTCCTCTGTTGGCTGAATCTAAGAACAACAACATGTTTTTAAGGTTCGTTTCGGATTTCTCAGGGACAAACAAAGGCTTCGTAATCAAGATAGAGCAGTCGCTGGAAGACACAGGTGATAACTCTTGGCCATTATTTTTAAAGCTCTATAATAAGCTTTGATTGTAGGCAATATCAACATGCGATAATAGCGGGTTGATATTTAATATGGTAATATGTTCAAAAACCGCAATGCCGGATATTTCCCTGCACGATGAGCCGTTTAGCTTATCATGTTCCAATAATCCTCCCTGATAATGGAAGGCAATATTTCAAATGTTGTCGTCAACTTGTGTAACTCTGCTATCAATATCTTTTTCAATTCAAGTCAAACATTCTAAGAAAATCTTACTGATTTTTTTTAAAGTTCCCAGTAGTTTTGTTTGTGTTTGTTTGACTTGAATTTAACAAGCTGTATCCACTTTGTGTGATCCCCAACATGCCACAGCCCGGTTTACAGCTATTGGTTGTTTGTATCTAAATGTAAGCGGATGTGTGTTCCCTGGAGATATACAGCAAATAATGGTTGAAATGCTTCTGACTGGCGCCCCATCCCGGCATAGACTAGTTGGCTATTCAGAAAGACCACCATCTAAGGACAGGATAGCTCAGATCAAAGAACACTTGTGTTTTAAGCCACAGGTCCCGGGTTCAAGACCATGTCTAGTCAAAGTTTTCTTAGCATTTTTTTTTTCAATTGGTGTCACTCATTTAATTCATGGCAATACCTGAAATGTTAGCCTTATTCATTGCACGAAAACACCAGATTCTTAGACAGCATTTGATCCACAGTATCGACAAAAACACTACACGCGACGTTATGAGCCAGAGCTTCGACACTTTATTTGAATTGGCCACCAAGTAAACCATCGCATTGTCATTGCCATTATCCATCGCATACCAAAGAGAGACATATTTTGAAGGGAGGTTAGTGAAAAAAGTAAACATCTTTACAAAAGCGTAGGATTAATATGAAATTGCGTTTAATGTCCTTTATCTTCATTGGACAGTTTCTTGCGGTGAGGACGAGGTCACTTGCGAGTTGGATAATCTTGTGTGTGTACGGAACGACAGCACAAAGGAAACACACCCGTTTTGTTTTCGAGGTACAGTTACTGCTGTACTTCCAAATGCAAGGACAGCTACATCCTATCATGCTAGAGCTTGCCTTTAATGATATTGTGTATGCCTGTTTGGAACCCTTGTAATGGCATTTAAGTTTAATTTATGTTGAAGATTATATAGCAATATTAAAATGTGTGTGGTTCTTACTTTAAGAAGTCTCCATCAAGGTAATGATAAATGTATCAGTATAGATGATCCTGTTATGTTAGTTGTCCCGTCAAGTCAGGTAACTTTGAAATCCGTCAGTGACATTGACCTTATTTTCACAATTGCTGAACCACAAATTAGTCAAATGCACAATTCCTCTATGATATATATAAACAAAATAATTGGACAAGGTCGTTGATATAATATTATAGTGTTTGTACTTCGTGCTAGAGTTATGTTTGAAATGAACGCAAGGCTATACTATTATTTTCATGTCCTCTTTCGTTGTTGCTTTTGAAAATTATATAATTCGGCAATATTTGTTTCAAAGATAATTTCATTTCCTTCTGTGATCTCTTAATTTCAGAGGAGTGTGGTCGTCATATATACGTCACAGACGACATGCATTACGACTTAACCTCACCTAACTATCCGAACAGTTATCCCCAACTCATTAATTGCAATTGGGAAGTGGTTTATACATCAATTCAGATATCCATACTCGCGTTTCTGACTGAAATCAATCTAGACAAACTTATATTGACGGGTGATACTCGTTACGGGGGTATGGGAATGATATTTGAACTCAATGGAACAACCAAAATACAGACGATAGCATTCAACTCATCGGTAAAGATTCACTTCACAACTGATTCTACTGTGTCCTTTCCTGGGTTCCATCTGCGAGTCTTCGGAAACTTCACTCCATCTTGTACGTGAATACGGTGAAATATACTAAAATAATATTAGTGTTTACATTATGAAGTATTATTATTATAAAAGGAAATAGTAACAGTAATGTTGATCAATGTGAAATGCGTCAACATGATGAAAGCAGGCTTATAAACGGGGACATTCAACTGTGTAAAATACTGCCAAAAGTGAATGGGAGAACTCCGCCTCCCTTAAGAGCAACATCAGCCTAGCAAATCTTCTCTTTTATTTTGAATATGCAAGATGCAACCTCGTGTCCCGTTGCTGACCTCTTTGACTGTGATGACGGTTCGTGTGTTGCCCCCGATGCTCGATGTAACGGCTTCAAGGACTGTCAGACCACTTGATTAGATGAGGTCAACTGCGGTGAGTCGATTATCAGAATGTATTTCGCCAAATCCATGCTATCTGTAGATAGAAGTGAATAACACACTTCACTCTTAATCAACTCCTGACACTCGCTAATCAGAGGTGGTATTAAATATTGCTAATGTCGTTGATGACTTGATCGATTGTCGTTGATGACTTGATGAATTGATTGCAGCTGTTGTGACATGTCCTGGGTTCTACCACTGCACTGGGTCAGCGATGTGCATTCAACAGTCCCTGGTGTGTGACGGCAATAACGACTGCCCGAATGCGGACGATGAGACCGACGAGGAATGCGGTATAAAGTCATTTCCTGTTATTAGATAAATAAACATTATCAATTCATATAGTGGGATTTTGCGGTCATTACGGACTTAGGGCAGTGCTTTTTAGGAGTGCACCATCGGAATTACTAATGTGTTTGTAAAGTTTGTCTTTGCGCCTGGCTTTTGAAAAAACCCCTACTGTAATAGTTTAGCTCTTGATTGAAAATCAATTCACTTTGCTTTAAATTTCATGAAAATTGATTTAAATGTCATTTTAAACTGATCTGAATACGATCATCTAAATAATGTTCATGTGTTGAGGAGTGAATGTAGTGTCAGAGTGAAATTCGTTTTTCGACATTTATTGATATGGTACCAACATGCCTGAAATTGAGGAAGTTAAAAGGTTCAACTTGGGCGGTGATTGTAAACCTGTGACGCACACGGTCATCCACCTGAGTCATATATGACTAAAGTAACCTAATGTAAAATATTCATCCTTCTGCTTATACCTAAACCGAGGCTAGGCTTCAACCAAAAACTCACATCATCCGACACTAGGTTTGTCTCACCCATTATGTTTACAGAAAAACGGTGTCCAAGTGAATGCAATTGCGGTGTTGAAAATGGCGAATTCCGCGTGGTCTGCGAAGCTTCCTGGGAAGAGCCCATCCTTTTGAGTCTAATGCAGAAGATTCATCATCTGTAAGCTTTTCATGAAATACCTGTTTTTACCTGGAGTCTAGAAAATGAATCAGGAATAATTAATGAGCTATAAATAGACAATATTTTTGTCTCATGAAATTTGAAAAAATTGTTCATTATATAATTCGATCATTGAACAACGGAAATCTGGGGGCTGAATCAGCACGAGGCTGTGGGATGGTCAAAATAACCCGGCTCTTTGAGGGTTAAGGAAAGGGTGGGTCTGATCAGCTTACCAATGAAAGCTGCAGCAGGAAGTTCTATCTAACTCTTATTGTGTATATTAGTCCTGGTCACTATAATAACCACGTTCAATAGCACTAACAATAATTACATTCAGATATTTGAATGGAAGTAGAGCGTTCGTCGCTGAACTTGGAAAATGTTTGTAAGGTTTGTGGTTTGTACATTTTGCAACCATCAATGGTGCCTGTATAACTTTCCCCACAGGGAACTAATGAATGGTGACGTAAGCAGTTTACCTGAAGGACTTTTTAAGGGACTCCCATATTTGAAAACTCTGTGAGTATACACTTTGGAGAAAGACTATACGTGTTAAAGAAACCTTCTGGCAGTCAAGACATTACATAGAATACTACGGCGTTTGTTATCAAAGCTATAAATAACATCATTGATCCCCTTCGGATATAAGAATAAACATGCAATAGATTCATCAAAGATGTTTACTTTAGCAATGGAGGAACATTAAGTAATTGGCTCAATTTTACGGAATAGCATGTTTTAGTATATACTTATGTTATTCAATACCTAACTTTATTTTCTGCCTTGTCTTCTATTTTCAGTCGGCTGAATAACAACAGCATTGACTCTTTGAATCCTGGTGCATTTGACGGTCTCGATAGTCTTGTATATTTGTAAGATTCATCATGATGTTTATTTTTGGTAAAATACAGTTAACCTAGTGAGTCTATACATTCCAGTATACCTAGGAAATAAAATGTCCCTAAAGTTGCATTGCTGGATTTTTTTTAATGGATATTCTTCATAAGGGAATTGAATATATAATCAACTGAAATTATAACATAAGAGGAGTAAACCTTTCTGACTTTTCTACAAACAATATCTCAATGATCGAAAGTGGCACTTTCGAGGGACTTCCCAGCTTGGAAACCATGTGAGTTTGCCTTAACATTTGACCAAATTCACGCCTTCGGGCAGATAATGCCAGTTAAATATCATTAGATCTAGCGCATACTGGGTGTAGACAAGTTTTAGCAAATCCAGTACCTAGGCAGTTCATCCTTGACTACTTTTTTGTTAGATTTCATGCCCTTCTGGCTTTGTGCATGGTACGGCAATTACACTAGTAATTATTCATGTTTTCCCATTGCTCGTAATTGCATGTATCTAAGGTCTGATTTAGATTTGAGAAGTTTTCAATAAACTTGTCATTCAAAAAGGCTTGTCTTGAACCTGTTTCAGGATTGCAAGTGACATTCCCCTCAAGACCATCAAAAACGGGGCGTTTGACGGACTACGGAATCTTAAAACGTTGTAAGTGGACAATGCATATATAGAGATATATACATTTAAAGGAAAATATAGCCAACGTGTCAGTAGGCATTAAAAAAAATTCCCCAAAATCATATGATAACGTTTCGAAACAATACACCATCCTCTACGCGAATAGTGACCTCAGTAAAATGCTGTATAATATATAACATTATGTTACGAACTTAGAGCATTTACAAGTGTTTTCTGAAAGGACTTCCACCCGGATTAAAATGTTAAGCCCGTACTAATGACGATAGGTTTTATATGTAGCCAGTCTACCTATTTGTCACCAACCTCAGCTCACTTTGAACAATAAAGGCTGTACGAATATGTCTGTGATACGTGCAAGCACAGTCTAAACACGTCGATTTACGCGTTACTTCCAATTATCATACCGAATAAATGTTATAATCACCAACATAGGTTTAATTACCAGCTAACTGAACTCACTATATTGATTATATGCAGACTTCTCATCAGAGGCACTAAGTCCTCGTATAAACCGGTGGATGCCGAGGATAATGCGTTAACTGACTTGACCAGTCTGACAAAACTGTAAGTATATATGAAATGTAAAATGCTTTTGCAAAATGTAATTTGAGTTATTAGAGCATTTGAACCCCATGATCGTAGACACAATCTAGAATAATGTAATGATATTATCAAATCAATAGCTGATTGAAAAGTGTGTCAACTTGGTGGTAAGAAATTAAATCAATTATGGTTGCAGGTTTGTCGACAACTACATACTGTGTTGTGAGTTCGTGACGGGCATAGATGGTTTTCAAGACACAGACTGCAAGACGACAGAGCGCCAACCTCCACTGAACCTTTGTGGAAGCCTCATGCGCAATAATCTGCTAAGGGTCTCCATGTGGTACCTGGGAATCAGTGCCATGTTTGGCAATGTCTTGGTTATTATTTGGAGGATAAGCGGAAAGGATAAAGGTGTGAAAAAGACACATTCCTTCTTTGTGCTTAACTTGGCGGTTTCTGACTTCATGATGGGTGTATATATGGTGACCATCGCAATTGCTGATGTGTACTTTGGTGAGGATTACTCTCGTGAAGCAAACGAGTGGCGGTCGAGTGCCATTTGTAAGGTTGCTGGGGTGATTTCGGTTCTGTCCAGTGAGGCATCTGTATTCTTTGTCACCTTAATCAGCCTCGATTGCTTCCTTGGAATTTCGTTTCCTTTCAGTCGCGTCAAACTTAACAGGACATCTACCAATATCCTAGTCGCCTTAATTTGGATTTGTTCAATGGGTCTTAGCGTTGGTCCCACTGTCTTTGTCGGAGCTGATTTCAAGATTTACGGCCTGTCCGATGTATGCATAGGTCTCCCTTTGCTCACGAGACCCACAAGTTTTGACATTGAGGAAAGCTACATTGGTAGTTCAAATGAAACAGGCACCGTATCGATTCCAGTTGGTAAGGGGCAGGAACCCGCTTGGCTCTACTCAATTGTTCTCTTTCTCGGTGTCAACTTGCTGTGTTTTCTAGTTGTCCTTGTTTGCTACACTGGCATATTCATATCCGTAAAGCGCACTGGTGGCAAGGTCCGTAGGACCTCTACACGTGACAATGAAATCAAGATGGCCGTCAAAATGGCACTGATCGTGGGCACTGACTTCGCCTGCTGGATGCCCGTGATCGTCATGGGAATTCTCTCCCAGACCGGGCTGGTGAATATCGGTCCTGATATGTATTCCTGGATCGTTGTCTTCATTCTGCCCATTAATTCGTCTCTCAACCCATTCCTGTACACGTTCTTTACCACACGTTCTGCACGCATTCGGGCTAAGCGCGCTAAGCAGGCCGTCTGATTATGAAGACGGTATCGCGGTTATTTAAGACAACAGAAACAAACGCCTCCTTTCAATACTCAATGAACAAATGAGACATAATTTGAACAGATCACCTGTTTTCCTCTGTTACAAAGGAAACCTTTGTAAAACATTACGTTCTAGCACGACGAGAGCTTCATTGGAATAACTAATTCACGAACACAATAAGTCATAAAGCGGACAAACTACCATAAAATAACTGCCTAGTCTTTCCAGTGAACAAATATTGTTTAAACACGTCCTTCCTTCGTTAATATCTCTCAAATCAGTCTAACACTTTCATTGTTTTAATACACAACAAGGTAAGGTGACAAAGTTAATAATATTAACTGCTATAAATCTTTTCATTTAATTGTCAATTGAACATATTTTCGAAATGTTTTGGTTTAAGGTTTTCACTTGATATTAACAAGAATCATGTCAAAATGTATTGATCAGATTCCAAATGCAGGTATGTTTGGTCATTACATGCTAACATAATTGATCCATATCTGATTGCGTTTCACCTTCATTTTCTTTTATTATTCACGACTAAAGAAGATTATTGTTTAGTGTTAAGCTGCGACTCTCAATTTTCCCTCAATCGCTTAAGAATTAATGATGTTTCTGTGCATCACGAATTTGTTGATGGAAAACTTGTTTTACCTTTTTATGGCACAAGTACTTTCAGTTCCGAATTGTTTTTGTCAAATTTCAATATAAATTGGATATCACACTACATAAATCATGTTAGTCCTCTGTTGCTGTACATTTTTTTATTTTTCCTATTAAAATATAATTTATCAATTATATATTGTTGTTTAAATTAATTGAATGTGATAACATTTTCAACTTTACAGTACTGATCAATTGCTGATCAGTTAGTGACTGTTTTATCCATCACGATTTTTGATAGAAAAGTCTCCTCATTGATTTACATGATATACCGGTAGTGCAATGACTTTGAAATGTCATTAAGATTTTATTGTTATTTATAATACATACGTTCTTTCATGTATTGCTATCGTTCAATATTTTCAATGAAACAGTAGTAATTCAATAGTAGTATATAGATTTTTAATGTCTTTGATTATGCACACATTTTTCACTTGTTTTAGGTTACATTACATGTTTTATTATGTGAATCCCAAGTGTTGGCGCAACCCGGGTTTCTATGCACTTCGTTAAAATTTTGAAGACAAGAAAGTTCAATATGCTTTTTATAATCAGATTAAACTTTCAATCTTTATTTATCGGAAGTTTCAAAATATTGGCAAGTTTGACCAGATTTGACGACTTAAAAACAAATAAGCACCTTGAACGGTACCTTTAAAATTGTTTCGCCAACATAGTACATATAAATGCTAACTCTTCGGAAGAGGACGTGAAATGATACGCGGAGTGCCTGATGTAGAACGCAAATAAAGAGTATGATTCCTGGATAAGTCTCCAGCAACAATGCCCTTCGAGCATTTGGATGTTGAGTAAAGGCTAAAACATCTAACGGGGATCGGTGCCCAGATACTTCAGTTTCACAGGTTAGGAGGGCGCCTGAAAGCTAACATGTTCATGTCTTCAATTGCACTAGCTAACCGTTCTAAGTTTTTGTGGAAGTGGTGGCTTTCCATACTTTATGAGGGCGAGAGAAGACACTGGTGGTTCACGTCTTTTACTTGAAATTTTCATCTTTAAGCTTTGATCCTTCTTTGCATTTATTTCCTTTTGAAGGTCGAATCTCGCTACAGTCCATCAATGACCTTTCTTCCTCGGTCTGTTGTTTTTGCCGTCTTTACCTGATGACCCTTCCTATCTCTGTGTTTCCCGTATAAAAAAAAACCCAAATCAGGACTATAAGGCAATCACATCTGAAAATGTTACGATGTTTCAAGTATATTTGTAGTTATGTACTTGTTCAAAGTGGTTGTACTGTTCAAAGTGATTGGCAACCAGGTTATTATCGCTTATTTTTTACATACGCAGAATGACGGTAGCCTAGTATACAACATTGTGATATCAAAATGAAATAATACTGTTGACAATTGTATTCCCGCATTCACCATTACCACGTGCTAAACTACGAACACGTTGAAGGACGAAGGTTAATGCGTGATGAGCCATTCGATTTTAAGAAATGTTAGATAAAAAATTGTCCTACTATGGTCAAAAAGTATATTAAGTAATATCAGTTTTGAAATGTCTTTACATTGTTTTTCCAAATGCATTATCAACATCATAATTATGTTGAGACCCTTGTCTCCATGCTATTATTACTGTACGCTTTAATGAGTCTACATATAAATGCCATGCTTTATTATAAAAACTTGTTATGGCATCCAAATGAAACGATACCATTTATTGTATTACGTTCTCATTGACCATATGATTTGCTGAACTACATACTGAGTGCAGGCTGTACCTGATGGACCTTTCGATTTTGTTTAAATACCGATATTCTGCCTATAGGAAACGTCTTGAAACTGGTTCTACTGCTATCGACAAACAAATTAAAAAGTGTCAGTAATTTCATTTCTTAAATCTTCAATGGAATCTTCAATTTCTTAAATCTTCAATGAAATCTTCAATTTCTTAAATCTTCAATGAAATCTTCAATATCTTAAATCTTCAATGAAATCTTCAATTTCTTAAATCTTCAATGAAATCTTCAATTTCCTAAATCTTCAATGAAATCTTTAATTTCTTGAATGTTTAATTTCTTAAATCTTCAATATTTCAATGTCATCAGTCTTTATCATATACTAGTTTAAAGCATAGTACTTGTCCTGTTAACTTTCTTTGAATTACCCAGAACACTAGTCATGTTGTTACAATTAAGTATTCTTATGCAATCTTGTGTAAACGGTTTGAATAAATTCTAGAATCAAAGAACCTTATCAATATTTTTCAACAAATCAATATTTTGTCATTTTATGTATTAAGTGAAATCTAATGTACTGTAATGTGTTTTACCGAGTAAATATTTTTCAAATGTGTGCAATATTCCAAGGCATGAATAGCAGTAATGCATATTGACCGTGTTTTAAGGTAAAAATAAATGAAATAATCTAAACAAGACAGAAACCAAAAAGCTATACATTGGAAATGAAATAAGACGAACGAAACACTACATAAACAAAGTTAATTAATTACCAGTGCGAGAAGAGATATACGGTGACATATAGAATATATGTATGTTACGCTTAAGTTTAAGGAAAATTCAGTTTAACAGACCTGTCAAGGATTTGTTTGGTAACATTGATGCAGGATTTTTTTTTAAACGTCGGGGAAATGATTACATGTTTGGTGGTTGTTGTTTTTTGTCAAACTTGGATTTTGTTGTTACTTAAATATTGTCTCCATTTAGGTTAAATTGATTGCCAATTAATTCTCAATCCTTACTGTAGCAAATTCAAGTACTGTAGCGACATCAAGTTTATTTCAAAACCAATGACAGGTTTCGGAAACACATCTTTCATCATTAAGCGAGTATTCAAAGCAAACTTTATTTTTTCATTGAAGTCGTTCAATTTAAGTTTCCCGAGTTTTCGTAAACGTTGAGCTTTGTTTTTTATAAGAACTGTATCATCTCTACTAGGGTCACAATTGGGACAATCTCTTTTGAAAGTAATGCAATTTTCTTAGTTTTAAATATCAAGATTAGGGGAAATATTTTCACCAACCTCAGATTGATGTTTTATCAAAATGTGTGATAATTACGAAAAGGTATACAAAGGTTTTTGAATGGATTTCCTGTTTAAAATCACCCTGTTCAATCTACACGCGTTTACATATGTCCCGCGATATGATTATTATAACTCTGCTTTTCCTCTGTATTTTCCACGTTACTAATAAACTTGGTTAAATGAATGTAAGAAAAACAATCTGACCATTTTTGTCATTCTTGATTTCCCATTCAGCGCAGCTACTATCCAAAAGGGTGGCATTGCGCAATTCTGGTCTGCAAGACAAACACCTCTGAACTACCTCTGAACTAAGTGTCAACACGAAAAGAGAACATATTCCGCTTTCCATTATAACCTTAAGAAAAGCAATCACTGTTTACGTTTTATTACCTACATAATTGTGTACACAACAAATGACTTAGTATACAAAGAAGCAAATATCCTAAATTAAAATTGCCCTGCGTTAGTTTCCTAGCAGGACCTCCTCAAAGGCACAATGACAAGGACAGAACAAATAGTAAGGAGAGAGTAACAGGGACATGGATGACATATGAAAAGGGGGATAACTGGTAGGGTGAGATCAAAGAGAAGGGCAGAGGTTTTAATAGGGATTAGGTAGAGGAAGGGGATACATTAAATTAAAAGATGGAAAGGGTGAAAGGAAGAAGTTAGTGAGTGAAAACAAAAGAGGGATTATTGATAAACTTAAAAGGTGTTAATCATCTCCTTCATGATGCTATACATAATGCTTGTTACAAATTAAAACAATATATAATTTGCCTATCAGTATTTGATATGATAATACGGCACTCAAACAATACATATTGATATTTTAGGAACGTTAATGAATGAAACACTTTCCATGAATCTACATGTCAATCAACGTTGTGAGTTATTTTCCAGAAACATAAATTATTTTCCAAAAGAAATATTTGCTTTTTCCTCCAAGGTTTGTATGTTATATATATATATATATATCCAGCACTTATAGTACCGCATACCACGCGCATTATCTTAGCGTTTCATCATGACCATCCTTCTCATCATTCTGACACTTCTCATCCGAATCATCATGTTCATCCATACAATCCCTTATATCCTGATTTTTCGGGGTATAAATTTAATTTTTGACATAAAAACAAGGATTGAGGCGGTTGATTCATTACTCAGTGCCACAATCTCATTAGATGAAGTGACTCTTCGAGTGGATCATTAATTCATTAAATCATTAATTCAACATGTTTTATATTGAGTGAAGTTTAATGTATTGTACCGTGTTTTACAAATATATCAACCGTGGAAACCGAGTAAAAATAAATTAAACAGCCTAATAAATAAGACGAAAACCACAAAGGGTATGCATTGCAAATAAGATAACAACAATAAAACACCAAGAAAATAAATGTATTTATTTACCAGTGCAAGAAATACGATAACACATTGAATATATGTATGTGGAAACAAATCTTTGCTTATCAAGCGAGCATTCAAAGCAAAGTATGTCTTTCAGTTCAATGTGGTTAATGTAAGTTTCTCAAGTTTCCGTGAACGTGCTTTGTGTTTTATATGGACTTGACCACAGCTCAACTAAGGTCAATAGGGACAATTAATGATTTTCAGAGAAGTGTCATTCTCTGGGTTTCAGCTACAAAGAGTTCGGAGAATGATTGACGTTTGAGCAAAATTGGCGATAATAGGAACAGGTAAACACATTTTTTTTATATATGTGACCCGGCACAGCATAATGAGGAATAACCCCACTTTTGAGATTTTGAAATTGTCTAATGATGTGAAAAAGTATACCATTAGCTTTCAAATGATACTACCTACAAAATAATATACATTGTAGTAGGCAACAATGTTGCAAACTGCTACTGACCAAAATTAACAGCAAGCAATAATCAAAACGTATTCAGAGGGCGTGATGTATGTAGCCTAGTAGGACCTTTCTCAAATAGGCGCCCGATTAAAGTCCCTACTGAGACCAAAACCCAGCACCCATCTGCCCAGATCGGGGTATGGAAAGCTCCGCACCTCAAGGTGGGGGTGCTGCGAGTGCCACTCCGAGGGCCCATTTCAGCGTCCTCCGGCGACGCTTCACCTGTGCCGCGTGCATGGACAACTTCCTGGTCCGAACCAGTGTGCTTGACCACATGGAGATGATGCGTGTCGGAACACCGTCCAGGGCCCTTTTCCAAAGCCCGGCGTAGGTTCAGGCTCCGGATTTTTCACTCTTACTTTCGTCATTTTGAAAAGGAATCCAAAGCTTCAACTTTTACAAAGAATTCCAACCTGTATTTTCAGCTTTTGGATTACATTGGTGAAGCCGGAGCCGAAGCCTCAGCCGTGTTTTGAAAAGGGCCCCAGTCTGTGCCGTACGAATGAGGGCGCCCTACCTGTCGGGGATGTGCGTGGGAAAATCTCTCCAACTCCGTGCGTGTCCCTTGGTTAATGGCTTGTGTGATATCACTTCTCTGGAAGGACGCGTGCCTCAATCTCCATGCAGTATACGAAAGAGGGCGCCCCTCCGGTCGGAGTTGAACACAAGTCTGGACAGACAAGGTAATACCGCTCGATGTCGCGGGCTAGGCGCTCCCCGTCGACGCAACACGAATGAGGGCGTTCTTCACATCGGAGTCGGGGAACTTGTCGGGACATGCGGGGGAGGGGACCGCATCGGGTCGGTGCGAACACCGTGTAAGTGTCCCCCGCATTGACGCATTTACCCGTGAGGTGGTCAATGTTTGAAAAAAAATAGTGTCCCGCAAACACGACCGAACAGGCCTTTGCCTCGGACCTGTCCTTTTTGTCCGAGCCCACGCTGATCTTGCCGGCCCGAGGAGAACCCCCTGAGCCCCGTGTAAAAGTCCGACAGTTCTTCCATTGTCACGAATGACGGGAGTGGGCCTCAGAACCAGCATACGACCTGCTGGCCACCAAGGGACCACCCCACCCCTCCGTCGTGCAGCGAGTCAAGCCCCTTACCACCCTGCGCTCGCAAAGTCACATCGCAAACAGGCCGAACACATCGTCTTACCTGGGCTTGGGATCCGATCGATGCCAGCAATTCAACGTCAGTCGTGCGTTACTGGGCGCGATACAAAATAACTTGACGACAGTGAGTTCTGCTCCTCTCCTGCGACGATGTCGTCAGATTTATTCTTGTACTAAATTGCAGCTTCTATACAACAAACCCAACATGGCAACCCTCAAAAAACAACCTTGTAAGCTAAGGCGGCCATTCTCGATGATGGTCCGCCAACCTCCCCAGCCACGGCACCGACCGCTGATCTAGCGCCCTCAGCTTGCTCTTTGGCGCAGCCGTTAAAAACATTACCAACTCGCAGTTGTAACGTATTTCCCATTTTGGTAAGTTTCCCTGTATGTGTTCTTAATGTCGAAGTTTGGATGTTTCCGATAGACTCTTAATAATAAGGTAACAAATACCAATCAACCATGACAGAACGGTAAACATCACTTTACTGATGCCGCTAAGAATCTTTAGTGTTAGAAAATAGCACTCTAAATATGATTGTGGTTCGATAACTTTATTACGGTAGCAAACCAATTAAGATAGAAAAAAACTGTACTGAAATGACCAGTAAGTGAATTTCAACTAGTAGGTTTCAAATAACTGCAGACTGTACAGTGGTCAGTCTGCCTGGACTCGTTGTCCACAGGTGGCGCTTAAGATGTGTGAGCAGTTTATTGCTACAGCGGTGGGAGCGTGGGATACCTTGGGTGTACCTGGTACAGAGGTCGTGCAGGGGGTTACCGCACCGGGTTGACGTTGATCGGGGTATTGTAAATTGTGTAAATAGTATGTGTGCTCATTGGTCATCATCACATTGTAATCGTCGTGTGATCATTCCAATACCATTGATTTGCAATAAATAATGTGATTGATTGTCCTTGAAATTCTGTGTCCTCGAGAGGGGTATTCAGATTTCCTTGCTTGCCCTTAAATACAACTTCTTACCGACTCCAAGTGGTGGTATACTTCCACAAACGAACTGTCCCTAGGGTTAGTCCGTCGTTAGTTATTATCCTCTCTTGTGGTTGGGTAGCCGCTCATCCTTCCTTATAGGAAGTAAATATATTTGTGGATACTTGGCGCTGGTGGGTAACCAGGTGTTTCAGATCCCTAAACCTTGTAATTGTCCAACGGGCCACCACCGCAGTGTAATACATTACCACGTATTGCTAAACTATTAACACAGAAGGCTGAGAATGCCCGATGGACTAATCGTTTCTGATACAAAGATATTCTTCTGCCTACGAAAAAGTACATGAACATATACCTGTTACAAATTTAATATTTTGTGTAAATGTCAGGAAGGATATTTCTTTACATTACAACATTCTGCAATATCATGGGTTCAGTCTCTATGAATCAAAGATTCACAAAAACATAATCAACTTAAATCAATCAATTATTGTTTTGGTGAAATACTCATTGCATTAGTGACGTTGTAGGAATTTATTCAAGTGTATTCAACTGCTTGAAATTATGTTAACGGTACGATCCAAATTAACATCTCATGATCAGACAATTCTATTACTATGTAACCTTTTTTGCAGTGTTTGTGTTTTAAAGAAATATTTGTTTTCATTTTTTGTTGCTATTTCAATGCTTGAATGGCATTTTTATGTCTTCCATCGTGCACTGGGTTGCGAGTAAATTTTGAGAACAAAAGCAAAAAGTGTAGGTCGATGAATTACAAATTAGCTAACACTAATGATATCAGACCGAACAAAATGAAGCACATGTATATAGATACCAACACCGAAAGAGCAAAATGAGAACACTTGAATAAATGTATGTTTGTTACTGGAAGTGTACAAAATGACAGAGCCTTCATTGAAATGCAACGCAAAATCATTGCTGCAGAATATTTCTTGTAAAAAGAAAAGCTAGTGTGGGGATTATGGCTTATAAAAGATACCGGAATCAATTCTTATTGGTTGTTGTTGTTTATCAAACTTCGATTATTTGATTGCAATTATTATTTTTTGCGCTGGCATTTAACCATAAGTTCTGGGGGCATGGATAAACCCCTCTATAAATTTGGTTAGTTTATGGCGACTGCTAAAAAAAATGGATTCTCGCTTCATGTCAAAAAGTATAAGCAGGTCATCATAATTGCAAATGTTTTGGTACAATTCAACCCTCAGAGCCTGGTTATTTTGACAATCTGACAGTCTGGGTTGTTGGCTTCCACCCCTATTAGATCTCGGTCGTTCAATGATGGAGTCAAATTATATTTGGCAGGGTAATATAGAATTATTAAATGAACATAAAACATTGTCTAAGTATAGCTCATTAGTTTTTTATAATTAATTTTGTTTTGCTTTTTCATGTTTTCGGTGTTTTTATTTATTTGTTTTATATTTTTATTGAATTTCCACAATTTGCATACATTTTAGAAAGATAACGAAACATGTTGAACCCATAATTGCACACAGCAGTATTAATCAGATAATTATGCAACGGATATCCTGAGAAGAAATACCTCATGCACCTTGGATGCTATGCTTTTATCTAGCGTAAGTCAATGGAAAAACAAATCCGTCAAGCTATACTATGACCCTGAAAAATTTTAGAATCAGAATTTTAATAAAAATTGATGTTAAAATGTTCCAAACTATTCAATGGCCGTGAAATATGTTCATTGTCAGAGAACGGTACCTCGAATTGTAAGAAAATTGGTGTCAAAATGTGCCTGAGAAAATTGCCGAAAAAGACACATTGCCTCAACACGCAGAAAAGAACAATCACTGAGATTGTGTAACGAAAAACTACAGGGGATCCGCCTCCTGCTCTTTGAGGGCTCATTTTGCTTAGTTAACTAGTTGGGCTATGTTTGGGTCATTAAAGTCTGTGTTGATTAATGGTGTCTTCACATGGTTTACTTTGTTTCGGGTAAGTCTCCTGATGTACAATTCAGTTTAGCTCGGCTCTGCTCGGTTCGTTCGGGGTCGATTAAATCGCACCACAATCATACTAAGAAGCCGCCATTACACTAGAAAGGGCGCACTTCAAGAATCGCGTGGCGTAACTGCAGATTGTTTTGTAACTGGCTGCGTGGGACGCTTGTTAGGAGTCTGCTTTTTCAAGACCGTGGTGCCGTTAAGTTAGGTAATATATTAGCAGTGTTTATTGACACGCGTTTTCTTTTGCTGACATACTTATTTGCAATGGCAAATTGTTTGTCTTCAGGGAGGGTTGATGACTGGCTAGTTATCTGGCTAGTTGGTTTGTTGGCTTGCTAGATGGCTTGAAGGCTGTCTGGCTAGCTGACTTGTTGGCTTGTTGGCTGGCTGGCAGGGTACAGTGCTTGCTCGACTGATGTGCTGACTGGTTGAAGAGATTGATAGCTGGTCATTGGCTTTGCTTTGCATGCATGTTTGCTAGCATGTGTGCTTGCTTGCTTGTTCGCCTTTTGCTTGTGAACATGATGGTGTTATCCCATTCAGTGACACTGCCTCTCTATTGACCCGTGGAAGAAAACATATAAAAAACATTTTCGGACCACACGCCGTGTTCTTTGCTATATTCCAGGGTATACTCAATACGGCAATAAAGCAAGAACCTTGGTCTATGCGTCGAAGGGGTCGGGCTAATATAGCAGGCATATAAGATCGGAAGGTGCTCTCATGGAAGGAGACTGGGGACGCTTCACAGCTCCCATGGTGTCACAATAACATGTTTCAATGTCATTTGGGCAATCATCAGTTGCAGTGCTGATCAATATGTCTCACGGTGGGTTGCCATATAGGGGTAGGTTTGAGTTACCGGGTTGATTATTATTGAGTGATTTGTTGCTCGAGTAAGGAGAGCAGAGTGTATAGGGTTTCATCTGGTTTCTCAAGGAAACCAGAATCTTCTGGGACGGGGTTTATCTTGGGCTTGGGAAGTTTTGCCCGTACAATCATTCCCGTATGTTTTTTGGCTTTTTTGTAAGCAATGAGGTTGACCTTGAGAAGATATTTCGGAGTTATTCATTGCCTGATCAAGTAATCGATTGATCAATTGGCCGATTGATCGATTGGCCGATTGATCGATTGGCCGATTGGCCGATTGATTGATTGATTGATTGATTGATCGATTGATCGATTGATCGATTGATCGATTGATCGATTGATCGATTGATCGATTGATCGATTGATCGATTGATCGATTGATCGATTGATCGATTGATCGATTGATCGATTGATCGATTGATCGATTGATCGATTGATCGATTGATCGATTGATCGATTGATCGATTGATCGATTGATCGATTGATCGATTGATCGATTGATCGATTGATCGATTTATCGATTGATCGATTGATCGATTGATCGATTGATCGATTGATCGATTGATCGATTGATCGATTGATCGATTAATCGATTAATCGATTGATCGATTGATCGATTGATCGATTGATCGATTGATCGATTGATCGATTGATCGATTGATCGATTGATCGATTGATCGATTGATCGATTGATCGATTGATCGATTGATCGATTGATCGATTGATCGATTGATCGATTGATCGATTGATCGATTGATCGATTGATCGATTGATCGATAGATCGATTGATCGATTGCTCGATTGATCGATTGATCGGTTGATCGGTTGATCGGTTGATCGATTGATCGATTGATCGATTGATCGATTGATCGATTGATCGACGAATCGATTAATCGATTAATCGACTGATCAGTTGATCAATTGATCGATTGATATCAATACTCCACTGATCCATTAATCTATTAATACGTCAATCCATCAATCCATCAATCCATTAATCCATTAATCCGTTGATTTGTTGATTCGTTGATTCGTTGATTCGTTGATTTGTTGATTCGTTGATTCGTTGATTCGTTGTTTTGTTGATTTGTTGATTTGTTGATTTGTTGATTCGTTGATTCGTTGGTTCGTTGATCCATTGATCCATTATTCTTTGATCCATTGATCAATTGATCAATTGATCCATTGATCCATTGATCCATTGATCCATTGATCCATTGATCCATTGATCCATTGATCCATTGATCCATTGATCCATTGATCCATTGATCCATTGATCCATTGATCCATTGATCCATTGATCCATTGATCATTGATATCAAAGAGTTTTGGTTTCAGTAAACAACTTGTTTTCAGAGACAAAAACGGGATTTCCCCAAAGCAGCTTTTGGTTCGTATCATCAGTTTATTAAACGTCATTTGAACCTTTAGATAAAGATACACATACATGTATTATGAATTACGAGCGTGTACATATGCGCTATAAAATTATGTGTGATTACATAAAGTGTTAGATAAAATTAACCAAATCAATAACACCAAAGCCTAGATTCAAAAATTTAAACACGATTGTTTGGCCGAACTCCAAACATTACCACCATCTAATATTCATTTGTGTCTATTATCACCATTTCGACAATTGTAAGTTAAAGATATACAAATGGATACATTTGATCCTGTAAGGATATTTCTATATTTGAACACAAACTATGTTGTATGAGAGCGTTGTGTTACAAGAGCAAGAGATGAAACACCAAGATAAAGGAATTACAAGCTTTATACATTATAATACTAACATCACCATCAATAATATAATTTACATATAGCAACCCCTTGGGTCAATTGAATCGAAAATATTTGTAGTAATCTCAGTATCATACATTCCAGATGATAATGAAGTAGAAATCATAAAGAGAACAAGCGTAATAGTCTTTAGACATGTCCGTAAATAAAATATATCTTTAATGATGCTAAAGGATTGATATGGCACAGTAATGATCATGTTCATTCAAATACAGTAATGAAGGCATAAAATACCTATATTTCTTGCATATGTCATGCGTCTTCATTGCATGAAGGGGTGATTTATTGTGTATGGATATAGCAATTAGTGTTTTGGTGGAGCAATTTTCAGAATTGCTCCACAGATATTCGTTTTCTGCTAATGTAGTTTCATAATACATACTGAATAATTAATTCGTGTGTACCTGACTAGCATTGGAATATTACCGAGTTCATTTGCAGAGGTGATTGGCGTTTTGCAGGGTACCACTTAAAAAATACATGATACCTCAGCTGATAGGGCGCCATTGTACATTTAAAGTGGACAGCATTGGGAGTATTGTAAAATTATCTGATTGAGTCGTCAATTCATCAACAGTCTGCTCATCTGCAGCTAAATTCAAATGACAAAAAATAATACGATATGGTGCTCTTTGAGGGTTCATTTTGCTTAGTTAACTAGTTCGGCTATTTTTGGGTCATTAAAGTCTGTGTTGATTAGTGGTGTCTTCACGTGGTTTAGTTTGTTACGGGTAAGTCTCCTGATGTACAATTCAGTTTAGCTCGGCTCTGCTCGGTTCGTTCAGGGTCGATTAAATCGCACCACCACCATACTAAGAAGCCGCCATTACACTAAGAGGGCGCACTTCAAGAATCGCGTGGCGTAACTGCAGATTGTTTTGTAACTGGCTGCGTGGGACGCTTGTTAGGAGTCTGCTGTGTACCTGACTAGCACTGGAATGTTACCGAGTTCATTTGCAGAGGTGATTGGCGTTTTGCAGGGTACCACTTAAAAAATACATGATACCTCAGCTGATAGGGCGCCATTGTACATTTAGAGTTGCAAGCATTGGGAGTATTGTAAAAATTATCTGATTAAGTCGTCAATTCATCAACAGCTAAATTTAAATGACAAAAAATAAGACGATCTGATGCTGGTACTTAAAATATCTTAACGCTGGTGAGCATTAATTAAATGAACTAAAATGATTTTACTATTAAAAGAGATTCGATGCTACCATATAGTAACTTCCGTATAAGGCCACAGCACCACACACACTGTCAATATCTTAGTCTAGCTTTGTGGGACCTAAATTACCTACACGTTCATGAGACGAAGTTATCGAAGTATAACTTTTTAAACTAAATTAGCTTTCCAATAGATTAAACTTAGCTGTATTTCATTACAAGAACCAGGAACTCTAGTTGTTCGAATCAAAATCTCATGAAGTAATTTACTTAAACATATATTACTGAATTATAGTAAATATGTGACCCGGCACAACGACATGAAGAATATCCCACCCAAACACTTTTCGAGTAAACAACACCTGAAGCTTAAGTATTTTCACAATTTGATTAAAAATAAAAATACAACAAATATTTTTTGGGAAAATTAAGTATAAGAGGATATTATAATTTGATATCATTTGAAAGCTAATAGTATACTCTTTCACATCATTAGAAAATCTCAAAATCTCAAAAGTGGGGGTTATTCCTCATTATGCTGTGCCGGGTCATATAGAGTAAACAAACTTAATGCGAGAATACGTATGACCATCACAATCCAATAAACGATGACAGATATTTATAATGTTACATTTAAAGTTTTTGTAGTGCTAAGTGGGTGTAAGGAAATTCATTCCAAATACCTAACGAACTTGAGATCCTTTAATAAATTCAAAACTTATTCATAGATACGCCTTTGATCATGATGACTTTTGGCCTAACCTCTCTAGTACCAAATGATTGTTTGTGAAAATGTCTAAAGTTTTACGAATGATTTTGATTTCAATGCGGAAATAAAGTGCATGAAGGAAGTTTATGCCTACCCATTGATCTATACTGTTATGGAAATGCTGTTATGAACATTTATTGTAATGCCCAACAGCTCGTTGATCATACAGTTTAATTCAGAGAGGTATTATAATTATATAACGAATGATAACCGTTGAAAAGAATCAAATCAGTAGTTATTCAAGCTTGTCTGCGTAGGCAGCAATTGTATTAACAATTATCTTCTCTTTTATAGCATACAATCAAATGATGTTGTGATTGGTTTTGGAAAAAAAATTAAGCAGGTTTTTTTAGATTTGAAGATTTTTAGCTTAACTATTGACTGCCTACCTTTGCAAGAAAACATATGATATCAAGCGAATACATTAGGGAATAGCAATTTGTTGGGATCTATGAAATTTAAGATTTGAATAGACAAATGAATGTTAAGATCTGGATTTAAACACATAATATCAGAGGGCACTGGTTTACATAACAGTTTACTATTATCCTAGATATTTTATATATAGTTTATATGTAGTCCCATTTGGGAAAATCCAAAATCAATCAATCGTTTTTTCACGTATTTTCATAGTCGCCCTCTTCAAGGAGTAACTAGTACCTTTCCACTGAGTCCAGACAATACCCAGAAGATAGCCAGCATTTTTATTTGGGTGATACACACCGGTTAACTGAACCCAGGAACATGCCTTGTACCACCAAGCTCCCTTGCGCTGCCTTGCGCAGTGGCCACTCAATGCATCATTATCTCGATCCTTGGTCGAGAATTTACGACCCCTATTATATCCAAAACCGTTACCTGCAGTGCTACGGGCATCGTATGCGCCAATGTTAAGAGCGTACGACTTCTGGGTGATTTTGAAATCATCGTATCTTGTCCATGCTTTTTTGCCTCCCCAATCCTCCAACTCAAAATACAATTCCCAAGTTCCAAGGAAATCATCCGACGTCAGAGTCACTAAGTTGTCATTGCCCAGCCAGAACTCACCCGACAGATCACCGAAGCCAGCCTGGTAGTCTGCCCAGTTACGGTAGAAGTTCACGCTTCCATCTTGCCGCCGTGTAACTACAGTCCAACCACCGCCATCCAGTGTCATATCGCAGAATACACGGATGCCTCCATCCGGGTTGCATCCGGGGTAGATGGTGTAGACGCCGCTTGAGTTGTATCCAGCATTAAAGAGCGTCTTGCAAGTGGCTCGATCATGGATGGAGGTGTTATCAGCCAACGATAACAAAGGCGTGTCTTTGTTTTTATCAAAGTACACACTTCTGATAGCTTTCCTCAGTTGTTTACAACTTGTAGATGTCATGTTATTCAATTCACATAGTTTCTTGTCGTCGTTAAAATTGAAGGACATACATCTTCGATCCATGCTGCAATCTCTCCCGCATCTGACACGAGAGGAAACGTTCATACTGGCGTATACATAACCGTGCAGTGCTCTATTTTCAGCCGCGTGAAAGACAAGTGAATGGTGGTTGAACCGATTCAAACACTCCTTGGTTGACAGGACCATTTGAAGATATGCAAGCAAGCATAACACCTCCACAGCAGCACTTGATATCGCCATTGTTGTCATAGATTTAGCATTTAATACTGACACAACAATGAATGGTAATGTCAGTTAGATTCGAAGATAGCATGCCGAGTATAATTGAACAATAATCCTTCTTTGGTAAGTGCAGTAGAATCGCAGTTTTTGAATGAGGAGTTGGGAGTGTGCCTCGGTGTGTGTCGATACCACGATATCGCACGATGAAGTGAGCGCGACACAGCCTCGCCCAGTTGTGCAGTGCAGTCAGCATCAAGGGAGTCGTGTGTTACTCTGAGTGGTTCGTGGATTCGATGACGTGCTGTCACCGTCACCACCACGGCCAATCATATGCCAATGCCATACACATCATTATACCTTACTTATTGTCAGTGATAGAGAAGGTATTTTCCGCAAATCATATTGAAAAGTAATCACGTGGAACTGAATGAATTTCTTCTCGTACTTCATCCGTGACTATAGGTGGGGGCAATTTGGAGGGTATCCAATTAAAATGCAGGGAAGCTGAATGGAAAGACGTTTAGAGTGGTCATTACTGTGGGTATCGTGCGATTTAATAATTGATTCGTCAGCGCCCACGCCACTAAAAAGATCATTACCTTGGCCTTCAAATTAATCGCTTCCTTCATAAGGTCAGTCGTAGTTAATCATGCGAATACAGGGCCTACCACCAATCAAGCCAGCATCTACGTTCATCATCATAAAATGGCGAACCGTTTGAATCTCGAAATGATAGTAATATTATAAGCAGCCACGAGGCGTTACATTGCATCGCGTTTGTAGGGCTAGAATCTTTCGACAACGAACAAAACAAACTCAAACTAGAAATTTATGTCTGTTGGCAAACAGAACATAACGCTTTTCCGCATCTGGTTCTCTTAAAAAAAAAAAATTGATGAAAAAAAAAATTGACATCAACGGGATTCGAACCCGTAACCTCCATTCCTAACACAATACGCACGTGCATATTTTGTGCACAAAGTGTATGGGACCTCATTATAATTTTCAAAAAATCATAATAATTCTGAACAATGATCGATTGCTTCCAAACTCAGGATTATGAATGTCTAGCACAATAGCTACCTGCACACCAAATTTCGAGACGATTGATCTTTGGCAAATATGTGTTTTTAAAACACGCATTTTGATGACGTCACGATTGCGTCATGGCATTTTGGCCCCGGAGGGTGTTTCTAAACTACATCCCCAATAGATATAAGCGAAAAAATGAAAAAAATCTTGCTCTGTTGGCCAAATATGCTCAATTGAATGTTAAAAACTTAAAAGTTTATGACCTCATTAATATTCATGAGATGACGTCACGATCAAATGAGGGCCATTTTTGGATACACCTTTTCCCAACTTAGATATAGTGCAAACTTGAAACAAAACGAAATTGCCTTTTTGCTTTTATTGCAGTTTGAAATTTGCACCTTTAAAGCGCTGTCACGTGACACGTGGTGACGTCATGAAGTTTTAAAGACAACTGTGCACAACTTCAGCAAGGGCTCTATGCATTTGTCAAGTTTGGAAAAAATCAAAGTTTGTTCAATGGCAAAAGTGCCCTCCGAAAAAACCCTGTGCTTTGTCTATGGGAAAATTCCGACCAGAAAAAGAAGAAAAAGAAAAATCTTAACAAAAGCAATAGCTTTTCCGCTTCGCGCGAAAAAGCTAAAAATCTTAACAACAACAATAGCTTTTTCGCTTCGCGCGAAAAAGCTAATGATGTACGTCCAATACCTTAACCCTGGTAGGGTTGGGAGTCCAACAACTGCATATCAATTGCGCGTGCTGCGTTAGCTTTCGTGGAAACCCATCACATTCGTTCGGGCCGTATCACTAGTAGGTTGTGACATTTATGAGATCGCAAATTTGGTTTGTGCAATTCCTGATTTCCAAATGTTGGGATTATCACCTTTTTGTTTGGATGCCGAGACGGCGTGGGACCATGTGAATGAGCAAGATAAATGAGGAGCCGCCCATTGAGCGGTAAATTTGCGGGCAGGAAGGGATGGAATATCGGAGACGTATACGTTTGGGGTGGCGAGGACCCCTTAACTCTCCCTTGGTGAGCCAATTGGTGCAACTACCCCTGCCAACATCAATCGAGTGAATTCGAGTGAATTCATTCACATTTGATGTATCAGTGGAGCGTTATTTCATGACCTTGTCTTTTGATTCCTGTTGTACACTAAGTCTTGATACATTGGGAAATTGTTGCATTTCGATGTGAGTAAAAAGGCCCAGATCACATTCAACTTCGGCTGTTAGGATACCTGTCTCGTTGCTGTTTTTAGTTCGTCTGATTTGGTCAGACCTTGGAGACATTGAAGAACACGCCCATTACTCGGTTGACAGCAACGAGCGTTGGCGATTGTATTTGGCGGGAGAAAAACTGGCAGTTCGGAATGCGCCAACAACTTCATATCCAGGTCATTGGCTTTCGTTTTTTCGGGTTTTTTTTGGGGGGGGTTAACATGGCTATGTGATTTTCTGTCCCATGATGGCGTTTGTGGTAAAAAAGGGAGCCTTTTTAGAACGCATTCTCGAATCAGCGCTTTTTCGCGGTCGATCAATCCCCGCGGTAGCTGAGTTGCTTCGCATGCAACCATGATTCAACCGAGCAGGGTGCTTTAAAGGTGCTCCGTTGTCTGTCATTAGACCACGGAAACCAATTGCAAAGGTCAAAATGACCAATGGCACCTCACCGTTTATAATCTCATTTCTAACCACTCACCACACGGTCCCAGTGTGTACTACAATTGGGATTTGCAGTGTCTTTGTTGCACAGTATTTCTTCAGCAGGCTGGTATTTAACATTATTGGCTTGCTCATGGCGGACATGTGGCGGCATTCATAACACACATGTCTGCCATGGACAGGGGTTCTTCAATGACCTCCCATTATCCAGCAGTGGCTTTGTGTTCAGGGTCAATAGCTGGCCTGATAACCTTTGGCAATCTGAAAATTGGTTGAATCAAAAAACTTAAGGCCGCCGCACCCGAGAGGTATCTGCTGAGCAAAAATTATCTCGAGGCCGTTAGCTCAGCAGGTAGATCTCGTGTGCGCTGAACGTTTGGTGAAATTTCTGCCTCAAGTGGCCGTGAGACCAATATTTCTCTTGTTTGATTTTTTTCGCCTCTCGTGGATTAAAACTCATCGTGTACGGTGACTTGAGCTACGTGCTGAGCACAACATTTTTGGAAGCTATCACGTGAACAGAGCATGCGCTTCCATTGGCCAGTTGTGATTTTTGTGCTCGGCACGTAGCTCAAGTCACCGCACACGATGAGTTTTCAATCCATGAGAGGCAATCAAAATCAAACAGGATAGATATTGGTCTCACGGCCTCTTGAGGCCGAAATCTCACCAAAAGTTCAGCGCACACTGTGAGCTACGTGCTCAGCTAACGACCTCGAGATAATTTTTGCTCAGCAGATGGCTCTCGTGTGCGGCGGCCTTTTGAGAAGGCTACCACAGACAGCGCCGCATGCCTGATACCAGACTTCTGGTCACTCTGAAGTGCTGGGATAAACAAAGCCTTAGGCCCATGTACGGCATGGAGTCATTGAGTCACTGAGTCATTCCTGGAATGCTGTCCGGCTCATCACTCACCAACCTCTCCTGTCACAACACACAAAGGCGGCCTTTGAAGAGAGTGTACCAATGGCTTAAGACTGACGAGCGTATGATCTCCTTCATGGCAGCTGTCAAATTTCTACAAAAATTGCAGTTGTATGGAAAAAATATGAAGCAATATCGCCATGAAAAGTAAATGGAGCTTGAGGACTTTACACTGTAAGTGCTTATTAAACAATTATGGGAGTAACTGACAAGGAACTCTGGGTTAAACAATTGAAATATGGCAGATAAAACTTTGACTAAACCAGGACTTGAAAGGACTGGAGATTTCAGGTGGTGAGATGGCTGGTACTCAAAATTACAGGCCTGGTACTGGAGTTCAGTTGCAGTCTTTTTTTGGTAATTCCTTTCCCAATTGTAGGCGCTTATGTTAAAAATTGGAAGAAAGGTTGGCATAGGTATATCTGTTTGTTCTTATCGATATCCCTTCAGTATTGGCAACAATGTCTAAGAGCCGTTAGAGCTACTTAATTCGTTATTTGTTTTAATGAATTTCTTTGACCTTTCTTTGAGAAAGGTCCTGCTAGGATCGAAACGTCAGGCCCACTAAATTTTTGAGATTTGCATTTTGGTATTTTAAGTCAGTAAGCAGTTTGCAACATTTTTGTATATTGCTTTGAGTTTCTTAATAAAGAAACCCCTTCATTTTTATTGTGTTAAACCAGGAGTCTATAAGCCTAGATAGTTGTTTTAGACCATCGGACAACAATTTAAGAGACGTTGGGTGGTTCTGTTGGATGATTAGACCATTGGATTGTTTGTGTGTGAGATATGTGGTTAGTTGGTTGTATGTTCGGTTAATTGCAGTTCTGTTAATCTGGTTACTGAACATTGACGGCTACAAAGCATTGCATTTATTTTACATACGGTCCTAATATACTGTCTCACAAATAAACGGATTCCCAACTGCAACCTTGCCGCAGGAATTAGAGAGATCACCGACTTCACAACCATCGGCACTGTATTCAATTGCATTGGATGAGTACTCCAAGCTGTTGTCTCCGCCTCTCCACAAAGTTAGACCTGAAATGATAACGATTAGACATGCATTGGTAGGTCATATCTTTCTACTAGTCAAAAAGAATATCTTTGAATTACAAATGTGTTGGCGATAGTAACAACTTCAAGCTTCGTAATTGATCATTATCAAAGTAATAGGATGTATCGTTGAGAATATGTTTCCAATCAGGCAATCATTGGAGATCTTATTTCGAATTAAAAGCAATTGATTTACCTGCCCAATTGTTGATCCCGATGAAAGCGAAGTCCCCTATTGAAGAAAAATGTCAGGAATGAGTTCAAAATGTATTGTTACGATAATATATGAGAACTATTGCATTATAATAACATGTTTATATCTGCCGTTTCGAACGCCAACTTGTAAATGCAACATTCTGCTCGTTCTGTTGGTAGATTTGACAATCATTGACCGGTTTAAATATCACTCATACCGACGTGGAGGCATATAAACTAGGCATATCAAGAAGTGTATATAATTAGCAATGGGACTCCCTACACCTGTCTGAGGAGTGCCTAGACTCCCAAGCAATGATTCCTTGCCCAGTAGGATTTATTCATCACCAGAGGCATATCAAGGCCATTTTGTGGTGGCTAGCCAAACAAAATCTTACATATCTGGTAATAGCTGGCTGGACCAGACCACCTGAATAGTTCATTGATGTGGGCTGCCAGACCGGCCCCGGGTTATTTCATGCCTGCCACACACTCCAATTTGATCCTCTGAAAGTCTATTAATAAAGGGAGGCATTCTGTGTGACCTTAATGTCAAACAAGGGAAAACGTGTGAATAAACAGCTATTTGTTATCCCTGGGCCGAGGTCAGATTATCCTGGCTATTCTAACATGAAAAAGAATTGTTTTCTTTTTGTGATTTGGTTAATATTTTTGAGGCATTGCAGTGCCGACCTCGTAAGACCAAGGGTTTTAACCCTGGACAGGGCCCGACATTTTTCAGCACAACGAAAGCGGCTTGGGATTACAGTCCCATTATGATTGACTTCGGAATGTGGATGAATAACTTCCTTGATTTCATTTTCTAACTTTATACTAATCGTAGGAGACGTCCATTGTATTTATTACATTCAAACAAATATATGTACATTTATTAGTTTGTTATTCGCCCAATATAATAGACCGAAGTATTTCACATTCATTTTTTTCCTCTCGCCCATCAAGATATATATACCTTGATAGATATGCATTGGCGCACTCCGGAATTCGTACGGGGACTGTGCAAAGCACGTCACAACAGCGCCGTCAAGGTTTTCTGATGGTATCACGAGAGTTGAGTGAACTACACATCTGGTGATGTTGGTGGTGTCGATTGTGTACCACATGCCGTCATTTGGGTCCAGGCTCTCCCAGGTGTTGTTGCCTTGGTGGAGAATGCCCCAGCCGATGGACACGGCTTGAGCAGTGCACTCGTACCGCACACCACCGTTGGTCTTGTCTCGAGACGCGTTAAATGCCACCACTTTGAAATCTGCGATCAATATCAGAGAGTGGATAGTGGGAATTCAGTTAAGACAGTTCGTTTGCAATGAGTTTTCACATCGGGGACCACTACAATACATTCCGCAGCTTGGAAACATTTCCCACTGTTTTACATCAACAAGCTTGTAAATATTGATGGAATAGTTGAGATAGGAATGGAGCAGGGCATTTAGTAATTACAATTTTGGGGCATAATAGATAGCTGCCTGAGAGGTACGGACGTTGCGAAAAGTAGATTGCAGGAGTACGGTTGCTTAAAAATAGGATATTTTAACAAAGGCGTTAAGTGCAGCTAATAAGAACTGTCTCAGAAAATTCTAAAGAGATACATTTACATGTAACTTAAACATCATATCCTTGCTTTCAGACAGTAACTATCGTCATTTCATAATTTCATAATGACTTCAGTCCAAGGGATCCATTGACACTTTGAAACCCTTGAATAATTGCTTATTATAAAAGTAGACGTAATGTCCACATCATTTTCAATAATAATCGCAATGGTATTACCAACTCCTCTGCTCTGCGCGAGTAGTTGGTACCCCCGTCGCATCAGAGAACCTATTGAGATTTACAGGCACAACACTGTCCCCTAGGACAAGGAGTTCTTACTACTCTCCCTTTGATAAAGGTCCTGCTGGGATCGAAACGTCAGGCCCATTTATTCAGATTTGCATTTTGGAAAATGTAGTAAGAGCGATCTGTGTTGTTAGAATTCACAGTGAATGTTTTCAAGAGTCCCGATAGTGGTACGTAAAGATGGCTGGTTGAGTCGTTTTTCAGGATAGATATTAGTTGCGTTGTGAGGCATGAGGGGAACTTACCAGTCACGCCACAAGCGTAGAGATTCTTTATCTGCGTTTGCGTCAGATGGGCGTCGAATACCATCAGGTCGCTGAAGGCTGCGGAAACTCCGTACGTGCTGGCCAATAACCAGCTGCCTTTCCTATTGGTATGGCCGATGAATAAACGTGTGTAGCGGTCTCCATGGTCAGTGGGGGACTCGCTCCTGTGATAATCGTATTCAACCAGTTCCCCATTGACGTACATATTTACATCAGCGGAACCCGAGTCTGGGTGGAAATGCACGGTGAACACCATGTGGAACCATTCGTCTGATGGTAACTTGGCGCTGTTGTACCCCCAATGGCCCCAGTAATAACTAACCTTTATCCTTATTTCAAAAATATCATTCTGGCTGTTAAACATGAGGTGTATCCCCCTTGCATAGATGGTCTGTCCCCCTATACTGATGTATGTCTGTTTGACGTTGGTTGAGCGTGGGACGTCACTTTTCAGCCAAATGGACCAGGAGACGCTGCCTGACTCACACTGCTCGGGGTCGGAGACGCAACCCCCGACGAAGTTCCCCAGATCCAGATAGGAGCCCTTTTCGATGTGCACGCCGCAGGGGCGGGCGGTGCCGTCGGGACCCGGGACTAGGGTAACATTAACATAAGTCACATCGCTCATGATGGTATACTGCTCGCTAATAGCCGGCTTGCCCTTGCATAAACCACTGCTATTCTTTGAGCCAAGTGATCTATGGAGAATCGGTGTGAAGGCCAATGCACCTGAAAAATCAAATATAAATAAGATGACAATGAGTCGGATCGTTCGATTCAATCATGTGTTTACGATGGTCCTGTGCTTATCTAGCCATTATTTTGGTTAGGCTTGATCTTTAGACAAAACCCGAAAACCAAAACCGTTAACTTGCACTCAAATTTAAAAATGAAGAAGTTTCGTAACAATTGATAGATTGAGGGGATTGACACTCGGGCCAAAAAATGACCCTACGTTTCATTTGGTGAAGAGCCATGACGGACGTCTTACAGTTGGCGTTGCATTGAACATACATTTAGGAAGACTTGTATTCGAGTTACAAAATATCGAGTCACAAAATATCGAGTCACAAGATATCGAGTCACAAAATATCGAGTCACAAAATATCGAGTCACAAAATATCGAGTCACAAAATATCGAGTCACAAAATATCGAGTCACAAACTATCGAGTCACAAAATATCGAGTCAAAAAATATCGAGTCACAAAATATCAAGTCACAAAATATCAAGTCACAAAATATCGAGTCACAAAATATCAAGTCACAAAATATCGAGTCAGATTGCCCGAGCCACGAGTGAGGAGCGCACATCACATTCCAACGATATACCCGAAAAACACCTCCCAATTCCGAATAATTTGTTGTCACGACTCGAGTCCGAGTCTTTCCTTTTGCATGATTCGAGTCACTGTGTAATTATGACTCGAGTCCCAATCATCTGTGTGTGTTTTACTCATGTCATTGCGATTTGAGTAGGACTCATTTCTTTTTGAACTGATTCGAGTCTGAATTACTTGCTGGCATGAGTGGAGTCTATGCAGGTCATTTGTTGCAATGACTCGAGTCAGTTGCGTTGGTTGACGTGACTCGATTCCGTGTCCATGTCAGAAATAGACCTAGTCGGACGCTGGCAAGCATATTTGTCACGAGATATACATGGTTTTTACTTTGTCCAATGAACTTGCACTGCTTAGGATTGGAAGCATTGGACTATTGAGCCTCCTGAAACGATGGTAGTTTATTTTGCTTCCCTTGTATGCCATACATTTTCTGGGTTTTGTTCGAACTCAAAATGAACGTGTGGGAGACGAAAATGAGCGAGTGTATATATTTAAATGGAATCTCAAAATACTTGGAATCTCAGTTAGTAAGCTAGAAGTTCGTGTGGCAATAAATTCAAGGTCAATCAACTGAAAACTATAGCCAGGATGTACAACGATGCTTAGCGATGAAGGACATTACGGGGATCAATTTGGCTTGGATGACTGTTTGATCTTTTTCGCACCATCGCTCGTGTGAAATGAGCTTTTCAGCCCTTGCTTGCTCTCAACACTACGTTTCCGCGGTGACATCATTATCAAGCCAGCAGATAAAGGGTCAGCCGTAGTATTCATGTATCACCAAAAATACATTGATGAAGCCAATCGCCAACTAAACAATCCCCAGTATTATAATGGCCTGGACTCTAACCCAAAGCAAATTCAGGAAGTTTTGGATGACATGCGGTCACGTGATTGAGCAAAAAAGCTCACAGTTTTATATCACCGATCAAATGTAGAACTGCCAGATTCTACCTTCTCACGAAAATTAACAAGACCAACAACCCAGGCAGACCCATCATCTCTGGCAATGGTTCACCTACGGAACACATCTCTTTTCATTGACTGTTTTCTAGGCCCTTCATTCCCAAAATTCCCTCATACGACCATGACACTCCCGACTTTCTGCGAAAGTTGGAAAGTGTCAAGGATAAATTTCCGACCACTGCTATAAGTAGTTCCCTTGACGTTTCCTCTCTGTACACAAACATCCCCCAGGAGGAAGGTATTCAAGCTTGCTCCTCGGCTCTGGCCAAATAAAAACAGTCTTCTCCCCACCTCTGACATAACTTCCCACATGAGGTTAGTGCTGGCCAAGAACAGTTTCTCCTTTCTTGGCAAGCACTATCTCCAAGTGCATGGCACTGCCCTGGGCACGCGCATGTCTCCTTCCTTTTCTTGCCTCTTCATGGGTGACCTTCAGGAACGCATGCTCAGTGAGACTCTATGCCATTCCTGGAGTTGGTGGAGATACATAGATGACGTGTTTTTTCATTTGAACTAGGGACGGTAGCAGCTTTAATGACTTCTTTGACAACAATTCCTTCCACAGCACAATCAAAATAACATGGGATCACTCTCTGCAGCAGATGTCACCCTCCGGAAAGACCTGAACACACTTACTACCGACTTGTGTAATAAGCCTACCGACTCTCATCAATATCTTCATGTCCTCAGTTGTACCCCGACACTGTAAGACTGGTATAGCTTACAGCCAGGCCCTCAGATTGAGGCGCATATGTCCCAATGAGTCTGACTTTCGCCGCCATACACGTGTATTGGCCAGTAACCTGGTTGCTATAGAAGCTATAGTTCCCGCCAAGTGAAGAACTCCATTGCTAAAGTCTATTCCATTCCCAGAAGTTCGGCACTAAAACAAAAGCCACCAGGTGCCAATGACAGTCCCAAGTTTCTCTTAGTTACTTTATACCACCCTTCTCTTCCTCCTCTCAGGAAGATAACTAAGGAAAACCACCATATTCGCCACACTTCAGATCGTCTGGTTGATGCCATTCCAAATTCGCCTGTTTTGGCTTTCAGTCGCCTCCGTAACCTGCCTGATTTAATTGTCCGAGCAGAGATTCCCCCTTTGGACATTTCACCTGCATTGGTTGCAAGACACATGTCAAGGAAATATACTTTTTCAATGGGAATTCTTTTTGAACCGCCCACACGACCTATGGCTCTATCACTACTTCAAACTCATATCTTGTCCAGTTTTTAATGTTCACTATGTTGGCGAGACCAAAAACACCCTCGAAAACGTATATATGGCCATAGGTCTACAATCAAAACTGGTCAAATGTACACCTGATCATTGACTATCAGATTTGAGTGTACTGGCATAGAATCCCTTGGTCACCGTAGTAATGCTGTCCGGCTTAGCCGTGAGAAAACGTGGATGAAGCATATTTGGATTAATCAAACAAATGGTGTCAACATCCAGGAGGGTAATGGCTATCATCAACAGCCTGCTTAATTTCACGGAAGAATTATTCGGCAAATTCTGTTGGCAACTCATGTAATTTACTTCTTGATATTTAAATACTAATTTGTCCTCTGATGTCACCGGTGGAATTGTATTAGTTACAAATCACCGACCTATTATACGCATGCGTAAACATATCACTCTGAGTTCAATACTACAGACTTGTTTGTAGATATCCAGTCCATCCAAGTAAGTCAATATTTCAAGTTTTCTGAATTAAAGCGAGAGCTTGGTCCTTGGACATATATGACATTTAATGTTCGCATACTTCTGGCTAGGGAAGATTAGTTCACTATTTGGAAATGTCAATATGTAAGGATTGGATAGCTCATATATCAAGATACATGTAGATGTAATACAAAAAAGCAAACAAATTACGTTCTAATATACGAACAAATCTGGGTAAGCCTGACTACCTACATGTACACATGATTCCTTACCGTATACAGCAGGTATTGATTACATGTTTGTAACTGACGGTTCATTTATGCAAATGACTACATTATTTTAGAATTTCGCCGTTGAATAAATGGACAGCTTAGATGGTACGAGCTCCGGAACTAAAAACCCTAGGTCTCGAGTTCAAGCCCTGGTGCAGTTAGGTTTTGAACGCGACATTTGCAATTGTTTAAAATCACCTGATCGGTTTGGAATACCTTATTTGTTTTTCAAAACGCTATATGCAATTTGTACGCTCCCTGATCCACTACAACAACGAAAATAACGATTAGAAATCACACAGAGATGAAAAGGCAGAATGTTGGTGCACTCACTCTTCGCGTCGGTGGCATCCAGCCAGGCATGGTGTGTGGTCTCGAGGTAGGCCGGCGAAGCAGACGCGACTATGGCGTCGATGTACCGCACCAGGGATCTCAGCTCGTCCGCCGTGCCGACGCGAGCCAGGCCGGCCGGGGCGCAGTGGCGGGTGAACCGCCGGCAGTGCAC
This sequence comes from Luidia sarsii, assembly GCA_949987565.1. NCBI lineage: Eukaryota > Metazoa > Echinodermata > Asteroidea > Paxillosida > Luidiidae > Luidia > Luidia sarsii. The sequence continues at coordinate 6,832,015 of OX465122.1, forward strand.
GCTGGCGTTCGCGTAAGGCTTGGCCTCGGAGAAGTGGCGGTAGCGCCTGCTACCACTCTTAAACCACTGGAAAGTGCACGACGGGCACGTCCCTAGCGCTAAAACCGCCAGAGTTGGCACGACTAAGACAAGCATCAAAACTCTGTCATCCATTATTGCATCTACCACTATACAAATCAGCCTCGAATTCCACAGCTAGAATACACGAATAAAATGTGCCACCCAAAGCAGAAACGACGATGTTAGCAAGTAACAGCTCGGGGTTTATGTGTGCAACTCGTCAGAATCAGTACGGTACTACTGTATCGTTTGCCAGACGACAACGGGCGAGTCTATATTTACTTCTTGATATCATTGCGGGCTTCGATCGATATGTGTTCACATGTGCTCACACCTGTATACCAAGTATCTTGAAAGGCGCACAACAAATAATTTAGGTAACCCTCTGTAACAAGTCAGATCCTCACTTTGTAACAAATTGTTAATAGTCATTTTTCAGGTTATAACCCAAATCTTTCAAAAGTAGTTTAAAGAATTGACAAACTATAACTGAATATATTTTTATTATGATTCAAAAATTCAAAAGGTCAGGTGGTAACAAATTTGAATTATTGGATCCCAATTCCCTAGCCTACAGCGTTTAATTATGCGGGCTTGTCCACAAAGCCTACGAAAAACGTACAAGTTAGGTTTGCCGGCGTGTTAATGAGCGACTTAAAAAGAAATATCGAGGTGTACGTCACAGACCTCATAGTGGTATGACCATGGGAAGTACTAGCGTACCATTGTCATGACTGGCAACACAAGCACGGGATAACACCGAGCTGGAACTTGGAGTTGATGGAGCCTTTCGGATGGGAACAGCGACACAATTTCCCCTCAACCTTTTCCTGAATCCATGTTCCTTCAGTCCAATGCTGGACTCGTCAACGGGATCGTCTACATTTTCAAATCTGTGACAACGGGGAAACAATGAAATCCGCTCTATTTATGTTGACGAACCTCGTCCAAGCGGAGACATCAAGATCATGAAATAAGCGGTTCTGGTTGCATTATTATCCATGTTGTTATGTACTTGATGTTTTACTGGCAGACTAGGAAGAAATCCAGTTATTTCGAAGTCTTTAAGACTTGTTATTTCTTTGTGTATTTTTTTATTCAAACAAAATACAACAGGTGTTCACAAAGACTTATCCCGAGGAACATCATACCATTATAAAGGCACACCAAGTGTACACGTCGTCTTTCCTTGAAAAACGCGCTAATTTGATTCATTGAACGCACACAAGCCTCCTTCTTGCAACCTTGCCTTCCCGGTGGTCGTTAAATCATTCCACCCACACACCACAGACGAACAAGGGAACCGTATTCACGGTCTGTACTCCACTACACAATTACCATGCATAGATACATGGCTGTTCATTGAAATGATTAATGATATATTTGTATAATTGATCAGAGAAACACAAATTGTACTGCTAAGATACGGTCAGCATGATATCGTTTCTGCACAAATTGTGTATGAAACGAATGTTTATTGCAATGAATACATCTAGCATTTTTAAAGTTAAGTGGGTGCTTTTACTTGTAGGCACGATTCATTTAAGCCTTTTTTATGGTATGTTTCATCATTTATGGGAGTTTTATCATTTATGGGATTAATATTCAGTATAAATATACAACGTGTTTTAAAGATTTTTGATTGTGAACATCTTATATATAATATATTACTCATTGGACGTACAGATACATTCTCCTTGCCACCTGGCCTTCGTATTTTTTTTCAAACAAGTGAACCATATCGACAGTCTTTACTTCACTACACAATTTCGATGCATGGACGCATGGGCGTGTATTGAGGTGGTTAATTGTGTGTTCGTTAGAGAAACACAAACTGTACTGGTAAAGCATGACCAGCGTGCCACTCTTCTACTCCTGATATTAATTGCCAGCAAACTATCGATCCTGCATCGTAAAGTAAACAACTGGCTTGATGGGTGATGATTAAATGGTTGTTTGGATTGTTCTTATATACATGTAGTTTCTACAACAGATGAAGATAACGACTGGTCCAAGTAAAATTGTGCAGAAAACCGTGAATGGGGTTCCGTGGCATGATGAGTTTGTATTTCTAAGAATAATCAATTTTGCAGAAAACCTTGCAAGGGGTTACGTAGCTCGATGTCTGTGCATTTATACATTAAACATATATAGCAATGTATTATTTAAAAAATATAGCAACGCTTTGGGGCTTGAATTGTTACCACTAAAAAGCGAAGTAATATTCTTTTAACATTTCCCAATGAAAGTTAAAGAATTGTGAATCTTGGTGGGGCGTGCAAGAATCTAACTCCATGCGTTTGAAAATACGTTAAAACAGTGCTGAACAACGCTGCATATTGAAAGCATAAGGTTCGGGCAAAACAGGCACGTTGCTGCGAAAAGAAATGGTTGACATTCCATTCACATGTATCCGTCACAGTTAGTACAAACTACTTCGTGTTTTTTATATATCAAATTATGTCCCTGTATGTGTCTCATGGTTTTTCTAAATTATTTCGCTCGGTTGTCTCATATTCAGCTTCAATAGGTTTGCCTCTCCATATTCTTTATCCTTAGCATAAAGGTGGTACACTATGACTTTATTCTCTTTTTAGAGGGTCTCGTTTCCCACTTTCGTAATACAAACAAGGACTGGGCTACCATGTGTGCAATGCTCCTATCGCATATTGTGTCTCAACAAGACTTCAGGGTCACGCCATCGTTCGCTGACAGCCATCTTATCATACCAGGGATTTTTATTGTTCTCACATATGTTCCTCTACAAGCGTAGGGGTTTGAATCAAGGGACCACCAATAGCAAATTACCGCAAATTATGCCCTGTGCTATTAATAGCTTTTCTAATATCATGACAGTTTGCTACTTTTTTCAATTTTGTTTCATGAACATCCGAAAAAGGGATAATTATTGATAACTAGTTTGTAATGTTTTTTTTTATTCATAGTAGAAAGACTCAACGCCAGCACATTTAAATGACTTGTTATACAGCTCCCACAATATGAATGAATTTTACTTGACATACATTGGTAAAATTCAAAAGGGCACATTCGTGAATTACTTTCAACACTTGTCTCTCATTGAAAGCAATAAACATGATTTACTTCTTAGGTTCCAGGAAGTTTACTTTGAATATTAAAGATCGTCATTGTTGCTGGTGTGCGAGAACAATTTCACCAGTCGTACTAGTAGTAACTTGTTGTAGATGTATGGGAATGGAAACGAGGTAGAAGCATGACTCTAAGTTTGAATTGGTAAATGGCTTTCTGCTGATGCCTTACATTGACATTACTTTAAACATACACTTAAGAAGATGTATTCGATTCATATAATACTGTGACGCAATGATCTGTGAATCGTAAGCAAGGTTAGACACTGGTGCGTGGACAACTATAGAGGGCGCGGTTTCCGTGCGCTGTAGGTAAGGTGCGATTAGGTGGCGCGGGGCGTCGGAACTTCAGTTGCAGCTTGGACGTCGTCGAGGAAGGACGGACGTGGATAGCCAGTGCCGTGCAAACTCAGGTAACGGGAGGCTACTGTGTGCGCTACCTCGTCTCGAGCCTGGGCCACTGTGGGGAATGCTCGAGTGGGACCGCGGTGGGATACCGGGAAGGAAGCTTGGGATTAGTTTCCATGGTCCGTGCAGGGGAGGGTTAGGCGATACTTACCTTGAAACCCCGGGATGAGGCACACGCGAGGCTTGGAGGCTATTTCTGGGGGTTAGACCGGCACCAGCTACGGTTTAATGGTTACCGACTTAACTGGAGAGGGTAATTGATGGCTAGATTGGACGAATGTGATACACAAGGGAAAAAAAAATCATCTAGGAGGCTACATCTAAACCTCTTGTGCTCTGATATTTTTGTCCTGTCCGTGGTCTGTTTGTCTGTCCCTGCGGAGGTTCGTCGAGGGTACAGTTGGAGCCCTGCGCATTCGACGGTACATTCCCGTCAAACGGGCCTACTCCACCGCGCTTGGGTTACCTGGAGGAGTACCACACTCATTGGGTGACCGCCGGGGGAATAAGTCGTCCGGGGCAAGTGGTAAATCCGTCACAATACCATTATCGTTGTTGTAGATTACTTCTGTAAATTGCATGTTATGATCAACGGAGTGGTAATGTATTGCAATAAACATTCACAATGTCCATAACAGTATAGGCCCATAGATAGGTAGGCCCGCACTTCTTCAATGAATTCAGAAATTTATCTTCGCATTCAAATCAAAATCAGTCGTGCAACTTTTGAATATTTCTCAAACAATTATGTGGTACTACACAAGTTAAGACAAAAAGTCACGATGATCATAAGCGTTTTACGGTATACTTTTGGAATTTATGAAAGGGTTTCACGTCGATTAGCTAGACGTGTATATATTTTAGATTGTACAAAGCAAAACTGATACTGGCAGTGTGGTGCAAATGAACACAGTAATATTGCAATGCTACGTCTATGAGTCGGATACCCAAGAATGAATAAAGAGAAGAAATTAATTAAGTTCCATGCACTCTTTTATCATTACGTCAATTGCAAAAACATTTACTATAGCGTAAAGCATTTATATCTGGAGCACTTTTGAAAACACTAACTGCTATATCCGTAGACTATAAAACACCTCTGTGTAGGCCACATACAATAAAGACGCAGGTCAGATTTAAGGGATACAGTAATTTATATTTTGTGCCTTCATAACTCCATGAATTAGAATTCGCTATCGATGCAATGTAACAAGAATGAAGCAAATGAAGCAGTTTTATTGTACAAATATTCATTTTGTGTAATTTTTATTTGTAATTATATGAACATCATCATTCCTGTGCCATAGCAACCATTTAGCGTTATAATTGATATATTCTATTTACGGACTGAGTGAGTCATTACGCTTCTTTTTCAACTACCTTACGGTAATATTTTAGAATTCATTATGGCATTTACTTATTTTTTATCTGGACTGTATGATATTGAGATTACTACAAATCTTCAGAATGCAATTGACTCAGGACAGCGTTGATATATGTAAAAAATCATATTGATGACGATGTCAGAATTATACTGTGAAGAGCTGAGAGTAAAGTCTTAAAAACCGGAAGTTCAGAGTTGCACATTGCTAAGCTTTGTTGTAAAAGTAGTGATGAAATTTATGTAACATTTGATCTAATCAGACCTTCTTTTATCGTGAATATGTAAATGCTCGTAATTTGTGATAGATGTATGTATCAATATGAAAAGGTTCAAATGACGTTGAATAAACTGATGATATGAACCCAACGCTGCTTCGCGAAAAATCATTGATTGCCTCTTGAAACAGGAAATTCTTTATGGAAAGTCGAACTTTTTATATACGATCAATCGATCAATCGATCAATCGATCAATCGATCAATCGATCAATCGATCAATCGATCAATCGATCAATCGATCAATCGATCAATCGATCAATCGATCAATCGATCAATCGATCAATCGATCAATCGATCAATCGATCAATCGATCAATCGATCAATCGATCAATCGATCAATCGATCAATCGATCAATCGATCAATCGATCAATCGATCAATCGATCAATCGATCAATCGATCAATCGATCAATCGATCAATCGATCAATCGATCAATCGATCAATCGATCAATCGATCAATTTATTAATCGGTCAATCGTTCATTGATAATCATGCATGCAAGCAAACAAACAAACAAGTAAAGCCATCTAGCTCTTCATACAGGCAGCAACCACTTTAGCTTTCCAACGAGCCAGCCAACCAGCCCGCCTGCAAGCCAGTTAGCGAACCACGTAGTCTAGCAGCAAGCAAGTCACACAACTAGACAACAACCTAGTATGAACACTGGTTTGAAGTCTGCCATAGTAAAAACTTATGGCCACTACGTAGTAATTTGACTAGTTATGGCAATATCCACACATTGACGGAACTTCCTTATTGGTATTCTCTCAGAAAATTAAGGCTCTCATATTGCATATCTATGGAAGCGTCGCGAGGCTGCCTGTAAGAGAACATTCTGCAATCCCGCCACGCGAGTCATGAAGTGCGCCCTCTGTAGCTTTGTATGTTTTCTAGTAAGATGGTGGCGCTATTTAATCGGCCCTGAACGAACAGAGCAGAGCCGAGCCAGACCAATGTACAGCAAGAGACTTACCCGAATCAAAATAAACCGAACCAAGACAACATCAATCAACAGAGACTTTAATAACCAAACATAGTCGTAGTAACCCGAAAAAAGCAAATCTTAAACTGAACATTTCCTTTAAAAGTCAGCGGGGTCGATTTGAAACGAATCGCATTAAATTGTTGGGCATTCCTTGTCCACATCGAGTGGTGAATTCTCTTTTTCTCATGTTTTCACACATTAGGAAGGCATGGCATTTCGATCTTAGCAGGAATTTCTCAAAGGCAGAATAAAATGGACAAAATAAATTGCGCGGAAGATTAACTGGGATGTGGATGACAGACAGAGGGCAAAGGAGAAATTTGGTAGGCTGAGATCAAAGGGATGGGCAAGGGTTGGGGGAAGGATCAGGTAGTAGAGGGGGAAACATCAAAGGCAAAGGGTGGAAGAGAGAAGTGGGGTTAGTGAACACTAAAAATGGACCATAGGTAAACCTGCAAGGTGTTACTCATTCCTCTCCTGGACGTTGAGACCATGTGATTGAATTGTCCGGAGACACTTCATCCCTATTTCTCCTGGCTTAAACGGACAGCATTCCAACGATGACCAAGTGACTCTGTAGTGAAATCCTGCACAATCCTTGGGTCAGTTAGAATCCAAGTGTGTGATAGCTAGGACGCCCATCCCCACTCCCTGCATTGAGGCTAGTTTAAAAAAAATCACTAAGGGCCTATTGAAAAGATTTCGGACTCCACCCTGGCTACGAAATTATTATCTTAATCCTCACTTTGTTAAGCCAAGTTAGATGCGCAATAACCATTTTTTTACTAGGCCTATTGAGGAGAAAAAGCCTATGCATTTCCTCGGTGCATTCAGACCAGTCTTCAGCCACGCCTCTCGGAGGGAAACTCATAGCACCTTGGTCCTGCTATCATTTAGTCGGTTTTCAGCAGTTGGTCTGAAGCGGGGATAGCAACCAATTTGGCAGTGTTCACTCCTGCACTGCGATCACCCCCGTGGATGACCAAATTAGCTGCACGTATGTTACACATTAATCTAGTAACAACATAGTTATATGAACTACCTGTAGGCTGTACTGTATATAATTAATTAAAAGTTAAGGAGACCACGGCGATCAGCAACCTACAGCCCCTCAACGGGTCTGTAGGGTAAGCGTTTATAACCTTGTTTTTTGTAACGCCCCAGACCCTAAAATTCTATGCCCAGAACACTCATATGTGATGGAGTGGTTGGGGATATTTAATTGACAGCCAGCAGGTGTGCCCAATTTGCCAGTTTTTATAGCGTTTGTTTTCAATTTGTTTTTGTCAATCTGGTTATTTTTTCGTCTGAGTGAAGTGATGCAAATGATATTGCCTAATGATCAAACAACCTTTGAGATAAAACTTCTTATGATCCAAATATCAGGCCCTCCGAATGTTTGGTTATTTGTGTTTTGTTTTAGTATTAATGTGTTTTGTTTTGTATTAATTTACATCTTAATTGCAAATCATCATTTCTTTAATTTTCAGCGGCTCGTCTCCCAAGACCCGTGTGCAATGAAGGGAGGAGATAGAAACTCACCTCGCCTCGCCGTCGTTCCCTAAATATTTATAAACAATTGGATGAAACAGTAGGGGTCACAAACACTTGGAGCACCGTCGAAATTTAATAAATAAATTCAAGGAACTTTTTCAAACAATTTTGCCCATCACCCGTCTCCTGTCGCCCGTCTCCCGTTTCCCGTCTCCTGTCTCCCGTCGACCGTCGCCCGTCGCCTTACCCCTTCGCCCGTCCCCGTCTCCCGTCTTCCGTTGCCCGTTACCCGTCTCCCATCTCCCATCGCCCGTCGTCCGTCGCCTTACCCCGTGTCCCGTCTCCCGTCTCCCATTTCCCGTCGCCTGTCGCCAGTCGCCTTACCCCGTCTCCCGTGTCCCGTCTCCCGTCGCCTTACCCCGTCGCCCGTTTCCCGTCGCCCGTTTCCCGTCGCCCGTCTCCCGTTTCCCAACGCCCGTCTCCCGTCGTCAGTCGCACGTCCCCCGTCGCCCGTCGTACGTCCCCCGTCGCCCGTCCACCGTCTCCCGTTGCCCGTCTCCCATCGCCCGTCCTCCGTCGCCCGTCCCCAATCGTCCGTCCCCCGTCTTCCGTCTCCCATCTCCCGTCGTCAGTCGCCTTTCCCCCGTCGCCCGTCTCCCGTCGCCCGTCCCACGTCGCCCATCCCACGTCGCCCGTCCCCGTCTCCCGTCTCCCATCTTCCGTCGCCAGTCATCTTTCCCCCGTCGCCCGTCTCCCGTCGCCCGTCCCACGTCGCCCGTCCCACGTCGCCCGTCCCCGTCTTCCGTCTCCCATCTCCCGTCGTCAGTCGCCTTTCACCCGTCGCCCGTCTCCCGTCGCCCGTCCCACGTCGCCCATCCCACGTCGCCCGTCCCCGTCTCTCGTCCCCCATCTCCCGTCGCCAGTCACCTTTCCCCCGTCCCCCGTCTCCCGTCCACCGTCCCCGCGCGTCCCCCGTCGCCTTTCCCCCGTTGCCCGTCTCCTGTCGCCCGTCGCCTTACCCCGTCGCCCATCCCCCGTCGCCCGTCCCCCGTCCCCCGTCTCCCGTCGCCAGTCGCCTTTCCCCCGTCGCCCGTCTCCCATCGCCCGTCCCCCGTTGCCCGTCGCCCGTCGCCCGGCGCCTTTCCCCAGTCTCCCGTCGCCTTTCCCCTGTCGCCCGTCTCCCGTCGCTCGTCGCCTTACCCCGTCGCCCATCCCCCGTCGCCCGTCCCCCGTCCCCCGTCTCCCGTCGCCAGTCGCCTTTCCCCCGTCGCCCGTCTCCCATCGCCCGTCCCCCGTTGCCCGTCGCCCGTCGCCCGGCGCCTTTCCCCAGTCTCCCGTCGCCTTTCCCCTGTCGCCCGTCTCCCGTCGCCCGTCGCCTTTCCCCCGTCGCCCGTCTCCCGTCGCCCGTCGCCCGTCGCTCCTCCCTTTTGTCCTTGTCACTCTGCCTTTGAGAAACGTCCTGCTAGGATCGAAACGTCAGGCCCACTAAATTTCAAAATTGAACTACTTAGAATATAGAAAGTGCTAGGCACATGAATAAGGTATCCAGTAAAAAAACACCCATCATAGATGTAACATGATGTTTGCGTCGAGGAGAATGTAATTGACTGAGGGATTGGCCTGTTCGACGTGATAAACACTGAGTGCTCAATGCTTTGACCGATGCCTGATAAAAAGTGGTCAAGTGGTTAAGACGTCCGTGCTAGAAATCGGGAGTCGCGGGTTCGAACCCCGCCTGAGCTGCCTGAAATATTTTCATCAGGCACCGGGCAAAGCACTGAGCACTCAGTGATTCTCACGTCGAGCAAGAGCAAAACCTCTTTGAAGAAAATATTCTATTTCATGAAACCAATGTGATTGTTTGTGTGCTTCCTAAAAATTGTGCATGTATTCGATTAACGTTCGTTTTCCGTTTCTTTTTCTTGGTTTGCATTATTGCATTCAGAGTTGCTCCAAAATTCTCACGCAAGGCTGAGGTCCGACGTGGTGCTGAGGTCGAAATAAAAAAAATAAACCAAATGAAATGAAATTGAAGTTTAATTGGAAATCTACCGAGTCCATGCCTAGCGCTGAAGGACTGACGCTCCCTCCCAAGTCATGAACGACAGGAATGAATTAATTAAGGCATTAGAATCGTCGCCCATCGCCTTTCCTCAGTCGCCCGTCGCCTTTCCCCCGTCGCCCGTCGCCTTTCCTCCCTCGCCCGTCGCCCGTCGCCTTTCCCCCGTCTCCCGTCGCCTTTCCTCCCTCGCCCGTCGCCCGTCGCCTTTCCCCCGTCTCCCGTTGCCTTTCCCCCGTCACACGTCTCCCATCGCCCGTTCCCCGTCGCCCGTCGCCTTTCCCCCGTCCCCCGTCGCCCGTCCCCAATCGCCCGTCCCCAGTCTCCCGTAGCCAATCGCCTTTCCTTTCTTCGCCGTCGCCCGTCGCTTTACCCCGTCGCCCGTCGCCCGTCCCCGTCTCCCGTCTCCGTCGCCAGTCGCCCGTCGCACGTCCCCCGTCCCCCGTCTCCCAAGTGAGTCTATGCCCAGAACACTCATATCTTATGGAATAATTGAGGAGATCACATTGACACGCAGCAGGTGTGTCAAATTTACCAGTTTTTATGGTAATTTTGGGCAATCAGATTATTATTTTTTTTTTCATTGGTTCATTTGTGAAGTTATGCGAAATGTGTTGCCGAATGACAAACATTATAAACGTTATAAATGTTATAAACCAAACGTCAGGCCCTTCGAGTGTTTTCATTAATTTACTTTTTTGGGGAATAATACAGACACATGTTGCAAACTGCTTACTGACTAAAATGACCCAAAAACAGAGGTCATGAATGCCGGGGGCGCGACCTCTCGATCCTAGCAGGACCTTCCTCGAAGGGAAACGTCATCTTCTATCATGACCTCTGACACGCTTCCAGAACTCTGTTCAACGCTTACACTGGTTAGACATAATTGTTAACTGTACGTGTTTGTGACTGCAGAACCAATGATCAGCTGTCCTTGCTTGTGGTAGCCTTGACCAAGGCGTTGGTCGCCGAATAAGAAATCAAAATGCGGCCTAGTCTAATATGGTGCTTTGCGCAACATCGTTGCGAAATGCAGCCTTATTGATCCGCTCATAGCTCATGTACGCTGCGCACCATTCCCCGCTCGTAAGTTGCGTGCGTATTATGTCGTTTGTGTCGTGTGCACGTCTTGTGTTGGTCCGTTGCTTCCCGAGGGCGGCCAGGAAAGTTCCGTACAGGCTCGTACACATGTACGCACACAGGCTATTGTGTGTGGTATGGCAGCGATGCGGTCTGCGAGCCGTGTACAGCTTGCTTCAGGCATGGTATAGTGCCTCTTTGCTCTGGTTTGCGTGTGTTTGGCCCGGATCTCTGCCCGGAGCCGTAATGTACCGGAGAGACCGCCTTGGACAAGGATAGGCAGTTGTGGCCATCTTCGAAAATCCTCTGATATTTCAGGATCGCAGCACCAAAGGACTTTGGGGACAATACTCTGGGATTTGTTTAAAAACGGTTTATTATTTGTTCATGAAGTGGGGTTCACAACGTGCCAGTGCTTTGTCTATGGGAATTTAGGACCGAGAAGAATAACAAAAACGTGTATTTAAAATTTAAAAGAGGTTAAGGTTGATGTTTGCTTTCATTTATTTTTTACTAAATATTAAAAACCTCAAAATTTAGTGGGCCTGACGTTTCCATCCTAACAGGACCTTTCTCAAAGGCAGGGAAAGGTCTGCCTTTGAGAGAGGTTCTGCTAGGATCAAAACGTCAGGCCCACTAAATTTTGAGATTTGGAATTTGGTAATTTTAGTCAGTGAGCAGTTTGCAACATTTCTGTATATCACTAAAAACTAAATACTAAAAACAATAACATCAACCTGAGAGTTGTTTAAGTAAGAATTATAATGTCTCTTGAAAATGAGATGACTGAACCGTCACTTAAACCTATCAACCGATCAACCAATCAACCGATCAATCGATCATTGTTGATCAATCGATCAATTCCTGAGCACGATTTATCAAGAAATGCACGTTTCATAAAGAATTACAAGCCACTGTCTGACAGTTGTACAAAACTATGTGTAATTCTAATGACCCACAGTTACTTATAGACATGTAACACCCGATGGGTCGCGATGCAGTAATAAAGAATATGGAGGGGCCTTCCAAAGCCAACCAGTGCAGAAAGGGTTAAAAGCATTTCCATAAGAGTGTAGGCCTATAGGTAGGTTTATTCTTCCTCAATACAATACAATACAATAATAATAATACATGTTACATAAAAAATGTGTTGCTATTACAGCTATATCGAGTCAAAAACCCCGTCAACGGACGAATATTTATCATGCAATACTTACATAATATATCAATCTGACAAAGAGCATTATATTGAAATTATTTATAAAAACAAATGTACCGGATAATACATATTTGCATATATGCATAAATATTTGCTATTGGATAAACATGAAATCAATCCAAAATGTTTTATGAAGTATATGATTTGTTACTCTTTGGCTTGTAAGATAATTGCCTTACAGCATACTATCGGAATTGATATTTCACTAGGCCTATGCTACCGTCAGTTTTCGTCAGGAAAGCTTCCAGACAACAGCATACCGTATGATTGTGTCACATTTCGGCTATTGGACGTGAATGAAGAGGTCAATGATGCAGTTACTACTTTTTGACTAGACTACATACACCGCATGTCTAAAAAGGCGGACAACGAAATAATATTCAAACCCAAATCATCAATCGTTAAAAAGCATCAAAGTTCATAAAACAATTGCGCCCATTATGAAATAAACGTTCATGGAAACATCTTCCTAGTGCCTTTGGGACAATCTTAATGCATGTTTAAACGTGGGTTACCTTATTTATTCTTTTCTAAAACGTTCTTTCATGTCAGCTGTTTTGGGGATCAGTTTGTTTTTCACCACTAGGCTATGCTTTTGAAAAGGGATCTGGTACTGAAATCAATTTTTTTTTAATACATTACCCCTAAAGTGCTTTGGCCATCCACTCTCTGAATCTTGCTGTGAACCTTGATAAGCCAGATGAAAATCTCAGTATGTACAGCAATTAGTGACTGTGGTCTTCCTTCCCTGTCATCCACTCAGATTGAACCGAAATCCACCGCTTCCATACACCGAATTATCAAGGTCACAATAGACGTGATGGAATTGTCCGGAGCACCACATTCAAAGTTACCTTGTCGAATGTACATGTGAATATGCACAGTGAGCTAAGGAATAGTACGAGCACAATCAGTGTGTCCCACCCTCAGTGTACGTTGTATCGAGTGCAGAGTGACCGGTCGTGAGGCGAACACTTTATCATATCTTACCATGACGTCACTGACAACTGCACGCGATCAGTATACGCACTGCAGTGCAGCGACCACTGTACACACTGTACTCAAGGATTGCTGTGCGCGTATATCGGTAGCTGTTTGTATTAGTTGCTCATTATTTATCTATGCTGTACAGATATCTGATCTGAATTTGAATTCAACCATAATAAGGACGGGACTTGCTCAACCAATGGTTTTTCAAAAAGGTTTGAACAGCGTATACGTTACAAATGTTTAATACTTCCGGGTGGAGCCCCACCCAGCAAAAAAGGTTGACTATTTGCAAAAGGTCGCCGTCTAAGCGATGGACACACTGCCATAAAACAGGAATCACACAGGTGCAGTAAAGGCGTGGACGCTTTAGGTGCCCACTATGAAATGGTTATAAACCTTCAGATCTGTTTCTATCAATCGGCTTTTAAACCATGAAACCAACTGGTAAGTGAAAACTATTACATGGAAAATCATTTTCGACTGCTGTCTTCGAATACCCAGAATGACGGTGATGATAAGAGTAAGGGGTACTGGAGATGAAGTAGCTGTAATGAAATCGATAGAGGGTGGAATGGGCATGTAACTTTAATAATTGAGAGCAATATGAGTAGGATTCCGAAGAATCAGAAAGAGAAGGAATTGGAAATGACTTGATGGGAAGGGTGGGGTCGTGTCGAATGGTAACCTTAATGTTGATGATAGATGGGAAAATGGTAAAGGTTGGGAAGTACAGGAGGGGTTTTAAAGGTTTTATGACTGTAAGTGAATTGGGAATTAAATGTATCTAATAAAATAGTATTATGGGTGTATCTGATGAATTGAGTGTGGAAAAGGTAGAAGATGTGCCAAGGTGCGATACAGAATGATGCGACCAACATATGGTGGGAATAGTCGTTCATCATAATAATTTCGTCTAGGATTCTAGGCATCGTTCAAAATGCAAGGTACGAGGCAAGCAAACTAATTATCTTTATTGCACCGTAAAGCACATCGCACGGCCATCTGGGGCATATTGGTTGACAAATTGTATAGGAAAACTGATCCACTTGAAAAGTCACTTCATCTAATGAGATTGTGGTAATGAATTCTAAATAACCATCCCCAAATGCTTGGTTTTTCATTGCGAACAGAATATGTACGCCCTAAACGATTTGGATAATGATAATTATGGTGAGAACGAGAAGGTTATTAAAAGGATTGGAATAATGAGTAGCATGAGAAAAGGTGGTCAGGATGATGATGATTGGAAGGGCGAGAAGGGTGGGGAGCATAAAAGGATGGGAACTATGAGAATGATTTGAAGAAAAAATGCACTTTGCAAGTTATTATCTCCTTCATTATAATCTTGACAAAGCTAAAACAAAGCTAAAAAACCCGTATATGTCAATGGTAAGAAATCTGACATAGATTATAGTAACATGATTTTATGATAAAGCAAAGATAACTAACCTCTGTCGGCTAGGCAGCTTATGTGTGAAGAGAGCATTACACTACAGTCAGTCTGCGGAGAGTAGCTGAAAAGAAAAAAAATGCACTTTGCCAGTTAATATCTCCTCCATTATAATCTTGACAAAACTAAAACTTCGTCTACTAATAGGCCTTGAAAAGAAATATATATATATCAGATTGGGTAATCTGAAATCGAACATGGTAACATGATTTTATGATCAAGCAAAGAGTACAAACCTCTCTTTTAGGGTTTTAGGGTTTTTAGGGATTTAGGGTTTTAGGGATTTAGGGTTTTAGGGATTTAGGGTTTTAGGGTTTTAAGGAATTTAGGGTTTTAGGGATTTAGAGTTTTAGTGATTTAACGTTTTAGGGATTTAGGGTTTTTTATGGATTTAGAGTTTTAAAGATTTAAGGTTTTAGGGATTTAGGGTTTTAGGGATTTAGGGTTTAATGGATTTAGGGTTTTAGGGATTTAGGGATTTAGGATTTTAGGGATTTAGGGTTTTAGGGATTTGGGGTTTTAGGGTTTTAGGGTTTTAGGGTTAGTGTTTAAGTATTAGTGCTAGAATTTTAAGATTAAGTTTTTTTTTTTTTTAGGGTTGGTTAGGGTTTTAGGGGTTATCGTTAGGGTTTTAAGGTAACGGATAGGGTTCACCATAACCCTAAAACCCTAACCTTAAAATCATTAAAAATACTAAATCCAACGCTAACCCAAACACTAACCCCCCTTAAACTCTAACCCTAACCCTTACACCCTAACCACAACCCTCACCCTAACCCTAACCCTAACCCTAACCCTAACCCTAACCCTAGCCCTAGCCCTAACCCTAACCCTAACTCTAACCCTAAAACCCTAAAAACCATAAAAACATAACCCTAAATCATAACCCTGAAACTCTAAAACCCTAACCTTAAAGCTTTAGCCTTAAGTTTAGTGTTTTAGTGTTAGGCTTGGTATCAAGAGTAAGGGTGGGGTTTTAGTGCTAAGGTTTTACTTTTACTGTTATGGTTAGAGTTAAGGTAAAGGTTAGGGTTATGGTTTGAGGCAAATGACCCTCGGAATACGGTATCCATACGGCATTGCATTTGCTACTTTCGATAACATTTATTTTTTATAAAATGTTAGAAAAATGCAAAGAACCCTCATTTTGCAAAATACTCCGAGCGTGCGTAAAATGTTACCAGCTTTAATCACCTTACATTGAGAACCACATTTTTTTAAGAAAAGACATCGAACCTTCATATAATTATCATGAACTATCAAGAACTGCGTGTGTAGTCAGATGGTTTGATAGTAGATAGTGCACAGTACAGTACAGTACGAAGGCAATGCCAGCACGCTGTTGAAGCATGAAAATCATCGTGGGCATGTTTTGACGACGAACCCATCAGTGAGCGCAGATGGGGTGTTTGGATCTAAGTCACGTCGCTTGGTAACAACAACAATCACGCGCTACGCGCTCCAATGAAATGGCTGGATTTCCGTGTGACGTGTCCAGTACGCTAACGAGACAATGCTTCTTCACATGCAGCAGGGCCTTGTTTATGTATTTTTTAACGGCTGCATTCAGCATATAGGAGGTCAGGACGGTGTGACCTTTGCTATAAATAGAAATGGGGACTTCGCTGGTTCATTTGGTACCAGACACAAAACAGCCGCAGTAGTCTAACTACTCGAAAACGGCCGTTGGAAACGGAGAGTTCTCGACGCGACTCGGCTCCCAAAAGACAGGATCTTTCCATTTTCTTGAAAACAGTACACAAACACTCCCCGAAATCCTCATTTTTGAAACATTTAGACACAGTTTCTGTAAAAATCCTGGACTGCAAATCTGGACTGCTTGTTGCTAAACAAGCGAGTGCTGTATCGGTGGACATCTTCAACGTTTGAAGATCAGTGTTTGTATACCTGTATAAATATATTGACAACAGGTTAATTCCCCAAGCACCACATCATACTGGAAACCCTCCATCAATGTCCACCCTTGTCTTAGTAGAGCTGAAGTTAAAAGAGCAAATGAGCTTTGAATTGATCAAATGATTTTTGTGTTATCATATTTGGATTTACGAAAATGCATCGAACCGTAGTCCCATGTTAAAGACGAACATAGATTCATGTTGGCATTCATTTAGAGTTATGTTTAGGGTTAGGTTTAGGGGTAAGGTTAGGGTTAGAGTTAGGGTTAGGGTTAAGGTTAGGGTAAGAGTTAGGGTTAGGGTTAGGATTAGGGTTAGTGTTAGGGTTAGGGTTAGGGTTAGGATTAAGGTTAGGGTTAGGGTTAGGATTAGGGTTAGTGTTAGGGTTAGGGTTAGGGTTAGGGTTAAGGTTAGGTTTAGGGATAGGGTTAGCGTTAGTGTAAGGGCTAGGGATTTAGGGATTTAGGGTTTTAGGGATTTAGGGTTTTAGGGATTTAGGGTTTTAGGGATTTAGGGTTTTAGGGATTTAGAGTTTTAGGGTTTGTATTTTAGTGTTAGATTTATTTTGGCATTGGTGAAGTTTCATACAAGTTCCAGGTGTACTTTTTCTTGATAATGTTCATCTTATTGATGCTATTTAAGTGATTTGCAGAACGGTTTCTCGAAACATAAAGATCTGTTGGGTTTCAATAGCAATACAAGATTTCGGAGACAATGATGTTTTCCATTGTGCAGCTTTTGGTTCATTGTATCGTTATTTTCAACGTCATTTGAACTTTTCTAAATAATGATTTACATACATAATATCATAAACTACGAACATTCATATACACATACTTGAATAAAGTCTGATTGTGCTCAATATATCTCATCATTACAGTTACACCAGTGTTACGTGTATATACATGTAATGTATAATTATAATGCAAAAGCCATTTTGGTTGACGCCATTGAAAGATGCCGCCGTGCAAGACAGCTTGTACTCGCGAACAAATGACCTCAATGTTACACAGTACTCGTTGCATAATTTATGCGTTTTCGGATGAAAGAACGACCGAGGCTGTTTTGCGCTGGTGACAATTGACAGCAATCGAAGGTTCTTTGTTAAACCAAAACAAAGTCTTGTATACGGCGGATCCCTCAATGGCGTCTTTCTTTGCAATCGATAACAGTGGGCTACTATATTTGTAATTATAATTGCCGTCATAGAGATACAAACCTGGACTGCTTGTTGCTAAAAATGCGATGACTGTGTCGGTGGACATCTTCGACGTTTGGAAATCCGTGCTTGTAAACCTGTGTATAATTATATATTGACAACGGGTTAATTCCCCGAGCACCACATAATTCTGCAAACATTTTCATCAATGCCCACCCTTGTCTCAGTAGAGGTGAAGGTAAAAGAGCAAACGAGCAGTGATTAGAGTAAATGAACAGTGATTTGAGTAAATGAACAGTGATTTGAGTAAATGAACAGTGATTTGAGCAAATGAACAGTGATTTGAAAAAATGAACAGTGATTTGAGTAAATGAACACTGAATTGAGTAAATGAACAGTAAATTGAGTAAATGAACAGTGGTTTGAGCAAATGAACAGTGAATTGAGTAAATGAAAAGTGAATTGAGCAAATGAACAGTGAATTGAGTAAATGGACAGTGAATTGAGTAAATGAACAGTGATTTGAGTAAATGAGCAGTGATTTGAGTAAATGCACAGTGAATTGAGTAAATGCACAGTGAATTGAGTAAATGAACAGTGAATTGAGTAAATGAACAGTGAATTGAGTAAATGAACAGTGAATTGAGTAAATGAACAGTGAATTGAGTAAATGAACAGTGAATTGAGCAAATGAACAGTGAATTGAGCAAATGAAAAGTGAATTGAGTAAATGAAAAGTGAATTGAGCAAATGAACAGTGAATTGAGTAAATGCACAGTGAATTGAGTAAATGAACAGTGAATTGAGTAAATGAACAGTGAATTGAGTAAATGAACAGTGAATTGAGTAAATGAACAGTGAATTGAGTAAATGAACAGTGAATTGAGCAAATGAACAGTGAATTGAGCAAATGAACAGTGAATTGAGTAAATGAAAAGTGAATTGAGCAAATGAACAGTAAATTGAGTAAATGAAAAGTGAATTGAGCAAATGAACAGTGAATTGAGTAAATTAACAGTGAATTGAGTAAATGAACAGTGATTTGAGTAAATGAACAGTGAATTGAGCAAATAAACAGTGATTTGAGCAAATGAACAGTGAATTGAGTAAATGAAAAGTGAATTGAGCAAATGAACAGTGAATTGAGTAAATGAAAAGTGAATTGGGCAAATGAACAGTGAATTGAGTAAATGAACAGTGAATTGAGTAAATGAACAGTGAATTTAGTAAACGAACAGTAAATTGAGTAAATTAACAGTGAATTGAGTAAATGAACTGTGAATTGAGCAAATGAACAGTGATTTGAGCAAATGAACAGTGATTTGAACAAATACACTGTGAATTGCGCAAATTAACAGTGAATTGAGCAAATTAACAGTGAATTGAGCAAATTAACAGTGAATTGAGCAAATTAACAGTGAATTGAGCAAATGAGCACTGAAATGAAGCTCAGTAAAAAATGATTCATGATTTATTCACAAATTTAAAGTCACCTTAAACGACAGCGCATTATGATTTAACATCATGAAATTTTCTGAAATGTTCGATCTATGTACATCTTGTACATCTTGAAAAGGAGAGTAATGACAAGAGTAGGTGTTATGCAGGCTTCTATCGATTCTCTTTCCTGCCCGAACCCATATTAAGTCTTGTTACATATTAAGGCTCCTATAAAATAGATACGGGAGCTCGTTTTGAAGGTTCGTTTGAAAATTTATAACGCGAATATTTCTGTTCTCGTTTGATTATTTTGTAACACCCGGCAAATCCAAACTGAAACCCAAACTTCTTTTCTTATATGGGGTTTGTAGGATAGGGGACGTTGGAGGGGGTTATCACTGAGTTAAATCGAGCTGCTGGGAATGGGAAAGGGTTTAGTGTATAAAATATTATGATTTCATTTTGTAGAGATGATAATCTGCTGATCATCTGTCAATGCCCACTGCAATAATGAACATTGTTGTGTTAACATCTGCATATAGAATTCCTACACGGAAAATGTTCTTCCTCTATTTTCAGTGGAAGCTTTGAATTATGCTATGGATATTGTCCCCGATTTGTTTATCTGGTAATTATAGTTGAAACTAAGCATCATTTTGTAATATGCAATGCCTGACTCTCATTAGTAGAAGTTGGTGTATTCGATTCGGTTGCGTCGTACTCCACTCGGAAAGGGCAGCAACCGTTCTTCATCTTCTACTATTGAGTATCATGCACGGCGATCGATCGAGCAAGTATGTGAACAGATCAAAGGTGAAAGTTGAAAATAGCACTGTGCAAAAAATCAAGGGACGGGCGACGCACGACACACGACGGGTGACGGCAGATATGGAATTCCATAGTCAAAGCAGTGTGTGTAGGGGTGATTGGTTGACACAAAAGCACGTCATAGACTCCAAGAACCAATCAAAGCACCGAACCACGCCTGTAATGTTGACTACTCTGCACTCCTGGGAAAGTGTAACATGTCACGGCATTGATACACAACGAAGCACGGTCCCAACTCCTCGGCCACAAGCCGTGATTCTGGATGAGATGGTTGATGAGATAGTACGTCATAGACTCCTAGACCAATCAGAAAACCACACGGCGCACTAGATGCTGACTGCACTGCACTACTAGGGGATGCTGTGTCGCGCTCACTTCGCTGTGCGATATCGTGGTATCGACACACACCCAGGCTCACTGCCAACTCCTCGTTCACGAACCGAGATTCTACTGCAGTTACTACTGAAGGACCGTTGTTCCGTTATACCGGCACGGTTTCCTCGAATGTAAAAGATATAACTATTCATTATTGAGTCAGTATTCTGTCAACCCTTGCTGAATCTACGTGAACAATGACGATACCAAGTGCTGCTGTGGAGGTGTTATGCTTGCTTGCATTTCTTCAAATGGTCAAGTCGGCCAAGGAGTGTTTGAATCGCTTCAACCACCATTCGCCTGTCTTTCACGCGGCTGAAAATAGAGCACTGCACGGTTATGTATACGCCAGTATGAACGTTTCCTCTCGTGTCAGATGCGGGAGAGATTGCAGCATGGATCGAAGATGTATGTCCTTCAACTTTTACGACGACAAGAAACTGTGTGAATTGAACAACATGACATCTGCAAATTGTACACACCTGAGTAAATCTGACGGAAGTGTCTACTTTGATAGAAACAAAGACACTCCTTTGCTTTCGTTGCCTGATAAAACCCCCATCTCCATCCATGATCGAGCCAGTTGCAAGACGCTCTTAAATGCTGGATACAACTCAAGCGGCGTCTACACAATCTACCCCGGAGGAAACTCTGATGGAGGCATCCGGGTATTCTGCGACATGACACTGGATGGTGGTGGTTGGACTGTAGTTACACGGCGACAAGATGGCAGCGTGGACTTCTACCGTAACTGGACAGACTACCAGGCTGGCTTCGGTGATCTGTCGGGTGAGTTCTGGCTGGGCAATGACAACTTAGTGACTCTGACGTCGGATGATTCCCGAGGAACTTCGGAAGTGCATTTTGAGTTGGTGGGTTGGGGAGGCAAAAAAGCATGGGCAAGATACGTGGATTTCAACATCACTCAGGAATTGTACACTCTTAACATTGGCACCTACGATGCACTCAGCACTGCCGGTGACGGTTTGGGACGCAATAGGGGTCATTCATTTTCGACTAGGGATCGAGATAATGATATATCCAGTGGCCACTGTGCACAGATGCGTGAGGGAGCTTGGTGGTATAATGAATGTTCCTGGGTTCAGTTAACCGGTGTGTATTACCCAAATCAAAACACTGGCGGTGATCTTCTTGGTATTGCTTGGTTTCCGTGGAAAGATCCTACTTACTCACTGAAAGGGGCCACTATGAAAATACGTGAAACAACGATTGGTTAATCTCTTTTTTTCATCAAGAAGACAAAATATTAAAAAGGCTCCGATATTTTTTGAAATATTTTTTTTCAGTTTTAATATGTAGGAGAATAGTACTTATTCAGCGGTATTTAAAAGGGGCGCACAGATATGTGACCCAGCACAGCATAATGAGGAATAACCCCACTTTTGAGATTTTGAAATGTTCTAATGATGTGAAAGAGTATACCATTAGCCTTCAAATGATATCAAAATATAATATACTCTTATAATTATTTCAAATTTCCAGGAAAAAAATGTAACAAAATTGTGAAGATACTTTAACTTCAGGCGTTGTTTACTCAAAAAGTGTTTTGGTGGGATATTCCTCATGTCGTTGTGCCGGGTCACATATTTGCTTTCAATGGAATCTTAAAATTCCTTTGTCCTTTCAAATCTTGTTCAATTTCACAGATCCAAACAAAATACAATTTCCTAATGTAATCACTTAATGTTTACTTCTTTGTTACGAAGATAGTCAATCGATTAAGGTCAGCTAGAAATATTGAAATATAATAATAGAAAATGAAAGATATGCGTTTGATATGGGTTGCTATTTTCAAATGACTAAAACCAAAACGTGGTTCATTACTTTCGTTCTTTTCTTAACCAATAGCAATAACATTTAAATCGTATGCCATGGCGCACTGTTGTGATTGTTAAGAGAAAGACATATGCTATTAGGAATACTGCCCATACCGATAAGCTTGAATAACTACGGTTTTAATTATTTGATACCATTAAAATTAAAAAAAAAGTGTTTAATTGTATTATCTAAGCTTTAGTGTTCAAGTAATGATGAAATTTATGATATATATATATGTATTAATTTTAAAAGGTTCAAATGACGTTGAATAAACTGAAGATATGAACCAAACGCTGCTTTACGGAAAATCCTTGATTGTCTCTGGAAAAAGGATATTGTTTATTGAAAGCCCAGCCCTTTGATGTCGATCGATCGATCGATCAATCGATCAATCGATCAATCGATCAATCGATCAATCGATCAATCGATCAATCGATCAATCGATCAATCGATCAATCGATCAATCGATCAATCGATCAATCGATCAATCGATCAATCGATCAATCGATCAATCGATCAATCGATCAATCGATCAATCGATCAATCGATCAATCGATCAATCGATCAATCGATCAATCGATCAATCGATCAATCGATCAATCGATCAATCGATCAATCGATCAATCGATCAATCGATCAATCGATCAATCGATCAATCGATCAATCGATCAATCGATCAATCGATCAATCGATCAATCGATCAATCGATCAATCGATCAATCGATCAATCGATCAATCGATCAATCGATCAATCGATCAATCGATCAATCGATCAATCGATCAATCGATCAATCGATCAATCGATCAATCGATCAATCGATCAATCGATCAATCGATCAATCGATCAATCGATCAATCGATCAATCGATCAATCGATCAATCGATCAATCGATCAATCGATCAATCGATCAATCGATCAATCGATCAATCGATCAATCGATCAATCGATCAATCGACCAATCGACCAATCGATCAATCGATCAATCGATCAATCGATCAATCGATCAATCGATCAATCGATCAATCGATCAATCGATCAATCGATCAATCGATCAATCGATCAATCGATCAATCGATCAATCGATCAATCGATCAATCGATCAATCGATCAATCGATCAATCGATCAATCGATCCATCGATCCATCGATCCATCGATCCACCGATCAACCGATCAACCGATCAATCGATCAATCGATCAATCGATCAATCGATCAATCGATCAATCGATCAATCGATCAATCGGTCAATCGATCAATCGATCAATCGATCAATCGATCAATCGATCAATCGATCAATCGATCAATCGATCAATCGATCTATCGATCCATCGATCCATCGATCCATCGATCAACCGATCAACCGATCAACCGATCAATCGATCATCGATCAATCGGTTATCGATCATCGATCATCGATCATCGATCATCGATCATCGATCAATCGATCAATCGGTCAATCGATCAATTTGTCAATCGATCAATTTGTCAATCGATCAATCGATCAATCGATCAATCGATCAATCGATCAATCGATCAATCGATCAATCGATCAATCGATCAATCGATCAATCGATCAATCGAAAGCTCTTCAACCTGGCAGCATCCCAGTGTAGGAACCAGAATAGCCTGCAATCCAGCCTGCAAGCCAAATAATCAGCCATTCAGCAAGTCAGCAAGTCAGGCCCAAAACACAAGTCAATCAACATTGTTAATATTCACACACCTTACTCATCGGCACTACAGAGGAATGGGCCTAGTTATGGTAATATGCACACAATGGGGACATCCCTCATTGTTATTCTCTTTGGAAGTTAAATATTTCATATCATGTGTTGAACAAGCAGAACCCCGAGCACGCTTCGCCACGCTGCAAGCTAAATATTATTCTACAGTCCCCCAGGCGATTCATTGCGCCCTCTATAGCTGTGGATTTATCCTTAGTATGATGGTAATGCTATTTAATCGACCCTGAACGAACCGAGCAAATGGACACAGTTTTTAATAACCGAGCAAAGCCGAACTAGCACGAAGGAATTGAAAATCTGACATTCCCTAAAATAACCAGCTCAGTCGAATTCATTTGGCTGATTAATTTGGTTCATTTGATTTGTGTATTGCTCCAAGGTATCCTTGTAAATCATTCGCACGAACGAGATTCGCTATTCTCACTCCAGAAGTCCGAGTACCACAGTCCGGTGCCAATTTCTTTGACGTTTGAAGATCCGTGTTCGTATACCTGTATGAAGATATTGACAACAGGTTAATTCCCAGAGCACCACATAATACTGAAAAACCTTCAATCAATGTCCACCCTTGTCTTAGTAGAGCTGAAGTTAAAAGAGCAAATGAGCTTTGAATTGATCAAAAGATGTTTGTGTAATAAGATTTGGATTAACGAAAATGCATCGAATCTAATTAAAGACAAACATAGATTCATTTTGGCAGATTCAAGTTATTATCTCCTTCTTTATAATCTTGACAAAGCTAAAACTTCTAATATTAATGTCCGTAGTAAAAAAAAATCTGAAATAGAATACAGTAACATGATTTTATGATAAAGCAAAGATAACTAACCTCTGTCGACAATACACTTTGCAAGTTAATTGTCAGTTATAATTTTGTTTTGTGGTGAGGGTCATGGTTTTCGGGTTATGCTTTTAGTGTTAAAGCTAAGGTTTTAGGGTTAGGGTTAGCTTTTGGGTTAGCGTTAGGGTTAGGGGTTTTCGTTAGGAATACGGTTCAAGAGTAACCCCCTTCGGGTTAGAGTCAGAGTTAGGTTTATGTTTAGGTTTAGGTTTAGGCTGAGCTTTAGTGTTAGGGTTAGTGTAAGGGTTAGATTAAGGGCTTGGGTTTTGGGGATTTAGAGTTTAAGGGAATTACGGTTTTATGGCTAGTAACGTAAGATTATGGTTTTAGGGTTGGGTAGGACTTTAGGTTTATCGTTAGGGTTTTAAGGTAAGGGTTGGGGTTAACCATAACCCTAAAACCCTAACCTTAAAATCCTAGCCATCCAAATAAAACAAATAAAACTCTCAACCCACCCCTAACATAAACTCAAACCCTTTACCCCTTAAACCCTAACCCTAGCCCTAACCCTAACCCTAACCCTAACCCTAACCCTGACCCTGACCCTAACCCTAACCACAACCCTAACCCTAACCCTAACCCTAACCCTAACCCTAACCCTAACCCTAACCCCAACCCTAACCCTATCCTAACAATAACCCTACCATTAAAACCTTACCCTTAAACATTAACCTTAACCCTAATCCTTACCCTAACACAAACAATAACCCTAACCCTAACCCTAACCCTGACCCTAACCCTAACCTTAACCCTAACCCTAACCCAAACCCTAACCCTAACACTAACCCTAAATCTAAACCTCAACCTAAACCGAACCATAATCCTAACCCTAAACCTAACCCCCTACTAACCCTAACTTTACCCCTAACCCCTCACACTAACCCTAAACCCTAACCATAACCCTAACCCTAACCCTAACCCTATCCCTAACCCTAACCTTAACCCTAACCCTAACCTTAACCCTAACCCTAACCCAAACCCTAACCCTAACACTAACCCTAAATCTAAACCTCAACCTAAACCGAACCCTAATCCTAACCCTGAACCTAACCCCCTACTAACCCTAACTTTACCCCTAACCCCTCACACTAACCCTAAACCCTAACCATAACCCTAACCCTAACCCTAACCCTAACCTTAACCTTAACCCTAACCCTAACACTAACTCTAACACTAACACTAACTCTAACCATAACCCTAACCCTAACCTTAACCCTAACCCTAACCCTAACCCTAACGATAACCCTAACCCTAACCCTAACCTTAACCCTAACCGTAACCCTAACCCTAACCCTAACCCTAACCTAATCTAACCCTAACCCTAACCCTAACCCTAACCCAGACTCTAACCCTAACCCCAACCCTTACGCTAACCCTAGCACCAACCCTAACTCTAACCCTAACCCTAACCGTAACCCTTACCCTAACCCTAACCCTAACCCTTACCCTAACCCTTACCCTAACCCTAACATTAACACTAACACTAACCGTAACTCTAAGACCATAACATCATAAAATATAACCCTAAATCCTAACCCTGATAATCTAAAACCCCTAACCTTAAAGCTTTAGCATTAATTGTAGGGCTTTAGTGTTAAGCTTGGGATCAAGGGTAAGGTAGAGGTTTTAGTGCTAGGGTTTGGGTTTTACTTTTATGGTTAGAGTCAAGGTAAAGGTTAGGGTTATGGTTAAGGCGAAATACCCTTGAAATACGCTATCCCTATCCCTATCAAATTTGCTTCTTTCGATAACATTTATTTTCATACAATTTTTGGAAAAATGCAAATAACCCTCATTTGGCAAAACACCCAGAGCGTGCCGACACGCGCAATTAAAATGTAGGTAAAATGTTGCCAGCAAATATTCATCTTATCGTCATTTTTTTTTAAAGAACTACACGTTTGTACCACGGCAACAACATTATCCAACATATGCATAATTATCATAATGCATAAGCAACGTTTTTGGCCAGCAAAAGTTACCATTCACTGGGTGCAGGTTTGGGGTACACCATGGAATAGTCTGGTCATGAGATGCATGATTCTGAAAAGAGCATATGAGTCCACACTCACAGCATATGAGTCCACACTCACTGGTTTTTACCGGTTTATCTCGGAATCAAAGTTCTTATGAATAGACTAGCCCGTGATGTATCCGTAAACCTAAACCCTATACAAATGCATTATGCAAAGAAATAAGTCCCCGGTCCGATTTTATTTCACTCGCTTAACATTGCTATGTAACGTTTGTAGTATTCGATATGTATTTTAAACTTAAAACACGCTCAAAACCCGAGTCTATGGCCATAGGTTCAACATCTAAACTGGTAAACGGGGCATAACTCTTGGGTGTCTCTATAATGTCCCCAATCATTACATATCACTTTGTCATCCCAATGATGCCGTCCGTTTAAGCCTGGAGAAAATGAAAATAAAATGTATTCCGACCATTTAACCACATGACCTCAACATCTAGGAAGGTTCACCATAAAAAAATGGTAAATTGAGCACAACTGATGGGTGTCACTTCAATCTGTAAAATATTTCCATATCTGATATGAATATTACGGGAATTTCATCAATTATTTATCGTAGTGTTGCTCTATGTTGAAGCTGGCTTCAACATACAGGAGGGGCATTATTAACACCCAACATGTTTACTTATTACCCCTCTGTTTGTTAACTCACACTTCTCTCTTGCACCATTTTCCCCTTTCCACTTCATTTTCGCTACCCAAACCCCTGCCATTCCCTTTAGTATTAGTCTACCAGCTATCCCATTTGCCCTCTGTCTTCCACCCATGTACCTGTTACTCTTCCCTTTTTGTCCTGCTAGGATGGAAATGCCAGGCCCGTCTAACGTTTGACTTTGTTTTAGTTTCATGCGTTTGTACACCCCTCCTCTGTAAATGAAGAAATCGCTCTTTCTTTCGGTTCTTGATACACAACATGTATGGAAGCCACGGCTACTCTCATGAAACGCAGTACTAATTGCTAAACAAGCGAGTGCTGTATTGGTGGACATCTTTGACTTTTGAAGATCCGTGGTTGTATACCTGTATATATATTGACAAGGGTTAGTTCCCCGAGCACCACATAAATCTGCAAACATTTCATCAATATCCACCCTTGTCTTAGTAGAGGTGAAAGCAAAACGCAAATGAGCTTTTAATTGTTCAAATGAGCAGTAAATTGAGCAAATGAGCAGTGATTTGAGCAAAAATTAGAGAATTGAGCTCATGAGCAAATGAGCAGCGAATTGATGACGCGAATTAATCACGAATTATTCATCGTCATTAAGTAATTCATGCTGAAAAACCACCCCGCCAATTTATTCTGGCTCTTTACCTTTCTTACTTTCGAGGTCAAAGGTCAAAGTGTCCTCATCCGTCCCACTGCACTGCTGTCCAAACCTGTGAAGTCGCCATCATTGACATGGGCAGACTCCTAGCAGATACCATCCTCGAAGACTACAGGAACCTCACGGCTGACAACACCCATGACTACATATCCCCGAGTATTTGATTGTGCACTTTCCGCCGACGTGATCAAACTGTTAGCAAGCAACCATTACCGAAGACTTTGAACAGACTGCCATTACCACTGCAGTGACACTACTGTTTCATGGCAGGTGAATGTGTTTACTCTATCCAAAAGCCAGCAAGGAAGAAAGGATTTAAACTGTCAGCCAATTGCGTGGAGGCTTATACAGGACCGTTACTGCAACGACAATTTGAATTCCACCGAGTAGTGCTGTATAATATGAAAACGGGTAATTTTCGAGAACTAATCAATTAAAAAAACGGCAATGAGGACAGTCAAGTTCTTACCATTTCAATATGGAAGTTGCTGTCTTTGGTAGATTTAAATGATATGTCTGGGTTTATCACGCGGAACATTCTCTTATTCTCTAGTGACATCGACATTCACCTTAAAAACACCAACGGTCCACTGAAAAAGGTATTTAAGGTACATGAAGAAATACTTATGTTGCCATGTTTGGAAATGGCAAGGAAGATGGTGTTCTCCTTTTTTTCAACACCAAGCTTTGCCAGTGTTATCCGATTTTGATCTACGAAAAACGCATCTATTCGTAGTCCCACTGGTAAAGTTCAAGGTATACTTTATTCATGAGAATTATTCTTTTATGAATATTGGTGCTATTGATGTGATCTGCAGAACGGTTTGTCTAAATATGAAGGTGTTTTGTTTCAATAACAATACAAGTTTTTGGAGACAATGAAATGGTTCATTTTATCGGTTTAATCAACGTCATTTGAACTTTTATTATATAACTACGAACATTCAGATATGCAAACAGGAATAAAGTTAGAATGTGCTCAATGAAACTCATCAGTACAGTGACATTTGAGTTACGTATATACACTTACAATTACAATGCTATAGCAATTTTGGTTAATTGCAACCATTTTATAATAATATTTGTTTAAAGATACTTTTAATCACAATTAATACAATAGTCTATCTGACCTCTGTGCTTCAACGGAGGCATCATTTAACATAACTTCATAAGGTACGAGGGCAAACAAAGGGTAGAGGTGTAATATCGTTTCAATTCAACACGCTTTTGTACCTGACCATCGAATAAGTTATTGGAACAAAATCACTGTGCTGACTAGAATCCTTGAGAAACCCCCAGAAGCGAATTTTCATGTAAATCGGTCAAGTAGTTTTTGTTATACGAGTTAACGAACTTTTGACTAATTAGCACAATTAGCACAATTTGTGTAACACTCACTAGTAGTGAGAAAATCTGCATTTTGTGCATTGTGCAATACAAGTGCACTGCAGAATACAGTGTACATGTACAGTACATTACATGTACAGTACATGATAGTACATGGTGTATAGTATAATCGATATTTGTGACACGGCACAGCGACATGAGGAATATCCCAAAAAAACATTTTTCGAGTAAACAACGCATGAGCTCAAAGTATCTTATATAAATGAAGGGGTTGTTCATCGCGGTGGTATAGATGAGTGGAAAGGGTGATCAAAGTCACGCGATGTGTCGTTGCTGGTGGAGACGTTTCGGTTGCTAACTGCTAACCTTCATCAGGCAACTGAAGAATGCGTGCTGCGGCGTCTGTTTATGTCCGCTTCGCCGGTTCCTGTGTACTGGTTTGAGAAGATGCAGCGGACCAAGAAGGTCAGGTGGTTGGAGAAACGGGCAAGTTTCATCCTGCAACGTTCCTTTTTTTGCAGCGTTTATATAGTGATTGTCACTTTTTGCATGAAAATGTAAAGTTCCTGCCTTTTTGAATGGCCGCTTTCGAGTAGTTAGCCTGGTGCTGCTATATTGTGTCTGGTACCAAATGAACGAGCGAACAAAGTTCACACGCCACCAGGTCCCAAGGACAAGCCCAAGGTTCCCTTAGTTACTTCCTACCACCCCTCTCTTCCTCCTCTCAGGAAGATAACTAAGGAAAACCACCATATTCTCCACACTTCGGATCGTCTGGCTGAAGCCATTCCTAATTCGCCTGTTTTGGCTTTCAGGCGCCCCCGTAACCTGCGTGACTTAATTGTCCGAGCAGAGGTTCCCCCTTTGGACTCTTCACCTCCTACCAAATTTGGTACATTTAAGTGTACCTCGAAATGCATTGTTTGCAAGACACATGTCAAGGAAATAGACTCTTTCAATGGACATTCTTCTGGAACTACCCACACGACCTATGGCTCTATCACGTGCACTACCTCAAACATCATATACCTCATCTCTTGTAGAGTTTGTAATATTCAGTATGTTGGCGAGACCAAAAACACCCTCAAAAAACGTATCTATGGCCATAGGTCTACTATCAAAACTGGTAAAATGGACACCCCTGTTGGGTATCACTTCAATCTCCCTGATCATTCGATATCAGACATGAGTGTACTGGGCATAGAATCACTTGGTCACCGTAATAATGCTGTCCGTCTTAGCCGTGAGAAAATGTGGATGAAGCGTCTTCGGACTATTCAACCACATGGTCTCAACATCCAGGAGGGTAATGACTAACACCATGCAGCTTTCTGATAATCCTTCTTTTGTGTTCAGTCCTTCACACTTCTCTCTTTGATCTTTCCCCCTATTGTCACTAATCCCTACCCCACTCCTTGCCCTTCTCTTTGATCTTTCCCCCTCCTCTCATTAATCCCTACCCTACCCCCTGCCCTTCCCTTTGATCTCTCCCTACCAGCTTCACTCTTTGTCCTTTGTTTCTCATCCGTGTCCTATTCACTCTCCCCCCTTCCTTCGTGTACATGTATCTGTTTTGTCCTTGTCACTCTGCCTTTGAGAAAGGTCCTGCTAGGATCGAAACGTCAGGCCCACTAAATTTTAGATTTGCATTTTGGTAATTTTAGTCAGTAAGCAGTTTGCAACATTTTTGTATATCACCTAAAGTTCACACGGAAATAATTTTAATATCATTTGAAAGCAAATTGTATACTCTTTCGCATCATTAGAAATTCTCAAAATCTCAAAAGTGGGGGTTATTCCTCATTCTGCTGTGCCGGGTCACATTTAGCTAAATCATGGATATCTGCTTATTCGGGGCATATACTGTAGTTTGTATTCGGAACAGCTCTTTGGTATCAACTATGTCGAAATTACGTTAAAAAAAAGATCCATCCATAGCAGGGTATAGGGGAAGCGTTCAGCGTAAAATAAAAAAAAAAGTAAGATGCACAGATAAAAATACGCACAGAGCATTATTTCGGAAAGTGAAGCCACGGGAAGGCTGCCTCGACTTCTCGTCGTATTTTCCATTATGTTGTAAGCGCTTCTGTGTGTTGAGGCTTCATGACTTTCTCGTCAATCTGCGTGGGCACATTTTGACACCAATTTGATTAGAACTGGATTGCAGTTCTCTGACAATGAATATTTTTCAGGGCGATGGTATAGGTTGACGGATGTTGTTGAATTGACCTACTCTACATAAAAGCATAGCGTCCAAAGTGCAAATAGTATTTCTTTTCAGGAATTTCTTTGCACAATTAGCTCATTAATATTGCACTTAACAATTCTTGATTCCCAATGTTTCGTTATAATTTTTGGGGGCAAATACGGGAAATTAAGTTTAAAAAATTGTACATTTAATAAAAAAACAACGAAAACATAAACAAGCCCCCCAAAAGGAATCATGTATAATTGATGAGCTATATTAGACTGAACATAATTTTATTTCAAATTAAATTCTACCAAAGAAATCATTATGTAATTCTATATTACCCTAAGGAATCCGCACCCCGGCTGTGAGATGGTCAAAACAACCCGGCTCTTTGAGGATTCAAGTTAATTGACTAGGCGGAAACATTGATTTATTGCAGTGCCGAATCCAAAACCATGAAAACTTGCCTCACCATTTTAACCGTTTAATGGACACGAGCCACCCTGCGTCATGCATGAATACTCGACATTTCGCATAATGGTCGTCGTAGTTTGATGTATGAACGATGACAAGGTATTCCCCTCTTGGTGGTCAGAGGTCGCGCCGGCATTGGGAAGGCCGTATACTGCATGCAGCGGTATTATCGTCTTGTTCCCATTCCTGGCATAGGCCTATCATTGTGTCTACTGTTCCATGAAGCATGCGCATTTTATCTTTATTTCGTATAAGGTTGTGGATAAGACTAAAAGGTTTACATGGTGGAAATATTTTGAAAGGTTGCGGTAACACCGTGTAACTCGTCTCTTTTGAGAAGGAGAGTTTGGCTCTAAAAAGAGCTGGTAACCCACCGTTTCGGGCAGTGTGTTCTCTGCCGTAGTCAATGGTGTCGCTGGCATCCTGGTTATGTGTGAGTGCATGTAACACGCACGTATGCCTACACAAACATGCGCACATACTACCAATGGTTACTTCTGCTCTGAGCCACTAGTGCCAGTTTTCACCTGTGGGCCAGTATCTTTTACACTCAAGGCAGAGTATACTTTGCCGGCAACGGCATTCCTCCCAGAGGTCGTTCCTGCTGATGTTTATGCATATCCATGTATGGTCTTTTAATACTCTGAACGGCGAACGTCAGAATAAAGAGTATGCATGATATGCATAGACATAGGCGTGGACGACCTTCGGCAGGATAAGCTCTCGGTAAAAAAGCCACCATTTACAGCAGGGGACTGGCAAAATAGCGCTTGCGGTAAGAATGCCGTTGCCGACTGAATATGCACTGCCTAACGAAACTGATTCGGTATTTTTTCCACAGTTGGTTCATTTAGCTTAATGCACATTATCAGGTGACTTGACCGATGTCGATTGAGCTTGCTTAGAATAGGAAAATGAGATTGGGATATTTGTCCCGTTGTGTTAGTGTGGCATATTCCGGTAGCGAGTGAGCGTTTATATCTGTACGATATACCACTTGCATTTGAGAAAGTTGCTGCTGGGATCAAAGCATCACTCCTTCCGATGTTACCTTAATTAGGCTACTTTTCATTTCAGTCCCTCAGCATCATTATTTATTTGTATTACTTTTATTCTTCATTGATTGTATAGTTCTTACATGTCATGTTAAACATCTGATTGTGTAGCCAAAGGAACTGCAGAGTACGACTGAGAGATATGATTGAAGTATTTTTTTGGGGGGCTTGAGGAGATATTTTATTTTATTAAAGAACAACACAAAAACAGATTAACACCAATTATAATGCAATTCTAATATTTTATACCACTTTTAATCAAAACTCATGTTAACACCAATGATATTGATATAATCCACAGTATGGGGATAAATAGAGACAATCCGTTAAAAAGGAATTGACAATGTAATACAAGCACATTGATCACCATTGAAATGTTTTTTTTGTAGGGCCCATTGACATTTTTTTCCAATATTGGGGTCACTCCCTCAGTTGCTCAACATATTTCAGAGTTAGTACTCGACCGTTTGCCCATATCTATGGAATGGTCGCAAAGGGAGGCATTGCTAAGCCGCGTTGCGAAGAAGGTTTGGTCATGGTCACGTACATACAATATCAAATACCCGAGTTTGGACTATGGGTGGTTCAGAAATATCCGGGCTAATTTTGAGCTGGTTGTGGAGACTCCAGTGAAAGACATATTTATGCAGTGTGAATGTACACGATCGGAGGAGTGACACAACGCACACGGAACATCACTCGAAAAGTATTTTTTAGCATTCACATTGCAAAATAGTCACACTAGATGGCTGATCAATACATTACAGTCAAGGAGGGCGTGATTTCAGTGCAGCCATATTTACTTGAGACGGCACTAGATGATTTTTTCAACTCGTTAGAGTGAAAAAACAAACACGTTTGTCAAGATAGTAAAGGATACAAAAACATACTTCAGATTTGAGCTCAAAAGACAGGAACCCCAAATAAAGGCACAACAAAACACGGACAGCCAGAATAACTGCGCCCTCCTTAGCCACAACCTATTGACAACAGGAGTGTTCGATTGTAGAACAATATTCACAGTCTGTATCCCATTACACAATTCCCTTGCATGGATGTGTGGGTGTATATTAAGGTGAAAATTGTATATGCGTCAGTAGAAAAAAAATTGTACAGCTAAAACATGGCACGTGTGGCACCCTTCTACTGCACAATTATTTGTTGACCCGTCGTTATCTTTTTTTTTTCGAAAATATGGCGACAATTATTTTAACGACCAGAGGCACTCAGAGCGATCAACGCCCGTCCAATAATCAACCTTTCAACCATACTGTTTTATTTTCTCTTACAGGATCGAATTTTTTCAGGCAAGAAACCATCGAGGCTAGAGGGGTGCCACGCTGGCTATCTTTTTACTGTTTTACTTTTTTCATGTGCAGTTTCTGTTCCTGTGAAGAATACACAATTAACCACTTGCGTGACAATTGTGTAGAGGAGTAGAGACTATGAATACGGTTCACTTGTTCGATCACTCACTCCGGTTGCCGATGGTATTTTGAAGAAATCAAAGACCACCACTTAATGTAAGGTTGCAAGAAGGATGCGGGTGTCCATTCAATAGGTCCAATTCAGGCTCTTTTAAGATGACAAGTGTATATTTAATATACTTCTATGCAACATTTTTTTGTATTTATTATTCAATAAAACAAAACGAACGAGACATATAGACTTCACAATAGCTACACTGAACTTTTTCGGGTCTGTCATTTAAAATTGTCTAAACTACAAACTTGCATAAATCATAAGGCTACATGTAGATGTACAATAAAGTTGCATGTCGTATACTAATTAAACATTAATTGTATTGAGCAATCCACCACGTCATTATTAAGCAATGCAACGTATTCGGCAGACAGGATGTTTTTTAACATCATTTCAGAATATCGCGAGTTTCTATTTGAATCAAAGTTCTGGGTAAGTCCACCTTTGCCGATGGCCCAAAGCTTTATAATGTCCTTATCACTAAGGGAACGAAAGATAACAATAACAAGCTTTAAAAACATCATTTAACTGCATTGCATATGTTTAAAAATGGTAACAAATATTATGTAATTTAGGCAACACGAACTCCAAACGTGCTGACAACACGAGCCGAGTACCACCGCAGTTGTGACAAAATCATCGACCAAAGAAAAGCACGCAGAGTTATCTTTTTTGTCGAAAATATGGCGACAATTATTTTAACGACAAGAGGCCCTCCGAGCGATCCATACGTCCAATTATCAACCTTCAACCCTACTGTTTTATTTTCTCTTACAGGATCGATTTTTTTTCAGGTAAGAAACCATCGAGGCTAGAGGGGTGCCACGCTGGCTATCTGTTTACTGTAAACTTCGTGTTCCTGTGCAGTTTATGTTCCTGTGAAGAATACACAATTAACCACTTGCGTGAAAATTGTGTAGAGGGGTAGAGACTATGAATACGGTTCACTTGTTCGATCACTCACTCCGGTTGCCAATGGTATTTTGAAGAAATCAAAGACCACCACGGAAGGTAAGGTTGCAAGGAGGATGCGGGTGTCCGTTCAATGTGTCCAATTCAGGCTTTTTTAAGATGACAAGTGTACATTTAATATACTTCTATGCAACATTTTTTGGTATTTTTCATTCATTAAAACAAAACAAACGAGACATTATAGACTTCACAATAGCTACACTGAACTTTTTCGGGTCTGTCATTTAAAATTGTCTAAACTTCAAATTTCCATAAATTCTAAGGCTACATTTAGATGTGCAATAGATGTGCATGTCGTATACAACTGAAAAATTATTTGTATTGAGCAATACACCACGTCATTATTAAGGAATGCGACGTATTCGGCAGACAGGATGGTTTTTAACATCATTTCAGAATATCGCGAGTTTCTATCTGAATCAAAGTTCTGGTTAAGTCCACCTTTGCCGATGGCCCAAAGCTTTATAATGTCCTTATCACTAAGGACACGAAAGATAACAATAACAAGCTTTGAAAACATCATTTAACTGCATTGCATATGTTTAAAAATGGTAACAAATATTATGTAATTTAGGCCACACGAACTCCAGACGTGCTGACAACACGAGCCGAGTACCATCGCAGTTATGACAAAATCATCGACCCAAGAAAAACACGCAGAGTTATCTTTTTTGTCGAAAATATGGCGACAATTATTTTAACGACAAGAGGCCCTCCGAGCGATCCATACGTCCAATTATCAACCTTCAACCCTACTGTTTTATTTTCTCTTACAGGATCGATTTTTTTTCAGGTAAGAAACCATCGAGGCTAGAGGGGTGCCACGCTGGCTATCTGTTTACTGTAAACTTCGTGTTCCTGTGCAGTTTATGTTCCTGTGAAGAATACACAATTAACCACTTGCGTGAAAATTGTGTAGAGGGGTAGAGACTATGAATACGGTTCACTTGTTCGATCACTCACTCCGGTTGCCAATGGTATTTTGAAGAAATCAAAGACCACCACGGAAGGTAAGGTTGCAAGGAGGATGCGGGTGTCCGTTCAATGTGTCCAATTCAGGCTTTTTTAAGATGACAAGTGTACATTTAATATACTTCTATGCAACATTTTTTGGTATTTTTCATTCATTAAAACAAAACAAACGAGACATTATAGACTTCACAATAGCTACACTGAACTTTTTCGGGTCTGTCATTTAAAATTGTCTTAACTACAAATTTCCATAAATTCTAAGGCTACATTTAGATGTGCAATAGATGTGCATGTCGTATACAACTGAAAAATTATTTGTATTGAGCAATACACCACGTCATTATTAAGGAATGCGACGTATTCGGCAGACAGGATGGTTTTTAACATCATTTCAGAATATCGCGAGTTTCTATCTGAATCAAAGTTCTGGTTAAGTCCACCTTTGCCGATGGCCCAAAGCTTTATAATGTCCTTATCACTAAGGACACGAAAGATAACAATAACAAGCTTTGAAAACATCATTTAACTGCATTGCATATGTTTAAAAATGGTAACAAATATTATGTAATTTAGGCCACACGAACTCCAGACGTGCTGACAACACGAGCCGAGTACCATCGCAGTTATGACAAAATCATCGACCCAAGAAAAACACGCAGAGTTATCTTTTTTGTCGAAAATATGGCGACAATTATTTTAACGACAAGAGGCCCTCCGAGCGATCCATACGTCCAATTATCAACCTTCAACCCTACTGTTTTCTTTTTTCTTACAGGATCGATTTTTTTTCAGGTAAGAAACCATCGAGGCTAGAGGGGTGCCACGCTGGCTATCTGTTTACTGTAAACTTCGTGTTCCTGTGCAGTTTATGTTCCTGTGAAGAATACACAATTAACCACTTGCGTTAAAATTGTGTAGAGGAGTAGAGACTGTGAATACGGTTCACTTGTTCGATCACTCACTCCGGTTGCCAATGGTATTTTGAAGAAATCAACGACCACCCCTTAATGTAAGGTTGCAAGGAGGATGCGGGTGTCCATTCAATGGGTCCAAATCAGGCTTTTTTAAGATGACAAGTGTACATTTAATATACTTCTATGCAACATTTTTTGGTATTTTTCATTCAATAAAACAAAACAAACGAGACATTATAGACTTCACAATAGCTACACTGAACTTTTTTCGGGTCTGACATTTAAAATTGTCTAAACTACAAACTTCAATAAATCATAAGGCTACATTTAGATGTGCAATAGATGTGCATGTCGTATACTACTGAAAAATTATTTGTATTGAGCAATACACCACGTCATTATTAAGGAATGCGACGTATTCGGCAGACAGGATGGTTTTTAACATCATTTCAGAATATCGCGAGTTTCTATCTGAATCAAAGTTCTGGTTAAGTCCACCTTTGCCGATGGCCCAAAGCTTTATAATGTCCTTATCACTAAGGACACGAAAGATAACAATAACAAGCTTTGAAAAAATCATTTAACTGCATTGCATATGTTTATAAATGGTAAAAATATAATGTATTTTAGGCCACACAAACTCCAAACGTGCTGACAACACGTGCCGACTACCACCACAGTTGTGACAAAATCATCGACCCAAGAAAAATACGCAGAGAAACCGAACTCAAGATCAATATAGACTCGCCCGTTTTCGTCTTGCAAAATTTACTACTATTTCTGACGAGCAGCACACATTTGCCACGTAGCGTCACTGGTAGACGTCGTCGTTTCTGTTTTTGGTGGCTAATTTTGGTTGTGGAATTCGAGGCTGATTTTTAGCGGTAGATGCAATTATGGATGCCATAATTTTGAAGATGCTCTTAGTCGTGCCAACTCTGGCGGTTTTAGCGCTAGGGACGTGCCCGTCGTGCACTTTCCAGTGGTTTAAGAGTGGTAGCAGGCGCTACCGCCACTTCTCCGAGGCCAAGCCTTACGCGAACGCCAGCGTGCACTGCCGGCGGTTCACCCGCCACTGCGCCCCGGCCGGCCTGGCTCGCGTCGGCACGGCGGACGAGCTGAGATCCCTGGTGCGGTACATCGAAGCCATAGTCGCGTCTGCTTCGCCGGCCTACCTCGAGACCACACACCACGCCTGGCTCGATACCACCGACACAAAGAGTGAGTGCTTTCAATATTTCGCCAAAAAGTTTCAATGCCATCTCTGTCTGCTTTGCATTCGGTATTTTTGTGGGTTGTAGTGATGAGGGGCCATACAAAGTACATTCACCGTTTTAACCCACAAGACAATAAAAGAAATAATTCAAACACAATTGTGTTATTTTTCAACAATTTGCGAATTTCGCGAACAATACATAGCTGAATAAAGGCTTTCATTTGAGACATATAGTTCAGAGTACCTGCGCTGTCACCATCCGAGCTGTTCATCCCTTCAACGTCCGAATTCTGAAAAAAAATGTAGTCAACTATCTTACCAGAGACGGACCGTCAGTCAGAAGGTAGCCGGGCTAACGCTGTTTAGTTCGTATATTATAATGGGAGTTTGGGCAAACTTAAATTGTGAAAAATGGAAAACGATTTTTCATCCTGACCGAGATTTAAACCTGAGACCTTTGTTTTTTAATTACATCTCTCTTACTATATGAGCAATCTAGCCCCTGCATGATGGACTTTATTTTCTCAAATAGTCTTCCCTAGCAAGAAGTATGCAAACAATGAATGTCATATATGTCCAAGGACCATGTCCTTGCTTTAATTCAAACGCAAACAAACAGTTGGTTTGGGTAACTTATCTAAAAGTGTCAATGGTTCTCAAGATCGCCTGAAATACTGACCGACTTGCATTGGCTATTTCACAAAACTGGGCCGGTATTTTAAATGGTTGTAAATTTTAACAAAGCAACATTTTACACAACTTTATTTTGTGTGGATTACATTGACAAATCTTAATCCAATTTATTCGAAGCCCGATTTCGATCTCCGGTCATAGTCACATACATTGATTGTTTGCATCTGAATACAAACGGGTGCCTGACTCCTGTTGATCTGCGGTAGCTTGTGCCGATGTTGTAGTCGAGTTCAGAAAGCGCGAGACCGTGACAGAGACCGAGACCTGAATCCGAGACTAAGGCATAGACCTTAGAATCAAAAGTCGAGTCTGACACAGAGAGCTAAATATTTGTTCAAATAATGGAATGCAAAGTCGAAAACAGGATCGAAGTGCGAAGACCAAAATTTCGTCGCCATTTGCAGCGCACACACGTGCGGCCTGCATTTTTTTATCCTTCCTCAATGGTACCTGGCCACCCGATACGTCCAAACGTTGTGGCGAACGTTTACTAGCAAATGGCGTTTACCAGCACATTGGACTGCACTACACATCGTGCGAACGATTTCGGTGCAATATTTATTGGGTTACGTCGGATAGGTTGGAATACTGGACCAAACTACGGATTCCCACAGAGGCCGGCACAGCCTCCTAAGCCCCCTCATCAACAGCTCCCTGCAACCGCTACTGCAGAGACTGTTTCTCAAAAGTTGGCATCTAAAGCCACACCAATACGTGCCGACTGCTACACCACCCTCAGTAATGACGAAATGATGCGTAATAATGAAGGAATGCATACGTTTGAAATGCCTCCATACATAAGCAAGAGGTTGTTTATTTATCACAGTAAATACGTGAATATATCTTGACACGGGTGCTTGCCCGCGTCCGACTGGGTCTCATTTTCCGTGACTTGGACTTTGAAACGAGTAGCGATAACTAAAAAGTCACATTCGAGTCGTGAAAAACAATGACTATGTCTCGAGTCAGGGTAAGACATTTCTCGTACTCGAGTCACGAAAAGAGATGACCCGCACTCTAGGCATGGAAATAAGTGGTTCTGAATCGAGTCATAACAACACGATGGCTCTGACGCGAGCCATGCCAAAAAAATGACTCTTACTCAATTCATGGCATGGCATTTCTAGCACTGGAGTCACGAAAACAGATGACTCGGAATCTAGTCATGATAACAAGTGATTCTGTCTCGAGTCATGACAGCACAACGACTTGGACTTGAGTCATGAAAAGAAATTACTCGGAATTGGGAAGTGTGTTTTTATGATAGGATTGGAATGTAAACGTGATTTGTGCTCCTGACTCGTGGCTCGACCTTTGTGACTCAGAACTCATACGCGATATCTTGTGACTCCAATAAAAGTATTCTTCAGTGTATGTTTAATGTGATGTCGATTGTAAGATGTCAGCCACGGGGCCTTTCACGGGGTCATTCTTCGGCCTCGGTGTCATTCCCTTAACCCACAAAGAGCCGGCGGCGGATTCCGCCCCTGTGTGTTTTTGGTTTTCGTGTTCAGGCTCTATGACTTTTTCGGCAATCTTCTTAGAAACATTTCGACACACATTTCATTAAAATGTAAAATGCCGTTCTCTGACAATTATTTTTCGTTCAGGGCCATGGTATATGTTTACGGAAATCTTTCAATTGACTTTACACTACATAAAAAAATATCATTAAAGGTGCATAGGATATTTCTTATCAGAAACTCGTTTGTACAATGACCTCATTAATATTGCTGTATGGAATTGTTGGTTCTTCGCGCGTGTCAACATAATTCGGAAGTTTATGCAAATTGGGTAAATTCAATGAAAGACTTAGGAATGTCAATAAAAACATTGAAAACATGAAACAAGCACCCTCAAAAGGGAATCATGATTAATGAATGAGCTGTAACAATACAAAACATTTTTGTTTCCAAATGAATTTTAATCAAATGTTTATTATGTAATTATATTGTCAAGCCAAATTTCATTTGAACATATAATTGATCGACCAAGATCTGGGGAATTCGGCTGTGAGATGGTAAAAATAACTCGGCCCTTTAGGGTTAATTCTATAAAGTGTCACGACTATTCTTTGTTTCTAAATTTGCGCCCAGTGACAAGTTTTTTGTTTGGGTTTGGTCTAGGGCCAAAGCCTCACCAAAGCAAAGGACCATCGTAAAATATAATTGAATCGTAGAAATTCACTGCCATTTCTTATTTGCTTTTGTTTTCAGGTGAAATGCCCTTAACACCGATTCTTCATAGATCACTCACTCCAATGAATATCAGTGGTTTATGCAAGGGCATGCCGGCTATTAGCGAGCAGTATACCATCATGAGCGATGTGAGTTTTCTTAATGTTACCCTAGTCCCGGGTCCCGACGGCACCGCCCGCCCCTGCGGCGTGCACATCGAAAAGGGCTCCTATCTGGATCTGGGGAACTTCGTCGGGGGTTGCGTCTCCGACCCCGAGCAGTGTGAGTCAGGCAGCGTCTCCT
The DNA here is from genome assembly GCA_949987565.1 of Luidia sarsii. Classification (NCBI taxonomy): domain Eukaryota; kingdom Metazoa; phylum Echinodermata; class Asteroidea; order Paxillosida; family Luidiidae; genus Luidia; species Luidia sarsii. The sequence goes on from OX465122.1 coordinate 6,873,829, forward strand.
GGTCCATTTGGCTGAAAAGTGACGTCCCACGCTCAACCAACGTCAAACAGACATACATCAGTATAGGGGGACAGACCATCTATGCAAGGGGGATACACCTCATGTTTAACAGCCAGAATGATATTTTTGAAATAAGGATAAAGGTTAGTTATTACTGGGGCCATTGGGGGTACAACAGCGCCAAGTTTCCATCAGACGAATGGTTCCACATGGTGTTCACCGTTCATTTCCACCCAGACTCGGGTTTCGCTGATTTAAATATGTACGTCGACGGGGAACTGGTTGAATACGATTATCACAGGAGCGAGTCCCCCACTGACCGCGGTGACCGTCACACGCGTTTATTCATCGGCCATACCAATAAGAAAGGCGCCGGGTTATTGGCCAGCACGTACGGAGTTTCCGCAGCCTTCAGCGACCTGATGGTATTCGACGGCCATCTGAAGCCAACACAGATAAAGAATATCTACGCTTGTGGCGTGACTGGTAAGTTCCTCCATTCCACACAGTCCAACCAATAAATACCCTGACACACGACTCAATAAATCATCTTCACGCACCACGATCGGGACTCACAAGACAAACACCAAAATACAAGTAAAGATGACTTTTAAGTCATTCCCCGTGAATTCTAACAATCAAAACCGGTAAAATGGACACCCCCGTTGGGTATTACTTCAATCTCCTTGATCATTCGATATCAGATATGAGTGTACTGGGCATAGAATCCCCTGGTCACCGTTGTAATGCTGTCCGTCTTAGCCGTGAGAAAAAGTTGATGAAGCATCTTCGGACTATTCAACCACATGGTCTCAACATCCAGGAGGGTAATGACTAACACCATGCAGCTTTCTGATAATCCTTCTGTTGTGTTCACTCCTCCACACTTCTCTCTTTGAACCCCCTTCTCACTAATCCCTACCCTACTCCTTGCCTTTCCCTTTGATCTCTCCTTACCAGCTTTACTCTTTGTCCTTTGTTTCTCATCCGTGTCCTATTCACTCTATTCACCCTTCCTTCGTGTATATGTATCTGTTTTGTCCTTGTCACTCTGCTTTTGAGAAAGGTCCTGCTAGGATCGAAACGTCAGGCCCACTAAATTGTAATATTTGCATTTTGGAAATTTAAGTCAGTAAGCAGTTTGCAACATTTTTGTATATCAACACAGATTGCTCTTACAAATAATCAATTGAGAAGAGTACATAAGGTCTAGTGGTGAGGAATCAGAGTTATAAGGCCTATATACAAATATTGCAAACTGCTCACTGACTAAAATTTAAAAAATACAATACAAAGAAATACAAAGAAATATTTCGGAAAGGGTCATGGTTACATTCATATGAAATACATTTTGCAAGGATTCGATCTTTATAGCAGGATCTTTAGCGGAGGATGGAAGGCAGTAAACCTTTGACTAAAGTCCTGCTGAAATCGAGTTGCCAGACAACCTATATCATTAAGAATATACATCACCTCGTAACAATTAGTATTCTCGCGTAGAGCAGTTGATAATACCATGCAGATATTATTACAATGATGTGGACATTACGTCTACTTTGATCAAAAAGTAAACATGCTGATTTCATCACGGGTTAAGAAGTGTCAATTGTTCTCCTGTTAGTTAGTTCCAACTTTCTGCATTTGGTGCGTTTGATCATGAAATGACGATATTCATTGTCGGAAAGCAGGGAAATTACGTTTAAATTACATCTCTCTCTTTGGAATTTTTGAGACAGTTGTGATGACCTGCACGTAACTTCTTCGTTAAACTATCATATCTTTCGGTACCATCCGGATGTTGCTACAATATACCTTTCGCAACGTCCTTACTTCTCGACCAGCTTTGACCCCGAAATCGTAATAATTAAATGCCCTGCTCCATTCCTATTACAACTATTCAATCAACATGTTCAAAACTCATTGCAGACCAACTGTCTTAACTGAGTTCTCACTAGCGACTCTCTGATGTTGATCGCAGATTTCAAAGTGGTGGCATTCAACGCGTCTCGAGACAAGATCAACGGTGGTGTGCGGTACGAGTGCACTGCTCAAGCCATGTCCGTCGGCTGGGGCATTCTGTACCAAGGCAACGACACCTGGGAGAGCCTGGACCCAAACAACGGCACGTGGTATATAATCAACAGCGCCAACATCACAACATGTGTCATTCACTCGACCCTCGTTATACCATCAGCAACTCTTGAGGGCGCTGTTGTGACGTGCTTTGCAGAGTCCCCGTTTGAATCCCGAAATGCGCCAATGCACATCTATCAAGGTATGAATAACTTGTTGGGCTGGAGAATAATTCAAAGATTGAGAAATACTTCCGTATATATTGATGACCGTATGACAAACAATAAATATAATATACTATAAAGGAAATGAAAAATATTTTTTTCATGGATATTATTAAAAAGTTATCTGTGCTTATGGCTTGATGCGAATGCTTGAGGCAAACAATATACCAGTTTCCTTAAAGAACGGACGACATTGTGTTATCCTTCCTTGGCTGTTACTAACTCAACACTTTAACTTAACCAACATAGGGACAGCTGTCCCCAACATTTTGTCTTTAATTGCTGCCACTCGACCCTAAGTCCACTCTACTCGAAAGATCATTTTGTCCTGCAATGGGGCACCTGCTAACACCTCCATGTTCAATTGCAGACAATGCAGACCAACTTTACTCGAGGTCAGGTAAAAACTGCATGTTAGTTCAGCAGCGCCTATCTTTGGGATTGTTGTCCATAATTTTATTTATTGTTTACATTTTAAAATGAACAAAATCAAATTGTTTTTTTCCACCAAATTGTATAAATTCTTTTGATATCTCCTTAAGATCCACATAAATATATAAACAAGCATTAAGAAAGTCATTTATCCACATTCTGAACTCAATCACGATATGCAAGAACATAATGTGGATTGTCATCCCCAAGTCTCGAGTCGATGTGCCGACAGATGTAGTGGGCGCCTATCCAGCGTTACAAACCTTGGTCTTACGAGTTCCGCATAGCTATGCATCCGAAATATAAAACAAAATCACTGAAGGAAAAACAAGAACAAAGTCCGGGCCAGCCCTCCTTGGACATCAATCACCTTCGTATCTTTTCACGTTTGTTTCGCGGTTAGACTGGCCAGAATAATCCGTCCTTGGCCCAGGAGATAACAGACATCTGTTTATTTACTATTGTCCCCTTCTTTGACATCAAGTGCCCACAAAAATGCCTCGTTTTATTAATAGGCTTTCAGAGGATCCAAGTACAGTCTGGGACAGACTAGGAAGGAAGGAACCCGGGGCCAGTCTGGCAGTCAATGTCAATGAACCATCCAAGGTTGCTTGGTCCAGCCTTGAATACATTGTTATCTGGCAGCTATTACCAGATACCTCAGCATTTGTTTTGCAAGGATCGGGTAAAATGACCTTGATGTGATATGATGAGTGAATACTACTGGGCAAGAGGATCCTTGCTTACGAGTGTAGGCACTACTCAGACACAAGTAGGAATCTACAAACAAAACGATGACAATTTCGCATATATAAATTGTCGTTCGGAATTTTAAGAAATGTAATTATTATAATGTATTCAACAATCCAAATGCATTAGTTATCATGTATCATAAAAAAATAACAAAATTAATTTTGAGCTCATTCCTGATATTTTTCTTCAACAGGAGAATTCGCTTTTATCGGGATCTACAATTTAGCAGGTAAATTAATTGTTTTTAATTTTGAAATGTCCAATTAATGCTATCAACGATACATCATATTCCTCTGATAATTATTAATCACGAAGATTGACGATGGTACTATCCCGACAATCTTTGTCATTCAACGAAATTCTTCTTGACTGGTATAAAGATAATTATGACCTTCCAATGCAAGTCTAATCATTATCATTTCAGGTCTAACTTTGTGGAGAGGCCGAGAGAACAGCTTGGAGTACTCATCCAATGGAATTAAATACAGTGTCGGTGGTTGTGAAGCCGGTGATCTCTCTAATTCCTGCGGCAAGGCCACAGTTATGAATCCGTTTATTTGTGAGACAATGTATTGAGAACGCATGATTTTTGATAAAGTCGAGAGTAAACAAAAGTCCATTGCATTGTATCCGTCAATGTTCACTTACCAATTTACGCAATTAACTAACCACGATTCTCTAAACCAAACAACCCAGGGGTCTAACAATCCAACAGAACCACCCGTCGTGTGTCAAGATTAGTCCGATGGTCTAAAATAATTTATCATAAAATCTTAGTTTAACACCATGAAAGTTAAAAGGCTTTGCAAGGGATCACCATTTCTATGGTGCAAGTCATTAAACGCTGAACGAATTTAGTAGCTGTAGCGGCTCTGATATATTGTTTCCTGGCATGCCAATGCCGAATATGAATCGTTTAGGACGAAGAGATGTACCTATGCCAACCTTTCTTCACATTTGTAACATAAGCGCTTACAATTAGGAAAGAAATAACAAAGAAAACACTGACTGGACAGGAACTTCAACCCCAGACCTGTGGTTTTGTGGACCAGCGCTCTTACTACCTGAGCTCTCTGGCCATTTAACTCCAGGTTAAGTTTTATCTGCCACATTTCAATCGTTTAACCCAGAGTCTCTTGTCTGTTGTTCCTGTATTTGTTTGATAAGCACTTACAGTTCGAAGTCCTTAAGCTCCCTTTACATTTTAAGGCAATATGCCTTCATATATTTTCCATACAACTGCAATTTTGATAACGTTGACAGCTGCCGAAAAGACGATCGTATACTCGTCAGTCTGAAGCAATTAGTAAACTCTCCTGAAGGGCCGTCTATGGGTGTTGTGACAGGAGAGGTTGGGGACTGATGTGGCAGATAGTGAATGACTTCATCCCTTCATAAGCCATCGCCTATAGAAAAATGTTTGGCGACATTATACCTCCGATCTATATCAGAACCATACGTAAATGTTAAATGCATGAGTGATTTCATTTATCGGAATTATTTAAAAACAAAATTGACGATGCCCTTAAACGACCAAATAGAGCGTATGGATCTCATTGACTTTATGATTCTCTAAACGAGCGCCGGAACCAACGCTTTAGGAATTTAACATCTAATAGCTGTATAGTTATTATGTGGAGCACCAATAATCAAATTAATATACTTAACCTTCAATTTTCAATTGGAAGCTTCGGTTTGAGAATTTTTTTTCCAAGAAAACTATGACTGGATCGGGACTTAAACCCGAGACCTCTGGACTAACGTACAAGTGCTCTTTCATCTGAGCTATCCAGCCCTTAGATAGTGGCCTTCCAAAGCCCGAGTCTAAGCCCTTAATACTGTGAAGGGAAATATTTAGTGATCCTGGCCTTGGGGCACTCTGCATATGAGTGTACGATCCAGTGAAAGACTCGGTTTGTTTCCGCATTCTCAGCCTCTCGATCTGTTTGTATTGCCATTTCAAGACTTTCATTGCAAGTTGATACTCAATAAGGCCGAGCTAATGTTGACAAATATGTATTATGTAATCTTGACCTATTTGTAGTAAAATAGTTTAGAGCTTGTATGATGTTATGCATAAAGATTTACAATTATTTACAATGAAATGACGGATGATTCGATCTTTCACCAAATATCCAAGTGGTATAATGCTTTTGTTTATCAAGAATGAGAAAGCCCGATTTTGTCGATCCTAGCAGGACCTTGTTTAAATGTCCTGGCAGGGTTTCAACGTCAGGCCCGCCTAATGTTTGATATTTGCTCTTTAGTCATCCTAGTCAGTTAGCAGTAATCGATATTTTGTGCATACTACTCTGGTAATTTATTGCAAATAGGCACAATATAAATAGCCTACAGGCTCACACAAACAAAATTAATTCTCTTTAATCTAATGAAAACTCGCTGGTGAATTGTATCGAAATATGTTAAATGTGCAAAGTGTGAAAAGAAAACAGTTTATAAAAAGTTTATTTGAATATAATTGCATATTGGACAACGTTAGGCAAAATATATTGAACACGTTCGAATGTTAGCATTTTTGGTCGAAAATCATTACATGGAAAAGGTTTTTAATAAAACTATTGCATCGTAAAAAAACATTTGTGACCCGGCACAGTATAATAAGAAATAACCCCACTTTTGAGATTTTGAGGTTTTCTAATGATGTGAAAGAGTATACCATTAGCTTTCAAATGATATCAAAAAATATTATCCTCTAATATTTAAAATTTCCGAAAATACCAAAAAAGAAAACTAATTTGTTATCGAATTGTGAAGATACTTTAACTTCAGGTGTTGTTTATTCAAAAAGTGTTTTTGTGGGATATTCCTCATGTCGGGTTTGTGCCGGGTCACATTTTTGATCTACATTTACGCGTAAGCACAATTTTAAAGTTTTTAAAAAATCTTTCCATTTAGTTTTAGCAACTAATTTAATATGTGTTGATATTTATATATATACAAGAAATCATTAATACCACCGATTCCTCTGGAAATACATGTGTGGTAAAGGAAATACACTTTTGAAAAATTGACTACCAACGGAAAACATTAATTGTTGGGAGCCTTTGAACAAACATGAAATGGAAGTTTCGCGGTGACACCATGCAACAAATCCCTTCTTAGAAGCAGCGTATGGTCTGAAAAGAGCCGCTAACTGAACATTTCGAACAGTGTGCACTCTGACCGTCATCAGGAGACAGACAACGACAGACAGTGCAGAATGCCCGAAACGTTGAGTTTCAGAGCTGCACACTCGAGATGAGATGTGTTACATATCACACCCAAAGGTCACGTTACAAAGGTCGTGTGCATGGTTCTTTTCACGTTCATGTGATTGACTTTTTCAGGTGTAATTCTCTAAAAAGTATGCTTAAAACATTATTACATCCTTAATATTTATAATATTATTTTAATTATCAATTGTTTCAAATCATTTTTTTGTTGTGTGATAAGATTTGTCATAGAAATTATAGTTAACTATCAAAACTATGTCATAAATATAAAAATATCACTAAAGCACATAAATACGTGCATGAATTCGTCATAAGCTGTAATGTATTTTATGTTGTAAGTATAATGGTGGACAAAAATGGTTCAGATGGCATTGAATAAAATTAATTGACTGCTGCATGAACCGAAAGTTACTTGTTTTGCTTAGTTTTGTTCAGCACACGCTTCACGCAAAGCTTTCGAATTGTGAGCAATCTTACCGCATTTGTGGGTAGGTACGCTTTACCATGTATACTATCTCTTTCGGGGTAGAAAAAGAGCCGGTAAGTCAACGTTTCGAATAGTGTGTGTTCTGCCCGCCCTCAGAAGACGATTGGTTTAGAACGGTTTTATTCATTCACATCATCTTTGGAGCATGCAGGGCTTGCCCAAGTGCGTGTGGGCTCTTGGCACATTGTAGCTTTCCCATGGGTATAGAGGACTTAAGTTGCAATCTAAGATTTGGGAAATGGGAATAGCCATGGAAAATATCAGACATAATGGACAAAACAAAGAAGGTACTGGCGTCTCCGGTTTATTGTATGTGCAACAAGCGAAGGCTTGATGATGAAAGAGAGGGGAGGGAGGGGAGATATGGAGTGGGTTATTAGGACGGAAAAAGAAAGGAGGGAGGGCAGGGTGGTAGGTTAAACGGAAGTGGAGGAAAGGGGTATGGAGGGAGGGGAAAGGGATGAGGAAGGCAGAGGAAGGAAATACGAGAGGGAAATGAAATTCGGAGGGACCAATAGGGGAGAAGAACCGCACGAGAAGCGAAAGATGTGAGAAAGATGTGCGAAGGACGCAAAGATGTGCCCTTATTCCCACCACCGTCCAAACGCCCAGCTCCCTGTTGGAGAAAGAGAATCAATGGATAAATAACAAAACCGACGGCTTACTCATGTTTATTCATGCATCAAGGGAAGAGAGTCTGCGTGTGGCGCTCTGATTGGTTCCTGACCAGATGACGAAGCTGTGACGTGTAGATATTAAAAGAGAGTTCCGACATTGCGATGATACGGTTGCCATCTTAATTCCATGTCAAATACATCCAGTGCATGTTAAATCACTTCAATGCAGGTTTTGCTGGATTCATAAGAACGAAGTATATGTTGTGCAAACATCACAAGGTGGAATATCTGTCATTTTTGCACAGGCATATCACTAGATTTATTGTTTATAAACGAGACACCGGCAGATCTATAACGGTTATTTGGTTTGCAATATGCCACGCCAAACCATAAATAAAACGTCCACGGGTTTGTCTGCCAAAAAAACAAACGACGGTGATTAAAATTACACGTATGGGTACGGGTATTGATCGATATGAAGGACGCAATTGAAGGATGCCGCAATGCAAGAAACATTGTACTCGTCGAACATGGGACTCTTAACTCTCTATGTACCACGACACATCCCCAATTGAGAAAAATTCTAATTTACCCTTTTATCATGAATTAAGGGTCACAGTTGCTATTAGAGAAAACAAACTTCAACAGCTGCAAAAATGTATTTGAAAGCACAAAAACAATGATAATATAGTGCATCTAGTTTACTTCAATCTTGGCAAGAAAATCCACAATGCATTTGGTACTTTATACGTGTATGTCGGTATCACCCATAGGAGCCAATATGCTACACGTGTTTTAAAAAAATCCTGCTGCCAGGCCAAAACTTTTTTGGGGGAAATGTTAACTTCTTGTGAGTCTTTTGGGTATTCTGTAAAAGATAAGCATTGAAACCATCCCCTGACTATCGCCAAAAAGCCGATAGAACACCATGAAATTCGCGAACTTTCGGAAAACCTTTATTGCGCAACTGCCATGTTTTGTCATGAAGAAGAATGCAACTAAATATAATTATTATATATATATATTGTAATGGTGCAGCAGATATGTTCCAATGGGTCATAGGTGATGGTTTACTGCATTTAGAGGAGGAAATATTTGCCCAAAGGTAGCATATATGCTACGAATGTGCATAGAGGGTTAATTTATCTCCTTTGTAAGCAGCGCAACAAAACAATTTGCATCTATCTTATCGGTGCAACCCGTGCATGCCATGCATGTTTACATTGTATGAATTATTCAATCATTCGTGTAGAGTGTTTAATGAAAATAGCTGTTGCTTTCATACATTGTTGTTTATCGCCGACCAAAGGCGAGTGAGCTCTGACCGTTGCCAAACAGATGAAACAAATGAAGCCAATATATAAGGAAAAACACATTTGGACAATTTTGTGCAAGCGTTGCATGTTGGAAGTTTTATGGAGTGTTGGCTTCAGGGTACTGCATGGATTAGTATATTCATAAGATGTATGGTTCTGAAAAGAACTAGTGACAGTGTGGAATCGGAATCACGCATATCAAGACGAGACTGTGGAACCAAAAACAAACTACGCCCTTTAACGGCTTATTTTAAGGGTAAACCTTGACTTTGTTCCTCAAAATATTTTTTCACTAACAGAGTGCGACTGGAGGTAAAACGGTCTGGCCTGTTATTTCATATATAAATGTATAAAATGTATGTTTTTTTTTAATAACTGCACATTGTGAAACATTCGTATTCATATTTTTTGAGGATATGAGTTTGGGTTTACAAACAAGTTACCAATTACAAGTCCAAACTCAAAATGGTTTTTCCAGTTTTTTTTTCAGGACCACACCTCTCATGGATAGACTAGTCCATTGTGCACTGGCATACCTACAACATGTAATTTCCACCATACAAAGCTTTAAGTCTTATTGAGTTTTTCATTTATTTGTTTGACATAACTTTTTTATTTGGTTTGTCCATCACTCCTCTGTAAACGGAAACTGTGCAGTTGATTATAATTGCCATTTCAATTGTCGTATTGTATCTTGAAAAATATTTAAGGTAGTGCACGTGATAGTGCGTGATAGGTCGTGTGGGTAGTTCCAGAAGAATGTCCATTGAAAGAGTCTATTTCCTTGACATGTGTCTTGCAAACAATGCATTTCGAGGTACACTTAAATGTACCAAATTTAGTAGGAGGTGAAGAGTCCAAAGGGGGAACCTCTGCTCGGACAATTAAGTCACGTAGGTTACTGGGCGCCTGAAAGCCAAAACAGGCGAATTTGGAATGGCATCAGCCAGACGATCTGAAGTGTGGAGAATATGGTGGTTTTCCCTAGTTAGTCTCTTTAGTTAGACTCTTTCAATGGACATTCTTATGAAACTACCCACACGACATATGGCTCTATCATGTGCACTACCTAAAACATCATATACCTCATCTCTTGCAGAGTTTGTAATGTTCAGTATGTTGACGAGACCAAAAACACCATAAATAACTTGGGCCGTAGGTCTACAATCAAAACCAGTAAAACGGACACCCCTGTTGGGTATCACTTCAATCTCCCTGATCATTTGATATCAGATATGAGTGTACTTGGCATAGAATCCCTTGGTCACCGTAGTAATGTTGTCCGTCTTAGCCGTGAGAAAATGTGGAAGAAGCGTCTTCGGACTATTCAACCACATGGTCTCAACATCCAGGAAGGTAATGGCTAACACCATGCAGCTTTCTGATAATCCTTCTTTTGTGTTCACTCCTCCAAACTTCTCTCTTTGATCTGACCCCTTCTCACTAATCCCTATCCTACTCCTTGTCCTTTCCTTTGATCTCTCCCTACCAGCTGTACTCCTTGTCCTTTGTTTCTCATCCGTGTCCTATTCACTCTCTTCCCCCTTCCTTCGTGTACATGTATCTGTTTTGTCCTTGTCACTCTGCCTTTGAGAAAGGTCCTGCTAGGATCGAAACGTCATGCTGAAAGATTGTTAACCGTGTTTAATCACACGATGTGTAGGGCCTACTGCACTACGCTTGTCTTCACATAGTTTAGTCATTAACAGAAATAAAAGACAAACTTTGGCTGTAATTCTGTCGGGTTCGACTTAAGAAGCAGATGGGATCATTGCAATGCCCGATTGCCTGATAAAACCGAACTGGTCGAGGTCGTGTGGCGGATTCGAAGATGTATAGTGGCGGGTACCGCGTAGCTACGATACAATATGATGTGTGCGTCAAGTAGAATATAATTCAATGAGGGTTTACTCTGCAGATCTGCTCGTCGTAATAATTACTAAGTGCTCAGGATGTACCCTATTGCCGTTTACGAAATGTGGGTTGACGTGCTCGGGCATACGCTTGGTCATATTTCTCTAACCCGTTTAAAAATCACAGCCATCTAGAAAAAAGTGTTTATCCACAGTTTCTTGCTGAATATACTCTGTAAAGGCCAACAGGCCTTCAAATTCGCCATCAAGCCACAACCTGTATTTCCAGGATTTGTCCGACGGAGAAGAATCTCAATCCCTAGCCTAATCCATCGATTCGTAAAGAATCTATGGTTATGAAGGTCCATCCGCCATCTTGATTGTATTTAGTGGTGTGCACCGTTCAGGTGCGTAATGCAGCGAGTCTTGCAATGGGAGACACTATGCAACACCACATCAGATGCAAGCCGCGCCTGTGGTAGGACGCACCACTCCGTAAGCTCATCCAACCACGCACAGCGCGCTCTTCGGTGGAAGCCTACAGGAACCCAATCGCGTGGACTCTGATACATACAGCGAGGACGACCCATCACCATAGCGGGAACCATTGCCAACGGTAAGTTCATATCGTATATAAGCCCTTGGCCCTATCACTTTACCCCTTCACAACCGGTCAGCCGTCACTATTTCCAGACTTGTAATCGAGTAAGAAATTTCGAGTCCAAGCTAGAGTCTCATCTGTCGTGTCCAAGTCCGAGTGCTGAGTCACATATGTCGAGTCCGAGTCTGAGTGCCGAGTCATCCAGGTTGAGTCTAAGTCGCGAGCCAGAAAAGTCGATTCCCGATTCCGTTTAAATTTGACCAACAGTGTATCAGAAGCTCGCCTCCGATTTGTGACAGTTTTCTAGCATCACATTTACTAGTCATGGGTCTAGCGCACTGTGCCAAATGGTTCCATTACCAATCGAGATCGAAATTATTGGATCAACCTTTGCACTGTCCACTATACACACAACGAGCCCGTAAATCTGTCAGTTGACTGTGTTCGTATATTTTACTGTGGACCTGGGTCGTAGAGACAAAATTGTTTCCGATTCCATGTCCGATCTCAGACATATGCTTCGAGTCCAAGTCAAGTGTTGCCGTGACTCGTGTCCGAATCATGAAAAACTAGACTCTAGTCCGAGTTCGAATCAAAATGACAGACGGAGACCGAGACGGGACCGAGACTGAGACCAAGACCGAGACTGAGACGGAGTCAGAGTCAGAGTCAGAGCCAGAGCAAGGGTCACCCAGGTATACATTCCCCCTCAGAATCGGAAAGGCCCTTCTGTTCCCAAAATCCATCTTGCAAGTGTGTTGCATGAAAACTATCGATACGTCTCAAGATGGGCATGATTAAAAAAGGCTTGTAGAGGGCTGTCGTTTTCGATCCAAACAGAAACTTTCTCAAAGACAAAATGAAGAGGACAAAAATACATAGGAATGGACAGAGGCAATAATGATGTAGATTACACAAATAAATATTCAAACTGGGAAAGCTAGAGGGGTGCGATATGGCCTGATTGTTTGGAAATTTGTTTTACTTTGTGTGCATACTTAGGTCGATTTTTGTTTAGTAAACTCATTCTCTGATTTAAATTTTAGTAGTGGATTGTGGGTTTTATTCAAATTAATTGAATTGGCGCTGCAAATTCCTGGGTTCGAATTTGCGTCAGTGATCAAATCAGTTTGCGTTTATGATTTATTTATATAATTTTGAAAACGAAATGAAAAAGAACGCAATGATCGCAACATAAATCAAACCACTATTTTCATTATAACTACGCTTGTATGGATGTCTTCCCAAATTGCTAAATATCTTTTGCATGGTTGGGTTGCCAATCAAAAGCATATTAACCATTGACTGTCGCATATCTCCAGGGATCACTTGGCCCGTTTCCATTCAGATGAAATCAACCATGTGTTGTATTCATGTCTATACAACAGTCAAGATGATCGAGTTCAAAGTATTTGTGGTCCGTGGTGATTTTTGTACTGATAATTTTACTGACGCGATCGCGACATATAACGAGCACTGGGCGCTCAGTGTTTCGCTCAACCACCTGCTGAAAATAAAATATAGCTCGGACTGTTGTTTTCTAGGTCATAAAACTTAACCACTTCACCACTGAACTGGTCGACGTCATACAGTGGATTCGAATCTGTAATTGACAAGTACCGTGCCATTAAAAACAAACAACCACCCCCAGAAAAAAAGGAAGAAGAAAAATGTTACAATTAAAATGGCAAACTGTGTATCATACATTGTGGAAATATTCCATTCCTTAAAACCTTACGTTGAGTGAATACTATTCATATGTCGGATTTGGAGAAAATGTTCATGGTTGGAATAATTATTATTAAAAAATATATTGCATATTCCCCCTTTAATATAAGTTCAGTTCCATTGTACTGTAACTCCAAGCATACACACTAATTTTGAAAATGATTTTGACAGCTGTGCTATGTGGTGGGTTTTTAAGTTGAGTAACGTATCATCAAAATATCCGCACATGTTAATATTCTTCTTGAACAGTTGTTCAGTCCTTAGTTTCTAAAAGGTTTGGAGTAGCTCCATGAAGTCTCATAAATCAACAATCCAACGCAGCCCTCCACATAATGTGCTAGTGAGTCTTCACCTTTGAACACGTATCATAACCGATGATAGTTGGAATCCAGCAGTCCCCTGACAATAAGCAGAGTACACAATACCCGAAACATCGAGTTACTTGCTCCTTTCAGACATCCAACTTGGTATTTCCACCATGTAAACCTATTTTTTTTTTTGGTACACCGTGTTTCCTAAAGTTTGCGGTGAAACCATGTATGTGTATGTGTGGGTCTGAGAAGATCCGTTTACATGAGATTTGAAGGTTTGCATGGTAGAATCACACTGCTGGGAGTTTGCGTTTGCTGACAAGAGAGCTAGGATGAAGGCAAGGGCAGCATCTGCCTCAGCATCTGATTGAGCACCAACCTCCCACATCTGTAAGAAGTACTCTAGAGACTGCCACTCCAGAGTGGGACTCTACAGCCATTCTAGAAGATGTAACTCAACCAAGTAGCGCTACACCATCGTCTCTCGAGACGAACGGATGCCACACATCTGTATATCCTTTCTTGTCAGATTGGGTGTGGCTATAGAAAGAGCCTGTAACGCAACGTTTCGGGCAGTGAGTACTCTGCCCGTGGTCAAGAGGCATGGTACACACTGTCCAGAAACTTTGAGTGATCGGCTAATTTCAGAGTCACTCATTATCTCACAAGAGATGACTATAGCCTTGCATAACTGTAAATCTTCAGGTTTTTACTATCGGCATGCATTCCTTCAAAGCTTAACTAGTGGTTTCTGAGCTGCTCACCGGTGATATAATTATACACTGGATCGAAACGCCAGGCCGACTACATTCTAAGATGAATACAGACTGTTAAGCAACTCTTGTGAAATCATATACCACTGAATCACTTGTACATCAAGGTTTGGGTAACAGGGTGGGGGGGGGGTGTGCGCACCACAGCCCCTATGTTCCTCTCCATCTATCAATCTTTTTATCTCCCCTCTCCCTATTCGTATCTCTCTCCGCCCATCTCTCCCTATCTCTCTCCACCTCTTTTTCTCTCCACATACTTATTTCTCTCCCTACACATCTATCACTCCTATCTATGCCTTTCTTCTCCTTCCCTCTCACTCCATCTCTCCCTCTATCTGTATCTGTTTCTCTCCTACTCCACCTCCTTCTCTCTCTCCGTCTTCCGTCTCTCTCTCCCCGCTTTCTGGCAATCTATACATGCCAATTCTTTTCTATCTGATAGGCGCCATGGCAAAATGCGATTAATCTATCTACCGCTTGCCCATAGAGTCGTGGACATCGAACCCGTATATCAATATCAAGCTTACGTTGGCCACAAAGAAAATTACAATGCCTTGCTATTCACTTCAGAGGGATGTGTTTTGATCAATTATATTGCACGGTATAGGCAAGGACGACGAATCAAAAACCCCTTGAAATGTTTTCCCCCTTTTCTAAAAATGTTATCAATTATCCTTGTATTTCTTACATTGCAATGTCAACAGTGACTGAAGCCGAATCTACTTCATCTATCATGGTCTCTATTAAATCGTAGCCCTCCCCTTCTCCCTTTCTCCCTCTCTGTCACTCCACTCTCCCTCCCTGTATCTTTGCCTCCTCTCTCTAGTTCTCTCCCTCCCTTACCCTGACTCTCTTCTCATCCTATTTCATCCCTCTCCTTACCCCTCTCTTCTCACTCCCCAGATCTCTCTCTCAACATCTCTCCCCTCACTCCTACCCTTTCCTGATATCTTTATCCCTCCCTCCGCTTATTGCTTTCGCTCTCTCTGTCTCTGTCTGTCTCTCTGTCTGTATGTCTCTCTCTCTCTCTCTGTCACTTTTCCCTCTCCCTAACTTTTCATCCACAACTCCCTCCTCTCTATCTTCCTCTCTCTCTTGTTATATCTCTCCTGGATTATGAGACAAATTGCTTCGGCTCAATATTGGCAAACATTTTACGCTCGACTAAACCGTATATTTTCTCGAAAGCCGCTTTTTCGCTATGATGAGGATACCACGAACGAAGAGAGACAATGGACTCGGCCAATAGGCTATCCTCCACTCCTCCAATTCCCTTAATCCTCCCTATCCTCCCAATCCTCCCCATCCTCCCCATCCTCACCATCCTCCCCATCCTCACCATCCTCCCCATCCTCCCCATCCTCCCCATCCTCCCATCCTCCCCATCCTCCCAATCCTCCCCATCCTCCCCATCCTTACCATCCTCCCCATCCTCCCCATCCTCCCCATCCTCCCCATCCTCCCCATCCTCCCCATCCTCCCCATCCTCCACATCCTCCCCATCCTCCCCATCCCCGATTCTCCCCATCCTCACCATCCCCCCATCCTCCCTTTCCTCCCCATCCTCCCAATCCTCCCCATCCTCACCATCCTCCCCATCCTACCCATCCTCCCCATCCTCCCCATCCTCCCCATCCTCCCCATCCTACCCATCCTACCCATCCTCCCCATCCTCCCCATATTCCCCATCCTCCCCATTCTCCCCATCCTACCCATCCTCCCCATCCTCCCCATCCTCCCCATCCTCCCCATCCTCCCCATCCTACCCATCCTCCCCATCCTCCCCATCATCCCCATCCTCCCCATCCTCCCCATCCTCCCCATCCTCAATCCTCCCACCATCTAGGCTATACCTCTCTTTCTCTCCTCTCGTTTTTGCTCCCTCTCGATCTCTCACCCTCTCTTATACCCCTTCTTTGTCCTCACTTATCTCTTACCCTCTCTCCCCTCTGCCAGACACTCCTTTCCTTCCCGAAGCGTCTCTCTGTGGCATTGAATTATATTATTTCTATTCACGACGAGCCGTGGCTCGTTTTATTATAGTAACTATTCTGCCGATGTGTTTTTGATAGCGGTTATTAATTACTTTAAAAGGGACCCAAACCGAGGAGCGATCCATTACGGTGCTCTTTCAACCACTTCCCTACCCATTGTGCTTGGTTTTAGTGCTGGTTACTTGTAAAGGTGTATGGTATGGGCAGACTGAGGTCAAATCAAGGACTCATTTGAAAGGTGTTCAATCCCCTCCCTGGTAGTCCCCGTATATGTATGTCATATCTGGCAATATCGACGATGAACCGACTCCGTTTAGGACATTTCAAGAGCTTGTATTAATTTTTATTTTTTATTTTATTTTAAGTGCTATTTGATGCAAAGATTTGATGCGAAGTGCTGGAATGGCATGGACATCCACAGTCAAAAACTCTTTCTATATATCATTACTATCCATTTGGGTTTTACTACACCCTCTATACCTATACTCATTGAGCTCCCCATACGCCTAGATCCATCCTCGTTATTTTTCTCTTCATCACAATTCTCATCCATATTCCCCACATTTTGCTAAACTTCCCGCTCATCTCCATCCTCCTAAAGCTCCATATCCTCCCAAATATCCCTATGTTCCAATCCTACCTATCTCTTCATCCCCAATCCCAATAATTATTCTCTATATGATCCCCATCCCAAATCATCCCCATCCCCCATCCTCCCCATCCTCCCCAACCTCCACATCATCCCATCCTTCCTTGCTCCCATACTCCAATCATCACATCCTCCCCATCCTCCCCATCCTCCCCATCCTCCCCATCCTCCCCATCCTACCCATCCTACCCATCCTCCCCATCCTCCCCATCCTCCCCATCCTCCCCATCCTTCCCATCCTCCCCATCCTCCCCATCCTCCCCATCCTCCCCATCCTACCCATCCTACCCATCCTACCCATCCTCCCCATCCTCCCAATCCTCCCCATCCTCCCCATCCTACCCATCCTACCCATCCTACCCATCCTCCCCATCCTCCCCATCCTCCCCATCCTCCCCAACCTCCCCATCCTCCCCATCCTCCCCATCCTCCCCATCCTCCCCATCCTACCCATCCTCCCCATCCTCCCCATCCTTCCCATCCTACCCATCCTTCATATCCTGCCCATCCTCCCCATCCTTCATATCCTGCCCATCCTCCCCATCCTCCCCATCCTCCCCATCCTCCCCATCCTCCCCATCCTCCCCATCCTCCCCATCCTCCCCATCCTCTCCATCCTCCCCATCCTCAATCCTCCCCATCCTCCACATCCTCCCCATCCTCCCCATCCTCCCCATCCTCCCCATCCTCCCCATCCTCCCCATCCTCCCCATCCTCCCCATCCTCCCCATCCCTGATTCTCCCCATTCTACCCATCTTTCCCATCCTCCCCATCCTCACCATCCCCCCATCCTCCCCTTCCTCCCCATCTTCCCCATCCTCCCCATCCTCCCCATCCTCCCCATCCTCTCCATCCTCCCCATCCTCAATCCTCCCCATCCTCCACATCCTCCCCATCCTCAACATCCTCCTCATCCTCCCCATCCTCCCCATCCTCCCCATCCTCCCTATCCTCCCCATCCTCCCCATCCTCCCCATCCCCGATCCTCCAATCCTCCCCATCCTTCCCATCCTCCCCATCCTCAATCCTCCCACCATCTAGGCTATCCCTCTCTTTCTCTCCTCTCGTTTTTGCTCCCTCTCGATCTCTCAACCTCTCTTATACCCCTTCTTTGTCCTCACTTATCTCTTACCCTCTCTCCCCTCTGCCAGACACTCCTTTCCTTCCCGAAGCGTCTCTCTGTGGCATTGAATTATATTATTTCTATTCACGACGAGCCGTGGCTCGTTTTATTATAGTAACTATTATGCCGATGTGTTTTTGATAGCGGTTACTTATTACTTTAAAAGGGACCCAAACCGAGGAGCGATCCATTACGGTGCTCTTTCAACCACTTCCCTACCCATTGTGCGTGGTTTTTGTGCTGGTTACTTGTAAAGGTGTATGGTATGGGCAGACTGAGGTCAAATCAAGGACTCATTTGAAAGGTGTTCAATCCCCTCCCTGGTAGTCCCCGTATATGTATGTCATATCTGGCAATATCGACGATGAACCGACTCCGTTTAGGACATTTCAAGAGCTTGTATTAATTTTTAATTTTTTTTTAATTTTAAGTGCTATTTGATGCAAAGATTTGATGCGAAGTGCTGGAATGGCATGGACATCCACAGTCAAAAACTCTTTCTATATATCATTACTATCCATTTGGGTTTTACTACACCCTCTATACCTATACTTATTGAGCTCCCCATACGCCTAGATCCATCCTCGTTATTTTTCTCTTCATCACCATTCTCATCCATATTCCCCACATTTTGCTAAACTTCCCGCTCATCTCCATCCTCCTAAAGCTCCATATCCTCCCAAATATCCCTATGTTCCAATCATACCTATCTCTTCATCCCCAATCCCAATAATTATTCTCTATATGATCCCCATCCCAAATCATCCCCATCCCCCATCCTCCCCATCCTCCCCAACCTCCACATCATCCCATCCTTCCTTGCTCCCATACTCCAATCATCACATCCTCTCCATCCTCCCCATCCTCCCCATCCTCCCCATCCTCCCCATCCTCCCCATCCTACTCATCCTCCCCATCCTCCCCATCCTCCCCATCCTCCCCATCCTTCCCATCCTCCCCATCCTCCCCATCCTCCCCATCCTCCCCATCCTACCCATCCTACCCATCCTCCCCATCCTCCCCATCCTCCCAATCCTCCCTATCCTACCCATCCTACCCATCCTACCCATCCTACCAATCCTCCCCATCCTCCCCATCCTCCCCATCCTCCCCAACCTCCCCATCCTCCCCATCCTCCCCATCCTCCCCATCCTCCCCATCCTCCCCATCCTACCCATCCTCCCCATCCTCCCCATCCTCCCCATCCTACCCATCCTTCATATCCTGCCCATCCTCCCCATCCTCCCCATCCTCCCCATCCTCCCCATCCTCCCCATCCTCCCCATCCTCCCCATCCTCTCCATCCTCCCCATCCTCAATCCTCCCCATCCTCCACATCCTCCCCATCCTAACCATCCTCCCCATCCTCCCCATCCTCCCCATCCTCCCCATCCTCCCCATCCTCCCCATCCTCCCCATCCTCCCCATCCCTGATTCTCCCCATTCTACCCATCCTCCCCATCCTCCCCATCCTCACCATCCCCCCATCCTCCCCTTCCTCCCCATCTTCCCCATCCTCCCCATCCTCCCCATCCTCCCCATCCTCTCCATCCTCCCATCCTCCCATCCTCAATCCTCCACATCCTCCCCATCCTCAACATCCTCCCCATCCTCCCCATCCTCCCCATCCTCCCCATCCTCCCCATCCTCCCCATCCTCCCCATCCTCCCCATCCTCCCCATCCTCCCCATCCTCCCCATCCTCCCCATCCTCCCCATCCTCCCCATCCTCCCCATCCTCCCCATCCTCCCCATCCTCCACATCCTCCCCATCCTCCCCATCCTCCCCATCCTCCCCATCCTCCCCATCCCCGATCCTCCAATCCTCCCCATCCTTCCCATCCTCCCCATCCTCAATCCTCCCACCATCTAGGCTATCCCTCTCTTTCTCTCCTCTCGTTTTTGCTCCCTCTCGATCTCTCACCCTCTCTTATACCCCTTCTTTGTCCTCACTTATCTCTTACCCTCTCTCCTCTCTGCCAGACACTCCTTTCCTTCCCGAAGCGTCTCTCTGTGGCATTGAATTATATTATTTCTATTCACGACGAGCCGTGGCTCGTTTTATTATAGTAACTATTCTGCCGATGTGTTTTTGATAGCGGTTATTAATTACTTTAAAAGGGACCCAAACCGAGGAGCGATCCATTACGGTGCTCTTTCAACCACTTCCCTACTCATTGTGCTTGGTTTTTGTGCTGGTTACTTGTAAAGGTGTATGGTATGGGCAGACTGAGGTCAAATCAAGGACTCATTTGAAAGGTGTTCAATCCCCTCCCCGGTAGTCCCCGTATATGCATGTCATGTCTGGCAATATCGACGATGAACCGACTCCGTTTAGGACATTTCAAGAGCTTGTATTAATTTAATTTTTTTTTAATTTAAAGTGCTATTTGACGCCAATAATATTTGATGCGAAGTGCTGGAATGGCATGGACATCCACAGTCAAAAACGCTTTCTATATAGCATTAATATCCATTTGGGTTTTACTACACCCTCTATACCTATACCCATTGAGCTCCTCATACGCCTCCATCCTTGTTCTTTTACTCTTCATCTCCATTCTCATCCATATCCCAAAATTTTGCTAAATCTACCGATCATCTTCATCCTCCTAAAGCTCTCCATCCTCCCAATCATCACTATGCTCCAATCATCTCCATCCCCAATCCCAATATTCTCTATATTATCCCTTCCCCAATCATCCCCATCCCCCATCCTCCCCAACATCCCCATCCTCCCATCCTTCAATCCTACAATCCTCCCCATCCCCCCCATCATCCCCATCATCCCAATCCTCCCCATCATCCCCATCCTCCCCATCCTCCCAACCTCCCAATCCTCCTGATCCTCCCCATCCTCCCCATCTCCCTATCTCCCCATCCTTTCCATCCTCTCCATCCTGCCCATCCTTCCCATCCTCCCAATCTTCCCCATCCCCATCCTCCCCATCCTCCTAATCCTCCCAATCATTCCCAACATCCCCATCCTCCCCATCCTCCCCATCCTCCCAATCCTCCCCATCCCCACCCTCCCAATCCTCCTCATTCTTCCCATCTCCCCATCTCACAATCCTCCCCACCCTCCCCATCATCCAAATCCTCCCCATCTTCCCTATCTCCCCATCTTCCCCATCCTCCCCATTATTCCCATCCTTCCCATCTTATATATCATTCCATCCTCCCATCCTCCCCAACCTCCCCATCCTCCACACCAGCCCCATCCTCCCATCCTCTCAATACTCCCCATCCCCCTTCCTCCCCATCCTCCCCATCATTTCCATATCCCCACCCTCCCCATCCTACTCATCCTTCCCAACCTCCCCATCCTCCCCAATCTCCTCATCATTCCCATATCCCCATCCTCCCCATCCTCCCAATTCTCCCCATCCTCCCCATCCTCCCCATCCTCCCCTTCCTCACCATCCTTTCCATCCTCCGCAACCATGTACGCAGACAAATCCTAACCAAGTCCCCACCAACCCACCAAAGGCTAAATTGAAACACCCCTTTCAATCCATATTGACATTCGGCATTTGTTACTCTTATGGAATTGCTACTCGTCCAACACACTTAATCGGTGGTGTAATTCACATAAGATTCATACGATACTACTTTTAATACTCTTCAGCCCTCATCTGTGCATGATGTTTTGTAATAATTTTCCCCAGATTATCTGATATTTTTTAACACATTTGATATCTAAAGTTGAACCCACTGTTTCTTCCATCCCAAGATAGTCATTCAATGAGACGTGTGGGGTGCTTTCGTATAGTTTGAACCTCTTTTTCCCGGATCTCGCAAAGTTTACATTCGAAGAGTTGCTTGCCAGAGAGCAGTTGTGAAATTCCTTTCATCGTATTGCAATCCTTCGATTCAACAGTTAGGAAGGGATGGAAATAGGGCACATAATAGCTCCAACGAAATGCCATGAAGTGAGCGAATGTTTCAATTGGAAACATGAGTGAACCTCAGCCGGCAGTTAAAGTGGTAAATCCCACTCAATTTACACACCCCCATCAAAGTAAGCATGAACAAACGGTGCTGACATCATGCACATGGATGAAGTATGTTGAGGCACATGGTGCATGATACTTGTGCATGAGGTTATGCTCACTTTCACTCCATGTGCTTGAGGTACAATAATGAACATGTACTTTTGCACATTATGCACTTCATGTCCCGTGTGCTTGAGCTACAGTACTTCACGTGCATGTAGTACAGTAGGTGCCTCAAGTGTTTAGGATTCTGGGACAGATATTTGCCATTGTAGAAGTTCATGATGTGCAGTTAGTGTTTACAGTGAGAATACATTGAGATAGCTCCGATGCTAGAGTGCTGATTTAAAAGTAACTGCCTTGGTTTGCTCATGGAATGGACGCGATGAAAGAAAAGTGGACCCAAAAACTTTTTTTAGAGTGCAATAGACACATTAATACCCTGAATATCCGGTGAAAGTGCCAATTTTGCAGTGACGAGGAAATTTAAAGCAGGGTGACCATTTCTTCACGTTCTAATCATGGGCGAATTCTTGGTGGTAAATGTTCGTTGTTTTGTAGTCGGGCTAGAGCAACTGCAATTCACGAAAGGATCTTATGCATGGGTGGATTTAGTAATGGTCCATGAAATCACCATGGAATCGTGTGTTTTTGTTCACGGCAGCAGCTGCAGCATGACATATTCAGAAAATGTTCACGGTTAAGATTTTCAGTCAGAATTTTTTTTTTGGCAAAACTGCTCACCGACAATTACGACTTCAAATAAAGATTTAAACATTGAGAGGGCCTGACGCTTTTCTCTCAGTAGGATCTTGTATACCATCTTCGGAAGATATTGCTAGCAAAGGTACTGCGATGAGCGAAACGTCGGGCTTTCTCAATTTGTGAGAGAAACATCATGTTCAATTCAACCGACACTGTGCTTTTTGTTTAAATAATTACGAGAATGTGGTCTGCGGAGGGTCACCTTCCTGCCTCGGTAGGTCTCGAGTCCGACTAGAGTCCGACTAGAATCCAAGACAGAGGCATTCTGGTATTCAATCATCCTGCCTTATAAGCGGCAAGTTTGTGCAGTACCAGTCAAGCGTCAGGATGTGCATACTTTTTGGACATAATTACATATAGGAGGACTGACGCTTCGATCTCAGGGGACATTTTTTTTTTCAAAATGGCAGACCGAGAATGGCTTTTCCATCATATACTACAGTGTGGTCGAATTTTCTGTACGTCTAAAGTTTGATGATGCTATTTTCTGTGATGCCTCCATACATCGTTAAGATGCAGTTATGCTCGTTAAGGTCTTGTTTTATTTCGGTGTTTGGCTTTGCAGGTACGTGGCTGGAGCCGGCATGGAGTGGTTTTGTTTCATTTACATCTTGTTCGCCCTGAGCATCGCCACTTCCAAAGCCGAACCAGGTAAGCCACAATGCAGAGGTATGATTATGTCTCGTGACTCGTTACAAGCACATTTCAGTTTGGAAGGGGAAACTGCCACGCTCCCGTGTAGTACGTCATTGGTGACGTCATTGGATGAAGACTCTGTCCATTACTCCTGTCGGGGGAGTGTTACTCAGTACGTTCGTATATGGAAACAATAGAACCGATATCAGGAGTGAGCATTGATAGACCCGTTGTCATACCAGCCAGATTCGTTGCTTAATATATTGCTGGAGTGGAATGTATTTATTTCCTAACTATCTTAGAATAAGCTGCATTTGGACATCAGGAAGTAAGCCGACACGACCGAAATAGCTCGTCCCGTCAAAAAAGTACAGTGTAGTGTCTATTTCGAATCTTTGTTTCACGAAGACTATAATTATAGGCTCATACATTTTGCAACGCGATCCCCTCTGTTGCTATTTGGAAACATTTTTTTTCTTCATGATCTCGATCCTTGTTATCGACTGAGAGTCCATCGGATTCCGAAGAAAAATCTAGCAGAAAGATGTCTCGGCCATCATTTTATTTCTTTAGTTTAGCTGATTAAAACTTGTACGCGCTCAAAAAATTGTGTATTACCAGCAATACGCGTCAGGAAAGTACTCATATTACTTAAGTGTTAGGCATAATTTTATACAACATTCGCAAGGAGAGAAACATCGGCCATTTACGAATCCATGGTTCAGGTGTTTTGTCGCCGAATGTGAAAGTTAATTGTTGCATGTGGCATTATAATGAGCTTGAGAAATATGTCAGCAGTACTGTCAGAAAATATACTTCCCAACATTTATGTAAATAGTGATAAATATTCTTATACCTGTGTTTCGAGAAAAATGAAGATCCTTTCCTTCAAAATTATTGTAATTCAAAGAAGGTGTATATAAATTAAAGAATATATGTCTTTTTCTCTATCAAATTTGGAGTCCTTGAACAAAATTATGTTACTCTCTAAGGATGGGTAGGCTGGGAAACCCAGTAAGTATTTAAATTAGACAAAATGAGGTCTAGTTGTGACACGGCTGAATGTATCTGTCCGGCATTGCAAAGTATGTGCGCACTGACCAGGCACAGTCTGGACATCGACAGTCCGGCATACACTTGTGTTTGGCTGGCGACCAACCCCCCTCCAGAGCGAACTAATTCATTCAAACGCGCGGGTTTCCTGGTCTGTTTACCTGCATAATCACGACCACTCTTGAATATGTACTAGTCCACATAATGACCATACACTGTACATATACAAGACAAGTACGCGCACAGTTTTGTTCAGTACATGTTACATGTACAGTGTGCACAGTACATGAACGTGTACAGTGTGCACAGTACATGAACATGTACAGTACACAGCACACGTACATGTACAACGTGTATATGTGAAATTCACAGGCACATGCACACTCATGCTCTTCTCTCCGCGGTTCTTCACAAACCAAGCATTGTGAACGACATTGTATCAGTGAGTTTTTGTCAAGAAATCGATCAACTGAAACAAATACAGACTGAAAAAACAGGCCTGACGTCCACACCTACTGTATGTGTATGCACATGTACATGTACATTATTTGCGAGCACTTGCATTAAAACATATGGCAAAACGAGTAGTTGTAAATATCCACCCAGGAAACCCGCGCATTGATTGGTTACTTTTGCTCTCCATTGACCTTGTGTACTGTAAGGAGAAAACACGACACGCATCTCAGCACTGCAATAAAGTATACTCAATTTGATCGCTATGCGCAGGCAGTGCATGACGCAATGCTACCTTATTTTTGTCATCCGGGCAGCTGAGACCACTTTACCGGCACTTAGAAATGCCATTCCTAAACAGTCATCAAGCCATTTAAAATAATATTGATATGCTGATATCGATGAGAACCCAATCATCGGTCAGAAACACAGAGCCTGACGATGGAAAACACTTAGTAAGTTGTGATAGCTAGGCCGTAAGATCTCCGCATGGCTCATCGTCTGGCAATTAGACGTAAGTTATGAGTTTGAGGAAAACCACCATTCGCCAATCTAGGCAGAAAGGAAGAATTGACACCTCTGTTAGATATCACTTCAATCTCCCTGATCATTCGATATCAGATATGAGTGTACAGGGCATAGGATCCCTTGGTCACCGTAGTAATGTTGTCCGTCTTAGCCATGAGAAAATGTGGATGATACGTCTTCGGACTATTCACATGGTCTCAACATCCAGGAGGGTAATGACTAACGCATACTTGCTTTCTGATAATTCTTCTTTTGTGTTCACTCCTCCACACTTCTTTCTTTGATCTTTCCCCCTCTACCTTACCCTCTTCCTTACCCTTCCCTTTGATCTCAACCTACCAGCTTTCCTCGTACTTTTTTTTCTCATCCGTGTCATATTCACTCCTTTTCCCCTTCATTCGTGTACATGTATCTGTTTGTCCTTGTCACTCTGCCTTTAAGAAAGGTCCTGCAAGGATCGACACGTCAGGCAGGCCCACATAATTTTCAGAAAGGTAGAAGTGCGCAATAGTGTACCTCATACGTCCGGACTGATAGCTAGCTTTGCATGGTAAAGGGTTAATGTGTGACAACCATTTTCGTCCAATCGCAGATGACTGCGTGGCAGAGCCAATCCGGCTAGCCTCAAACCAGACCTACCTGCTTGAACACAACGTGACGTCAGCAGCGATGCCATGCATGTGGTCGGTGGTTGCCGATAATGCCACCAGAATCCGGGCCACCGCTCGCCAACTCCCAGTCGGCTGTGACGTCACCTTCTACGACGCGCACGGGGGGTTGACAGGCGATGACGTCATCCGTGTGGTGCTCGCTGGCGACGCTTCGGGATCTCACACTGCGCATGTCTCCAGCCGCTCGTCGAATATGTGGATCGCGGTCGCGTGTGGTGGCGACCATGGAGATCTACGTATTGATCTCATGCAATACACAGATGTTGGTGAGTTGACCTCACAGGGGGTTACACCGTCTGTGGAGGTCAAAGAATCGCATCCGTACTTTGCCCAACCCAGCATATAACATGGCATTACACATTTGGGAAGGTTTCTTCTGAATCCGTCGACCGCGTCATGGCAATATAGTCGGAACGAAGTGAAATCTTTAATCTGATTATCTTTTCAAAGCAAACTTCCACGTTGGTCCCAACTGAATTATTGCATCCTGCTAGCTATTTTTATGATAATCTTCACTTCCATATGTATAGCCATACTGAATGTGAGTCAGTTGGTCTTTCTGCGTGGTCGGTCGGTCAGTCAGTGAATCAATCAAATACAGTAAATTATTTAGTTTCGGGCATTGAATCTGTATTTAACTTGTAGAATGTGCAGAGAACCAGTTTGCCTGTCCGTCTGGTCTGGACTGCCTCGATGATGTTCACCAGGTGTGTGATGCACGCAGAGATTGTATTCACGGCGGTGACGAGCTTGGCTGTGGTAAGAATTGTGGCAGCTATCAATTTGAAGAAACAAAAATAAACTCTTGTATCATGAGTCATCTCAAACATTAGACAGGAGTGCAGTTTGCGGCAATCGATGACTGTCGGTAATTAACCAAACTGAATTGCTGATTAAACATAGCAAGATGGTCGTGTTTCATCTCAAATGTGTCTATTCTGGCTTGAACATTATTTGTCTGTGTATCACAATGAGGTAGCTTGGTAAAGCTCACCTCTCTCTCACTCTCTATTTCACAAAAGTTCACCCGTAATTGGATTGATATTCTCTCTTCTCTATTGCTCTTCTACCCACCTTCTGTCTCCTCTTCTCCATTTCAATCTGCCTGTTTCTTTATATCCCCTCTCCCTACATCTCCTCGTCTCTATCTCCATCTTTCATATCTCTTCTGAATAATATTCCCTTTTAAACTTTCTCCTATATCCTTTTCCAGTCTTTCCCGCCCTCTCTCTCTCTCTTTCCATTCCTTTCCCCTATGTCCTGTCTTTCTTTTATCTGTCTCTCCTTCTCTTTTCCACCGAATTTAGTGTTTAACAGAACGTGATTCATACACTGTTGTTTTCGATAGGTGACTGCACTTTGACTGAATTCAGATGTGCGAGGTCAGACGAGTGCGTGTCACGCGACAAGATTTGCAACGGCGCTGTGGACTGCACTGACTTGTCCGATGAACTCCTGTGCGGTAGGATGACCCAGTCTGTTTCGAAGATCGTCTTCAATAAGGAAAGAGGAGGGAGGCAGGGAGTGTTTTGGAGATGAATAGATGGATGGAGAGAGGGAGGAATTGCGTGAGGGAACAATGAAAATGAACGAATAGAACGTAGGTTGCATTGCAGGGATGAATTATGGAGAGGGTGGACGGATGGGGAGTCGTACGAATGGATTTAGGATGGATAGGTGGATGGTTTGAGGGTGAGTGAGACGGAGGGAGGCAGTGTATTGTATTAATAATTGGCGGGATGAATGAATTAATGGGTGGATGGGGGTTGAAAGAGGAAAGGAAGGATGGATAAGTGAATTGATGATGAGGGGTTAATTGCAGGAAGAGAGGGGATTGATGGATTTATATCGGGATAAATGTATCAATTGATGGATGATAAATGGATGGATGGATGATAAATGGATGGATGGTTGGATGGATGAATGGTTAGAGGGAGTAAGTCTCGGAGTTAGGGATGCAGACGGCAACGTGTAAAACAACGAACATATGATCCAACATACTGAAACTGCGTAGTGACCAGGCTGGTTGAGTTTGTACGTCGGTTTCGAATCCGTAACGCAGGCGGCAGTATTCAGTTAAATATCTGCCATGACCTCTCCTTTTCAGAATAGTAGCTTTACACGGTAAAGGGTTAAATATTTACCACCCAATCCCCCATTCTCAGGTAATTGTGGTGCAGAGCTGGTCCGTCTTGCTCCGAACCAGACGTACCAGCTTGAGCACAGCGTGACGTCAGCAGCGCTGCCATGCCTCTGGGTCATCGTGGCCAAAAACTCGTCTAGAATCGAGGTCACGGTTCGGAAACTCTCTCCGGGCTGTGACGTCACCTTCTACGACGCCTACGGGCTGTCCACCGGGGATGACGTCATCAGAGTCGTGCGTGGTTTGGACGCGCCGGGCACCTATTCTGGACACGTGACCAGCACCTCGTCCTCCATGTGGATTCTACAAACCTGTGAGAATGCAGGAGGCCTTCGTGTAAAGATTAACCAGTTTATGAAAGTCGGTAAGTTTTAACAAGTGTAACTAAAGAAACACAAATCAAAATTTTGTTTTGAGTCGCTTTTTCTTCTTGTCCACTTCTTCTTCTTCTTCTTCTTCTTCTTCTTCTTCTTCTTCTTTTTCTTCTCTTATTCTTCATCTTGTTGGTACTTACATCATGTCTGTACTTGCATTACATGTTGTAGAATGTGCAGAGAACCAGTTTGCCTGCCCGTCTGGTCTGGACTGCCTTGTTGACGTATCCCAGGTGTGTGATGGACGCAGAGATTGTCTTGCAGGCGGTGACGAGCTTGGCTGTGGTAAGAACTGACACTTCGTGGGTAGTCATGTCCCTGGAGCCTAATGTGTAAAACTTTCAGTTAAATGCACCATAAATTGAAGATTTAAAATCAAATGAGAATTGGCACACTCTACCTGAAACATATTAAATGGGGTTATAGCTTGGTATATGACGGAATTGGTGCAATATATATAAATAACCAACCTTGACAGTCGTTGCCTCTTCGTCTTTCTTTCTCTTGCAATCCATCTCACCCTCTCTCTATCTTTCGTATTTCTTTCCCTCTATCTCCCTCTCACTCCCCTATTCCTGTCTCCCTGCCTCCCCTTTATTTCTCCATGTCTCCCATCTCACCCTTCTCCCTACTTGTCTTCCTCCCAGTCTCCCCGCTCTCCCCTCGTCTCTCCCTGTCTCCCTCCATGTAACCCATTTATCTCCATTTCCCCCTCCCTGTTCCCCTCTATCTCCATCTCTCCAATCCCCTCTCCCTCGCTCTCTTCTTTCCAGTCTCCCCGCTCCCCCTTCTCCCTCCCTGTCTCATTCCTTGTCTCCCCTCTCCCCTTCTCCCTCCTTGTCTCCTTCCCTGTCTCCCCTCTTCCCTTCTCCCTCCCTGTCTCATTCCTTGTCTCCCCTCTCCCCTTCTCCCTGCCTGTCTCCTTCCCTGTCTCCCCTCTCCCCTTCTCCCTGCCTGTCTCCTTCCCTGTCTCCCCTCTCCAATTCTCCCTCCATGTCTCCTTCCCTGCCTCCTCTCTCCCCTTCTCCCTGCCTGTCTCCTTCCCTTTCTCCCCTCTCCCCTTCTCCCTCCCTGTCTCCTTCCCTGTCTCCTCTTTCTTCCATTTCTCCCTACCCGTCGACCACCTCTCCCCTCTCTATTTCCCTCTTCCCATTATTAGTTTCTTTCCGAGCTCTGCACTGTCTCTGTACTTCCCTCTCCCCTCTTTCTCTCCATCTCTCCCTCCCCGTCTCCCTATCCTCTCTTTCCTCTCTGTCACCCTGCATCTCTCCCTCTCTACCATCTCTTACCCCCTCCCTCTTTCTCTCTCCCTGGTCTCCCCTCTGTCCCTCTCCACCTCCCCCTTCTCCATCTCTTTCTCCCTGTCTCCACTGTTCCCCTCTCTCCCTCCCTCTCTCACGCTCTCCCTCCCAGTCCCCCAGCTCTCCCCCTTCTTTCTCACTGTCTCCCAACCTGTCTCCCTGCATGTTTCCCATCTCTTCTCGTCCCTTCCTGTGGCCCTCTCTATCTCCCTCCCTCCCCTTTCTGTCTCCATCTTCCTCTTCTCCCCTATATATCCGCTCTGCCCCCCATATCTCCTCCTACTCCATATCCCCATCCCCTCTACCCCTGTACCCCCATTATCCCTCCTTCTCTTCACGCTCTCTCTTTTTTCCCTGCTTTTACCTCTCTCCCCTCTCCATCTCTCGTTTATCCTCCCCTCTCCACCCTCTCTATCTTTCTCCCCTCTCTCTCTCCCATCTCTCTCTCACTCTTGCCCTGTGTCCCTCCCTGTCTCTCTCTTCGTGTCTCCCTATCTCCCTTTCCCCTCCCTCTCTCCCTTTCCCCTCCCCTCTCCCCTCCCTCTCCACTCCCATTCTCCTTTCGTCTCATACCGCTCTCTCATATTTCCCCGCCTTTCTCCCTCTCCCTCTTTCGGATTATCCTACTCTCTCAGCCCTCTCTATCTTTCTCCCCTCTCTCTCTCCCCCATCTCTCTCATACTTTCCCTGCGTCCCTCCCAGTTTCCCTCTCTCTCCATGTCTCCTTTCTCCGTTTCACCTCTCTGAATTCTCTCTGCATAGGTGCCGATTTTTTTTTTGTATTATTTTTACCAAAGAATCCATTTCTTGACGTTGTTGCATAAGTTCATCGTCAGTTATCCCGTGTTCGTTTTTTTTCATCTGAATGAAAGCAGTGGCGTGATCCCACGAGATAATCTATACAGCAGTTAATGGTCGGATGCCTCGGACCTACGAAGTGCCTTCTCACAAAATAATGTATCTGTTCGAGGGATATTCAGCTCCACTCCTTTACCCACCACATTACATAGCTCTCAAAATGCTTCTACGTGTTTGAGGCAGTCAACTTATGGCCTACTATTTGGCCAAACAAGAATACCGCCAAATACCCAACCATCAATTACTTTTCATTAGACCTAATACTGTGAAGATTGCTTTGTCTCTTTGAAGAACCATGCGGCATAATTGAGTTCAGATGCTCAACGTCAGGACTCTGCATTCCAAGTGACAAGGTTTGCAACGGTTACGCTGACTGCGAAGATCTCTCTGACGAGTTCTTATGCGGTAAGTTTTCATTGCAATCGTTTCCTGCTGTTGGGCCCAACAGATACAACTTGAAAACATTTGTAAAACAAAGTATGAATCGAAAGCTACCTCCCCGACATACTTTGTTTTGTACACGTCGGTGAAGGGCAAACCCTCATTGAATGACCGGTACCTTCCAACAGACTTAACTGACGCACACTGAGGACGGGCACAGTATACACTACCCGAAACGCTGAGTTACCTATGAAACCAGTATGAAACTGTACAACCATTATACCCCTTATAAAGTGCTTCACGCTATCTGCACCTTAGGGGGCCTCAGAGGGCGCCCTATATAATTGTTGGTTACTGCATCAGGACCGTTGGAAATGTCAAAGTAAATGTCTTCACTACTTCCTCAGCATATTTGAGTACTTACCATATTGGACATGCCTGCCCGTTGTTACATGTTAACTAGTATGATCATGTCATTAAAATGCATATATTTGTGTACAGATATAAACTTTTAGGCAGTGACTTGATTCTTTCGAATTAATGTAACACTCCTCTTCCGAGAAGGAGGGAGGAGTGGTTTTTTTTCGGCAGAAAACTAAAATGACAACCATATTTCGTTCGTATTACACTATATTACCGCGTAGCATCATCGAAACAACATGATGCTTGCATCGTGGAGAAGGTAATTCAATTCAATGAGGGTTTGCCCTGCTGACCCATTAAGCAGTGAGTGCTCAATGCTTTGCCCTTTGCCTGAATGTTCAAGACGTCTGCACTAGGAAGCGTGTGTTGCGTTTTGAATTACAACCGAGCTGTCTGTTTTGTTTTTCATCAGGCACCAACCAAAGCACTGAACACGTCCAGCAGGGCAGGCCCTCATTGAAATACCTTCTCCCCTTATAAACTCCATGTTATATCTACGAAGCTTGCTATGTCTCCGACCATTTGTCTTTTCGGTTGTAGGTTACTGTGAGGCAGAACTCGTCCATCTCGCACCCAACCGGACCCATAGGATCGATATGATCACAACCTCCAACGTGGATTGCCTGCGTGTCGTCGTGGCCGAGCCGGGCATAAGGATACGTGCCGACGTCACCATTCACCCGGGAAGTATCTGTGTCGTCACGATCTCCTCCGCGCATGCGCCGTACGGAAACGCGTCGGTCGGCCGCGTCCTCTGGATCAGCCCCCATCATCCGTACGATCGTACGGCTCACCACCATGCCACCAGCGATGGACACGTTATGCGGGTGGTCGATCTGGGAGCTTCGAGATTTTGGTGCAAGCCCCCAGACCAATTCATCGTCGACTTGAGCCAATTCACAGAAGTCGGTGTGTTTTATCTGAGGCTCATACTCCCTACCACGTTTTCCTCCCGTCGCCCCTCTTCATCTCCCTTCCCCTTCTTCATCCCCATCTTATTTTTCTTTCTCTTTTCCTTGTTTTCGTCATGTTCCTTGCTTCGCTCAACTTATTCCTGCTCCGCATCACTTTTTCTTCTTCCTCTCAACCACCTCCTTCGTTCTGATTTTCTTCTTTTCCTTCTCCCTTCTTTTTCTTCTTCTTTTTCTTTTCCTTATTTTCCCTTTTCTTCTTTCCCTTCTTTTCCTTCTACTTCTGCTTGTCTTCCTAGTCTCATTTTTCGTCTCCTTCTTCATATTTTTCTTCCTCTTGTTCTGTCACTCTTCCATTTAGTTTGTTCATTCTTTTTCGTCATCTTATTTTACTGTCATTATTCTCCTTCCTCTCTTTCTTGTTTTTTTTTAAATTCAATTGGGAACTGCAAGGCTCCAATTATAACTTTCTATTCCATACACAATAACGAAAACAATCACGTAACACAATGATTATTCAAGTTGTACACTTACAGATAAGTACAAAAATTATTCAGCAAATTGAGCGTCTACATTAGAAATGTTTCACATAAAAGTCAGTTTGAAGTTCAATTTAAAGAAATTGCAAACCTCAACGTTGTGACTCCCTGAATCGAGGATAAGGAAAAGTAACACATTTAAATTGCCCTATGACTCCCCCAAAAAGATATTAAAACAAGGCTGCACACAATATATTGCACTTAATAAGCAACTCATACACAATATATAATTGTATTATCCTCCGATAACCAACAAAGAGCTCTGTTGCTCGTATAAGTTGCTTTGAAGATCTCTGTAGGCAGTCTGCTCTTTTCCATTGATATAAAATATATCAGGTTTGGTCTGTACAGGTTAACATTATATACTTCGTCTGGTACATTTTCAAAAACAATGTCAAATCTAGTTTTCCAAATCTCACGTAACATTTTACACACGATCACTGTGGACACTGGTTTCAGACGATGGCCTTAGATTATATTACTATCCTTTAAGAAATAATGTTTGTTGCCAGAAAATATCCTTCTTGTTTTCTTCTTCTTCTTCTTCTTCTTCTTCTTCTTCTTCGAGGCTGTTCACGTAGCAAATTATTTAATCATTAGTTTGAAAAATGTTATCTACTGGTTATATCGTACTTGTAAATTTTCTGACCCTCTTCTCATCTGGATTCACCGTCTTCGCACAAAGATTCTTTTTGAATTCACTTTCTACCGTCAATGTGATAACATTTCAACGTTTCTCTGCAAATGGCCTCTAGACTCTATTTTCTTTCGCATCCTAGAGGATAATACGTTGACGTGGTTAACTTAATCTATCCTGTCTCTCTTCTGACAAATCTCTTTACTTACTTTTCCCTTGTGGACCTTTGTCGAATGAAAATTAAACCATCGTGACTTTCTTTCTAAGGAGTAGCAGCTCGCGTAAGTGAGACATGGTGTTATACCTCTGCTCCTGGAAAGATCTGTCGCATCACCGGTTTATTTTCGATTACTTTACTTTGACAACTCCCCATTAACTGACTATATTTTGTATCACAAAACATCTCTCATATATGTTTCGCTATTATACATATGATTTCTCTCCTATGTTTATTGTTTAATTTGTTATATTCATTTATTTAGTTGATTATTTTCAGGTCTTACTTGTAAATATTGTTTATTTTGGTTTGTTTTGTTTCGGTTATTTTCAAAAGATTGAAATAAAGTTCTCCTTTTGAAAAGTCAAAAAAAAGTCTTCTTCGTCTTCTTCTTCTTCTTCTTCTTCTTCTTCTTCTTCTTCTTCTTCTTTGACTCGGACGTGTTTCTTTTCGAGCTCCGGAGTAAGTAAGAAATATTGCTTCCACGACCTTGTATGGTCCTTGATTTCTTTACTATTCTATTACTTATATATCATAGTACTCACTAGACCGAGATCACCCTGTAGGTACGTTTCAATTTCCTGTATTTTCAGGTCATTTTCCTTAGGCTCCTGTAAGTTTTTCCAACGCTGTGCTGGCCGTATGGCCAGTCAAGCAAAACAACCCACTCATGGTCACTCGACCGTGAGTGCGGTGTTAAATGGTGCGGCCATTGTCCCTTGTGACGAACCCTTTGACGATATCACGAGAGAGAATGGCATCGCGTTTAAAGCTGCAAACAATGTTTCTGTCCAACTCTACGTTGAAGCATGTGCGAAACAAATACCAGCTAAAGATATAGCTTCTGCCTCACGCATTTCCAATGGACGCGTAGCGATCTACCTTAAAACCAAACAAGCTGTTATTGAGGCTGTACAACAAGGTCTCCACTATGACAACTCTTTCGTTGAACTATGCACTCTTTCCAAAGTAACAACTCGGCTAACTCTTTCCAATGTCTATCCCGAAATACCCAACGCCATACTTAAGAAAGGACTGTCTAGTTTTTGTAAGATAGTGTCACAGATCCAGCCCATACCACTGGGAGTCAAAAAATATTATCAGCGAACTCCAGGAACTACTGGTCGACTTCGTCTGGTCAGGAAAACGACACTATCTTAAGAAACAAATCCTTTATCAAAATCCGGACAAAGGTGGTCTCGGTCTAGTGTGCCTCCAAGCACGCACGTTCGCTTATAGAATGTCTACCATCCAACGTCTCCTCGCTCTCTGCCCTCACCCTACCTACTTTTTGTTTCATCATTTTCTTCATCGCTACAAAAGACTGAACTTTGACATACAACTTTTCCAAATTGACCTCGATCAGAAATTCTTCTTCAGTATTCCTCCTTTCTATAGCGATCTTCTGCGTGCTTGGATCTTCTCCGGAGCTCGAATTCAAATACCTCCAGACTCTATCAGCCACGTTATTAACATGCCAATTAATAGTATCCTTCTCGGTTGCTCAGCTGACGATGAGAAAATCTGCTCCCGGCTTCTCTTGTACGGGATCAGGGTCGTGCGACATCTTCTTCATCCTTCTAGTGGTCGCTGGCTAGAAGCTGAAGATCTACCATACTCCCTCTCGCACTTCCACCGGCCTTCCCTCCGCCTGATCAACACCCAACTTCAACGCCTTCATCAAGCTCTTCGTTCAGCCTTCCCATCCTTGTTCGTCTCTTCAGGATTGCTTGCCTCTTCGACTCGTCTCCGTACCCTCCCTTTGACACCAGACACCCCAACGCCTTTCCTCATTGCCCCTGACCTCCAAAGACCCCCACTGTCCTCTAGGACTTTCTACAACCTCCTCAACCGCGCAGTCAACTCACATCCCTCCACCTTCACCACTCACTGGCATCGTATCGGCTTCTTCAAAAACTCAACCTTCTCTATCCCCTGGACTCAAATCTACAAACTCCCAACCTCTAAAAAGGAAGGAGATGTTCAATTTAGACTCCTTCATAATTTTCTACCATCTCTTCCTGTCCTCCATCACTTCAACCCTGACATTCCACGCGTCTGCGGATGGTGCGGAGAATAAGGTTCTATCGTTCATCTGTTCATCCTGTGCCCTTCAATCCAACCAGCCCTCAATCTCCTACACACCCTACTGACCCGACTTCTCCCTAATCTTCATCTCAACTTTGACCTCTACTGGACCCTGATCCCCAACGCCTGGATTCTGAACCGAGATGCTGTAAGACTTAGCAATTTTCTCATCGTCAGTCTGAAATACGTCATTTACCATTGTTATCGCTCTTCACTCTTTCCTGACCCTCTCATTATCTGGACTCATCGTATCAAATCCAAAATCATCATTGAACACCATTTTCATCTCATTAATACTAGTCAAACTCTATTTTATAAGAAATGGTATATTAATAATTCTATCTTCACAATAGTTAATAACCAAATAACGTGGCTGATCTAAACTCTGATCTTATTTCCTCTGAACTCTTACAGTTTAAGTCCGAGCAGCTGCTCGCTTCGACGAGACGTGGGGTATCCCTCTGCTCCATGACTTAATCTACCTTTCCTCTCTCTCCTATCCTTTCCTCTCTCTCTTATCCTTTCCTCTCTCTCCCATCTTTAAATTTGTACATTTCTGTTTATTCTGTTCATGCATGTATGTTCATTATTTGTTTACTTCCATGTACTGAATGTTGATTCGTATCTTCTTCATTGAATGTTTTCTATATCATTTAATGTTACACCTATTTCATTTTATGTTATCCCACACCTATTTCATTTTATGTTATCCCTATAACACTGAAAGTTTTTCCCTATATCATTGAATGTTTTCTCTTTCATTGAATGTTATCCCTATCATTTTTTGAAATTTAAATCGTTATTTTTTCACATCATTGAATGTGACTCTTATCATATATTGTCATTACCAACAATTCATGATTATGTTTATCATTGAAAGCATTTGTTTCATCAAAGTCCTTGAAATGATGCCTTCCCTCTCATTGAATGTTTTCGTTTTCATTTTGTAATATACCGTGTTTTTTGTTTTTCCAATTGTATGATTGTTTTCCCCTTTTTTATTTTGTATTATTTGTTCCTGTATATATTTGTCAACTGTATTTTGTGTTTCATTTGGAAAATAAAGTTTTCCTTTGAAAAGTCAAAAAAAAAGTCTTCTTCTTCTTCTTCTTCTTCTTCTTCTTCTTCTTCTGCTTCTCCTTCTTCTTCTACTTCCCCTTCCTCTTCATTCCCTCATCTCCTAGTTATGTTCCTTTCCTTGTTTTCTTCTTGTGGGAGGTTTGCGATGAAATTATGTAAATCATGTTTTTAGAGACTAAGTGCGGCTATACCAAGTAGCCGATGACTGAACGTTTCTGATGCGTTTTACACTCCTCGTTGGCAAGAGACAGACGAATGTTCGGGAAACCAGTCTCCTAATGACGGGCAGAGTACACATTGCCCGAAACGTTGAGTTACTGGCAGTTTCAGAGGTACAGTCCATGATCCAGAGAGATATAATACAGCTGATACTTGAGCTTCTGGTATTCAATTGCCTTTTAGACTGCACAGATGACCAGTTTGCCTGCCCGTCTGATCTGGACTGCCTCGATGACGTATCTCAGGTGTGTGATGGACGCAGACAGTGCCTTGCCGGTGGTGACGAGCTAGGCTGTGGTAAGCATTTGCTTTTTAGGGATATTTTCAAAGTAGTTTCACGGGAGTTATGTTTCTGAGGAACGTTCAAAACCTTAATTCAGTCATTATGAAGCAAATGTTTCAGCAGGATTCGAATATCTTTCTCTAAACAAATGATAGGAGAATGCAACTGGGACGAATTCAGATGTTCAACTTCCGGAAACTGCGTGCCACATCTTAATGTATGTGATAGTGCAGGAGACTGTGAAGATCTATCGGATGAATTTTTGTGCGGTGAGACTGTTCATTTTATCTTTATAAGCGTCAACGAAGGCCAATTTGCTAGTCTTTCGCGTGACTACCCTGCAACCATACTGCATTATAACAGTACATGACTTAACCACATGGAAACATCTTGCAGACTCGAATTTATCAAAACCTACACAAGAAATATGTTTTAGTGTAAAACGTGCACTCATGACGTCACAATGGACGGCGTCAAGGGGGCGTGGCGGCTCCCCTTCCAAATTTTCGAAAGAAAAACAAAATGAATGAATATAATATACTAACACATAGTTATCATTTCAAATGATAAATAACAACATACATCACAATTGACCTTTAAAGCCCCTACACAACATTGGTACGATCGAAAAACAGAAATGTTCACATATTTACATGAAACTTATAACAGTTTGAAGATAGCTATAATAGAAACCTCGCAATACAATATTTCTGCCTAAAATGTTGTATTTTTTTAGAAAATATTAAAATAAATTGTTTACGTCTCACCGAGATCTAAACTATTTTTTCGTAACAGTACGGCGTTGAATGATGCATTTCCGCGAAACAAATGAAGCGGTTTTCACTATTTTCTCGAGACTCTGTTGGCAGATTGAGCTGAAATTTCCACAGGTGTGCTATATCATGCATATGCTGTATTAGACAAAGTATGGACGCTATTCTTTGACCTTGAACAATGTTGTGTATGGGCTTTAAACACGTATAACGTCGTTATTGCAATCGGAATTGGGCGTAATAACACACAACAAAATATTACCTTGGCCGAGTTTCGAGTAGGCCCTACCATTTTTTTTTGTATAAAACAAAACACGCAGGATTCTGTGGGACGGAGCTGATCTACCTGGAGCCCGGGCAGACGTTCCATTTGCTTGGCTTCGCAATTGCTGATTGCCTGTGGGTGGTCGTGGCCGAGCCCGGGACCATTGTGCAGGCGACCATTCTCCACGATCCCCAGACACACGCGCTGACCTTCTACTCGGCCGCTGCTCCCCACGGCAGCGCCGGCCGAGCCTTTGCCCTACAGCCGTTCCCTCTGGGCCCACAGGACTTCCCCGGACGGGAGCGCGTGATCAGCAACTCGTCCATCATGTGGGTAACCGGGCCGGGGATGATTTTCTTCGATTCCGTGGAGATACAATTCGAGGAATACGAAGCTATCAGTGAGTCGCTTTTTCCTCATGTGACTTAACAGACAGGAACGGGGTTCGAACCTGACGCCTCTCATTTAATGTACCATCGGTCCGACCAAATGCAAAACCGATCGCTTAGAGTACGTGCCGTTATAATGCACACCATGTAGTGCAGTCGATATAGATGCCCTGGGTGATCTGGGTGACCTGTTGTGTTCTGCCAAGGATTCGAGGTTACCCCGTACGCATCAGGCCAAAACACTGCAAAATATTTTACTGCGTACTGGTCATAGTCATTGCATTAAATTATCAACGAACCAATACGGGTGATTCACAAAAGTGCGCCCTCAAGAGTTTGCATCTTATTGGCAATCGCTAATCGCGGAATCTGTCCACATTTTCCACACGTGCATTGGGTCGACATATTCCGGGCATTGTGATTGCCCAACGCGTTCCAAACTCCTGATGGCACACTGTCATTTATCGACCGTATTGGGTAAAGCGCTGAGTAGACAGTGCTAACTACACGTCGGAGAAGGGCAAACACTCGATGAACGACATTCACACCGACATAAATCACCTGGCAATCGACCCAAACGCAATGCTAACATACATTCGGGGAAGAACAAAAACAAAATCTTGCTGTTGTAAAACACCAGGCAGTCGGGCTAAGCACTGAGCATACAATGATAGCTGCACGTCGGGATGGGTGAAGCCACACGGAATCCCTACTCCATTTAAATCGCCTACATTTGTGTGGTCATCTGTCGTTGATGTTGTCTGGTGTTTTCAATACAAAATCAGACGCTTCGTCTTTGTTTGTTACAGAATGCAGCAACGACCAAATTCCATGTTTGCTTAGCCTGGATTGTATTGACCAGTCCCTAGTATGTGACGGACGTCTCCATTGTCCTGTAAAAACAGACGAGCTTGGTTGTGGTACGTATTCCAGTGTAAAAGGAAAAACAGAGATGTTTCGCAAGCGAAGGGATACTTGTTGACATACGTTTATCTACCCGTACCAGTTAGTTGCCATTTGCAACTGCGGCATACAGGTAGCGCTGTTCGTAATTCCATCGTTGTGTAGTAAAACGAAGACTATTTACGACATCGTGCACCCACATTTTTAAACGTTACTTTGTTCGTACTTCAAAGTATTTTAAACTCACCAAAATGGCGCGTAGATAATCAATATTACTTAATTCTGGTTAACAACATACATGTATTGAACAAAGTTAAGACGATTTACTATAAATACCAATACGTGTCTCCCTTACGTGTAGCGAGTTAGATATCCTTTTTCACACGTTTAGCGGATTGTAAGTACATGTAGCTCATTACGTCGTAATTGACGTGAAGCCTCGAGTGATGTAAAATGAACCTGTGTTTTTATCTTGCAGGAACATGCGGTAAGAATGAATTCAGATGTTTTACATCAGGTAACTGTTTATCACGTGACCACGTTTGCAATAAACGCAGAGAGTGCAGTGATACTTCCGACGAGTTTTCATGTGGTAAGCTGTTCCATAGAAGATGATCCATTGTATCGGAAGATGCACCATTGACTAAACCCAACGAAGACACATTTATTCTGCAGGAAATTTCTTATCTAAATTGCTCATCTTTGATCATGTTTTATGGAAGTTTCACATTGGCTGTTATTCTTTGCGATGCATTACTAACTACGTGCAAAATAATACGCACCGTATCATATATTCTATAGGTGGCGCACATTTAGCTACGTTCTATAAAATAGCCACTGTTGGCTACCGGTAAGTTCTCTAGAAGAGCCACCATTATATGTTTTATAGAAGCACTTCTCTTTTAGACCATTTCGTACACGTGCACACATTAAGAATGGTACTCATCATGTTCACCTTCTTCTTGGCAGGTCATTGTGGGACTGATCTGATCTACCTCGTATCCAACCAGACGTACCGCTTCGAATTCGAGTTCTTATGGCCACTAGATTGCGTCTGGATGTTCGTCAGCGAACCAGGAAAGCGTGTACGGTTTGACTTCCGCCGAAGGGATGTTCACCCCTGGTCCCGAATCTGGTTCTTCTCGGAGCATGTGCCCTACGGGAACTGGTCCAACGACGGGCGGCACTTTGTCCCCAAAACTTCCGATGCGTTGGTCGTCAGCGACACGTCGTTTCTGCGGGTTGAAAGTGGTGCCGCTTGGGCGCCAATATTGTTTTCTGTCGCG
The DNA here is from genome assembly GCA_949987565.1 of Luidia sarsii. NCBI lineage: Eukaryota > Metazoa > Echinodermata > Asteroidea > Paxillosida > Luidiidae > Luidia > Luidia sarsii. The sequence goes on from OX465122.1 coordinate 6,915,167, forward strand.
GCTGATGTCAGCCAAATCACACCTATCGGTAAGCAATCATGCCAGGTTGTCTCACGATGGCGGAGGGTCTCACGGAAGGTCTCAAAGACGATCGATGCGGCCCCTTGAGAAAGTTCCCGCTCGTCTCAGAACATCAGGCACTCTATACTTGTTTAGATTCGAAATTGTGTCATCTGAAGCATTGAGCAGTTTGGCTTCTCGCCGTTTTTTGGTTGCTGATATTTGATTGATATTTGTCAGTGCGCTCTTGTGTGTCATATCGCAGCAGCCAGTGGAATATCCGCTTGATTGAAATTCTCGTCTGTATCGTGAACAAAATATTTCTTATTGGCTACTAAACAGATATTAGTAAGCTATCTTGAATCATATGAGAGAGAGCAGTGAAATGTGGTTGATATTGGAAGATGCAAATACTCATAGGAGCTCCTCGCAGAATTGCTTTTTTGATCCTGTGATAGGCAGTACAAAAACATGTTGGAATTAAATAACTAGACTGTACTACAAAGACCGATCCCATGGAAAGATAGTACAGCACGGTGGTATGAAGATAATACCAATGACATGTCTAGGTTTTCGCCTCAAATATTCCAGTTTAGATTATAAAAAAAGGAACGTTGATACACCTTTTTAGACAATAGGCTAACATATTGTGTAGTTGTTGAGTTTATTTAATTGGCAACTCGTATAATCTAAAGAATGTGCAGAGAACCAGTTTGCCTGTCCGTCTGGTCTGGACTGCCTCGATGTCGCATCCCAGGTGTGTGATGGACGTAGAGATTGTCTTTCAGGCAGTGACGAGCTAGGCTGCGGTGAGTAGTTTTAATTTGCCCAAGATTAAGTCCTGGGAATTAAAAACTTATATGTGAAAAAAAACAGAGGAAAGCACGATAACTTGCAGCAATTTCGCCTAAAACAAACCTGAACAAACCATGCATAGAGTAAATAGTGCAGGACCTGATCCTTCAAAAATCAAACTAGCAAAATATTCCATAAAAAAATGTTAAACAATACAAATTAAACATATAATAGTATTACATAAATATAATATCCAAATGTTGCTCCTATTGCTGGCCGTAGCCAATGAAAACGAATACATCCACATTTTGTTGTTGTTTTTCTGTTGAACCTGAATGTTGGCTTCAATGGATAGGAGAATGCGAACAGGATGAATTTCAGTGCACAACGTCTGCATTGTGCGTTGGGCGTGGCCATGTTTGCGATAGTGAAGAAGACTGCGGCGATTTGTCAGACGAATACCTGTGCGGTAAGACAGCCCTCATTAATGATTTACTTTAGTACGATACTACAAAACACCAAAGAAAAGCCAGCTGCTGTGTTTGCAAGTGCCTCTGTCTATCTCTCCCAATTTGTTACTGTACATGTCTCTGTTGTTCCTTCTCTCTGCCTATGTTTGCCTATGTTTCTATGTCTCTGCCTCTGTCTGCCTCTACTTCTTTGTTTATGTTTGTACTTTTTACCCTGCATGCCTCTATTGTTGTTACTGTTTCTTGTCTCTAGCTCCGTTCGAGTCTTTTTTGGAGAGAAACACTTACTATGTCGCTGCTTCTGCTTCTGTTCTGTTTCTACATAGTTGTCCATGTCTCCGTGTCTGCCTATGTCTATGTCTGTGTCTTTGTATATGAAACGGTATTTGCCGCTGTACTTGTCCATGCATTGGAATAGCTCCCTGTCTCTGCACCTTCGTCTTCCTGCCCCCCCCCCCCCCATAGTCTCTCCCCTACGGGTTGAAGTTCGTAGTCAATCTCTGCAGGAAATGACACATATTTTGTTTGACTTATGACCAGGGCTTTGCGGAAGAGAGTTGTTCTACCTCGGCCCCTTCGAGAACGTCCTGTTCACCTATGTCAGCAAAAATATAGTTTGTCTATGGGTTGTTGTGGCTGAGCCTGGTATGCGAGTCTTGGCGTCCATCGAACGTTTTCCCGAAGAAAGCAGCATTGCGTTCTACAGTGCGAGGACGACGTTCGGCAACACGTCTGGAAACGTTCTCATGAGGATCGTGTCTGCCTTTTGGATCTTCCCGGCAACGCTGACAAGCGACACGCAATATATGCGACTTGAAAAAAGGGGCTTGTCCTTAACGTGGCCTGACTCGGGCTCGGTTACACTCATTAAGTTACAACAGTACAACGTAACAGGTCAGTATAGCAGTGCAATGGTAGCACAGAATAGTGCAGTGCAGTGCAGTATATGCAGCGCAGTGCAGTTAAATGCATTGCATTGCAGCGCAGCGAAGTGCAGTAATGCGCAGTGCAGTGCAGTGCAATTGCGCAACTTACGCAACATTTTGCCGCCTTGGCTAAATATTGCTTAAAGAGTCCTAATGGCGCAAGACTTACGCAACATTTGTAAATTGCGAAACTTTTGTATTTTATTCTTGAAATCGGCTGCAGTCAGTGCAGTGCGCCACAGCGCTATAAAGAGCAGTGCAGTGCATGCAGTGCAGTGCACTGCATGCACTGCACTGTACTGTCATGACTGTCACTTCACTGAAGTGAAAACCAATGCATTGCATTGCGCAGCAGTGCAGTGTTGGTCAATGAGGTGCAGTGGATCAAGTCATGTTCAGATCCGATCAGTCCAGTTAAGTAGAGTACAATCTAGCTGTGTACTGAATAATAGTCTTATGCAGTACTCTCCAGTGAAGTACAACGTGGTACAATAGAGTCCAGTCCTGCACTGCATAAGACACAGTCCAGTCCAGTCTATTCCTTTGGCCATTTCATGTAATCAAATTGCATTGGTTTTTTTAAAACCGTCTGTTTTCTCAAGCAAATTAAAGGAAAGCTTACTGGGAACTTTAAAAAATGATTGAAAAATGGCGAAAGAAAATGTGTTTGGACTGTGACTACCTGAGATATCAAGCCCGTAGATGGCGGCCTTTGCAGATAGTTGACCAGTATGTGCATATTATTTATTTCTAAAATATATTTTTTTCACAGAATGCTCATCGACTGAGTTCATGTGTCCATCAGGTCTGTCCTGCACGCAGAGGTCAGCCGTCTGTGATGGGCGCCCAGATTGCAAGGATTATGGGGATGAGTTTGGATGTGGTAAGCAACGTAAAGGTCGCGAAAGCTACAGCTGGTCGGATCATCTCACTAACGCCTATATCATGAATGATATACAAAGTTAAAAACCCCTGCAGTAGGAAACAGCTCGATAAATTTGTGGTTGGAACGTCCATGTCACCTGATATTGATCCATAATTGCCATTTTCATTGATGTCTTTGCTTAATATATTCATTGGTAATTTTCTTTAATTTAGGAACAATGCATTTATTAAATGCTTTAATCATATAAGGCGCTTTAACTTATTAATCGGCAATTAGATATTCTTAAACTATTTAAGTGACGTGTTGTTGATGTGTTGATCGAAGACCTTGAATCGACCTTCATGGTCGACCTTCTATCGAGGAGAAATAGGCCCATATCCGCAAAATAATTGGCCGTATGTACCGTAACTAAAACTAAATCACTATTGTTGTCATTAATGTTTTAATATTTCAAAAGCAAAGGTAAAGGAACATTCCGGGAACCTCTTTTAACGACAATTGATAAGTTGTTTTTTTGCCACTTTGTCAATGTGTCCGAAGCTCCAAATCAGATTTTTTATCAATTTGTGTGACATTTTCTAAGAAAAGCCGAGACAATGTGAATATTTCGGGGTTTAAACCAGAGACCTCTTAACGTACTTTTGTATATTTATGCTCGCAACAAGTTTATATCTGAATAAACGCGAGCTGGGATCCCGGAAATACACAGCAGCCTATTGTTAAAATGCTGAAAACTTCCGCCTCATTTCAGTAAAGACGCATGTCTATTTAAAGCAGGACTGCTCAATGAAGTTTGTTCGACCTCTGGTCCGTTAAATACGATGTATCTGCTTCTATTCCAAGTCTAAGTGATACAAATGTTGTTTCTCCTTCTCCCAAAACAAACAGGTAACTGTAGCCAAAGTCAATTCACCTGTTCGTCAGGACTTTGCATTTCACATGCTCGAATCTGTGACGGAGTGAAAGACTGTCCAGACTTTTCTGACGAATTCGATTGCGGTAAGTATACTCGTTACCTGAATTACAGTAATTCTTATGACTATAATTTTTATGTGTGTATCAATCAAATTCCGTCATACTTTGAAACATGCAAGCCTGCAAAACAAAAGGTGTATTAAAATGAATATAGCTCGCAAACCGTTAACTCATTATTTGACCGTGCAGGACCTTGTGGTGGGAAATTCATTGACTTCACACACGGTGCTACACAACCGACAATGCTGGCATCACCTGGATGGCCCGATGCCATCTTTCCTAACAAGCTGGACTGTCTGTGGTTGCTGATAGCAGAGGAAGGACACGTCATCGTACTAAGGTTTATAGAGCTCCAGCTCGGTAATGCCCACACTCTGAGATGTGGTAATGGCGGTGTATCCGAGGATGCTTTTATTGTACTGACCGGGTAAGAACTCTTAGTGGCATTAAACCATAGACTAGCTAATGACTACAAAACTTTGCAAAATGCTGTGGTTTCAGTGGGCGTCACACACCACATACTGTCCAACTTTGTGGAACATTTAGCTTATGTAGTCAAAAATAATAGTTTAGCCCACTACTCAGTGTCTTGTTTATTTTTTTGCTTTCCGCAGCTAGAGTGTAGCGGACTTTCTTACTCTTTGCTATTTTTGTTTTCCTGTACAATCAAATTTGTTTGCTTACTTTCCGTTCCATCTCCTTTGGTCAAACAATATAGCGCCCAGTGTACTACAGCGACCAATATCCCGTTTTTTGCATGCACCAATAATGCGTCGGATTTTATTATGCATACTATGATTATGCATGATATGATTATGCATAATTATTATGCATAATATTAGTATGCATAATAGTATTATGCATAATATTATTATGCATAATATTATAATGCATAATATTATAATGCATAATATTATTATGCATAATATTATTATGCATAATATTATTATGCATAATATTATTATGCATAATATTATTATGCATAATATTATTATGCATAATATTATTATGCATAATATTATTATGCATAATATTATTATGCATAATATTATTATGCATAATATTATTATGCATAATATTATTATGCATAATATTATTATGCATAATATTATCATGCATAATATTATCATGCATAAAATTATAATAATATTATGCATTAAGGACGGGTGTTTCATCGTTCGATTTGTCTTGCACATTTCTATTCTAGAAACACTTTCCCCTCAGTGGTTGAGTCCCGGGACAACAATATGTTTTTAAAGCTTGCTAGGACCACAGGTAGTTATCGGTCAAAGAAGGGCTTCTTGATTGAGGTTGAGAATTCCTTACCTGGCACAGGTAAGCATTACAATAAACGTGTGTGATTTTCAATGAATTAGTTAAATCGTATTTGGGATTGTCCTTAACCCTGCGAGCCAAAGAGTCATCAGGTCATTTTGGTAATTGATTTATTAAAACAATTACTGCGAAATGCAAAAACATTCCGATAATTCATACCCATGTCTATCGTGAACAACCTAGTTTACTCACCTTAATGATAATGGTTCACCCAGATACAGAAAACAAATCAAGTTGGTCCCAGGGTAACTGCCATAGACATATTGCAAGTTGATATACTAAGCTGCTGAAAGCCTTTTAATTTTATTACACGATGACACATATCCATAATTTTTACGAGTTTAGGGCACAGAGGATACCAATCTATCAATTTAAGTTCCCGCAAAAGAGAAACTCTGCTAAAAATAATAACAAGTGAATTTAAGAAGGCCTTCAAAAACTAACGCGTCAGTGCCTTCTGATCATCATACATTTTTCATACCTCGCAGGGTTAATATAACTCATTATATTCCGTTCTTTATCTATGATATTGTTGAATGTATAATGGTAAAGCTGCACTTTGTTGTAACCATTGCATTATAGCATGAACAATATATTGGCATTTGCAGTTTTGCAGTACACCAAAACTTTTCGCCGCCATTTGCATGACGTCAGTCCGAGGCAAATCAGTTGCAACCATAACAATTGGCTGACGCCTATAAAGGGCATGTAGGACGTTCATTCATTGCATATAGGGGTTGGCAAACGATGACAACCCTCATTGGCATGTGTGCACGATGCAGCAAAGAAACCAGCCACTCTTGATTTATATTTTGTTTCATAGTTTAAATGTTTTCAGTTATTTTTGCTTTTACAAGTTATACCTATAAGTGAACTCATACACAATAAGCGTCAGACAGAAGTAGGCTAAGGGATGTGACCGCGCTAAAATGAGACGTCGGACGTCAACAGTGCATAATTTTCTGAGGATCCGAGTGGCCCTTTGAAGAGCCAGGTAGAATGTTTGTTTTGACAGCGTATACATCATCTATTAAGAGTAGAAGTATGGCTCTTAAAAGCACAGGTAACTACAAGTTTCGGTTACTGAGTACTCTGCCCTTCGTAGGGAGACTGCATAATTCCAACTATGTACATTGTGCCACTGCAAATCGCCTACATAGTATGTTTACCTTCAAATCTTGCTTAAAAAGGTATTACTGAAGTTTGCGAGAAGTAGTCCTCTCACCATTCCAATAACACTTGTACTAGTATTAGTAACCCTGGCTCCAATGTCTCTCCTCTTTGTCTTATACTCTGGCAGTTTCGTGTGCAGAGGACGAGGTGATCTGTGAACTAGACAATCTTGTCTGTGCACCGAACGGCAGCTCAATAGAAACCCATCCATTCTGTTTTCGAGGTAACGTGTCCTTTAGTACGTAATTTCACCCGCTAACTTACAAGCAATAATACAAGCCGCATCAGCGTGACGCTTCGGCTGGCAAGGAGATGTATTTGTTTAAAGCCACCTACACAACATTGGTCGAGGTCAAAAAATAGCATCCTTACGTTGTCAGATGCAATAATTATATGCATGAAATAGCTCACATGTAAACATTTCAGCTCAATCCGCCCACCGAGTCCAGAGAAAATCGTGAAAACCGCTTTTCTTCGCGAAAATGCAGCATTTAACGCCGTACTGTTTAAATTAAACAAAAAGTATAGATCTCACTGAAGCGTAAACGATTTATTTCACTCCTTTCTCCCTAACTAAAGCATTTAGGCAGACATATTTCAGTGAGAGGTTTATACTAAAATCCTCTTCAAACTGTATAAGTTTCCTGAAAATGTGTGAACATTACTGTGTTTCGACCTTACCAATGTTGTGTATGGGCTTGAAATAAAATGGCACTTAAAGGTTGAAGTGGATATGGGTTAAGAGCAGACTAATGACATCGGCCAGAAAGTTCCGATGTTAATTTCAGCCAATGGGCTTCGATCGTAGGGGTAAATCCAAACAGTTTCCTTGAGATCTCATAAGGAGAGATGACATTCCATCAGGGCTATGCTCTAGTCGATGTATCATGTATGTCCAGAAGATGTTTTGAATTACAAGCATGAATAGGGTTAAGCGTGTTTTTTGTATTCTTTTCAGTGGAATGCGGCCAACAAGTATACCTAACAGGCGATGATCAGCACTATGATTTGACCTCACCGAATTACCCATTTAATTACCCACCACGTCTGGACTGCTATTGGGGAGTTGTGTCAACCTCCATCCAGGTAACAGTAAATGATTTCACGACCGAATTCTCCCGGGACAAGCTTAGACTCACCGGGGACACGCTCCACGGAGGAAGAGAAATGACCTTTGAACTTCACGGAACGACGAAATTGCGGACGATATCGTTCAACTCACAGAAGGTGCACATTCGCTTCGCAAGTGACTCCACCGTGTCGTATTCTGGGTTCCATCTACGACTCTCCAATAACTTCACAGTGACCGGTGAGATCCATTTACATACTTCCCTCTTTGCTACTGGGCACGCGTTTGCAATTCTGATCATAGGCGTAAGTACGTGAGCCATACAAAACATGACTCGACGGTCATTCACGTAATAAATGCTTGGATTCCTGAGTGGGCTTCAGCTTAACTTTTCAAACGAGCCTTTCAACCAATCTGTCTAGGTGAGTATCTTCCACTGTGCGGGGACACAACGCCCTCAGATTCTGCGGGGATACACCCATTATCAGTTGTAGTATGAAGGGGACCAATTGTTGACAAAATGGCTGCAGTAGCTCAATGACCACACATATTCAAGTATATACGGGCAATTCAACCACATTACCTCAACATATCCCGATCAAGTCAAAGTTTTCTTTGCGATGTTCAAATAATGTTTCTTATTTTTAAAATATGAAAACATGGGAAAAAATACTTTGACTGGACCGGGACTTGAACCCGAGACCTCTGGACCTACGTACCGGTGCTCTTTCATCTGGGCTATCCAGCTCTTAGTTGGTGGCCTCCCAGATAGTCAACTAGTCTTTGCCGGCGTTGGGGGCGCCAGTCAGAAGCAAATTCGACCATTAACTGCCAGGGATCTCCAGGGAACACACTCCGCTTTTATTCAGATGAAAATAACTTATTGCTTTTAACCTGGCTAGGGCAGCTTGGAGATCACACGAAGTGAATGCAGCGTTTTCATTTCAATTCAAACAACCCGAGGAAAAACTGACTGGAAACCTTTGAACAAAAGTTTTTCCTTGGTTTGTCTAAATTGTTATATTATGTTTCCATTTCATTATTCTGCAAACAAATTGCATCGTGTGTTATGTGTTATATTTCGTATGATTATCGAGAAATACAAGTCCACAAAGGAAAGCATAATAATTTGCATAATAACACTCACTAATTAGGTGCATATAAATTAGCCATGTGGGTAAATTACTTCCTAATCCTTTTATGGACTTCTCTGAATGATTCCCCACAGAAAAGGAAGGACCTGCTTGCTCAGTATATGCATTCACTGCATGGGCATGGGCATTATTTGGAGTGTATTTTTATGTCCTCCCTTTTGCCCATGGGAGGCATTGGTGTGGTCATGCCAACACACGCATGGTTTGTGGTAGAAGCCAGCGGTTAAGTGCGTCAGGCAAGGACAGATTACACTTGCTTGTCTAACCCTCAAAAATGTAAACAGACGCCGTTACTCATTGCGTCCTAGGGGGCTGGCCTGATGTTTTCATTGTTTCATTGTTTTTCTTTTTGACGGTATCATTCACCCATCCCCTTTGACCAAGGGTTGCAGAGGCACACAAGGACGTCCTAGTGGACCAATGTGTCTAATTCCATCGGTATCTAGAAGGATTCCAGTTTATTTAAATAATAAATACTGACTCTAAAGTTGATTTTCATGAATATAAATTGTTTGGTTAGATTTGCTATCTCAAAAACTTCGACACTGCCTTGTTGCTTCATCCAATATTTCAGAATTTGAATTAAATTCATATACAAACTTTCTAATAGGAAGCCTTTTGAATAACCGTCTTTAAAATGTACCAGTATCATTTTTTTTATTTATGTATGTGATAGATGCAACATCGTGTCCTGATGATAACCTCTTTGACTGTCGGGATGGATCATGCCTTGTCCCTGATGCTCGTTGTAACGGGTTCCAGGACTGTCAGACCAATGGCTTGGATGAACTCGACTGCGGTGAGTCGTCCGTATGAATTCCTTTCACCAAAACAACGACTCATTCTTGTGAACGCCAGCAAAGGGCTTCATAGCTTGGGACAAGCTGAGACGGTCCCATACATTACTAACAGAGATAATGACTTGGGTTTCGTCGCAGTGGTTATAACATGTCCGGAGTTCTACCACTGCAATAACACCACTATGTGCATTCAGTGGTCCCTGGTGTGTGACGGTAAACCAGACTGCCCGAATGCGGACGATGAGACCGACGAGGAATGCGGTATGAACTCACTTGCTATTCTTCACACTCAACAGGAATATGTTTCAATTAAAACCCTTTGCAAAAAGAATCAAATAGTTTGGAATGTTGCGAAACGAAAGACAAACTATTCCCGTACAAAATCATAATACAGTATATAGCGATCGATAAATAATTGTTGGAACTATTTTAACAACACGTATGTTGATCAATGTTCAACAAGGTATGGTCTGGTCACACAGTAGGCCAATAATCAAAACTGCTGGAATGCTTTGGTCAAATCCGTCACAAAGACACTTGTTTTGCCAATTTGTCAGTTGGTTCAAAAGTTCCAAGCGGTTTTTTTTTACCTGAACTGAAAACGCTGCATCCACTCTGCGTGATCCCAAAACTGCCGTAGTCAGGTTTATACTTGTTTTTTTTTTGCCATCTGAATGAAAGCGTGTGTGGTCCCTGGATATGTACGGCAGTTAATGGTTGAATTGCTTCTTACTGGCGCCCCAACCCTGGGAATGACTAGTTGATTATAAGAGAAGGTCACAATGCAAAGTCTTGATAGCTCATAGAGAAGAGCACGTATACATTAATCCAGACATTTTGGGTTTAAGTCACGGTCTACTGAAAGTTTTCTATGCCATTTGTTTCCAACCTTGATGATGTTGGTCTTACCATTTACATACAAACGATTTTGTAGGCATCAATTGAATACAAAGGTGAACTAAAGCTATACTGAACCTAGGCACAGGCCTACCGTTGCGGGAGCTCTTGCCATATGGGCTATGCAGCCGTTTTCCAACCATCTAAGGGATGGATAGCTCAGATGGTAAGAGCGCGTATACAAAAACCCAGTGGTCCGAGGTTCCATTCCCGGTATAGTCAAAATTGTTTCAAAGATCCCGGTCACATTTTCCTTTGATTGTTATGAAGGAAAAGCAAAGTAGATCTCGAAATCCAATGGAGGTTAACTGATAGGAACCCAGATATGTAGACAAAGATTAAATGTTGAAGTTCAAGTGACTAGTTCCAATGTAACTGATACATTTCCCAGGGCTAACTGAAACCACAACACGGTAACAAAATCTTAACCTGAACTTTTCATCCAAACCATTCGTGCCAAGTTACAGAACAGCGGTGTCCGAGCGATTGTGATTGCTCGATCCAAGAAAGCGATGTTCATGTGGACTGCGGTGGATCCTGGGAAGAGCTCATCTTTGTGGACCTCATGAAGAAAGTTCAACATCTGTAAGAGATGGATTGTATTTCAAACCCCTTCTTGATTGTTTTGTATCATAAACGACATGGTCTTCCCTGCATATTGAACCACGCGGCGCCCTGCCTCTTACTTTTAATGGAACGTCTCAGGTGTTTTTTTTTTTCTTAAAAAATCATGCTTGAAAATCGTATGTGCAACAGAACTGCGTGTCTATTGTTCCCTTGATGTTTATTTTATAATTATAATATGCATATGCATACTACTGTGCTATAGATCCATTCCCTATCCAACACAATCATGGAAACTCAAAATATCGCATGCACAGTGTACCAAACCACACCCTCACCCAATCTTTGTCAAAGCTTATGCAGGAATGGTGAAGGTAATGTTTTGTACACTGCGGTGTACCGACCGTCGTCCAATTAACCTCATTACATCATACATAACCATTCAAATCATATAATTATAATACATACAAATGGTCACCTTAGCCATTTAGAGGCTATCGAACATTACAAATTTGGATTAGACAAAATACGAATGACTGGTTTAGTTGTTTCATTTTAAAATATGACGTTTAAGTGAATGTATTTAAATAAAATCTTATCTAAGACATATGCAAAAAATGCCGCCAACGTTTCATCATTTCCATTTTTTCCCGTCCCGCTACCTAATCCTACTAGAACCATTGCCCTTCCCTTCGATCTTATCTAACCAGATAGGCTATCACATTGTCCTTTGTTCGTCCACGTCCTTGTTACGCTCCCCATTCTTGTTTGTTTTTTCACTGCCATTCTGCCTTTGAGAAAGGTCCTCCAAGGACCGAAGCTTCAGCCTCTCCTCTGTCCATATAATCTTACCTACTTACTGAATCCATTAATGGATCACCTGTTCATTTCCACAGCGAACTGACTGGAGGTAACGTCAGCAGTTTCGCTGAGGGAGTTTTCAAAGGTTTTCCATATATGCAGACACTGTGAGTAGCGCAATTACAAGGTGCCTCGTAATACATCATAAGTTTAATATGCTCTTGTGATTGTAATAATTCATATTCATTGTCTTTTATATTTCCTTTCATGCTCAGCCGTCTTAATAACAACAGCATCGACCGCTTGAAACCCGGTACATTCGACGGACTCGATAGCTTGACGCACTTGTACGTATTTCATCATGCTGCATATGAGTACATATACGAATATATAAACACCCGCAATCCGTAATACATTGGACGACAGTTGTTTGCTGAACTCATACCGAAAACTTGTTATGACAGAATTAGAAATTCCGAATGCATGGGATTCATTTTGACCTAATCTATGATCAACGTGTATTTTTATATAAGACTTGATGGTTTGCATGGTAGAAGAACCAAGTGGAAGACACCAACATTTGAGAAAGAGTGTGTGGCTGTGAAAAGAGCCGGTAACTTTGTTGCCCTGGCTGAAATTAGTGCGATCAAGGACTGTGCTGTTTGATGCCGTCGCTAGCTTTACTTCTGAAATAACTGCTCTTTTTTCTTCATTTTAACCCGTGCAGGGACATATCCGCGAACAGTATCACGACGATAGAGAGCGCTACATTCCAAGAGCTTCGAAGCTTGGAAATCATGTAAGTTTGCCACATCCGTGCCTAAATATGATTTACTGACTTCGGCCAAAAATAGCACACAAGTCTATAGGAATTGGCGACAGCCGCTGCATGGTGACTGTTGTAGATTCGTGTGAATTTTCAAGCCGTAGTCAATGTGTTAAGGACACGGCCACAATCTCATATGTCAAACATTCTCAACTAAGCCGTTGACTTTTTTCCGAGGATTTACCCGAGCCGATGGGCAAATGAGAAATGGACAGAAAGTAGCGTCTGCACTTCGGCCTTTGACTGGGGAAAATAATTATAATAATGTCGCTTTGAAAGTTATCTCGCATGATCGATTGAGGACGGGGTGTATGCTTATCGAGCCGAATTTAACCCATCCTTGCCCCCAACACACTGATTGCACAGGAATTTTCGTCTCAGGCAAAGTGTCCTCAAAATTCTATCTGAGCAGATGTTCGCCAGTAAAAATACCACCGGTGGCCGGTCGGGTAAAGTAACCGGGAGGAAGATTGCTTGGCAGGTCCGCACAGAACTTAAAACGGGTAAAGTACCCATGACTACGGCTCCAACATTTCACTGAGGACAGGGCTTAAGGCAGTGAGATGTGCGGTACACCATATGGCTGTGTCTCCTTTGAGAAGAGGTGTGATTCTGAAAAGAACCGGTGAATAAATGAATTCCATGTTTCGGTCGGACGCTCTGGCAGACCTTAGGAGGAAACACACACACACTTCTCAGGAGGGACTGCACCTCTTCCTGTACGAGATCGAAGCGCATGGTGTATACAGAAGCATCAGAAATCTCACCACGTCTAAACCGTACGGAATTTCAAATCCTACCCATTCTTATTTACAAATAAACACTTTCCAGGAACCAGACTTCAGGAACCAGACGCTGTGCGTTCCTAGATGTTTAGTGGCAAAGGCTGTCACGTTTGCAACTAACAGCTGAAAGTTTCCTTTGTTTAACTTATAGGATAGCGAGTGACATTCCACTGAGGGTTGTTAAACGGGCAGCATTTGATGGTCTCAAGAACTTACGAACCATGTGAGTCAATGATTATGATGTATTTTAATATTCAAGTGCGCAACAGCCCTCAAACTACACTGGATAAGTAGTGTAGAGTATGTCCCCAGAATGCATCCGGTACTTTGGGCTTAAGAAATACTCTTCCGTAAAATAAATTGTTCATGGTAAATGATCTTTTCCTCATTAAACCGCCGAACGGATGCACAAATTGGTGCCTTTTGCACCCCCAATCTCAGTGACACTCAGTTTGCAATAAAAGTACATCCTGTTAGGTTTACCGCCCTCTTGTGTTGCAGATAGTTCAACTTAAACCAACCCCTTTCACCATCCGAAGTGTTTTAACATTTGTGTTGGTAGAATGGTTTATCGTGTTCATTATAACATTATAACAAAATGCTGTAATGAATTAAATCAACATAAGTCTTGAAGTATATAATGTATTTACCTCATTTCGTATTTTAATCAATATGAGCTAAATATATTTGTTTTACGTGACGGAATGGTCAGTCGTCAAATATGTCACACGTTTCCTAATAACAGCATCCCCGTGAAGAAAAGGCATCTACGAAAAATTAAGGTTCACATATTAATTTTTATATTCAGGATTCTCATCAGAGGTTCTAGATCGTCAAACAAGCTGGTAGCTGTTGAGGACAACGCACTAACCGACCTGGTTAGTCTAAGGAAACTGTAAGTGCACGGCTACATACCACGATCTTTATCTCGCTATGCTACAAGTACTATTATTTCGAGGAACACATTGTGGGACTTCGATAATGTAAAGTCCACATAATTATTAGCCTGTCCAAGCCAGTAGATGGCGAGCTTTCAGGAAAAACAAGTTGCCTATCGGGAAGGTAGTTTAAGCTGGCATGCAATACATGAGGTCCCGGGTTGATGTCCCGTTGTACTTTTTTTTACCTGTTTTCACAATGGTAGAACAGTTATGAAAACGGGAAAAAATATCTTAATATGAAATCCAGGAACAACAGAAAACATGGAGTTGTTATCCTACTAGGATGCTTTCTCAAATGCAGAATGTGTTACAACCTGACAGGACATAGGCTTAAAGCTCTTTTGTATTTATTTCTGGGACTACGAAATCATTAATGTTGAAAACAAATCTCCAATTTAGTCAAAAGTTCCAAGTCACCTCTCATTGTTTTCTTTTATTAAAAACATATGAACACTCCTTGTGATCCCCGAGCAGCTCTAGCCAGGTTTAGATCCATTAGTTGTTCGCATCTGAATGAAAGCGAGGGGTGTCATCAATGGAGATAATCGGCAGATAATGGTTGAACTGATTCTGACAACGTAAAATGACCGCCTTGTTCGGTTGCAGGTTTGTGGACGACTACCGACTCTGCTGCGAGTTCGTGACAGTCCTTGACGGTTTCCAAGTGGAGGACTGCATGACCACAGAACGCCAGCCTCCACTGAACCTGTGCGGGAGCCTCATGCGCAACCACCTACTGCGCATCTCCATGTGGAGTCTGGGGCTGAGCGCCCTCATCGGCAACATGGTGGTCATCCTGTGGCGGCTGAGCGGCAAGGAGAAGGGCGGCAAGAAGACGCACTCCTTCTTTGTGCTCAACCTGGCCGTGTCGGACTTCATGATGGGCGCGTACATGCTGATCATTGCGGTCGCCGATGTTTACTTCGGCGAGACATACTCACGCGTGGCCAACGAGTGGCGGTCTGGTGCCGTGTGCAAGGTAGCTGGGGTGATCTCGGTTCTGTCGAGCGAGGCGTCTGTGTTCTTCGTCACCTTAATCAGCCTGGATTGTTTCTACTGCATCGCCTTCCCTTTCAGTCACGTCAAACTGGAGGAGACAACCGCTCATGTCCTGGTTGCTCTGATATGGGTTTGCTCCATGGGGCTCAGCATTGGTCCCACTGTCTTCGTCGGGGCCGATTCCAAGGTGTACGGCCTGTCCGATGTCTGCATCGGACTCCCACTGCTCACGAAGCCGACCAGTTTCGTCATCGAGGAGAGCCGCATCGGGAACTCGAGCGGCACGGGCACCGTATCGATCCCAGTCGGCCAGGGGAAGGAGCCGGCCTGGATCTACTCCATCGTTCTCTTTCTGGGCGTCAACCTGCTCTGTTTCGTCCTCGTGCTCGGCGCCTACGTGGGCATATTCGTGTCGGTCAAGCGGTCCGGCAGCAAAGTCCAGAAGTCCTCAACCCGCCAGCGGGAGATCAGGATGGCCGTCAAAATGGCATTGATCGTGGGCACTGACTTCGCCTGCTGGATGCCCGTGATCGTCATGGGAATTCTCTCCCAGACCGGGCTGGTGGATATCAGTCCAGATATGTACGCCTGGATCGTGGTCTTCATCCTGCCCATCAACTCGTCCCTGAACCCCTATCTGTACACGTTCTTCACCACTTTGACGGCGTGCCGCGCACGCAAAGCTGATACCGCCAAGAAGGACAACACTATCAGGAGCAAATCATCGGCCACTCAGGTATCCACTCTGCCAGAAAGTAGTGGTCAGTAAACATAGATGTTTCGCAAGTTAACGGATACAGTAAACGAACGTATACTGTAACGGGGTCCCTGTTTTGGGGAGCCAAAACCCGCCAGTTGAAGGAAAAGAAATCCAGACAAACGCAAGAAAGAAATTTAAAAACAGGCAATTACTGAGTTTCCAAAATGTGAATTCTATAATTAAATCAAATGGACAAGAAAGGAGGTTAGACTGCACAAGGCCCCGGGATATTCACCCAAAAATAAATAAATATTAAACATAACTTACATAACTTGAACCTCCAAGAAAAGAGCTGACGGGCGACGATAAACTTATACAACATAAACCGGCTACGTTGAAATCCTAGTAGCAACTTATACAGACTAAAGATCGTCGCCCGCCGAGCTACCAGAGTCTGTCCCCAGCCAGAGTTGAAAGTGAAATGCCTCGCCCACCCTCAGTAACACTGGTCTTTATATGCCAGTGCTCCAGAGTAAGAGCACTGGAGTGGTACAAAACCAGGCCAGCTGAATAACAAAGAAAGGAATCCCCGTTCCCTTTTGTTATGCATACCCAACCAGTGGGCATGGTCCAGCAAACTCCCAAACAAGGTACATGGATATAAAGGAAATTCCAAAGGCTGAGCCAACTTGCAAATGAGGGTCTTCTGGGGTAGCACCCCAGAAGGAATGCCCATTCAATAGAACATGGTGTGTTACTTGGAGGCTTCATACACTCTTCTTGCTATCCGCTCAAAGTGCGACAACAATGATATCGCTTTATAAAAGGAATACATGTTTAGTTTATTGTATCTGGTGTCCACCTTCGTTTCAATATGGATAGTGTGAATAAACGAATATAGCATGATAGATCGGTACTAAAGTAACATCAACATCATCACGGATATGGAATTCAGGATTCCTGGTCCTATACATTTACGACTTTTGAATATCAAGTGAAAGAATGTTCTTGAAAAGACTATATTATAAACCATGATCGATCGTAAGTTAACACAGACAATACAATTTATATCGCAACGAGTTAGGAAGAAAGGGTCTTACCACATATTTTCAATATGTATGGTACTCTCCTGAAATGAGAAATTACAAAAATGTGAATGGGCAAATTATATGATTTCGAAAGACATACTTCAATGTAGGTTATGTAGGTAAGGGCATAGTGTCAGAAATAGATATCATTATACTTTGTATACGGCGATGGGATTAGGAACAGCCCTACTAATACTCCCGAAATGCAAAACGATATCGAAATGCGAACCTTTGAGCAGCTCTAGCCAGATATACAATTGTTGCTTGCCTCTGAATGAAACTGAGTTGTGATCCCAGGAGATATACCGCAGTTTATGGTTGAATTAATTCTGACTGGCCACCAAACCCGGAAAAGACAAGTTGACTATTACTGAAGGCCAACATCTAAGGGTTTGGATAGCTCACATATTGGACCAGTGGAATGTTAATCTAGGAGTCTCGTGCAAATTATAGATTGTTCTCCTCAAAATTTAATTCATCCACTCATATACATGTAAGCATATATATTTCCATAGGATATTGCCGCTTTCGCCAGTTGCTTGACAACCACTGTCTATGTTTTTCATCATCGTTCGTATGCTCAGCGAATCATACCGGTAATCTCACCCATCTTCTTCTTACTTCACGTCTTTTGCATCCGACCGATTGTTGCTGTATTGTTTGAAACCTTTTTAAAACTACGGCGTCAAAGTGTATGTATTTATTTGACTAAAATATGAACATCTTTAAACAAACTCAGACTACTGGGCCATATAAATTCATTACTAAAAAAAAATCCTGAAACAAATATACATTAAAGCTTGATAGATCGATAGTTACTAAGTCTATGAAAGCACTGACGGGTGATGAAATAGAATATGCGGTGGTATGATCTATTAGAAATACGAATTGGGAGGGATGTCGCTTTTTCATGGTTTTCTTTTGATGTAGATACACTGGTGGGTTGATGCTAGGAGGAACTTTATCATTCTTGTTTCAATTTCACATTTTTGATTTTCAAATACTTACATTTTGTGGGTTTTGTTAGAATTAAATGGACATTCCACCCACATTAAAAAGAATTTAAACTTTCATATCAATGAAGTAATTGAGTTTTCATTCGTTTCGAATGTTGTTTTTGGAGTTTATCAATTTCAAGGAATAATGTAAGAAAGCAAGCAGACCGTCATGAGGCAAACATGCAAGGGCCAAGCAAGAAAGTCAGCCAAGAAAGATATAAAGCAAGCAAACACTCATTTCTTAGAGTTAGGAATCATATTAACAATCAAGCAGGCAGGCAAACAAGCAAAGACGTCGGAAGACTTTCCCATAAACAGTGCAATTAAACACCGTATCTTAAATCCCTGCTGAGGAAGATACAGGCTGCTTGTGCAAGCTAGCAACAAATATTATCCCTTGTTAAGGATGGTTTCTTCTTCAAATAAACAATCCCATTTTTTCGCGAGGTGATTGAAAGATAAAACAATACTGTACTGAGGTAATCTAGACTCCATGAAGATATCATTCATGAGGCAAAAAATCACGAATAATTGATGAGTTTGACACGTTTGCACCACAGTGTGCCCAAACCAATCACAACACATCACGTCACATCACCGGCCACGACGCCTAGGAATACTACTGCACCATGGGAAATATCCGGTTAATTTAATCAGGAAGTAAGATTGCGCAATCAAAATCTTCTAAACAATAAATAGCAAAACAAATATATCTTACTAATTTAACCCACTTTGATTATTATATTTGAGCACGGTGTTTTTCTTGATTTCAAGTGATTTTCGTCAAAGTATAAATCCCAGTGATTTTAAGTATTTCTCAAGCATTATTAGTAAATCCATTAAGATCACACAGACTAAATATCTGCTCCAACCCGTTGTAAAATAGTACACAGTATTACATAGCTCTACTAACATATTTTGATAAAAGTATCATTCGATCGTATTGACAAAAGTTCAATATTTGGTACTGTCATCCGATATTCTTTTCATAACCATTATCTTGAGAACTTGATAAAGATGTAAGCAATGAGTGCATGTTGACGGATCCTGTTCAAGTTTCGTTTGAATTTCATATATAATGATGCTCGCTATAGGTTTGAAAATATATTTAGGTTAGAATTTCTCAGCATCGAGTACATTGTGGCCGGCATCGGTAAGTCTTTGCCGAAATATTTCAAATTTAACTCGATATTTCCTTTGGTTGATGTTAAGCATCAATGACCTTTTTGATTATACGTCTGACCCTACATCCAGTTATGTTTCGTTGACCTCATCGGCTTAGTCATATTGAAGATTGAGGATGTATAACGTTTTGGCGAAGTGAAACTTTATTCCAGTGGTCTGGACTTGGTCCCGTGTCTACTAAGAAAAGTCTGATTGCAAATGAGAATGTATAATCATAGTGCACAAACAATGAATAATTAGCTTAATTTGAACATTATTTTCGATAGAGGAAATTCATCGTTGCAAAGCAAAAATATAATAAATTTATGAAATAAAATTGTGTTAAGTGACGTGTTTATAGTAATGTAAGTATCTTTGAACTAATTTGAATTATTATACATACTACGTGACATTTCATTGATGCGTTATTATAACTATAGCGTAGTTTACATAATATATGTCATGTGGAGTTTCAAAGGTACAACAAAAGTAATGAACTTGGGAACTGTACACTCTCACCATTGGTTACAACGATGCCTATAGCTCTACTGGTGGTTGTTTTGTGGCTCATGCTGGCTGTTCATGTTCAAGTTAAAATGGAGTTTATAATCCATTTCAATATAACCATTACGCAAAAATCCTACATTGCGGTCAGTAAGATTGTAATGGACATGTAGTAACGTCCAAATTAAAGTTGCTTAAAGTGGTAACCGACCGAAATAACATTTTAATTGTTTTATAATATATACTCAAGCTTTGGTGTTAATGGAATGATGAAGTATTATCGTTCATCTTTTGATCTCAATTCAATCTGCACATCTGCATGCTTGTCGTTTGTTATTGGTGCATATCACATTGTAAAACAAGTTCAGATGACGTTGAATAAACCGATGAAATAAAAAAAAATGTTTTTTGGAAAACCGTTTAACTGTCTCCTCCTAATATGACATTTTTAAGATTACGTTGAATTTGTGTAAAAATACTCATGTGCCCCATAATTCGTATTCCGTCTTTGCCAAGAGACGTTCGACCCGATACGTTATCGTAGAACAAGGATCGGTAACTTAGAGCTACTGTAGCTACTCTGTACTCGGGTAAGGCACGACTGATCAAAGCTTCGATCTTTCTGTTTATACAATAAAGTGCAAGTTAATATTGAAGTAAAGGAAAACACGGTCTGCCTTGCTGTTCTCAAAACGTCCAGGGAAAAGGTTAATGGTGTGCCTTTACAACCAATGTTGTAAAGACCCTTTACAACATTGGTGAAGGTCAAAACAATGCCACAGTTTGTCTATTATTCCATTAATATTTCCAAAAAAAATTAATGCGAATGTTTGAGCTTTGATGTCATCTACGAATGTAGCAAAATGCAAAAATGTTTACACTTCCGTAGTCCACTCCGCATCCGAACCTGCCTTCACATCGTGACGTCATGCAGTTTCAAATCCAAGATGGCCACCCCAACTCAACTCGTCGACCCGTTCTCGGTCAAATAGGGAAAATTTCTCCCTTTTCGCAAACGCGAGTAAAACAAAACGACCAGTATTGGAATATAAATAATCCTTAAGAATTGGAATCTGTAATTCTCACTGAATCCTCAATGGGCGCGTGGGACGGATTCAAGGGTGTATGTAAAGTTTGTAAAGAGGATGGTGTTTCCCTTTCAGTGACGCTGCCTCTCTGGTGACCCGTGGAACAATAAAATGCAAGAAACATTTTAGGACCACTTTCCGTGTTCTTTGCTATATTCCATAGTGGGTTTTAGCCGGTTTAACCATGAAGCGAGGACTTTACAATATGCATTGGCTACGGTTGGTTGATAGCAGGCCATAAGATCAAAGCGGTGCTCGCAAATTATTTGAGACTAGGGACGCTTTGCAGCTCCCATGGTGTTGCAAGAACATGTGTTCGTGCCTCTGGGCAATCGTCAGTTGCAGTAGTGATCTTGGCAGATCCGTTCATCTCAGTTTTTGGTGTGCCGTGTGGTAAAGGTTGGAGTATGGCCGGGTTGGGTTATGTCAGGGGTCAACAGAAACCCTAATGGTATGAATGAATTAAAGCAAACTGTGCCGGGCGCAAACATGCGCCGATAGCAGTGAGGGAATAAACGTTGAGGGCGCAAATTTGCGCCCGCAGCACGCAAAGGGTTAGGGGGGTAAATATTGGGAATTCGGTCGGGGGTATTTTTAAAAGATGACATTACCTCATTTCATAGACACTTTCCTTGGACACTAGTCACCCCTCTCTCGAAATTTCAAAATTCGATAAAAAACGGTGACTTGTCGGGTCCAAGTTACTCGGACAACTCCGGACCGAGGATTTTATAGGACTAAGGGGTCCTTTCACAATAACGTAGTGTCATAAATTTATTTACTTGCAAGTTGTAATGTAATGTAGTTCACCTTGCTTTAATTTTCGGAAAGAAGATTACTGAACAGTGATTTGGCAATGAACGACTGGGCTGGCATGAGGATGAAAGTTGTACTTACGTCCGAAGAATTTTGAAAACCCATGAGGCTTTTTTATTGATTTTTATATTTTGAGGAGCCCAAGCTGAGGTTAGGATTGAAAAATGCGTACGGTCAATGTTTTGTTTTATTCGGAATAGACTGGTCCGGTTAAGTTGTATACATTTAATTTGTACGGTGAACAGTGTGGTGAACAGTGTTGAAGCTATAGAAGGAGAAGAATGGCAACACGTACACGTACGGGGCAATGACAGACTCGCTAACTTTGTGGTAATTAACCATTAATTAAGTTATTTCATCAGCAGGGTTAGAGTTATTACCAACAACATAAAAGAGTGGATGAAAACCCCAAATCCACAATAGACCAACTATTTATTACATGCATACCTGTAGAGAAACAATATTGTCTGACACAAACACTTGCCAAAAATGACTTGCAGTATTCCCCAAAATCATGATTTTGTGACGCGCATTTCAGTACCGTATTTGTCAACTGGCTACGGTCAGCAGTGACAGCAGGCACTGGGAACAGAACATGCACTTCATCAATCATAAATGTACATACTCCCTACACTACAGTGTACTTTAATATAACCTGCCTTCCTTTAATATACATGTACGTACATGCCTGTACCCTATACGTGTAAGTAACGTTTTAATTTAAAATCAAACATGACCGACTTTTGGCTCCTCGGACGGGAGAGAATCTTCTCGATCAATTGAGGAGAAATGTTTCCTTTTCCCCAAACTTGAGTAATCTGGTAATACTAGTACTACTAACCGACTAAGTTAGTATACTAATGACTAGTATTGAAATCTGTGACTCTCACTGAATCCAAAGTGGGCGTGTAGGATCGATACAGGTGATTACGGATGTTTTCACGGTAAATGTGGAGATTCCGTTCGGGTAGTTAAACAATTTGGTGGTATGAAGGATTGGTATTACTAAATACTTGTTCAAATTTCGATGAAAATGGTGAACTATCGGGTCCAAGTTACTCGGACTAACTACACTGTATGTACACTACAAGATCCAACTTCCAATATAGTTACATGTACATGTACACCCTCCATTGTTACACTTACACTGAATTGCCTAAAGAATATTGGCAATACTATCGTAATGGCAATATGCAAGTACATTATGATATTCTACGCAGAAGATTCGACCGAAAATTGGACCAAACTAAGCTCTACTCGGACTAGACCCACTTACTGGGCCTTATATGAGCTCCTCTGAAACAATTATTTGTTGTGTTTATCTGTCACAAAACGATATCCCGGATCGAAGCACGAAGAATTATGCCAAAAGGACCCTTACCTTTCTTTACTTTTTTGTTCAAGCCAGGTACGTACATTCATTCGGCATGTTCGGGACGAAAACTTCATCAGTAAAAAGTTAGGATGTTCTTTTAGGAACAGAGCCCTCAATAATCCCTGCTTATTATTAGTTCTGTAAGGTTCGACACATTTAATTAGTTTTGTTTGGTAAAGCACTGCCTTGCCCACGATGTATTTCGTATTGAAAGAAATCGTAACCACGGGTCGACTGCGTTTTAACCCGCTTATTATTTTATCATTGACTGTTTGTAGGCTATTAAGTATTATATTTTACCTACCTGTACTAAGTTCTTTCAGTATGACCTCCATGGTTTGGTTTCCAGTCAAAATCCTTCTTATCTCTGTCTCTTTTGTTTGCTGTTCCTCAAATCAATCTGTTTGTCTAATCACTAATTCCACCATGGTCTAAATACTGTTGTGACATTATATATTCCTTCATGAATATATGGGCCTAACTAATAACTATAACTTGCATCTAGCCTAAACTTCAAGATAATTTTTCTTTAGTGCAGTGATTTAGTTCGCTTTTAGGCAATAACCCTGTTATCAGGGGTGCGGGTGTTAAGAGATATTTTATTGGGCTGTTTTCATGTTTCTGTTTCTATTATTTTGGGGGTGTTTGGTTTGTTTTATTTTGTGCTGGTGTTCGTTGAAGGACGGGATATTGTGGGACAAGTATGTATACCAATAACTTTCCTTGTTTTAGTTCATCTTTGTATTAGCATTTTTGGTTTTCTTCAGTTTATATAGGTTTTTCATTATTAACTTATATAAGTTGATCAGTTGTTACGTTCGTTTAATCTGTTCTGGTTTTGTCTTGTTTGTCGGTATTTGTCTGTCCCAAGGTTGTTCCTATAAGTCTCGGCTTCCCTTAACAACCTTCATACTCATAATTATATTCTATCGTCATCATTGTTACTATTACTTTTGCTAGCAAGCTTCATTGAAGCTACCGAACATTCTGCATTGTACGTTGTCGTGTTGATTTTTGATTTGATGAGTATGTAAATAAATGTAAAATGTAAATGTAAATATACGTGATGCAAATGTAAATAAACTTGCATATTCACTGTTTATAAATTTCTTAAGTTATTCGGAAGATTTGGCGCCTTATGTATTTTCTTCATTTTTGACTGTGGATCTGGAGTGATGCTTCCCCATTTTTTTTAAACTTGAACGGCTACGGTGGTGGTGGTTTTAATATTTATTAGATATCTAATCAGCTAAAAGCACAACAAATGAAAACAAATCTGAGAGATACAAGTAAAAATTTTCACAACAGCCACAACAACTCGGACTAATTGTTGTTTCATCTGCTGCGTTCTAATTTTAGGGATCCCTTAATCATAAGGCTATTGATCATTTGTTTATGTTGCCATGAAAAACCAAACAAATTCATAGTGATTTATTGAAATTCACCCTGAGTAAACTCAGTAATTTAAGGGGTATTTGTTTTTCCTAAATCTGAAAATTCTGAAATCGGTATAATCGGTAATAATATTGGGCCTTTAAACCAATATAACATTGGAAGATCGGAAAACATCGGTCGTTTATACGTCAACTACATTACAGTCTTGAACCTTTAGAATCGTTTATAATGCCCCCCAGTTCTACAGTCTTGGACTGTCGGTAATAAATTGGTGCAAATTCTGTAATAAATTATGTTTACCAAGAAACATTTAGTTTACGAGTGTCACTATTGCGCGTAACCTGTTTTGTCAGGCCAACTAAATGTTAAGATTTTTATTTTGGTAATTGTAGTCAGTAAGCAGTTTGCAACATGTTTGTATATCAACAATATTTTTACATTGATATGCTTTCCGAGCAATGATTTTGGGGATCACAATTAAAAAGGGATAATTCCTTTAAATAACTATTTCAACAGGAAAGTCAAATGTACAATGTACAAGGAATTTGCGATGGGAGCCACGACTACATCCGAGTCATTTGGCACCGTGGGGGCAGTGTTAGTTGCTATGCCCGTTCACGATACTTTCTGCAGGCGTTGAACAGGACTCCGCTAAACATTTTATTTTCATTTACAATTTATTCATTCATGTTTTTCGGTAGATAAGATTCCACTCAAAACGTTTGAAAAATTACGGATTCAGTAGATCTGCATAAATCTGCGAATAACAAGAGAATCATGTCACGATATAAATGCATGTCAGGACGCTTGTTGCAGTGGTTTGCATATGAATCAGGTAGTTTGACAGATGGTAACCAATCTGCGCATTGAGCACGCCGACAAGAGACAGACATCGGACATAGACAGATGTTTCCTGGTTCTTACAAAGATCTCCGCAGTGCTTTATTCGGGTCCAGAGTGGTCTGATGACCACTTGAAGGCAAACAAACAGGATTTTCAGAAAAATGCTTAAAATGCGGTGTTGGGACAGGCTGTTGATTTCTTCCCGGGTAACTACACAGGCCAGTCCGATATACTACACAATTACAAACCGTTAATTTCTGATAAACATTACAAGGTGAGCCTTTTTGCCTTCTGCCTTTGAGAAAGTTCCTGCTTGGATCGAAACGTCAGGCTCTTCTAATTTCTAATTAACATACCGAGTAAATAATCAATTCTGGGTGAAACACTGATACTTTACGCATTCAGACATTTCGATAGCACAAGTTGTTCGATTTGCCATTATAAATATGGACTGTTCAATAATTGACTGTAATCAAAGTAGAATCATCCAAAGGAAATGAAATTCGCAAATGTAGTCCTCAGTTTAGATACATAGATAGAATGTACTTTATTCTCTAGATGACAACATTTGGCAATCAAAGATTGAACGGTATCTAGTTTTGTTACATTTAAAATTAAAATTACAATTACGAAATTACTATCACAATTTCATTCTCATTGATAATTTCTATTGCAACTACTATTACAATGACAAATTCAATTTTAATTTCATTTTCAATTTCATTTTCAATTCCAATTCCAATTCCAATTCCAATTCCAATTCCAACTCCAA
Organism: Luidia sarsii; assembly: GCA_949987565.1. Taxonomy (NCBI): domain Eukaryota; kingdom Metazoa; phylum Echinodermata; class Asteroidea; order Paxillosida; family Luidiidae; genus Luidia; species Luidia sarsii. The sequence continues at coordinate 6,941,306 of OX465122.1, forward strand.
TTCCAATTCCAATTCCAATTCCAATATAATTCCAATTCCAATTCCAATTCCAATTCCAATTCCAATTCCAATTCGGATTCCAATTCCAATTCCAATTCCAATTCCAATTCCAATTCCTATTCCAATTCCAATTCCAAGTCCAATTCCAATTCCAATTCCAATTTCAATTCCAATTCCAATTCCAATTTAAATTAAAATTCAAATTCAAATTGTAATGCTAATTCCAATTCCAATTCCAAAAATAATTACAATTACAATTACAATTACCTTTACATTTACAATTTTAAGTTGTTGAAAAAATTCCTTAACCATATTTGCACACGTGAAGCCTCGTGGAATACTGCATCTCGCCCGCTGAAAATTCTAGCTTCATAATTTTCCCCTGCCGTCTTGCGCACATTTCGATACCTAATTTGTCCATATTGCACATAATTATCTAGGCCTTCAATCTGATGTTACATGTCAATTAGTGTAGGTCTTATAATTCCATATAATGTGTGTACAGTTTCAAACCGTCAGACAATGGCTCCATTTCTTTAACGATTCTTGCTCAGGGATTGATGTTACACTGATGTCATGCTTCTGTATAATTATGAGAGAAACTACTTAAAGTTCGGAAGCAATACAAAGTAAAAACAATAAAAACATCAGCAATAAAATAATGAAAATCATAGGGAAATAACAAGTGCTGGCTTTCTGCTGCAACGGGGAACTTCAGTTTTGACTGACTGAATATTTTTGACGCAGGAATTGAGAAAATATCGCCAAAAAATGCATAAACTATTCATTATGAATAGTTAATTAGCTAATTATTTATCGAATTTGCATTTTGATTTAAATTAATGATGCAATCCGATTCAGCATAGGTTTGGGCATTGGTATGCAAGCGAAATTTCAAGTTCATCGGACCTTCTTTTTTAGATCAAAAGGGCCTCCGATGTCCTTATCTGACTCGACAAGCAAGAATAATCAACATTATACATTGGTTGGCAAGCTTCAACATTACGGTAACAATAATTGCAGCTGAAATTTGAATTTTAAGACAAAAACGATATAGCTTATTTCTGGATAGAGCAGGCCTTGAATTCTGTGATTTTCAAGGCAAGGCCACTTTTGCGTTGAATGATTCAAAATTTTCGGGGCACCAAGGCCAGTGGGTAGGGTAACAAGGCCAAAAAATTGGGAAAGGGTACGAAGGCCAAGGTTTAAATAGGGCATGGTGAAACTGGCTGTGAAGACGGGGATTTTTGCGGGGCACCTCGGCTAGTAAAGAGGGCAACTGGCCGTCGTTCAATTCAAACCCTGTTAGAGCCATTAACCCAGCAAGGCCCGGAATCCATCAATGTTCGTGGGTCGTTTTGGTAATTGCTTCATAAGAAAAACAAATCACAGCCAAATGCAAAATCATGTCGTTGATTCTTGCCCATGTTAATGCTGAACAGCCTAGTTTAGTCACTTTTAAATTCAGGGCTCACTCTGAGTCGTGCAAAAAACCAGCTGATCCAAGGGTAACTGCCGCAGACTGTGTACAAACTGACTTACGAATATGCTGAAAGGATAATCCTTTGCTTATACAATGGCTCCCCATCCAATTTCTTTTACATAGTACAACGATGACACCATTTCCGTTCCTGTAAAAGGGAAATTCTGCTAAATAAAAAGACATTCCACAAAATGTGCCTGCTTCTCTGGGGTTAAATAAGAATAATGCAGACATTCAAATTTCATTTTTTTTCTAATAATTGTTCATGCAGTTCTCACAACTACATTCACAACTAAACCAAACCGCTTCATTCTGCATACACTAAGAAGTTTTTAAGACGTCCCAAAAAAACATTGGGATAAATCAGAAAAAGAAATAATCATTTAATAGACCCTTTACACAGTTCCGAGCAAAATGTAAGTCTAAAGAGTGATCACTATGCAGCCGGTAGCTTTTAAGCTAATTTTCCTTACTTTTCAATGGGTAAGTCAAAGGTCAGCTGTGGGCTCGTTCGTGTATATACTGGTTGCTTCCATAAACATTTTTTTTGTAATTCTCCTCGACCTTCGTGACTAATCTCTTTTAATTATTCTAGTGGTCTGGTAGCAGTTTCATTTAATAATAGGTAGACAACACTTGGGGTAATTAAGTTTATTGATACGTCCACGAGTGTCATTTTCCCGAGTTCTTTGGGTCAAGCATCACGTGATGTAGACCAGCTCGTCCCACTCTTTGTCGTTTCGCCCCAGATCTAGAGTGGTTCTGAGATGAACCGACGTACCGTTTAGCTTGTCGTGGACACTGACTTGGCCCTAGGAGAGTGATTAAGAGATTGTGTTTGAATCAGAAATCCTTTTGCCTGTGATTTCTAGAATTTTCTTAACGAGGAGGCCGATAAACGTTCATGTTCAGGCCACCATCCAGCCTAGGGGTCTTAGCCTGCCGGCGTGCGGTGAGTTTGGTGTAGAAGGTGTACAGGAAGGGGTTAAGAGACGAATTGATGGGCAAGATGAAGACAGCGATCCAGGCATACATATCTGGACCGATATCCACCAGCCCGGTCTGGGAGAGAATTCCAATGACGATCACAGGCATCCAGCAGGCGAAGTCAGTGCCCACGATCAGTGCCATTTTGACGGCCATCTTGATTTCATTGTCACGTGTGGAGGTCCTACGGACCTTGCCACCAGTGCGCTTTACGGATATGAATATGCCAGTGTAGCAAACAAGGACAACCATAAAACACAGCAGGTTGACACCGAGAAAGAGAAAGATTGAGTAGAGCCAAACGGGTTCCTGCCCCTTACCAACTGGAATCGATATGGTGCCCGTTTCATTTGAGCCACCGATGTAGCTTTCCTCGATGACAAAGCTTGTTGGTTTGGTGAGCAAAGGGAGGCCAATGCACACATCGGACAGGCCGTAAAACTTGGAATCGGCCCCGACAAATACGGTGGGCCCGACGGTAAGACCCACGGAACAGACCCATATGGAAACAGCAAGGACATTGGCGCACTTTTTCTGAAGTTTGACGCGACTGAAGGGAAACGCGATCCCAAAGAAGCAATCCAGGCTGATTAAGGTAACGAAGAATACAGATGCCTCACTGGACAAAACTGAGAGCACCCCAGCTACCTTACAAATGGCACTCGACCGCCACTCGTTTGCTTCACGAGAGTAGCCTTTCCCGAAGTACACATCGGCAATTGCGATAGTCACCATGTATACACCCATCATGAAGTCAGACACTGCCAGGTTAAGCACAAAGAAGGAGTGTGTCTTTTTCCCACCCCTGTCCTTAGCTCTCAACCTCCAAATAATAACCATTGCATTACCAACCATGGCACTGATTCCCAGGCACCACATGGAGAGCCTTAGCAGATTATTGCGCATGAGGCTTCCGCAAAGGTTCAGTGGAGGTTGACGCTCTGTCGTCTTGCAGTCGCTGTCGGAAAGGCCAACAATGGCTGTTACGAACTCACAACACAGTAGATAGTGGTCAACGTACCTGCAACCAAATAGGATTTCCTTTAATTTCTATGCAAGATGTACTTTGATGCAGTTTTTTCTCGTTACTCTTGAAAACTCTTACTCTTGATGCTAGGCATATAGGCCTAATGAAATTGCACATGTGAATGTTCTTTTCTATCACGGCAACGTGACATTTTCATCTGAGTTTCAGGCTATGGATGTTTGTAGTGACAATGATAATCAGTTATTCTTACAGCCGTGACAGCTCAACCAAGTCAGTCACTGCGTTCTCCTCAACATCCACCGGTTTCTTCGAAGACTTTGAGCCTCTGATGAGAAGCCTACAGAGTGAATAATCAGAATTGGATATACTATTCTACCAAATCAGATTTATATCCTGAAGACTTTGCAAGAAGTTGGCCATTATTTGGGCATTTCTAGACTAATTATTAAATTTTCATTAAGAACAGCGTTTTTCCTCGTTCAGCTTCTCTTTGGAATTCCCTTCCTAGTTCATGTTTCCCACCTTTTTATGATCCGGCCCGTTTTTAAGAGGAATGTCAATTCCTATCTTCAGCTGTTCTGAGTTCCTCCCTATCCCGTCCTTCCTTAGCCCTTAACATAGTGGCTTTGTAGCCTTGTTTGGGGCGAGAATTTGCATAAATGAAAACAAAAGTTGCTTTGTCGACGCCAATCGACGCAATTTGTTGTGAACATCTGGCCAAAGAAATATCCTCATACATTGATAGAATCCAATGACGGAATGCATCATCTACTTACAGAGTCGAAAGATTCCCTAGCCCGTCAAACGCTCCGCTTTTAATGGTCTTCAGGGGAATGTCACTTGCGATCCTGGAAAAAAAAATCAGTATGAAAATCTACTAAGCACGAAATGTCTTCCTTGTGTTAAATACCGTGAATGCAAACCATATTGCGATGCTATCAATTGCCTTTGACTTGTCGTCCACTTTTCTGTATACACCGTGCAACAATAGTAAAAAAAATAGATTGGAAAGCAAATTCTATGAATTGTGTTTTGTTTTGTGCTTAACATAGTCTGGTGACTATACGCACCGGGTTTTGTAGAACAAGCTCTTTCCTCTACCAAGTATGCGGAAAACCAAATTATGTCCCAATAAACTTACATCTACCATTCAACAGAATTATTCAGTCACAAGGTAAGGCAAACTTACATGGTCTTCAGGCGCAACAGTCCAACGAAAGTGCCATCTTCGATCGTAGAAATACTGTTTGCAGATAAGTCCCTTCACGCGTTGATAAAAAAACAAGAACGGTAATCTCTAATGTAAGAAATCCACTTGATTGCGATTTCAAATGATTTCTGTGGAATGTCTGCACGAACATTCAATCAATGTTACTTAGAATGATTGCAATATGCTACAAGGGTGTCCCTAAACGCATTTTATTTCCTTATAAAGAGGCCGGCAGGTGTTGAATATTATCTTATTAACACACTTATTTTACATAAATGCAAAGGCGAACTATTCTTAAAAAGACTAAGGATGAACCAAAAATCCAGCAATGAACCTTACAGGTATGTCACACTATCGAGACCATCAAAGACACCTGGAGCTAGGCGGCTGATGGTGGTATTAGTGACACGACTGAAGAAAGAAAGACAAAAAAATGAAAAATGGCAGAAAAACACTTGGACGCACTAGATTTTAAGAATGTCATTCGCAAATGAAATTTCATAACGGTTTACTTACTACTCGCACATGTTTTGGATTCTGTTATTTGATTCATATATGTAAAAAGACATCAACAGAGTCACTTATATTAGCATTGTTGTTTGTTAGTGGTTTTCTTTGGCTTATTCTAACCTTGAGGTGCCAAATACGCCTCTTATACTACTGCCGCCTCACTGAATACTTACAGCGTTTTCAGGAATGTGAGTCCCTTGAAAAGCCCTTCCGGTAAAGTACTGATGTTACCATTTGTAAGTTCCCTGTGGGGACAAGAAATCATTACAAATTCGAACACAACCTTTTTTCACAATGAGAACATGGTACATCACAACCGTTTGTTCCTTAGTCTGGTAGACCGCTGGGACGCCACAGATATTTACCTAAAGACCTTCATTTAACTACTTTTGTCTGCTCTTGGCAATCCGAAGGACCTCCTTCATATATAAAAAAAATGCAAAATCTGGCAAAGTCGCCGTCAACAGTTTCAAAGTGAAGACTCCCCCAAACAATCGTCAATCCCTTTCTTAAAAAGCGAAGAAATTTGAACGATAATAATATTATTGATTTCCTCCATATGTTGATCGAAACTGGTTTAATTTCAGGATCCCCACGCCAAAAACTATCTTAGCTGACGCCAATACGCAGCACGAACACAGTAGCATATAATAATTATGGCGTTATGTCGTAACACGCTAAATTCCATTGGGAATCCATGGATTAGGCTCGGCCTCGGGCTTCGTCTCCGTCTGACAAAACCTGACAATCCAAGTTATGGGTTGTCGCCGATTTTGACGGTTCGTTGGATTCATAGGTATAGTCTTAACCAAGAAACTTTGGACCAACGATCGCTTCTCAATGCATTCAAAACTTCAATGACATCACAACGTGTATAGACATGTGACCGCAGCATAACATAAGTTCCGCTTAGGCCTATCTATATACAGTAGATCAACGCCTTAACAATAGCTCATTCATTATTCTCAGCGGGTAGACGCTGAATAAAGGTGGTTTTTTAACGGGCTCACAGATGGTGAATTTTCTTCGTGAGGCTCAAGACGGTGGACTCTGCCCAGGAGCCATCGCAGACCGCTTGAACTTCACCACGTCCTATCGACGAGCAGTCGCATTCCTGCGGGCACCGTTTGACTGCAAACAAGAAAGAAGGAAAGAAAGGGGAACGAGATTGCTGTGACACCTTTGCACGCAATCTCCGCTGATAAAACAGAAAAGTCGTAGAATGAGACAAGAATGTCCCTCTAGAATTCTGACACAGAACGTCTCTGAAAGGAGTCGGTCACTCAGCGTTTTGGGAAGCGTGTGATCGGCCCGCGGTCACGAGACTGGGGTTTGAGAAGCAGATACCTGAGGAAGGTAGGGGTGAGATACTAGCAGTGTCTTTATTCAAAGGGTCTGACCAAATTTGCCGATAATTAGACTGTGCTTTGTTTCATGGGTTTGCTCTTGGCTACGAAGCAGGCAACTTCATACCGCATTCCTCGTCGGTCTCGTCGTCCGCATCCGGGCAGTCGGGATTGCCGTCACACACCAGGGACCATTGGATGCACGTGGTTGACCCGTTGCATTGGTAGAACCCCGGGCACGTTACATCCACTGCAATCAGACGACAGCCAACGAGTCAACCACATCACAGTAATGTCTTACACGACAGCTGAACGGCAGCGCTATGACTCAGTAAAGTCTTCACCGTCCCAGGCATGCCTGGTAGTTGTTGCCCTTTTAGACAGTTTTCGCAATTGTATACAATGATCAAAAGTATACATCCGACCAATTTTGGGATCCTACATGTCATCCTACCTGGAGACTAGGTCTATCGATATATGCACTGACCTTTAGTGTGTTACCCCCGGTCAAACAGATGCGAGCCTAACAATTGGGGATAGAGGTAAACAGTTCATGTGTCCCTGCACAAAACCAGGTCAATTGTTGTTGGACAGTGCACGGCTTGAGCAAAGACTTTGTGATCCAGATTGTGTTTTCCTGTTAAGGACCCATTCACTATGCCTGCCTATACTGTCAAGAGTGTATCCACAGAGAAACTGTGCTTTGTAACATCGAATCATGGCGATACATTTTTGCAATGCATCCAGGTCAGCGTATGGACCCTTTGCTGCCCTAAAGGCGGCCAAGTGAAATGCCGTACGTCACAACTGAATATTCACGAGTTAATATCTCGACTGCGGTCAATGGGTGCCGAATTTATGCCAAGGAGCCATGCACACATTTGACGTGCGACATTCTACTTGGCCGCCTGAAGGGTCTACCCTTTGCTGCCTGCCTGTCGGTAAATGGTCAAGGTCTCTAGAAAGAGCTAATTAGTTCCCCCTTTTATATTCGCAGATGAAATTGATTTGTTGATTTAATACTGCACGGACATCTGAATGCGCGACTCACCGCAGTCGCGTTCATCCAAGTCGTCGGTCTGACAGTCACGGAAGCCATCACATCGAGCATCAGAGGCAAGGCAGGAGCCATCACCACAGTCGAAGAGGTTAGTTTCAGCACACGAGTTACCTAACATAAGCAGAGAAGAGCTGTAAGGTGAGGCCGGTGTAACGATCTCAGACGGGCCCCGTGCTGAGTTGAGCTGTGACGTCACTGGGTCACTCCAGCACGTTGCAGCAACGTTCTCAGCTGCTCAGCGTGCTCAGATGAGTCAGTGAACCAAACACCTGGGGGCGCCCTTCATGTGACTGTTGTTTATGATTATCCTCGAACGAACACAGTTTGTAAAACTATATTTTGCTTTTGATCGTAAAGTGCCAATCGATACACCCTCATTACAGGGGAACAACAGTGCTGTAGCATTTCTTCCACAATGTAAAACTGCAAGTTCTAGGCCTAGTTACTATAAGCTCCGTTCTGAGCGTTGTTGGTAAATAAATACCAGTCAACGAACGTGCCTGAAAGCGCTGTATTGTCAATGGCCGTATCGACTCAGCACATCCTTCAAAATGGACAACTACCATATGCACTGCGCATGACGTTTTTTTATCCTTGTATGGTAACGATCTCATCTGAGCATGGGGCCTGGATCAGACCGCTACACCGGATGGGTTTTGTCTTTCCTGACTACAAAGCATCCTGAGGTCGGAGGTCGACGATGCTCTTTGCTTTCGCACATAGTGTCATGTTAGTCGGGTCCCCTTTGGCGTTACGGTATCCTGATGTCATTTCTAATAGACTCTGACTGTCTACGGGTTATACGTGTCTATGGTGGCGGTGCCATTTACGTCTGCCGGTAATGTGACGCTAGTCTGGTCCCCATGTTATTACGGTAGAGTACCTTGACTTCGTTTGTAACGGATGTCGTCCGTCAATGGCTTACATATTAAAACTTATGGTAATATGCACAGGAAACTTTCAAACTGCTTACTGACTAAAATGACCCAAATGCAAATATCCAAAATTAAGAAGGCTTGACGAATTGATCCTAACAGAACCTTTACAAAAGCAGAAGGCTTTTCCGAATAAACTATTTCAGAATCGACGATACTCTCCAATGGGTTTTCCACTTCCCCTGCCCCCAAACAAATAAATGTGTCCGACAAAATCTCTAGTCTCTAGACTCCCTCTAATCTAACGAAGCTGAAAAATGGGGTTTGCATGACTAGGTTCTGAAACCCTCCATCTGGTTCCAAATGTCGACCAGAGAAAAGAACGTTATTTTGTATAGGGTCGCCAGTTATGCTCACACATTATGTAATCGATTTTATGTATGTTTTTTGTTTTGTGGAGAAGGTCAGCGTAGCCACTCACCTGACGCACTGATGACGTGACTTGATATTCGCAGATGAAACCCACGATTGGACACCGTGGCATCTGTTCGGAACCGAATCGTGACCTCCGATGAGTTGAACGCTATCGTTCGCATCTTGGTCCTTCCGTCCAGGTCAAAGGTCATCCCCTCGCCCCCGTGAAGCGTGTCTCCGGTCAGTGACAGAGTGTCTCGATCAGGCTCGGTCTGGAAATCCACCACAGTTATCTGAACGGATCGAGACGCTGCCTTCACTAGCCACTTGCAATCCAGAAGAGAGGGGTAGAAACTCGGGTAATTGTGCGAGGTCACGTGCTCATATCCATCCTCGGAGATGTACAAGATGTGATAACACTTCCCTGAAAGAAAAATATTAAACCAGAAATATACTGCAATCATTATATGAGAACAGCTGTTGTTTAGATCATAGGGAAGGCCACATCACCAAACCACCTCCACAACCGCCACCACCACAATATCATCATCATCACCACCAAGACTACCACCGCTATCACCATTACCACCACCACCACACTACCATCATAATTACCATCAAGACTACCAACGCTATCACCATCACCACCACCACCACACTACCATCATCATCACCATCAAGACTACCACAGCTATCACGATTACCACCACCACCACACTACCATCATCATCACCACCATGACTACCACAGCTATCACCATTACCACCACCACCACAATACCATCATCATCACCATCAAGACTACCACAGCTATCACCATTACCACCACCACCACACTACCATCATCATTACCTTCAAGACTACCACCGCTATCACCATTACCACCACCACCACACTGCCATCATCATTACCATCAAGACTACCACAGCTTTCACCATTACCACCATCACCACACTACCATCACCATCACCATCAAGACTACCACTGCTATCACCATTACCACCACCACCACACTACCATCATCACCACCATCAAGACTACCACCGCTATCACCATTACCACCACCACCACACTGCCATCATCATTATCATCATTACCATCATCAGCACCCCTTCCGCCACCACCATTAATTGAACTTCTTCCATACCCAGAAAACAGTAGTCATTCGTTTCCTTTGTACTGTCATTTCGGACGCAGACGAGATTGTCCAAGGCGCAAGTAATTTGATCCGCACCGCAAGAAACTGTCAATTAGAAAAAAAGCAGACACATCATGTTTTTCTGGTTATTTTTCCAGGGCTCCCAGAGCCGAGATCCTCGCACAAAACTCTACCAGACCCGATTGGTCTTTATTATCGCCGCCGATAAGTTTTTTTCCCTGTATAGGAGATCCTTTCTCCGTTGTGTGTGTGTGTAATTTACATAGGGTTATAGTTCGTCTCCATCCTGTCCAATCAGTAATTAGGGCACCCCCTCCCATTACATAACCAGCCTTTTCCCGCGGTTGCCTCCCTTGCATTCGTGGTTTGAGCGTCCCTCACAACGCACACGAATCCAGGACATTCTCCGATGGCCGCTTTCCTACCTGTAATAATTGTTAACCCGGTAAAGCCCAGCTAACGACAGTGACTACCCCAGAATACCCCGGTATAAATAAACCTCCTATCAACACGCTTCATCATCGCGTGCCGTAGTGGCCAGTTTCCCTGCAAACGATTGTAAGTGAAAGATTTAACATTGAATATTGTATAATATTGTATAAATGCAGCTGTATAATTATCGTCCTATACTGACTTGTATTCTAAGCCCACCGACACTCATCAATATCTCCAAATTTGCACTACCTCAAACATCATATACCTCATCTCTTGTAGAGTTTGAAATGTTCAGTAAGTTGGAGAGACCAAACACCCTCGCAAAAGATATCTTTCGCCAAAGGTCTACAATCAAAACCGGTAAAATGGACACCCCTGTTGGGTATCACTTCAATCTCCCTGATCATTCGATATCAGTTATGAGTGTATTGGGCATAGAATTCCTTGGTCACCGTAGTATTGCTGTCCGGCTTAGCCTTGAGAAAATGTGGATGAAACGTCTTCGGACTCCACACTTCTCTCTTTGATCTTTCTCCCTCTTCTTACTAATCCCTAACCTACTCCTTGCCCTTCCCTTTGATCTCACCCTACCAGCTTTCCTATTTGTCCTTTGTTTCTCATCCGTGTCATATTCACTCTCTTTCCACTTCCTTCGTGTACATGTATCTGTTTTGTTCTTGTCTCGCTGCCTTTGAGAATGGTCCTGCTACGATGGAAAGGTCAGGCCCACTGAATTTTGAGATTTGCATTTTGGTAATTTTAGTCAGTGATTAGTAACATGTTTGTATATCACTACAAGTCTTGTTTTGGTAAGAATTATGAAAATATTATGAAAAGTCCTATAATTGAACCAATTGCCACACAGTAAAATACACGGCGATTGGAATGCCTAAATGTATATTATTTGTCCAGGGTTCAGGTCCCAGTCCAGTCAACGGTTTTCCTTTGTACTCATTATATTTTTTTCTATTGATTTATTTACAGTTTCACGACTCTACCCGGTGGGGTTACATGTACGTGTATTAAAGGGAAAACTGCCCCCTTTAAACACACAGTCTTCCTGTCGACCACCCAATGGTATCTTTATCTTGCTTTCACTTTTGACTCGAGACTGGCACTGCTATGCTCAGACCAACAGGCATATCTCCCCGAGGACCATCTACGTATTATAGCCCCTTATTGGTAACAGTAGGACAAAGATCCAAAGTTACAAATTGACTTAAGAATCAAAATGAGTGGGGTTTCTTGGAGAGATTAAAAAGAAGAAGAAGAAGACGATTAAGAAGAAAAGCCAAGAGGGAGAAGAAATGCCACATCTCTGAAGGGCCTGAAGATAGATTGGAGTAGTAGAGGAAATACTTTCTCAGTGATCGTTCTGCCTTGAGGCCCTGCAGACTTGAAAGGGGCTCCTACTGGGATTGCAACGCGACGCCCACTCCAAATTGATATTTTGGTGGGTTGTTTTAGAAATTCCAAAATTGGATGGAGTTTTCTTACCTGTTCCTGCCATCGACTGATCAACCTCGATCTCAAAGCCACTTCCACGCAGAGGGTCAATCGATCTGAACTGGATTGACATCACCTCGTCCAGCGACTCAACTAGAAGGGGAAAGTCGTCGTACCTAAAATGAAAATGTATCAAGATAGCTGTGTTAGTCTAAGTGATGAATACATATTGTGGGTAGTGCTTGAACATAATAACCAATTGGAAAGAGTGAATGAGCGCTCACAGAAATTTACGTCTGGCAATGCAAGTTTAGGCAAACTTCCAAACTGCGTATAATATATTTTCAAGTGATATCTATGAGTTGTAATATAAAAATAAATTTCCAGGACAAAATCAATTTAAACGTATTCTTAATAATATGGATCCAATAGAATGTCGGACGATCTATAATTGCCATGGTTTTTGTGATCACGCATATCTTATGGGTTACATCGACCCAACCCTGTGAGCAAATCGGTCGGTTGAATGGTGATTATCTACGGTATCATGAGTGTTTGTTTTGTATGCGAGTATGCTGCCATCATGGGTCCGTACCTTCTCAGTGTGATGAAGGCGTTGATTAATCCATTGCCATTGAAAAAGTGGAAAAAACAATCTCTTGTGGTGAGCTGAAATTCAATAAATCTGAGTACAATCCTGTGTCCTTCCTCTGCTATCAGTGTCCACATACATTCTGCATATACAGTACGTCTACTAAGCCAGCCAGGTGACGTCAACATCACTGGTGATTGAGCGTCACGCGTGAAGTCAACGAATGTCTTTCCACAGGGCCCTGCAATGCAAATGAAGCCACACTTCTCATCACTTTTCATCTTGAATACGGATCCTTTCCTGGGTAATACTATGACAGCAACATTGTTATGTTACACAAACACGAAATTGGGTACCTCGAATCCACTCCTAGGTATTATCCATCTGTTTGTTTCGGATTTCAGATGTGCCCTCAAACGAACTTGTTTAATCTCTGTCATGAAAATGTGTTTATGTTTTATTTTCATGAAGGGTATTCATGCACGTCTTTAAGATTCTCAGGCCCATTCTAGCGATCCTTAGTGTTATCGTAGCTGTATATCTGCTTTATCCATGTGTGCAGTCACCTTTAAATTGCGACCCCGGGTCAGACAGGTATGTATCAGCCTGACAATGTGGGCTGGAGGCCAACGGTCCATAGATCCATGCACAAAACAAGGTCATTACATGTTGTTGGACAGTGCAGGGCTTTACAAAAAGACTGTGAACAACATAATTATTGTGGCGCAACAGCGTGTAGGACAGTTGGTAGTTTGTTGTGTGAAACCTCCTGTTAATAGTGGAGTCGTCTTGTCATGACATCTCGTGCGTTTGTGCCTGAGATTGGCTGGACGAGAGCCTAAGATAAGTGCGCAGCGAGTGCATGCATGAGTCAGAGCGAGAATCGGAGAGATTTCGACAAATGGTGGAAACCCTATCGCTGTGGAGGCACTACGGGTGCAAGTCTGGCCAGCGTCATGTATAACACTATGAACATCTAAACCATGAACATGTCAAACCGTGAACATGTCATTTAGCCATGTGTTTTCACCCCTATTTCATGGCACACAGTTAGCCAAGTCAATTTTCATGCTGTTTTCAGCAGTGGTCTACAAGGCCACATTCCTGGTGGTAAATGGCTAGAGAAAATTTAGAAGTATCTGGGAGTGACATTTACAAGGACACAATACAGTACCTCTATGGGGGCTTGTGGTCCCAACTGGTAATCGAATGAGCCATCCCTCAATGCTGGAGTTTGCCTCCCTAGAAATTTACGTTTTTTTCAAGGCCTCTTTAGTGGCCTGAAGATGTCCTTATCAAGTCAGAGAGGCTATTATTTTCACATTGAATTCACTGTAAAATGCACCCTGAAATGTACAGTGTTTTTTTGGTTTCACGGCGAAATGACATTTTCACCCCTTTTTCACGATTTAGATGTCCATAGTGTAATTTAGGTGCAATGGCCTAGGCCTGCAAGTGTGCCCATGGCCCCTCATTGAGGTGCCTTGGTTCGACTGAATCATAATAGTGGTTGTAAGGAAAGATTATCCTTTCATCTGAGGAGCCCTAGCCTCTCATATGAGGGGATGTAAATACGTGTACAATGTACTGTGATTGCATTATTGTTATAGATCAATACATAGTTTGGCTGTGTTTGCGTAGTAAAAGTGAAAGTGTTTATGAGTTCCTTCCATCCTGAGTCCAAGTCGTCTGATTTATAGGAGATCCAAAAGCAACTAACTGCATTCAAGGGGATGGTATACTTCCATCTCAACGGAACCGTTCCTAGCCGCCCAGGGACTTCCGGTTTATAGAGGCCGTCTGGCACGCAAACCTTTACCCCTCATAGGAGAGGAGCTGGTGCGTCACAAAATGTTTCCTGTTAAGATTCATCACATATTTAGCTTTTTCGCGTCAAGCGAAAAAGCTATTGTTGTTGTTAAGATTTTTTTAGCTTTTTCGCGCGAAGCGAAAAAGCTATTGCTCTTGTTTAGCTTTTTCGCGCGAAGCGAAAAAGCTATTGTTCTTGTTAAGATTTTTTAGCTTTTTCGCGCGAAGCGGAAAAGCTATTGCTTTTGTTAAGATTTTTTTTTTGACAAATGCATAGAACTCTTGCTGAAGTTGTGCACAGTTGTCTTTAAAACTTCATGACGTCACCACGTGTCACGTGACAGTGCTTTAAAGGGGCAAATTTCAAACTGCAATAAAAGCAAAAAAGCAATTTCGTTTTGTTCCAAGTTTGCACTATATCTAAGTTGGGAAAAGACTTAAGGAAAAATGTTGCAAACTGCTTACTGACTAAAATTACCAAAATGTAAATCTAAAATTTAGTGGGCCTGACGTTTCGATCCTAGCAGGACCTTTCTCAAAGGCAGAGTGACAAGGACAAAACAGATACATGTACACGAAGGAAGGGGGGAGAGTGAATAGGACACGGATGAGAAACAAAGGACAAAGAGTGAAGCTGGTAGGGAGAGATCAAAGGGAAGGGCAGGGGGTAGGGTAGGGATTAATGAGAGGAGGGGGAAAGATCAAAGAGAAGGGCAAGGAGTGGGATAGGGATTAGTGACAATAGGGGGAAAGATCAAAGAGAGAAGTGTGAAGGACTGAACACAAAAGAAGGATTGTCAGAAAGCTGCATGGTGTTAGTCATTACCCTCCTGGATGTTGAGACCATGTGGTTGAATAGTCCGAAGACGCTTCATCCACGTTTTCTCAGTTGGGAAAAGGTGTATCCAAAAATTGCCCTCATTGGATCGTGACGTCATCTCATGAATATTTATTATATTTATTGGGCATGTAGTTTAGAAACACCCTCCGTGGCCAAAATGCCATGACGCAATCGTGACGTCATCAAAATGCGTGTTTTTAAAACACATATTTGCCAAACGTCAATCGTCTCGAAATTTGGTGTGCTGCTAGCTATTGTGCTAGACATGCATAATCCTGAGTTTGGAAGTAATCGACCATTGTTTAGATTTTATATGATTTTTTGAAAAATATAATGATGTCCCCTACTCTTTGTGCACAAAATATGCACGTGCGTTTTGGGTTAGGAATGGAGGTTCCGAGTTCGAAACCCAGTGACGTAAACTTTTTATTTTTTCTTCCGACACAAATTCAATTAAAACGATGCGAAGTGGGCCTTAACCTATTATAAAATAAACATATGTATTTTGTTCTGTTTTTAGCTTTTTAGCGCGAAGCGAAAAAGCTATTGTTCTTGTTAAGATTTTTTTTTTTTTTTTCTGGGCGGAATTTTCCCATAGACAAAGCACAGGGTTTTTTCGGAGGGCACTTTTGCCATTGAACAAACTTCGATTTTTTCCAAACTTGACAAATGCATAGAACCCTTGCTGAAGTTGTGCACAGTTGTCTTTAAAACTTCGTGACGTCACCATGTGTCACGTGACAGCGCTTTAAAGGTGCAAATTTCAAAATGCAATAAAAGCAAAAAATCAATTTCGTTTTGTTCCAAGTTTGCACTATATCTAAGTTGGGAAAAGGTGTATCCAAAAATTCCCCTCATTTGATCGTGACGTCATCTCATGAATATAAATGAGGTCATAAACTTTTAAGATTTTAACATTCAATTGAGCATATTTGGCCAACGGAGCAAGATTTTTTTATTGTTTTTGTTTATATCTATTAGGGATGTAGTCAAGAAACACCCTCTGGGGCCAAAATGCCATGACGCAATCGTGACGTCATCAAAATGCGTGTTTTTAAAACACATATTTGCCAAAGGTCAATCGTCTCGAAATTTGGTGTGCAGGTAGCTATTGTGCTAGACATTCATAATCCTGAGTTTGGAAGGAATCGATCATTGTTCAGAATTATTATGATTTTTTGAAAAATATAATGAGGTCCCATACACTTTGTGCACAAAATATGCACGTGCGTTTTGGGGTAGAAATTGAGGTTACGAGTTTCAATCCCGCTGATGTCATTTTTTTTAAGACAGCCAGATGCGGAAAAGCGTTATGTTCTGTTAGCCAACAGACATAAATCTCTAGTTCTATTTATCATACTGCTAAGAGTAGGGTCGTAAGTTCGAGTTTGTATAGCCTCTCTCCATGGTGCTAGACAGCACTGTGTATATATGCGTCACCAATGAACCCTTGCTGCCTGCATGTTAGCAAATGAGATTGCTAGCTATAATAGGAGCGTTTAGATGAACGTGGTTCCTTTTCAAACAATGAGTGTGCCCCCAAAAAATATGTTACAGCAGAGGATTTCGTCTCTATGGTTCCACGGAGCTAAGCAGTCCAACCAATCGTCACAGACATATTCCGATGAAATACACCGATAGGGCGAGCAGCTGAATTCCCTCTTGTCACAGTAACCTACATTGATATAAAAACAACCATAGAACGACCGCATTAATCATGGGACGTGGAAGGTGGTGGTGGTGGTGGTGGCGGTGGTTGTGGTGGTGGTGGTGGTGGTGGTGGTGGTGGTGGTGGTGGTGGTGGTGGTTGCGGTTGTAAACACAATTCTGGCAGATAAGTCTTTAAGGTTTGCATGGTGGAAATGCTAAGTGGAAGGTTTGTTGTGACACCATGTAACACTTCTCTTCTAAGAAGGAGTGTGGTTTAAGGGCTGTTTTCAGAGCAACACTCCCTCCTTGTAAGAGAAGCGCTACACGGTGTATCCCCAAATCTTGCACAAAGTTCTCATACTTACCACATCCCAGCTCGTCACCGCCAGCAAGGCAATCTTTTCGTCCATCACACACCTTATACACGTCATCGAGGCAGTCCAGACCAGACGGACAGGCAAACTGGTTCTCTGCACATTCTATAACATAAGATAAACGATACCATCCCCTCATTTAACTTTGAGCTAGAAAAAGTCTCAACTATGCTTATCTGAACCTTGCCATAAATGTTGACACACATTTATCATGTTTTCATGCAAGTCTTGTTTTGGTTACAATTATGAAATTATCAGAATCAAAATGCATGAAATCGTCATTGTGAATAGTTGTTTTATCTGATTATTTAAGCGGAATGCATATTGATTAAAATAAATCTTGCAGTCCGAAAATCAGAACGCAAAATTCTCCGGATATTGCCTATAATGTGATTTTCTTGGATTTATAGCCCAGTACACATAAATAGCCCAGTACACAGTACACATAAATAGCCCAGTAAACATAAATAGCCCAGTACACATAGATAGCCCAGTACACATAGATAGCCCAGTACACATGGATAGCCCAGTACACATGGATAGCCCAGTACACATAGATAGCCCAGTATGTATATAGCCCAGTACACATAAAAAGCCCAGTATATATAAATAGCCCAGTACACATAAATAACCAAGGACACATAAATAGCCCAGTACACATAAATAACCCAGTACACATAAATAGCCCAGTATACATAAATATCCCAGTACACATAGATAACCCAGTATACATAAATAGCCCAGTATACATAAATAGCCCAGTATACATAACTGGCCCAGTACACATAGATAGCCCAGTACACATGGATAGCCCAGTAAACATAGATAGCCCAGTACACATAAATAGCCCAGTACACATAAATAGCCCAGTATACATAAATATCCCAGTACACATAGATAACCCAGTATACATAAATAGCCAAGTATACATAAATAGCCCAGTATACATAAATGGCCCAGTACACATAAATAGCCCAGTACACATAAATAGCCAAGTATACATAAATATCCCAGTACACATAGATAGCCCAGTATACATAAATAGCCAAGTACACATAAATAGCCCAGTATACATAAATGACCCAGTACACATAAATAGCCAAGTACACATAGATAGCCCAGTACACATAAATAGCCCAGTATATATAAATAGCCCAGTACATATAAATAGCACAGTACACATAAATAGCCCAGTACACATAATTAGCCCAGTACTGAAAGGGTTCTTGTCGCAATCGTATACTCATAACATAAGTCTCAGATTCCAGTCCCGCTCTGACGAAATTCTCATTGCTATTTTCATATTGCATCTCCATTGTCCCCCTCTGTCTTTATGCCTGTTGGTGTAAGTGGGAATTTGTTTATTTAGTTTTAATCATTAAACTCGATATTTACCAATTCGATGGAATTCAGTGACGTCGATTATCAAGATTCCCCGGACACCGGAAGAAAAAATTGTACCAATCCTAACCCTGGAGGAGCAGCGTATGTACCTCGGGACGTCGCCCATTAATCCCGATCTGTACACCTCGGGCCCATTAAACCCAGGTATATTCCTGATCGTCAACACCGTTCGTGGACGGGCAACGCGAACGATGACAAGCAAAGGCCGCTGTGACTTGGCTGTTACTATCCAGTAGCAGTTTCTCTCAGGAATGACCACTCGAATCCGAGTCGTCGTAGCTGGAGCCAGATGGATCATCGGATTACCACAAGGGTCTGCAAAATGCGTGAATTATAGAAGAAGATGTGACTTGAAGGTTTGCATGGTGGAAGTACCCTGTCTTCAGGAGTAGTATAACAAATGGGGATTTTGGGACACGTTGTTCTCATTGGTGAACAACACCTCAAGTGTAAAGAAAACCTCGCTGTTCTCGGACACCTCGTTCTCGTATGCGCGCAACGCCTCACGAGTAGAGAAAGCCTTGGTGCATAATCCCCATTTGTTAGACTATATACTTATGCGCACGACACGCAGAATAATTACGAACTTGGAGACGATCTCACGTATATACACGCATAATTCTCCCAATTATTTGTGCAATTTGTTATGCACGTGGAGACGACAACCTTTCCACGATGTATATGCGATGTATATAGTACACCTGAGGTAGACTTACAACAATGAAGGGTCAGCGAGTGCACGCGCCGACCACTCTTACCTCCCTGGTGGACAAGCTCCACGGGCACTCCGAATCCGGCGAATTACAGGGCTCTTCAATCGAGTCGCTCCATTCTCTAGCGAGCCGCTCTGGCATCCGGGTGCGCCATGACCGGTCGTCTAGCGAGCTCTAGGAGCGAGCGTGGAGGGCGCGTCATCCTCTCCTGCTACTGTCGGAACGCCGAGGCGCCCCCTCTCTGCACCGAGTGCAAAGGGGCCGTGATCGACGTCCGTACGTGGACTCACCTGACGGTGCCTCCGCGGAGCTTTAACCAGGTGTGCCCGTCGGTGGAAGAGGTCAACCGAGCCCTCGCCGTCCCCGATGCCGATGGAATTATCCGGACGGGACTCTACGACATTGTCCAGGTTATCGACGGGACTGTCGTCACACTTAACAGCTGGACACATCCGACCAAGGGTCGTATCTGGTGCCTCTCCACGAGCAACGGATATGACGTGTCGCCCCTGAAGTGGATGGGCATCATCAAGACCTACGCCGAAATCGTCTACGACCTCTTTGAGGCCTGCCCCGGCTTCTCGACAGCGACGGGCCTTAGGCTCAACCGCGGAGACCGCCTCGACTTCGAAGGCCTCGACCGCGGGAGCTGCTACACCATAGTCTTCCGAGACCCCAACTTCCATCCAATGACCGCGGACCCCGCCGGTGTCTGGAACATTCAGAGCGCCGACCTCGCCACCGGGACCTCCACGACCGACAGCTCCCTCTGCCTCCCCGGCGTCGCCCATTCGACGCTATACACCCGCGAAGTTATCAGCCACCTGGCCGCGACCACCGGCCGGACCAGCATCCAGATAGCAGACCTCGACCATATCTCCCGGACAGCCCTCGATGACGCCTCGGCGGAGCACGGTCCCTTTAACTACGGCTATATCCTCAGCTCCCGGAATCCGGAGGACTACGGTACGCGAGAGATATCCTCATCGAGTCACCCCTCCTCCGCCAGGTCCCAGAGGTTTTCTACCGGCACCCCTACTATCAGGTGGACTTTGAGGAACTCGACGAGATGACCCGACTGGAGTATTGCGCCCTCAAGGCGTACCTCACCCAGACCGACCGGGAAGACTTCCTGGCCCTCTTCCCGGGGTTCAAGCCCCGCTTCCACCTCCACAAGCAGATCGTGGACAACGTAGTCAACCTCATTATCTGTATGCATCTCCAGAGCACCAGCTCGCCCGAGGATCCCCGGAGGAAAATATTTGCCCGGGGGCTGCTGACCCACATCCTGCGCCACGAGAAAGGCTTTGACAAACACGTCGTCTACCACTTTGTGGTCCGCCCGAGTACGCCGTCCTGTACGTCCTGGACATCCGCTGCCCGGGCGGCTAAAAAGATCCACGCTTCATTCCGTGGCATTGTACTGGGGTGGAGGTGGTTTGCAATGAAACAAAGCGAAACAACTGCAGTCTGTTTTGGGTCCTCTCGCAGCGATACAACTCTAACTCGACCTACGCGAAAAAAACTCAATGGGTCGGTCTCTTTTACTGCAACGATCGTGACAGCTTCGACGAATGCCTTCGCGAAAATGACATCGTCCCTCCAAGGGAACGGGACATAATTGGTCAACAGCTCGGTAAAACGAAGCACGCTAAGCTTCTGTTTCAGACAAACTTACTAAACAGCTGCATTCAAAGTCATTGCCGAATGCTAAGCATTACTAAGCAATGCTAAGAGCATTACTGGGCATGCATTGCTAAGAGCATTACTGAGCATTGCTAATAGCATTACTGAGCATTGCTACGAGCTTTACTGAGCATTGCTAAGAGCGTTACTGAGCATTGCTAATAGCATTACTGAGCATTGCTACGAGCTTTACTGAGCATTGCTACGAGCATTGCTGAGCATTGATTAGAGCATTACTGAGCATTGCTTAAAGCATTACTGAGCATTGGTAAGAGCATTACTGAGCATTACTGAGCATTACTGAGCATTGCTTAGAGCATTACTGAACATTGCTACGAGCATTACTGAGCATTGCTACGAGCATTACTGAGCATTGCTTAGAGCATTGCTGAGCATTGCTTAGAGCATTACTGTGCATTGCTTAAAGCATTACTGAGCATTGGTAAGAGCATTACTGAGCATTACTGAGCATTACTGAGCATTGCTTAGAGCATTACTGAACATTGCTACGAGCATTACTGAGCATTGCTACGAGCTTTACTGAGCATTGCTAAGAGCGTTACTGAGCATTGCTAATAGCATTACTGAGCATTGCTACGAGCTTTACTGAGCATTGCTACGAGCATTGCTGAGCATTGATTAGAGCATTACTGAGCATTGCTTAAAGCATTACTGAGCATTGGTAAGAGCATTACTGAGCATTACTGAGCATTACTGAGCATTGCTTAGAGCATTACTGAACATTGCTACGAGCATTACTGAGCATTGCTACGAGCATTACTGAGCATTGCTTAGAGCATTGCTGAGCATTGCTTAGAGCATTACTGTGCATTGCTTAAAGCATTACTGAGCATTGGTAAGAGCATTACTGAGCATTACTGAGCATTACTGAGCATTGCTTAGAGCATTACTGAACATTGCTACGAGCATTACTGAGCATTGCTACGAGCATTACTGAGCATTGCTTAGAGCATTGCTGAGCATTGCTTAGAGCATTACTGTGCATTGCTTAAAGCATTACTGAGCATTGGTAAGAGCATTACTGAGCATTACTGAGCATTACTGAGCATTACTGAGCATTACTGAGCATTGCTTAGAGCATTACTGAACATTGCTACAAGCATTACTGAGCATTGCTACGAGCATTACTGAGCATTGCTTAGAGCATTGCTGAGCATTGCTTCGAGCATTACTGTGCATTGCTTAGAGCATTACTGAGCATTGCTTAGAGCATTACTGAGCATTGGTAAGAGCATTACTGAGCATTTGTAAGAGCATTACTGAGCATTGCTTAGAGCATTACTGAGCATTGCTTAAAGCATTACTAAGCATTGCTACGAGCATTACTGAGCATTGCTACGAGCTTTACTGAGCATTGCTACGAGCATTGCTGAGCATTGCTTAGAGCATTACTGTGCATTGCTTAGAGCATTACTGAGCATTGCTAAGAGCATTACTGAGCATTGCTAAGAGCATTACTGAGCATTGCTTAGAGCATTACTGAGCATTGGTAAGAGCAGTACTGAGCATTGGTAAGAGCATTACTGAGCATTGCTTAGAGCATTACTGAGCATTGCTTAGAGCATTACTGTGCATTGCTTAGAGCATTACTGAGCATTGCTTAGAGCATTACTGAGCATTGCTAAGAGCATTACTGAGCATTGCTTAGAGCATTACTGAGCATTGGTAAGAGCATTACTGAGCATTGCTTAGAGCATTACTGAGCATTGCTTAAAGCATTACTAAGCATTGCTACGAGCATTACTGAGCATTGCTACGAGCTTTACTGAGCATTGCTACGAGCATTGCTGAGCATTGCTTAGAGCATTACTGTGCATTGCTTAGAGCATTACTGAGCATTGCTAAGAGCATTACTGAGCATTGCTAAGAGCATTACTGAGCATTGCTTAGAGCATTACTGAGCATTGGTAAGAGCATTACTGAGCATTGGTAAGAGCATTACTGAGCATTGCTTAGAGCATTACTGAGCATTGCTTAAAGCATTACTGAGCATTGGTAAGAGCATTACTGAGCATTACTGAGCATTACTGAGCATTGCTTAGAGCATTACTGAACATTGCTACGAGCATTACTGAGCATTGCTTAGAGCATTACTGAGCATTGCTTAGAGCATTACTGAGCATTGCTTAGAGCATTACTGAGCATTGCTAAGAGCATTACTGAGCATTGCTTAGAGCATTACTGAGCATTGCTTAGAGCATTACTGAGCATTGCTTAAAGCATTACTAAGCATTGCTACGAGCATTACTGAGCATTGCTAAGAGCATTACTGAGCATTGCTATGAGCATTACCAAGCATTGCTTAGAGCATTACTAGCATTGCTACGAGCATTACTGAGCATTGCTTAGAGCATTCGTGAACATTGCTACTAGCATTACTAAGCATTGCTACGAGCATTACTGAGCATTACTGAGCATTGCTAAGATCATTGCTGATCATTGCTTAGAGCATTACTGAGCATTGCTACGAGCATTACTGAGCATTGCTACGAGCATTACTGAGCATTGCTAAGAGCATTACTGAGCATTGCTAAGAGCATTACTGAGCATTGCTAAGAGCATTACTGAGCATTGCTAAGAGCATTACTGAACATTGCTTAGATAATTAATGAGCATTGCTAAGAGCATTACTAAGCATTGCTACGAGCATTACTGAGCATTACTGAGCATTGCTTAGAGCATTACTGAACATTGCTACGAGCATTACTGAGCATTGCTACGAGCATTACTAAGCATTGCTACGAGCATTACTGAGCATTACTGAGCATTGCTTAGAGCATTACTGAACATTGCTACGAGCATTACTGAGCATTGCTACGAGCATTACTGAGCATTGCTAAGAGCATTACTGAGCATTGCTAAGAGCATTACTGAGCATTGGTAAGAGCATTACTGAGCATTGCTACGAGCATTACTGTGCATTGCTAAGAGCATTACTGAGCATTGCTTAGAGCATTACTGAGCATTGCTAAGAGCATTACTGAACATTGCTACGAGCATTACTGAGCATTGCTACGAGCATTACTGAGCATTGGTAAGAGCATTACTGAGCATTGCTACGAGCATTACTGTGCATTGCTAAGAGCATTACTGAGCATTGCTTAGAGCATTACTGAGCATTGCTAAGAGCATTACTGAACATTGCTACGAGCATTACTGAGCATTGCTACGAGCATTACTGAGCATTGCTAAGAGCATTACTGAACATTGCTACGAGCATTACTGAGCATTGCTACGAGCATTACTGAGCATTGCTAAGAGCATTACTGTGCATTGCTAAGAGCATTTCTGAACATTGCTTAGATAATTAATGAGCATTGCTTAGAGTATTACGGAGCATTGCTACGAGCATAACTGAGCATTGCTACGAGCATTACTGAGCATTGCTTAGAGCATTACTGAGC
This sequence comes from Luidia sarsii, assembly GCA_949987565.1. Taxonomy (NCBI): domain Eukaryota; kingdom Metazoa; phylum Echinodermata; class Asteroidea; order Paxillosida; family Luidiidae; genus Luidia; species Luidia sarsii. The sequence continues at coordinate 6,965,712 of OX465122.1, forward strand.
ATTGCTGCGATTATTACCGAGCACTGCTACGAGCATAACTGAGCATTGCTTAGAGCATTACTGAGCATTGCTAAGAGCATTACTGAGCATTGCTAAGAGCATTACTGAGCATTACTGAGCATTGCTAAGAGCATTACTGAGCATTGCTTAGAGCATTACTGTACATTGCTTAGTGCATTACTGAGCATTGCTTAGAGCATTACTGAGCATTGCTAAGAGCATTACTGAGCATTTCTTAGAGCATTACTGAGCATTGGTAAGAGCATTACTGAGCATTGCTTAGAGCATTACTGAGCATTGCTAAGAGCATTACTGAGCATTGCTATGAGCATTACCAAGCATTGCTTAGAGCATTACTAGCATTGCTACGAGCATTACTGAGCATTGCTTAGAGCATTCGTGAGCATTGCTACGAGCATTACTAAGCATTGCTACGAGCATTACTGAGCATTACTGAGCATTGTTAAGATCACTGCTGATCATTGCATAGAGCATTACTGAGCATTGCTACGAGCATTACTGAGCATTGCTACGAGCATTACTGAGCATTGCTCAGAGCATTACTGAGCATTGCTAAGAGCATTACTGAGCATTGCTAAGAGCATAACTGAGCATTGCTAAGAGCATAACTGAGCATTGCTAAGAGCATTACTGAACATTGCTTAGAGCATTACTGAGCATTGCTAAGAGCATTACTGAACATTGCTACGAGCATTGCTGAGCATTGATTAGAGCATTACTGTGCATTGCTACGAGCATTACTGAGCATTGCTACAAGCATTACTGAGCATTGCTCAGAGCATTACTGAGCATTGCTAAGAGCATTACTGAGCATTGCTAAGAGCATAACTGAGCATTGCTAAGAGCATAACTGAGCATTGCTAAGAGCATTACTGAACATTGCTTAGAGCATTACTGAGCATTGCTAAGAGCATTACTGAACATTGCTACGAGCATTGCTGAGCATTGATTAGAGCATTACTGTGCATTGCTTAGAGCATTACTGAACATTGCTACGAGCATTACTGCGCATTGCTACGAGCATTACTGAGCATTGCTAAGAGCATTACTGAGCATTGCTAAGAGCATTACTGAGCATTGGTAAGAGCATTACTGAGCATTGCTACGAGCATTACTGTGCATTGCTAAGAGCATTACTGAGCATTGCTTAGAGCATTACTGAGCATTGCTAAGAGCATTACTGAACATTGCTACGAGCATTACTGAGCATTGCTACGAGCATTACTGAGCATTGCTAAGAGCATTACTGAGCATTGCTAAGAGCATTACTGAACATTGCTTAGATAATTAATGAGCAATGCTTAGAGTCATACTGAGCATTGCTACGAGCATAACTGAGCATTGCTACGAGCATTACTGAGCATTGCTTAGAGCATTACTGAGCATTGCTGCGATTATTACCGAGCACTGCTACGAGCATTACTGAGCATTGCTAAGAGCATAACTGAGCATTGCTTAGAGCATTACTGAGCATTCCTAAGAGCATTACTGAGCATTGCTAAGAGCATTACTGAGCATTGCTAAGAGCATTACGGTGCATTGCTTAGAGCATCACGGTGCATTGCTACGAGCATTACCGAGCATTGCTTAGAGAATTACTGAGCATTGCTAAGAGCATTACTGGGCAGTGCTACGAGCATTACTGAGCAATTCTTAGAGCATTACTGAACATTGCTAAGAGCATTACTGAGCATTGCTTAGGGCATTACTGAGCATTGCTTAGAGCATTACTGAGCATTGCTAATAGCATTACTGGGCATTGCTACGATCATTACTGAGCAATGCTTAGAACATTACTGAACATTGCTAAGAGCATTACTGAGCATTGCTATGAGCATTACCAAGCATTGCTTAGATCATTACTGAGCATTGCTTAGAGCAATACTGAGCATTGCTTAGAACATTACTGAGCATTGCTTAGAGCAATACTGAGCATTGCTTAGAACATTACTGAGCATTGCTATGAGCATTACTGAGCATTGCTTAGAGCATTACTGAGCATTGCTTAAGGCATTACTGAGCATTGCTTAGATAATTACTGAGCATTGCTTAGAGCATTACTGAGCATTGCTATGAGCATTACAAAGCATTGCTTAGATCATTACTGAGCATTGCTTAGAGCATTACTGTGTATTGCTTAGAGCATTACTGAGCATTGCTTAAAGCATTACTGAGCATGGCTAAGAGCATTACTGAGCATTGCTTAGAGCATTACTGAGCATTGCTTAGAGCAATACTGAGCATTGCTTAGAACATTACTGAGCATTGCTATGAGCATTACTGAGCATTGCTTAGAGCATTACTGAGCATTGCTTAGAGCATTACTGAGCATTGCTTAGAGCATTACTGAGCATTGCTTAAAGCATTTCTGAGCATTGCTTAGAGCATTACTGTGCATTGCTTATATAAGAGCATTACTGAGCATTGCTAAGAGCATTACTGAGCATTGCTAAGAGCATTGCTGAGCATTGCTAAGATCATTGCTGATCATTGCTAAGAGCATCACTGAGTATTGCTACGAGCATTACTGAGCATTGCTACGAACATTACTGAGCATTGCTTAGAGCATTACTGAGCATTGCTTAGAGCATTACTGAACATTGCTAAGAGCATTACTGAACATTGCTGAGAGCATTACTGAGCATTGCTTAGAGCATTACTGAACATTGCTTAGAGCATTACTGAACATTGCTGAGAGCATTACTGAGCATTGCTTAGAGCATTACTGAACATTGCTAAGAGCATTACTGAGCATTGCTTAGAGCATTACTGAGCATTGCTTAGAGCATTACTGAGCATTGCTAAGAGCATTAATGAGCATTGCTAAGAGCATTACTGAGCATTGCTGAGAGCATTACTGAGCATTGCTAAGAGCATTACCGATCATTGCTAAGCATCATCATGAGGTTTGCGATTTGTTTTTACAGATAATCATCTTAGGTGTGATCGCATGGTTATCATCACGCGTTTCAATATGGCTACCGTGGATGATTTGCTCGACGAAATCATCGCTGAGCCCGCCTCACCTGAGGTAGCGCCACTCGCTGCATAGCGGGAAGATGTAGCACCACGCGCTCAAGAACACCAGCAATCGAATCGAATCGAATCTTTGACGGAGGCCGAGGTCGAGATGCTCTACGCCCGCTATGGAATGAGGCCATAGGTGCCGTCATTATAAAAACGTTGGGGCAGGCGGCCCAACAGCTGTACACCCGCGTGGCCTAGTCGGATCAAAAAACCAACCTCGGCTGTTAACCGATCTTTGTAGCACCCCTCACCGCCGCGCTCACTATATACCGGCATTGTCACGTTGAAGTGCGTACTAATGTAATAGATGATGTCGGAGCAACAAGAACAGCTGGGAGTGACTGCCCCTAGGGTCGCGAAGTCGAAGGCGCCCCATACCTTTTGCGCGTGGGCGTAGTCCTCGTTGCTGATGTGCGCGTCCGAGAGCTTGCTCTAGAAGGCCTCCTTCGGTGGAGATGGCGCTCGGCGAAGCGCACCCAGGAATCCATGTACTCGTGGGGTAGACGCCCTTGCGGATAAGCAATTCCCGTTTCTCGTATCGCGCTGTGATCTGGCGGTCCTCCGGTCGGTTGGCAGAGACGAGCCTGTAAAGCGATGAGGGTAAGAACTGGACGCTGTCTATGAAGCGTAGCTGCCCCAGTGAGAAGGAGATGTATTTCTCCGTGTTATTGGGAATGCAGGCGATCCTGCCCTCCACCTTCGAGATGGCCTGCATCAGCAGGTGGGAATTGTACCTCCGCAGGTTGTGGAACACCACTGGGATTGGAGTGATTTTCGGATTCAGGCGCAGTTTGAGATTGCATGCGTTGTGTGCTGCGCCCCTGTATTTACCCGTGATGTGGCAGTGGTCACGCACAGAAGCACTCTCGAGTGGCTTTTCACAAATGTGACAGGTAGTGGTGATTTCCTGGGCCTTGCAGTCCCCTCGCATCATCAGCATGGCCTTAGGATTGGTTAGCATGACATTGATGTAGCTCTCCTCATCCTGTAGCGCTTAGAGGAAATGTTCGGTTGCATCAGGGCCACGGTATTCCACCGTCGGCCCTATCTCGCCATCGCACAACAATGTAGCAGTAACTGCAAGCCTCATGCTGCTGCGTTTGTTGGGTGTTGCTCTGGTCGGGGTTTATCTCGGGTCCTTCGATTTTTTTTTACGGGGGATTCAGATTCGGCGTAGATGATGTAGGGACCGGTAGCTGCTTGTGGTGGTTCTAGGAGGTGGGCTTGTTCTCGCCTTTCTCTGTCATCTCCACCCTCACAGCTGTCTGGCCGATCCCGCGGCAGTCGGGCTTGTGGGCCTCCAGCTGGTCTTCCCTGGTGTAACCGTGCAGGCAGAAGTGCTTTCGCCCCGGTGACTGCTTTGGTCGGAGAGGAGTCAGTTGTGGTTCTTGATCCATGTGTAGTGGAAATTGTCGGCCTTTTTGAATTTGTCGGCCTTTCAGCAGCAGCAGGTTGATCCTCGGCATCTCCCGCGGCTGTCTACTGAGGCGGTGTACAATCACTCCCTTGCTCCAGCCGAAGACATGCTGCCATGTTGTTCTGTCGTTCGACCTGAGGATCTGAGAGATCGGCGTGGGGGTTGTGATTCCCTTGAAGTTCAGATCATTATCGGTGTTGTACCAACTTAGTCTCTCTGTGTGATGTGGTGGTGGCCGAGCTTGAGCCGCTCGGACCGAGTTTTCGCAGATGCGGTCATCATTGTTTTTGATGTTTACAACGGCTTTCTTAGCCCTTACAGCCGCTGGGAGTTGGATGTAGGACCCACACCCAGAAGGAGTGGATATGTGGCGATGTCTAGCCAAAGGGTCTGTGCCCTATTTACAACCCAGCCAGACCCTCTCTGCGTTAACTTCTCGAGGATTTTTAGGATTCTCGGGAATACTTGATCGAGGGCTTCCTCGACCTCACTCGCCCGCAGAATCCCTTCCCGCTTCTGGCGCAGCACGGGGGCTGCATACTCCGAGCTGACGTCTGGTCTGTCCTTCCGGAGCAGGACCTTGGGAGCCATGGAATGTTACGCCTCCTAGGACTAAGATCTCCTCCTCTTTTCTGACCTGAGGGCGCACACCCTCGAGGAAGGTCCTGGGGTCCGCGCCCTGGGCTTTAGACGCATGCATCTCCCAGCCCCCGAGGAAGTTCCTGATGACTCCCGTCGTTTGGTTGAATTGTGACCGCTCCGGTGCGCAAACAAACACGTTGAGGATCTCATCCTGGTACTCCGTCACGGATCTCAGGACTTTGAGGCGGGGGATAGGGTCGTATTCCTCCTCAGTGGCCTTTCTCTTTGCGGCCTTCTCTTTACGTGGGGTATGTCGGTATTGCCTAGGCTGTAAGGGTTTCAACAGGTGCCCCTTGCCAGAATCAGGGATGGGTTCATCTAGTAAGGCTCGTCTCCGGGCGACGGCCTCACGTGCGAGCAAATACTCAGCTCGGCGGGCCATGACCGCGTTGTAGCGGTGGAGGGTCTCGCGGAAGCCTTTAAGGGCACCCGAGACCGGGGGTATGGAGGTAAGAGCATGTAGCGGCTTCGAACTCACCTTGAAGCAGTCTTGCTCTCGCTGCGTAAGCCATACCGATCGCGACTGGTAACAAGAATACATAGATTGCAGTACACTGCAATACAGAATACAGATTGTCTCGCAGATCTCTGTCTCCCCGCTCTTCAGCCACGCGCATTTATTGCGACCCTTTATTGTTGCACATCTACCCCATGTGTACTATATACATCGCATATACATCGTGGAAAAAGGTTGTCGTCTCCACGTATAATTATAACAAATTGCGCAAATAATTGGGAGAATTGTGCGTGTACGGGAGATCGTCTTCACGTACGTTAATATTGTGCGTGTCGTGCGCATAAGTATGCAGTGTAACAAAGGGGGATTCTGGAGCGAGTTTTTCTCTACGCATGAGGCGTTGCGCGCATACAAGAACGAGGTGTTCCAGCACAGCGAGGTTTTCGTTACGCTTGAGGTGTTGTTCACAAATTTTAATGAGAACAACGTGTCACATAATCCCAATTTGTTATACTACTTCAGGAGACAATCGCAGTGTACACACTGCCCAAAACGTTGATAATTATTGGGGGCTCGGCATTAACTTTGCAAATAGAGCTTTTGCTGAGATTGTTTTGGTAACGTACCAGCGGTCAACCACCTGAGCTATCCAGCTCTCTAGGTGTAACGTACCAGCCCCTACCACCTCAGCTATCCAGCCCTTAGGTGAAAGTACCAGCGCTCTACCATCTGAGCTATCCAGCCATTAGGTGTAACGTACCGGCGCTCTACCATCTGAGCTATCCAGTCATTAGGTGTAACGTACCAGCTCTATACTACCTGAGCTATCCAGCACTCAGGTGTAACGTACCAGCACTCTACCACCTGAGCTATCCAGTTCATAGGTGTAACGTACCAGCGCCTCTACCACATGAGCTATCCAGCCCTTAGGTGTAACGTACCAGCGCTCTACCACATGAGCTATCCAGCCCTCAGGTGTAACTTAATCAAGTGAGTTGCTTACTAACCTTCGTCAATACTGGAATATGTAGATTTCCATGATGACCCTGTCATTATTAAAGACATTAAACAGAATGTCGCGTTAGTAAGCTTTATCGTTGCACCAATAATTCGATTAGCAAGATATATCTGCTCATCTAAACCATACAGTCTCAAATAAAATGTGCATTTTTTTTCAAATTTAGAGAGTTCCTGATTGCATCCATTTTGAAATATAAACCTTTATTTATTACTTCAACGAGAACATATTTTATCACACTGGAATTTGAACTGACCCCATAGGTGTGACCTACCAGCCCTCTACCACCTATATCGAGCACTTAATTAGGTGTAACGTACCAGCGCTCTACCACTCGAGCTATCTAGCCCTTAGGTGTAACGTACCAGCGCTCTACCACCTGAGCTATCCAGCCCTTAGGTGTAACATACCAGCGCTCACACACCTGAGCTATCCAGCCCTTAGGTGTAACATACCAGCGCTCACCCACCTGAGCTATCCAGCCATTAGGTGTAACGTACCGGCGCTCTACCACCTGAGCCATCCAGCCCTTATATGTAACGTACCACCGCTCTACCAACCGAATAATTCAGTCCCTAGGTGTAACGTACCAGCAATCTACCACCTGAATTATCCAACCCTTAGGTGTAACCTACCAGCGCTCTACCACCTGTTATCGAGCACTTAATTGGGTGTAACGTAGGAGCACTCTACCACCTGAGCTATCCAGCCCTTAGGTGTAACGTACCAGCGCACTACCACCTGAGCTATCCAGCCCTTATGTGTAACGTACAAGCGCTTTACCACCTGAGCTATCCAGCCCTTATGTGTAACGTACAAGCGCTTTACCACCTGAGCTATCCAGCCCTTAGGTGTAACGTACCAGCGCTCTACCACCTGAGCTATCCAGCCCTTAGGTGTAAAGTACCAGCGCTCACCCACCTTGGCTATCCAGCCCTTAGGTGTAACATACCAGCGCTCTACCACCTGAGCTATCCAGCCCTTAGGTGTAACATACCGGCGCTCTACCACCTGAGCTATCCAGCCCTTAGGTGTAACGCACCAGCAATCTACCACCTGAATTATCCAGCCCTTAGGTGTAACCTACCAGCGCTCTACCACCTGTTATCGTGCACTTAATTGGGTGTAACGTCCCAGCGCTGTACCACCTGAGCTATCCAGCCATTAGATGTAATAATAATTATCAAGAGACACAAATAATACCTCAGCTACCAGATGAGTTTCGATTCTTTCTTTTTTTCACAATGGCCAATGTGAACATTTTGCTGAGTTGTCACTGATGCAAAAATATAATCGTATCAAGAAGAAAATCGTATTTGAGGATGAAAGTAAGGACGAACAAGCGAATGGATAGACAGACGTAATGTCAACAGTTATTAGAAATCTCAACATTTAGTGGGCCTGACGTTTCGAACCTAGCAGGACCTTTCTCAAAGGCAGAGTTATTAGAAATAATATCAAATTCCTCTTGGATTCGCTTGCCCGGTATACCCGTCCTATCCCCACCCCATATAAAGATAAAATACTATACGGTTTTCTTGGTATTTGTATTGATGTCTTCCCCGCTAAAGGCAAATCATTTTGTGTGGCGCCCATGTCACAGGCACCCGGTCAATCGGAGCAAGCCTTCTCTCTCACCGACATATTTACATTGTGTACTGAGCTCATTGTAGGCCGGGAACATGTGAACGCTTACCCGCTTGGAGCTTGTACAAGGTGCAGCACACTAATTCCATCCAAGATGGCTCTGCCGAGCTGATTATCATAAAGTTTGGACCCACATCTTTTTCTAGTAAGGGCTCTTTGGAGACGAATTAGGTGATACTTGTAGATTTAATGAAGCTTAAGAAATCTCGGGGGCTCACTCAACAATTTCTTGTATAATTTGGAACATCTCTGGGTTTATGTTGCCCTATTTGGTTGTAGAAGTGGAGGGGTCCATCATCCATCATCCAAGGGGCCCTTGGATGGCTACACATTAATTCAGGGGTGTTTTTTCCATGGTGGTAATTAGAAAAATATCAAATCGGCAAAGGGCACAAATCTCTTCTTTTTTTTAAATCTGAGCGATGAAGTTCCAAGCTACAATTTCCATTATAGCTACAAGAACTGAGAAACTTTTGGGTGTGGAATAATTGGCTTTGAAAGTGAGTGTTTTTTGTACAGTGTTCAATGGGAACTCGATTTAGTGTTCTGCACCCTACGGGTTTCGCTTTCCAGACGGAAGGGGCGGGGCAGGGGAACATCAAGTTGATGCATTGAATGGGCCTCTGTGTATCTAGACCTTTGCAAAGGTTAGGATTTCACGCAATACTTACCATCTAGTTGATCACAATATACAGTAGCCATGGAAACAAGACTCGTCAGCAGGAAGAGTAGGGAAGAAGGCGGAACCATGGCGACCACCTTCCTCGGTCCGGATCAGTGAGACGCAAACCTAGAAATCAAGCTGAAGCCAGCAAGAAATTAATGCAAGTCAAAAACCAAGACGAACGCGGGAATGTTGGACATGCGGATTGGTAGGATCGGGATGAGAAGGATGGGGGAGATAATTATGGGGGATGATAAGGAAGGGGGCTGAGGATGGGGAGGGTTGATGGGGAGGATGGGGAAGATGGGTAAGATTGGGAGGATGGGGAGGATGGGGAGGATGGGTAAGATTGGGAGGATGGGGAGGATGGGGAGGATGGGGAGGATGGGGAGGATGGGGAGGATGGGGAGGATGGGGAGGATGGGGAGGATGGGGAGGATGGGGAGGATGGGGAGGATGGGGAGGATAAGGATAGGGAGGATGAGGATGGGGATGAGGATGGAGAGAATGAGGATGGGGGATTAGGATATGGAGGATGATGATGAGGAGGGTGAGTAGGATAAGGATGGGCAGGGGAGAATCGGAAAGATGAGGAGGATGAGGAAGATGGGGACGATGGGGACGATGGGAAAGATGGGATGGGGAGGATGTTGGGGGATGTGGGGGATTTGGAGGATAAGGAGGATGTGGAGGATTGGAGAATAAGGATGGGGAGGTGGAGGATGAGGAAGATGAGGAAGATGGGGAGAATGGGGAGTATGCGGAGGATGGGGAGAATAAGGATGGAGAGGTGAAGGATTGGGAGGATGAGGAAGATGGGGAGGATGTGGAGGATGGGGAAGATGGGGAAAATGGGGAGGGTGGGGAGGATGGGGGATGGGGAGGATGGGGAGGATGAGGAAGATGGGGATGATGATGATGATGATGATATTCAGTTTAACGAATTTCAGTCATAACACCTCGTTAGTGATTGAACACCTCGTTAGTGATTGAACACCTCATTACATGAGTCAAATAACCTGGGATGTATCTGTGCTCCTTTTTGCTGTGAAATTCAACATGAACGGCAGAGAAGTTGTATTTTTTATAATGAAAAATGTGATGATCATTAATCATTTGGCATATACAATTACGTGTAGGTTGGCGCTGATATTCTTCATGACCGCTATTACTTTCCTTTTGTTACATGAAAGGTAGGAGGGAGACCTTACCAATTATAGACTGGCCTGCGTTCGTCCCCCTCCCTGCACAGTAACACAAAACGGATGTTTACCAATATTACACCGCACGTGTTTAAACAAAAGGAGACAACTGTTGACAACACTGAAACAAGCAAAGGAGAACATTGACTGTGTAAGCTATGTAAGCTACGACTTGTGTCTGACTGGCGCCCCAACCTGGCAAAGATTAGTTGACCATTTAGGGAGACCACCACCTAAGGGCTGGATAGCTCAGATGGTAAGAGCACTGGTACGTTAACCAAGAGGTCTAACATTCTGACTGAAAGCGTGGGTGTGATCCCTGGAGATATAACTTCAGTTAGGCCTTAAGGAGCAGGGTTATTTTGACCATCTCAAACCCGGGGGCTAATTCCGCAACCCCTCGGATCTCAGTCGTTCAATGATTGATTCAAATGATATTTAGCAAGGTTGTGAAGAATCACACAATGAACATTAAAAAAAAAATTCGTAAAACTTTATTTGAAAAACAACAGTTGTCCAGTTGTAGCTCATCGATTATTGATGATTCCAATTTGTTTCGCTTTTGTATCTTTTTTCATTTCCCATATTTGATTTATTGAATTTCCCCAATTTGCATGAATTTTATAACGATAATGGAACAGTAAGATATAGCAATATTAATTAGCTAATTATGTAAGAGAATTCCTGAAAAAATACACTATACACTTTGGTTGCTATGCTTTTATGTAATGTAAGTCAATGGAAACAAAATCCGTCAAACTACATTCTGGCCCTGAAAAAAAAATGTCATGGTCAGAGAACGGCACCTCTTATTTTGATTAAAAAAAATAGTGCTCAAACTGGCCTAATATGGCCCGCTAAAAGATTAAAAAGCCTCAGCACGCAGAAAAAAAAACTACCGAGACGCTATAAAAATATGAGGGGCAGAAACCAATCCCCGGCTTGAGGGTAAGTGGTTTAATAGCTTCTGACCGGCGCCCCCACCCCTGCAAAGACTAGTTGACTATTAGGGAAGGCCACCATCTAAGGGATGGATACACTATGAATTCTGAACACCTTGAAAATGCAGTTTCGCCGTGAAATTACCTTGAACGATTTTTCTCACGGCAATTTAAGCCCTTTTTACAGCATGAACTGGGTGACCTTATAGAAGAACAGCTCACGATATTTTCACGGTGCACACTGATTTGGCTCAAGAGAGATGAAGCCCAGCTATATTACGGGACAAGGCGTAAAAATCATCATAAAGTTAGAATATCCCAGGAATTTTTGTCACGCCTAATTGACTGCTGGACTGCCAATCGTGTGCCAGACTAACCACAGACACCCCCCCCCTCCATCCAGCCCAGGTCACCGACAAGCCTTGATGGTATGGTATTGGGCCATACGCATGCTAACTCCTTGCAATAATCATCACGCAGTGTTCCACTACGAGCGTACTATGTACTGATAAGGATTGTCGCGGCCGCCCACGAGCAGATAAACTGCCTTGCCGTGTCTAATTCCATGGAGCTACACATGTAATTCTGAGTTGAATCATGGAGCTACTTACAGACTATGGTTACATAGGTTTCATTAAACGTTGGTCTACTGAAACATGTTGGGCTTGGTGTGATGCCATAATGCTGCTTCATGAATAATTCTGTAGCCCATCGCAAAAGTTGACAAGTGGTTCCGTTTGGGAGTTATACTAGGCTATAGCACCATGGCTTGCCGCACACATAGTGAGGTTTTTATCCATGCGATGGAGCTAGCTACAGGTTGAGCTAACGGAACTCGAAAGATTTTTTTGCTCAGCATGCAGATACATCTCGTGTGTGGCTCCCTTTATGCACGCAGTCGATGTTACTAGCGATTCGAAGCGAAGGGAAACACAAGGGAAGGGTGGGAATGGTCCGAATGGGCACTGCGAAGCAGAATGTTCACGTCATGTGGGGGCGATTAGTCTTGGTTCAAGGCTTCTGTTTTGACACTCATTACCGATTTTGCGCACGATCTGGGCGTGTTCACTCCGGGTTAAGCTTGGAACTTTCCGTTTCATTTTGTATAAAGGTCAGATTGATATCATTGGGGGTAGGCTTGGGCGGTTTTTTCGGTTTTTCCGATTTTGAATTGGAGACGGTTTTTCGGGGGTTTTTTTTAACCGTGAAATTTTAATCACCTTTGTTTTGTCCCTTAAATGAGTTAAAGATGCAAATGTTTGTGTCATAAATTAAATGCATTTGCCGACCAAATCTGCTCTCAAAACGTTGAGGCTGATCGTTTGGCGTGGTGCGAGATTGCCGTCCAGTAGACTCAACACGTGCGCAATGACTAGTTAATAGTAAACTTCTACCAATCGGTCCGGTCCTTACACACTTGTTTTCTAAGAAATAAACTAATGTTTATTACAGGCTACCAGCTTTTCCGTCAACAGAAGATTTGAAGTTCCATAGTAATTCCAGGAAACTTTGAATGACCTGAAGTGACATCTACTTCAATTATGCACAATCCTTACTCCAAATCCAATCATGCTTCATCCCTGTGACACATTATTGTACTTTGCCTTTTGGGCCTGAGAGGCCATCTATACAACTCACGAAACATGACGTGAGCTGTCGCTACAACGTGATTAACTTAGAAGCTAACGTGAACTGAACTTCACAACAGAGCGATGAAATATCAGACATAAACTATTCATGTTAGGATATTGTAGGCCTATTGGTTGATCAGCAAGCCAGTAACTTCCAACCCTAAAATTTGTCACCACATCATAACTTACGCTTCAATTACAACCCGTGAGTCTAAACTGACTAATCATTTCGTAATTGATACACCAAACTGTACTTTCAAACCACAACCTGTTGACTCAGCTTCTACATCATTCCTTTTTGTACCGTATGTGTTTCATAACGACCCACAGTACAGTGTGCACTGAAAGTTGTTCCCTTCATTGCAGTGAACGTTATGTATGGGACTTGTGCTCGGTGTATAGAGATAGAGTGCCTCTTTAGTAGTATTATGCAGTGCAGTGTTCCCGCATGATTCCCGACACACAATCCCTAATCGTAGCTTTTCTTCCCCTGAAAGGACTTGTTGCAACAGCATCCCAAATAACATAATTAAGACCTACAAATAACTCATTTGGTGATTTCATGTGGGAAAATCACATAGAAGGACCGCTTTACTTCAATGTGTGTAAAACCAAGACAATAATATAGGTCTAATTATTCTTATTAGGGCCTATGGACATTAAAATAGGAACTTTATGTTATATGCATACCATATAAAGAAAATCACAAAAGTCCTGACTACATCACCAATCACATCCTAAAAGGAACGACCTATAAACACAATTGCTGATTTGATGTGGAACAATCACTTTTAGGTATTAAGGTGATTTACAAAAATGTTGTAAACTGCTTACTGACTAAAATTACCAAAAAGTAAATCTAAAAATTTAGTGGGCCTGACGTTTCGATCCTAGCAGGACCTTTCTCAAAGGCAGAGTGACAAGGACAAAACAGATACATGTACACGAAGGCAGGGGGAGAGAGTGAATAGGACACGGATGAGAAACAAAGGACAAAGAGTGAAGCTGGTAGTGTACTTTTAGGTATTATTATACCATGTCTGCAGTTGTTAACAAGACAGTATGGAGTTATTTTTTTCACCAATTTTGACCATGATAAAATGGCAACCTAAGCTGATAATATCATAAAACTTGAGGTGAATGTCGCGACAGCATCCCCAATCACGTACTGAAAAAGGAAAAAAGCCTACAAACAAATTTGTAGAACATTTAGGGGAAAAATCACTTGGGGGATTGCTTTACAATTGTGACTGCAATAGTTGAGGAGACTGGAAATACTGATTTTTCTGCCCATAAAATTGTAACTCATGCTAAAAGTACCACGAAATTTGATGTGAGATGTAGCAAAAACATCCCCAATCATATACTGACAAAGGAAAAAGCCTACAAACATATTTGCTGATTTTATGGGAAAAAAACAAGTCGGGGATTGTAATACAATTATGGCTGCAGTAGTTGAGGAGACAGGAAATACTAGTGTAAGCCCTAATTCCATTATCTAGAGTTCACCCCAGCCATGCCCCTGTGGACAAAGTCCGGTAGTGGCCAAACCCATAGGCATTTGAAGGTCTCCTATGACATCATGGGTATGGTCACTGTTCTAAGAAAGAGTGTCCAAGACAAAAACATGCCCCTATTAGGAAAACAACATTATCATCCATTATTCATTATTTAGTCCCCTATATTTTCTCATCCAACCCCGTCTCTTGTTCAACATTTAATAATTTAACTATAATTGCATATTCAGTAGATGATAGAAACAAGTCCTTTTTAGGTATTACTCCAAACCCATTCTGAGTCCATTATTCATGTATAAAAGAAAGGTCCCCATACCCTTCCAAGTTAGATTTCTCCACCTTGCCTCCTTCTGCTGACCAAACCTCGAGCAGACAAGTTCGTCTGGGTTTCTAATAAACCACCCATCGACCCAATCTTGATGCTTCGTAGTCTCCTTTTCTATCTGTGGAGCTCGGTCTATTTCTACCGCCAAGTAACACTTCTCCACCTAGGCCTAGAGACCTAGTGGTATACTCAAACCAGTCTAAGTGTTACAGTAAGTTTTTCCCCATTTTGGCCAAACATTTGCAAACATTTGCAACCCATGCTAACAATACTATGAAATTTGGGGTGAGATGTCGCGACAAAATCCCCAATCACATACTGAAAAAGGACAAAGCCTACAAACAAATTTGCTGATTTTATGGGAAAAATCACTTGGGGGATTGTAATACAATTATGACTGCAGTAGTTGAGGGGGCAGGAAATCCTGTTTTTTCCCATGTTGGTCATAAAATTGCAACCCATGCTAACAATACTATGAAATTTGGGGTGAGATGTCGCGACAAAATCCCCAATCACATACTAAAAAAAGGAAAAGCCTGCAAACAAATTTGCTTTTTTACGGGGAAGAAATCACTTGGGAGTTGCTATACAATTATGACAGCAATAGTTGAGGAGACAGAAAATACTGATTTTGGCCCAAGAAATTTCGATCCATGGTAACAAATCGGGAAATTTGATGTTAGATGTCGCGAGTACATCACCAATCACATACTGAAAAAGGAAAACCTTACGAAAAAAAAATTGCTGATTTTGTGCGGAAAAATATCTATGGAGATTGCTATACAATTGTGACTGCTATAGTTGAGGTGACAGGAAATACTGATTTTGTGCCATTTTGCCCATAAAATTGCAACCAATGATAACAATATTATGATATTTGATGTGAGATGTCGTGACAACATCCCTAAGTACATACTTGAAAAGAAAAAGCCTATAAACAATTTTGCTCATTTTATGGGAAAAAATCATTAGTGGGATTGCTTTATAATCATGACCGCAGTAGTTGAGGAGACAGGATTTTTTTTCCCATTTTGGTCATGAAATTGCAGCCCATGGTAAACATATCATGAAATTTGATGTCAGATGTTGAGACAACATCCCCAAGCACATACTTAAAAAGGAAAACCCTACAAACAATCTCGTAAGTGGCTAGTGCATTACTTCGAGAAGAAACCTCAGAAAATGCAAAAAAATCGAGTGGCATGACATTTCGATCATGTTTGTCTTTTCCGCCAGATTCTGCACTATTCCCTTTGAAAAAGGTCTGCTGTGATCATTCAAAACCTCAGGCTTTGCAAATTGTTGTGTTTTCCCTTTAGACATTTAATGTCCAACACTCTTAATTGTGTATTTTTTTTTAAAACTAACAGACAATCTTGTAAAATACATGTGTTCAATGTAATAATGAATAGGTACCTGTGGGTGGATAATCATAACATTATAATCTTCTTCATAGTTTTAAATATGTTATAGTTATTGTTAAAACCAACATTTTAGTTAAGGTGAAGAAATCACAGATGTAATGCCCATAGACACCATACGGTGACATGCGTTTTCACCTGGTTAAAATCCCTTGTTCATGAAAAATCTAGAATTTACCAAATAGCTTCATTGATGTCTAGTATCAGTGCTTTGGTATTTTCTTTAATGCATATGGCATGTTATTACCTGATATGCAAATCAAACGATAAGAGAGGGCGCTATTTCCTCAACTTGTTCCAGTCTGCCTTAAGTGCTTTACTTGTGATCTATATTTATGAATGTCATTTGATATTCTTAATCACCCCAAAAGATCCTTCCCACATCGGGGAATACTATTGGTTAACAAAAGGAGTAGAGTTAGTGATTTTCTGTTGAAATTGAAACGGCAAATGATGAAAATGTTATATGACTACAATAGTGAAAGGACTGGAAGAAATGTATTAGTGAGTGCAGCCGCTGGCTTTGGTGAAGCTTCGAGTTGCTATTTTAATTACATATAGGCCTCCTTGTGGCAGAATCAGTTTGATGTGTCCATGATGTACTCAACGCTTTACACGTACATTTACATGTGCATGCATTACAGTACAAGTTACGTATTCAAGTTGGCCTAGGCCGACTGCCATGCCTTTTACGAGGGTGTTTATTCTTCCATTCGTATATCTCTGCATTGGCAGATTCCCAAACGGATCGTGTGTACAACCACATTCTCAAACACATCGTGTGCGCTGGTCGTCGCACGCCTACTCATCGTAACCCGGCCGCTGAAAGAAAATATCATTTCCATTGTACATAACGAAATCTGTCGAATTCACAATAATTTAAAGAGCATACATTGTTTCTAAACAATTGAATAATGATTTACACGCGGCATTGGGGTGGGTAGGGGTCCATGGTTGTGCAGCCGTACATAGAGGCTTTGCATTGTATACAGACGAGTGTAACTGTGCATATAGGCAAGTACGTTTATGCCTGCGGATTGTAAGTGCGTTCACTTCGACCTTCCTCGTGAAACCAGTAAAAGCAATTAAAGACCTCTGCCTCAACTGACCACGAAGTGAACGACCTATGTGAACATTCTTGAAAAGGCTCTCATTTCTGTCGTGATTTACCGAGACCAGTTCAATGACAAGCTGGAAACAATGTTGTTACACGTACCCTACAGGCTACACGCACTGTAGGTACGTGCGACCATAAAGAGCAAGGAATGGGCCAATTAATTGACATATTTCGATTCGTAACGTTTCAGGTACAGTGTATTTGCAAAACAAAGCTCGCGAAAAGGCTTCATGCAACGTTAAGTCAATTTATAATAATTATGCTGCCGCCATTCATCCAACATGAGCCTAATGTAGGTCGCCAACATCATGCCAACAGTGGCTGAACGATCATTAGCCAACATTGGGACAACATACCTTGTCATCGTCATGCCAACGAAAATCATGCCGACCCATGATATGCCAACGTTGGCTCAACATCAATGACCGACGCCGACAATTCGACGAATTGCTAACATTGGCCCAATGAATGAATGATTGCCAGCATGTTATCTGGGTTGCCATGACACAAGCCATGACATATCCCCAAAGGCCAATCACATACCGTCAATGTGCCGGTGCGCAGTAATCAGAAATTGTACATTATTTGAAAAGTGCAATTTGCACGCAATTAATTGCTAGGTTATTCATAACAATATTTAATCCTATTTCAGATCTGAAAATTGGTTCCACGTGCGTGCCAAAAAGGGGTGTCTCCACGGAGATTGTGAGACCGAAAATTGTGCGTTTTGCAAACGCCGCTTGACATCGAAAGTAGTGTTCGTGTAACACGGGAAAGAAGTGAATTACTTTGCCAAAACTGAAATCACAGTTTACCCTAGATCACAGGAGACAACGAACAAGTCTGAGTCAGTTAAACTTCTAAAAAAAAGGGGCCGAAGGCCTGTACATTACGGATATGGGTCAGTCATTCCAAACAACTGCAAAGCAACAAGTCGGGCGTTTTGTGTCTCACCGTTTGAGAAAGGTATAGCCTTTACGCTTACTGGTATATTGAAGCCTATGAATCCAGGAGCGGGCCTGCATATACTTTACGTCCACATTGTACATAATTATGTACCTGACTAAGTTGTTGACCGGATTATACTAGAAATCTAGATCCTGCATTCGGAAAAGTATGTACTGGAATTTGCGTTGGGGTGGAATTGATTCTCGTAATCTAATGCAACCCAACTCGCCGCTCATAGTCACGGCTAGCTTGCGCCGTACACCATTCCCCTTTCGTGATCGTAGCTTGCATGTGTAGGCCTACATGTCTTGTCAGAGCCTGTCTTTTTTTCCTAACCCGGGTTTTTCTCCACGAAGGCTAACCTTTGATCAACGCGAACGCAGCGAAAACGATAGTCTCGATTGTTCGGTAGACTGGTTTAAACACCAAACCACGTACGAAAAAAAGACTACACAACGACACACAGCTCGACTACCGCGTTGTTTGCGAGAACGGTCTGGGCCCCGCGTAGTCTTGACCAAGGCGTTGGTCGCCGATTTAGAAATCAAAAACCGGCCTATAGCCTATAGTAAGTAGTATGGTACTTTGCGCAACGTCGTTGCGAAATGCAGCCTCATTGATCCGCTCTTAGCTTTCGCAGGCTGTGCACCACGGTATGGCAGTGGTGCGGTCTGCGAGCCATGAACAGCTTGCACCCGGCGTGGTATAGGCCTACTGCAGTGCTGTTGTGCTGTGGTTTGCAAGCGTTTGGCCCGCCGATCCCTGCCCGCAGCCTAACTGTACGCGGTTTGTCCTGTAGTTTTTCTTCATGCGTTGGTTTGGTGATAATCGGATCTCCACCTCGATCTTCGCAGGTAGGTTGCGCAATCATTTTGAAATTTGTCCAAATGCTCGACAGAGAGCGATCGCGACTATCCATTTCGCCGCGTGCGCCTTGCTGATCAAAAGCTACACGAAGGTATACGGCCGCATATCCTCGCACACACCCTCTTCTGTACTGTAGAATGGCAGCGCCGCAGTACAGTCAGCGTACTGCGTAGTATACATGTACAGCTAGGATCCTGTGTGGCATGGCAATGCCGCAGTGAAATCTGAAACCACGTGCTGTACGTACATGTACAACGTACAGTACATGTACTCCACGGCAGGGGCGGAGCCAGGCCGCACGATACCTGGTATTGTCTTATCTTGCCATTGAGGTTTCAGTGTCCTTGTCGCGCAGTTGGCTATAGATGCGCCCTACGGGCATAGGGCAGATGGGGTCCTAAAAGTGTTTATGGATAAACTAAGCCCTGCTGGCGATGAGGAAGGCTCCGTGGATGAAGTCACGGCATTTTCACGGTGTTCTATCTGAACTCAAGTTGTCCTGATGAGGTTACTGAGGTGACCATTTTCAATGCGTTTTCACCGTGTAAACTGCCGTGAAATCACCGTGTAAATATTTTTTCACTGCAAATTCACGACGAATTCACGGTGTTCAGATTCAAAGTGATAGCTCAGATGGTAAAATAAGAACTCTGGTGCGCAAAACATGAGATCTAAAACCTCTGCTTCAAATCATTTTCAGTTAATCGATTTGGTGACAATGGTAAACACAACCGCTTGCTTGTGCTGGTCTGAGTCAATTCCGTTGAAGTGTCTCTGCAATATTTACGTTATCAATTAAATCCATGCTATAGAAGTGTTTTGCAATGTTGCTAACAATCAAACTGTTTTTCAATCTCCTTCTGGGGGTGTATTTGCAGGTTTTCAGTTTTTTGCTGATAAGAATTTCAATATTCTTGAGCAAATTAATTTGTGATGTCATCACAGGATCTTGCAAGAAAATCCCTATTTGTTGTGTAAAACAGTTTCTGAAAGAAATCTGGGTTTTTTCCGGCATACCTATCCCTAAACCTGCTGATTTTCTTCCAAAATTGTAGGCCTATGCTTCATAAAACTTTAGTGAAGGAACTTTTCATAAAACCTAATCCAGAGGGATTAATTTGCAGTTTGAAAGTTAATGTTTTTCTTCTGTTTTGCTTCAAATTGTGGGTTCCCGACATGAGCTAGCAATAGCATCCTCACTTTTATAAGAACATTTTTATTTCATCCCAAGAAGTCACCAGGTACAATTCCAAGGTTCATTCCAAGGACAGTTCCAAGGTTCCCTTAGTTACACTGCGTTCACACTTGATCCCGCAAGGAGGATCAGATCCCGCAAGGGCGATCAAAGTGCGATCAACGCAAGTGTGAATGCTTGCGCGATCAGGATCAGATCCCGGGATCTGATTCTCCTTTTGGGAAGGATCAGACCCGGGTCTGATCCCGCATGCGAGATCAACATGCAAGTGTGGACGCAATGCGGGATCTGATCCTGCGGTTTACAGCGACCACATCCGGTCCATGCCTGGAAAAACGCGCGAAAACAAGACTTTGCGTGCATGTATGTGTTTATGTGTTTCGCGCGTCATGGCCGTGCTGACGTTCTACTGCGCATGACTAGTGGCCTACGTGGATAACCTTCGGAGAGCGTTTCCGCTGCTCAATGCGCGATCAATGCAGGATCAAGGATCCAGTGTGAACGCAGCACTGGATCAGATCCTACGTGACCGCATGATCTGATACTCCTTGCGGGATCAGGTGTGAGCGCAGTGTTACTTCCTTCCACCCTTCTCTTCCTCCTCTCAGGAAGATAACTAAGGGAAGCCACCATATTCTCTACATTTCATATTGTCTGGCTGAGGCCATTCAAAACTTTTGCAGTTGTAATGGTTGGTATCTTGCCGAGACAAAACACGGCCTGAAAAACGTATCTAAGGCCATAGGTCTGCAATCAAAACCGGTAAAATGGACACCCCTGGTTTGATATCACTTCAATCTCCCTGATCATTCCATATCAGATATGAGTGTACTGGGCATAGAATTCCTTGGTCACCGTAGCAATGTTGTCCGTCTTAGCCGTTAGGAAATATGGATGAAGCATATTCGGACTATTGAGAGCATGGGTGGTCACTAACACCATGCGTGCTCTCTGATAATCATTTTATTTGATCTCTCCCCCGTCTCGGAGTTACGGCTAGAGCATACTGGTCGAAACGTTGAGTTACCACTCAGGTTCTTTTCAGAACCACACCTCTTCTTTAAGGGACCTTATGCACAGTGTCATCGCAAACCATCATTATTGATTCACCCACCATGCAAAGCCTTAAAGGGGAATGAAACCCAGAAAAAAAATTCTTATCTGATTGGGTGTTAAAAACAACCTACAATTACCTATGTGTTACTCACTTACGAGTTTGATAAAGAGGGAAACATCAGGGAATTCGGTGGTCGAATTCGGGTTCCCGCAAACCGCCATCTTTTCGAATGGCCCGCCAGTCACTGCGGGGGTATGACATCGCAACGGAAAACACCCGCATGGGCCCGAACGGATGTACCCCTACTTCATGTATATATATTGCGTGCAGTTATACACTCGCGAGCTGAACGATGGTGTACTGCCAGGCTTTTTGATGTCAAAGTGCCAGCGGGAAAAAGCTGGGGAAATCTTTCCATGCAGTTATCAAAAAGGACAAGAGAAATTTCTCAAAGTCGAGACTATACCGAGACTATACGCAATCACCACGCTGCAAATCACGTCATTTCAACTGTATACTTTGAAAAATTTCTCATCTTTGATGGCCGCAGCCCACTTTCTAAACAACTTTAATCGATAAACACCTAGGCGTACTGCTAAACGCTCTGTGGGTTTAGTGTGAGGACATGTTCACAGACCGACAGCAAGAAAATGTTTAGATCAAAATGTTTCGATTGTAAACACTGTTTGGGCAGTGTAGTTATACTAAAATGATATACAGAGCAATGCAGTTTCGAGATCAGTCACCGGAGGATAATGATTCTGACTCCCACTTCTGATATCTTTCTAACTCGAAACTTGTCTAATGCTGCCTACAAACGTTACCCCTTTGGGCCACAGAAATCACTATGGACATCTAAACCGTGAAATTGGGGTGAAAATGTCATTTAGCCGTGAAAAGAGAATTCACCGTGTTTTCAACCCTATTTCATGGCACACATTTATTCAAGTCATTTTCACGGTGTTTTTACGAGTGTTCTCCAAGGCCACATTCCTGATGGAAAATGGCTAGAGGCAATTTAGAAGTATCTGGGAGTGACAGTTAACAAGATACCATTCGGTACCTCTATTTGGGCTGGTGGTCCCTAATGGTAATTGCATTAGCCATCCCTCAAGGCTGGAGCTTGCCACCCTAGAAATTTACGTTTTTTTCACGATCTCTTTAGTTACCTGAAGATGTCCTTATCAGGTCAGAGAGGCGATGATTTTCACGGTGAATTCACTGTAAGATGCATTTGTTTTTAGTTTCACCGCGAAATGACATTTTCGCCCCCTTTTCACGTTTTAGATGTTCATAGTGAATGAAGCATTGAGAATTTTTTTACCTCTCGATAGCTGGAGTCCACCCGTGTCGTCGGTGTTCAACCTCCCGAGACCCTGACGGACGAGCCCGGCGAAACGCCGAGGCTGTGCGGGTCGGGGATGAAGCTGACCTCGGGCAGCCCTCTCCTGTCGTCCAGCCTGATGATGCAGCCAAGACTCACCTAGATCCACCGAGAAGTCCTCCTCTGTGATTCGAGAGAGTTCTTCAAAAAGGAACCGATCTCCAGGGTCCTCAGTAGATAATCCTCCAGGTGAACGTGCACAGTGCGCTAATGAATGCGATGAGAGAAGTCGTTGCGGTCTACCCTAATCACTGGCAGGACTTTGCGTATGACAATACGTTACTATGGACTTGTTTATTATTTTTTTCGGCGCAGACTTAATATATTAGCATTCACGGAGGTGTCACGTATAGTAATCGTGGGAACTAATGAATATGCATGATAGATACAATGATGTTTGCGTCGAGGAGAATGTAATTCAATAAGGTTTTGCCCTTACTCGACGTGATGAGCAGTGAATGCTCAGTGCTTTGCCCGGTGCCTGATAAATGTATTTCAGGCAGCTCGGGCAGGATTCGAACCCGCGACTCCCGAATTCTGTTACGGACGTCTTTACCGCTGGACCACCGAGCTAGTCGAGGTGGTGTGGTGGATTCGAATATTGTATAGCGGTGGGTAGCGCGTTGCATCATAGCTATAATGATGTTTGTTTCGAGGAGAATGTAATTCAATGAGGTTTTGTCCTTACTCGACGTGATGAACACTGATGAAGCACTGAGCATAACGCAAACAGGAAAACTCAAGTTGAGAGAAACAAACCAACTTTAAAAACGCCACCAGGCCATGAAACAGTCACCGTAAGACCGATAAAACCCTCCCTATACGCAGCCTAAGCTGTAAATAGGGCATCGGCGGTACAAGATCTCCACCTTGTCTCGATTTGGAGGCTTTTCTATCGGCAGTTTTCCGAGTCGACTTCACGATGCCCGACTTCCAAAATGATTCGTGTGTTCGCGTTGCGTTGAGGTACGTTTTCACTTTTGAGGCAAAAGGGCGGGAAATGTGGTCAGATTTGGAAAATCTAACAAAATATCCACTTACAGAGCCCAGATCGAAAAGAAAATACACCTGAAAACTCCTTGATAAAGTGACGACAGTCTCACCCGATGACACTGGGTTATGACTTCGCAAAGAAACCACTTTTTTATCTGCAAAGACAGCACCTTTCTCAGACTAAAAAAAAAATGGGGAGGGGGTGGCAATCATCCAACTCCAAGATCGGGTTGCAAAGATTTGGGTTGCAAAGATTTGTCACTTATTTCTTGTACTTGTTATTTCTACTAGTACTAAAGTTTGTAGTAATTCTTAAAATCCTGTATCAAATTGGTAAAGGCATACTTAAACCGTACATTAAATCATTACATTATGTTTATTAAATTCATGCCTGCTACTAATACTACTACTGTACGGAACGTTCTTAATCCTCCATGACCTATTTCTGTTATTTTTAATAATCCCAAATAATTTGGTTACACGGACAATAAACAGACAACACTCATAATTGTTAAATATATGTGTGCTCAATATGTTGAATATGTGGAATTAACATTTCAAAAACACCAAAAACACCATGACCATGTGCACATTTTCAAAATTCACCTTTTATTTTTGCCAGCACAATTAGAAAAAAAAATATAAAGAGCATTGTGAATTTTAAAATGTAGTGGGCCTGACGTTTCGATCCTAGCAGGACCTTTCTCAAAGGCAGAGTGACAAGGACAACACAGACACATGTACACGAAGGAAGGGGGAAGAGAGTGAATAGGACACGGATGAGAAACAAAGGACAAAGAGTAAAGCTGGTAGGGTGAGATCAAATTTAGGGAAGAGCAAGGAGTGGGGTAGGGATTAGTGAGAAGAGGGGGAAAGATCAAAGAGAGAAGTGTGAAGAGGTGAACACAAAAGAAGGATTATCAGAAAGCTGCATGGTGTTAGTCATTACCCTCCTGGATGTTGAGACCATGTGGTTGAATAGTCCGAAGACGCTTCATCCACATTTTCTCACAGCTTAGACGGACAGCATTACTACGGTGACCAAGGGATTCTATGCCCAGTACTGATATCTGATATCGAATGATCAGGAAGATTGATACACAACAGGGGTGTCCATTTTACCGGTTTTGATTGTAGACCTATGGTCATAGATACGTTTTTTGAGGGTGTTTTGGGTCTCGCCAACATACTGAACATTACAAACTCTACATGAGATGAGGTATATGATGTTTGAGTTAGTGATACAGCCATAGGTCGTGTGGGTAGTTCCAGAAGAATGTCCATTGAAAGAGTCTATTTCCTTGACATGACTATTGCAAACAATGCATTTCGAGGTACACTTAAATGTACTAAAAACCTCTGCTCGGACAATTAAGTCACGCAGGTTACGGGGGCGCCTGAAAGCCAAAACAGGTGAATTAGGAATGGCATCAGCCAGACGATCTGAAGTGTGGAGAATATGGTGGTTTTCCGTAGTTATCATCCTGAGAGGAGGAAGAGAAGGGTGGTAGGAAGTAACTATAATGGAACCTCGGGATTGTACTTGGGACCTGGTGGCTTTTGTTTGAGTGCCGAACTTCTGGGGATGGAATAGACTTTAGCAATGGAGTTCTTCACTTGGCGAGAACTATAGCCTCTAGCAACCAAGTTACTGGCCAATACACGTGTATGGCGTCGAAAGTCAGACTCATGGGAACATATGCGCCTCAATATGAGGGCCTGGCTGTAAGCTATACCAGTCTTACAGTGTCTGGGGTGACAACTGAAGGCATGGAGATATTGATGAGTGTCGGTGGGCTTAGAATACAAGTCAGTGGTAAGTGTGTCGAGGTCTTTCCGGACGGTGACATCCAGAAAGTGGGTCTGCTGGAGAGAGTGTTCCCATGTGAATTTGATAGTGCTGTGGAAGGAATTGATGTGGTCAAAGAAGGCATTCAAGCTGCTACCGTCCCTAGTCCAAATGAAGAACACGTCATCTATGTATCTCCACCAAATCCAGGGACTGCATGGAGCCTCACTGAGCATGCGTTCCTCAAGGTCACCCATGAAGAGGCAAGCAAAGGAAGGAGCCATGCGTGTGTCCATGGCTGTGCCATGCACCTGGAGATAGCATTATAAATTGTTAGATATTGGACGGTATCTTAAGCTAAACATTTAAAAATTGGCAATGAAAACTTTCACTGGACCGGGACTTGAACCCGGGACCCCTGGATTAGCGTACCAGGGCTCTTCCATCTGAGCTATCTAGCCCTTAGGTGGTGGCCTTCCCAAATAGTCAACTAGTCTTTGCCGGGGTGGGGGCGCCAGTCCATGCAATTCAACCATTAACTGCCGTATATCTACAGGGATCACACCCTCGCTTTCATTCAAATGCAAACAACCAATTGTTGTAAACATGGCTACAGCAGCTCAGGGTTCACTCAAAGTGGATGCCGCTTTTTCAGTTCGAGTCGAAACAAACCAAAACAGACTGGGAACTCGGAAAATTGGCAAAGAAAACTAGAATTAATTAAAATAACTGAAGTACTGTAATTGAACACATTATCCGTGAGTTAAATAACCTGCCTGGGCATATCCGTGTTCCTATGATGTGATATCCAACCTGTTCGGCATATTCTTTATAATGAAAGATGTGATGATCATCAATCTTTTTGCATATACAATTGCGTGTAGGTTGGCGCTAATGTTGCTATTACTTTCCCTATGTTCCATGAAAGGTACAGGTAGGAGGAAGGCCTATACCAATTATAGACCGGCCTGTGTTCGTTCTCCCTCCCTGCACAGTAACACGAAACGGTTGTTTACCACTATTATACCGCACCTGTTCAAACAAAAGGAGACAACTGTTGACATCAATGAAACAAGCCAAGGAAAACACTGACTTGGAACTTTTGAACGAATTGAAAAATTGAAAAATTGACAAAGGCAACTTTCAGTGGACCTGGTTTTGAACCCCAGACTTGCGCACAAGTGCTCTTACCATCTGAGCTGAGGGGGGGGGGGGTCTTGTCACGTTTACAGTCATCGATGACAGGACCAACATGTATCATCTCCACCACTTGACCACAACTGCTAACCACATATTATTTGAAACACAAGAACTGTGAGCCATAGCGTATCTTCGTTGCAGCCAAATGTACGGCAAATCGGCGTTTGTTGGACATAGCGACGTTCGACTTTCGAGCAATAAACTCCTTGTTGTTTGAATGAAGATTTCTGGAGAAGTACAGCATCCCGGACCGCAATATTTCAACATGAGGATTACAAACTTTGTAAATTCGAAGGAAATCTGTGGACATCGATGTTCTCCGATCTTACCAATGTTGTTTTGGGCCTTTAATTGTACACCGTGCACGGATGAAAACTCTTCTCCTCCACTAGTAAGAATGTACATAATGTGCTGCGAATCCTGCACGTGTGTCATGCCTGGAGTGCGCACATGCACGCAACGATTCGCTCGCTTATCTCTGACTCGTATTGGATGTCTAATTGAGCCTGAGTCCATGTCTTGGGGCAATGCCTCTACTCCTGTTCATGCACCTCTGTAAGAGCTTCCCGAATGCTGCATTTTGACTCATTATGCCTCATCAATTTGATACCCTGGCAAGAGAGGAAATGTACATTTTAGGGCGTTTTCCAAAACCAAAGTCCAACGGAGAGAAGTGCCTTCAGTGGTTGCGGGCGCGTAGTGGACTAGTATTGGTTCAAGACGTTGTTGGTTGAGATACTCTAACGCCCGACAGCGCGAGGGCGCAATGAATACGTATCCACGAATGATCCGCATACACACGTACGCACCCACACAGACCGGCGTCTCAGTTCAACGCGTTCGTGTGTGCGGATCCCTGTGCGAGCTCGTATGCCGCGTGTGTTGAATGGTGTGTGTGGGTGCGTACGTGTGTTTGCGGATCATTCGGGGAAACGTATTCCTTGCGCCCAAGCGCGTCGGGCGTTAGAGTATCTCAACCAACAACGTCTTGAACCGAGACTAGCAGTGGATGCGTACGGCGCGTGGACGATCGTGACGCGTTGTTCGCATGTGCGCGGTTGCTTGGCCAATGCCTATACTGGTGTTCGTGGCATACTGGATCGATGTACTGTAATGAGCGTAGGGGTCATATTTGGGGGTATGGCGGGCATTTTGTAGCAGACAATTTGTCTTGCATGGGCCATTCTGTACTTTGGGTGATGTACCTCTTCATTTGAAATTGGTTTCAAGTGGTACCTAGTTCGTTTGATCTGAGGTAATTTTGTGGACCCCTGGGGGACGTCTGGCAGCCCTTTGCAGCAGAAATTTGGTCTGGCAGGGTTCATTCGGTACTTTATATGATGTTCCTGTTCATTTAAAATTGGTTTTAAGTGGTACCTTGTTCGTTTGATCTGAGGTGAATTTTGGGGCCTTTTGGATGTTCCCAGGAGCAGACGCAGCAGGGGTGACTGGCAGACGTCCATATCCACGTATGATAGGTTACACTATAAATGGTCAGATGTAGGTACCGCGTTCCTTTGAGCAAAAAACTGCTGTGGGCTGCCGGTGTCGCATGCAATTTTGTCCGCTTTGTAATACTATCCGGCGGACATTATTGCATATGCAAAACCGTCCGCCCAGACGCTGCTGCATAATGCAATTGTGTCGGCCCGGACCCATGTGCATATGCAATTGTCTCAGCCACCATGCAAAACGGTCCGCGCAGTAAACACCCTGTATTGCTGACGGGACGGAATTGTACACATACATTATACCAGATTGAACCTTATTAGAAAGATTAAAAACAAGTGAAGGAGCGGGCCTTTCAAACTCAACAGCCCGACGTCCAAAAGAATAGAAGACAAAAAGCGTACGTGTACATTCGGTGCATGTACGCTCGGTTACGTACGTACTTATACGTTGGACAGTTTTGCATAGCCCCGGACACAATTGCATATGCAAAAGTGTCCGAAGCGGACGGTTTTGTATGGCGGACACTTTTGCATCTGACACCGGTCTATTCCTTTCCACGTGACGACTTTACGTCCTGCAATGAAGCCCCAGATATTGGCATAACAATTCGAACAGAACAGACGCCAGTTATTCAGGCTGGGCGCTTTTTGGTAAGAACGACAATTTGTTCTCTCGGGGCAAGACTCGGGGAAGGAGGAAGAGAGTGAACTGACACGGATAAGAAACAAAGGACAAAAAGTAAAGCTGGTAGGGTGAGATCAAAGGGAAGGGCAAGGATTAGGGTAGGGATTAATGACAACAGGGGGAAAGATCAAAGAGAGAAGTGTGGAGGAGTGAACACAAAAGAAGGATTACCAGAAAGCATGCATGGTGTTAGTCATTACCCTCCTGAATGTTGAGACCATGTGGTTGAATAGTCCGAAGACACTTCATCCACATTTTCTCACGGCTAAGACGGACAGCATTACTACGGTGACCAAAGGATTCTATGCACAGTAAACTCATGTCTGATATCGAATGCATATCAATCGCCTAGAATTACTGGCTATACGGCGATCCCCTTTCTCGCTGTGTGTGGAAGAGCCAGAGGTGTGCACATTGACATGAGATCAGACGGTAACACAGCTTTAGCATACATTACAGAGATGGCGGTAACGTACCACATCTAGATCTCATCGTAAAAGAAACTTGGCAATGGGTCATTTATTGGATTATTTGGCTGTCCGCATTCAACCTACCAGGCAGCGAAAACTCCGACGCAGACGGCCTATCCCGTAGGGATATAGATAAAGAATTGAATCTTCTACAAGATATTTTTAGGCAATTTTGTTCGCAACTGCTGCTTGGTTTTATATCAATGTGCTCTACACTGGGCGTTCCCCTTGCTCCTGACAAAACAGAAGGTCCCGTTCAAACAATTTAAGTACTTGGGTTTGGAAATAGACTGTGTTCTTGCACAAGCCACTTGTCAGCAAATCCATGGCCTGTTAAGCAAGCACAAGGTCACCCTGGTAGCCCTTCAATCCTTAATCGGTTCCCTCAACTTCTTGTGCAAAGCTGTCGCTCCTGGCAGGGCATTCTTGCGCCGGCTTATTGGGTTCACCATTGGCTTGAAGAAACCTCACCACTTGGTTCGAATTTCGAAGGGTGCTAGGCTAGATCTGTTGATATGGTTATACTTTCTTTCACAATTTCTTGGGGTTTCTGCTTTTCTTAGTCAACAATGGCAGTCGAATGAGGCATTAGATTTGTTTACTGATGCAGCAGCTGGTATTGGGTATGGGGCATTTTTAAAGGCAAATGGATACAGGGCCGCTGGCCTCAGGATATTCTACTGCACCCCCCATCTATTCCATTTTTGGAGCTCTTTCCGGTATTGGTTGCCCTTCTTTCCTGGGCTCCCCTTATGGCCAATGGGAAAATAAAGTTTCACACTGACAATCTGGCGGTTGTTTACATCGTTTACATCGTTGCCGAATTATGCACTTGTTGCGTTTACTAGTGCTCACGATTCCAGATGTCCAGGTTCCGCTCTCTGGCCCAACAGGCAGATCCAATTCCGACTCCCTTATACCCCCCCCCCCCAATTTTGATAGAGCTGGAAATGCGACGGCTGTTGCATGCTGCCATTGCCCCTGGTACTCATAGGACATTATGAAGCCGGTTTGGAGGCTTTTTCCCGCTTCTGCTAACAAACATCATCTGTGCTTACAGAATTGCCTGTGGCCCCAAGTGACATCCAGCGTTTTATAGCTTGGCTTTCCCTTCAGGCCAAAGCCCCAGCTACCATTGCCGTCTATGTATCAGCTGTAGGGTATGCCCAAAAACTTAAGGGTTGGTCTGATCCCACTCGGGATTGTTTGGTTGCTAAGCTGTTAGAGGGATGTCACCGAGACCGTCCTTCAACGGATTCTCGGCTTCCGATTACCTTATCAATGTTACAACACATTGTCCATGCATTGCCGCACGTATACGGCTCTGTGTATGAATCAATTATGTTTACTGCTGCTTTTCTGGCAGCGTTCTTTGGCGTCATGCGGATCGGGGAATTCGCTGCCACTTCCAAAAACAGAATCCAACCATCAGTCATTAAGGCAGCAGATATTCAATTTGATGAGCTTGCCAACGCTTCTGTAACAATATCATTCCAGCGTAGTATGAATAATCAAAAGCATTTGGCTCAAGTTATTCGTTTGTAGAGAGCGTTGGATAGCAATAGCCCAATTTGCCCTGTCAAATCCCTTGCTAAGTTTGCAGGGACTCGCCCTGCCTCAGCAGGTGATTGCCCATTTTTCTGTCATTTTCCGGTAGTCCCCTTATATACCCGCTATCAGGTTAATGCGGTATTTAAAAAGGTAATTACTTTCGCTCGAATTAACGGCGATCGCATCTCAGGACATTTCTTTCGAATAGGGGCTGCCTCGTCCGCGTATGATTTGGGCGTATCATCAGATGACATTCGGTCGATGGGCAGATGGCGTTCCAACGCTTTTAATTCATATGTTCGTCCTATCCGATCGTGTGCTTTGCCCAGCGTTCAGATTAACAACAGTAATTAGCGTTACTTTTGCACTCTACTCCGCTTTGTGTCTTATCGTATAGGTCCCATTTGGATAGTGGGCGACTCTCTTGTTCGTTGGGTGAAAAGTTCCATGGATGTCTCTTCCCCCGTCATTTGGCGCGGTAAGGATGGCGCTGGTCTGTGTGATTTTCGCGACCTTTTGAAGAGCACGACTGGGCCGACCCCAGCTATAATTATCGTTCACATAGGCACAAACGACTTAATTCAGGTGGATGAGTTTTCCATCAGGCAACGTATAGCTATCGCCATGCAACGCTGCCTCGTGGTTTTTCCTTCGACCAGCATAATTTGGTCTGATATTTTACCACGGGTATTTTACTTTGGTGCTAGGTTTCAATTGTCCATCGAACGCAAGCGCCGGGCGGTTAATCGGTGGGCCCGTTCACAGGGCCGCCGTTTGGGTGTGAGCATCTTGTATCACCCTCAGTTCAAGTGGACTGAGACTTCCCTGTATCGCTATGATGGGGTCCATCTGTCCCCTTTGAGTGATCGCGTTTTCCATGCGAATTTAATTTTGGCTATTCGGTCAGTACTATAACCAATTGTGCGGTTATAAGACTTGGGAGATGCCGTGTTTGGCTCGCCATGGCTTTCTATCCCTTGGGACGCTTCGCGTTTGGCCATTTTCTGCCCGGATTCAGAAAGCCAACAGCTTGTTTTATTCTTGCTTATAATACAATTCATATTACTACTTCGGTTTCATATGACAGGTTGCTCAAGAGGGCACAATTGTAATCTTTCTCTGATGTATCACAGGAATGATATAGTTTGGCACGAATGTACCAAGGTCAAACGCTGTGTGCTCGGTTCATATACACAATTGTTAAAATTATTGACAGGCCGACAGGGGTTATCATCTATGGCCGCTGGCCGCTGGGCCATTATTCAGTGTTTGCATTCATCGGGTACCTGTGGTTCCCTTGTGTTGAGAGGTGGCCGCTGGGCCAAGGCTTGTTTAGGCCATGCGGGAAGCGGGTACATGCTACTCGCCCATGTGTTTTGAGGCGGCCGTTGGACCTTGCCGGTATTTCTGTGATCAACGTCTAGGCCGCTGGGCCTTGTGTGAAATGTTCGTGTATATGTGGGCCGTGAGGGCCTGTGGCCTTGTGGGCCCATGTAACGCTGTGAGTGCATTTTTGTTTTGGCCGTGTGGGCCAACGGGCCGTGTGGGCCCAAGCCGTGAGGGCATATTTGTGTCGGCCGTGTGGGTCAACGGGCCGTGTGGGCCCATGCCGTGAGGGCATATTTGTGTCGGCCGTGTGGGCCAACGGGCCGTGTTTTGTAAAATTAAATGCTGCATTTGGCTGCGGCAAAGAGACAAACAATACTTGTGTCATGTGTCACTTTACTGGTCCAAGTATAAATAATGAAAACAATGTAACTAAAATATTTCTAGCAAATAGTCATGTTTATACTGTAATGATACATGGTAAATACATTTCTTTTTTAAGGAATGACATCGAACCTTCATTTATCATAGAACTGCGTGTTTAGTCACCAGTAAAGAGTGAACGGCAGATTTTGTGATAATAGACAAATGAACTTGGAAAGTTATTATTATCTCATATATTTGAAGACACTAAAAGTAGACCAGCAATGGTCGCTGAAAATATTTCAATTGATGCATTTTATGAAAATAGAATGGAGCTGCCTGTTAGCGGACGCTGCATACTACGATGAGCGCTCTACTAATGAGACCCTCTTGACTAACACCATGCAGCTTTCTGATAATCCTTCTGCTGAGTTAACTCCTTCACACTTCCATCTATGATCGTTCACCCTCTTCTCACTAAACCCTACCCTATTCCTTGCCTTTCCCTTTGATCTCTCCCTACCAGCTTTACTCTTTGTTCTTTGTTTCTCATCCGTGTCCTATTCACTCTCTTCCCCTTTCCTTCGTGTATCTGTTTTGTCCTTGTCACTCTTCCTTTGTGAAAGGTCCTGCTAGGATCGAAACGTTAGGCCCACTAAATTTTAAGATTTGCATTTTGGTAATTTTAGTCAGTAAGCAGTTTGCCACATTTTTGTATATCACTTCGAGACCCTATTGCTATTTGAAAGTTACTTCCGCTGGGCTACTGAGCTCTATGCCAAGGATATATGTTATCATTATGCATTTTTTATCGCGAATTAATCTCCAGTTACACAATTTACATCCAAATTCTGCAGAACCCATAATACGCCACATACTTGTATCATTATACGTGACCCGGCACAGCATAACGAGGAATAACCCCCACTTTTGAGATTTTGAGATTTGCTAATGATGTGAAAGAGTATACCAATAGCTTTCAAATGATAACAAAATTATTTCCGTGTGAACTTTGTTGTAAATAGTACAAGGGGACTTCGCTCGTTCATTTGGCACCAGACACAATATAGCAGCACCAGTCTAACTCCTCGAAAGTGGCCATTCAAAAAGGCAGGATCTTTACATTTTCATGAAAACAGTACGCAAACACTCCCCGAAATCCTTTTTTTTTCAACATTTAGTGACGGATTTCGGAAAAATCCTTTGAACATAATATCCTCCAATACATTAACTTTCCGAAAGCACCTCGTCTTTATTCCGTACGTGTACTCGCTGGGGCTCCAAGACTCAAACCGGCAATTTATCGGAGTCGACGATAAAAGGTAGAATACTACAATATTAAGTTCATCCCACTACGATTTAGCCAGCAAACAACCAATACAGCACTCGCAGGATACACGGTTAACAAATTGGGGAAAGATGGTGAAGTCGCTGGATGATTGCTACACCCCCATGTTGCGAACAGCCCTGGATATTCCATAGCTTAGCCAAACGATGAACGTCGACCTCTACGCCGGCATGCAAAACGTGTCAGAGAAGATCCGCGAGCGACGTCTGAAGCTCGCTGGACTCTGTGTCCGACATCTGGCTGCCAGCCCGACCATCTTGTGGGAGCTGAAGCTGGGCACTGCCACTCATGGGAGGCAGGCATCTCGCCTTCGTGGACCATCTCAAGAGAGATACCTGCATCACCGGTGCCGAACAAAACTGCGCGCCTGAATGCTGGATCAGGCTGATGATGATGATGATGATGATGATGATGATGATGATAATTCAAAGAGGTTTTGCCCTTACTCGACCTGGTAAACACTGAATGCTCAGTGCTTTGCCCGGTGCCTGATAAAAAAATATTTCAGGCAACTTGGGCGGGATTCGAACCCGCGACTCCCGAATTCTAGTACGGACGTCTTAACCACTGGACCGCCGCTATACATTATTCGAATCCACCACACGACCTCGACCAGCTCGGTGGTCCAGTGGTTAAGACGTCCGTACTAGAAATCGGGAGTCGCGGGTTCGAATCCCGCCCGAGCTGCCTGAAATATTTTTTTTATCAGGCACCGGGCAAAGCACTGAGCATTCAGTGTTTACCACGTCGAAAGTAAGGGCAAAACCTCTTTGAATTACATTTTCCTCGACGCAAACATCATGTTATATCGATGATGATGATGCTGATGTTGATGATTGTCATGTTAAATTCACCCGCACACGCTATTCAACCGGTCCCTTACTCTGATTGGTCAATTGTCAACTCGTGTTGCCGACTGTCTTGCCCGAAAGATTATTCTACCGGAAGTCGCTCCTGAATAACCATTTGGACAAAAGGGCCGGTACGACGTAAATGGTAGTTTGCCGATTAGAGTACAGGACCGGCAGAATAGCGATTGCGTGAAGAGCGCCGTTGTCGGGTCATTACCTTATATACTGCCTACATTATAATGCTTGCTTATTTTGAGAACATTTCTATTCATAGATTTAGAATTAGCGGGGAAGGAAACGAACCTTCATGTTTCAGAACAGCCCTTTAACTTGAGGTACTCTAACTATTACGGTAAAATCGAATACATTTATGAACATTTATATACTGTTCAGGGAAAGACAACGATATTTCATACGTCAGTGCACTACGTCTGTATATTCACTTGTACAAATTGAACGACTGAGAGTATCGGTAGAAGTAGTGTTATGCTTTGGGCAATATTAAGTTCACGACGGTTGAATATGGCCATGTAGCGAACTGCCCAAGCAGTACTGTAACAATACATGATTAAACCTGCACTCATACGTGAGAATACTTGCTACAATTGAGAACATTTCTATTCACACATCGTAAGGGAAAGGCAACGAACTTCCATCGGCCAGTGGCTATGTGTATACGGTCCCTTGTAAATAATGAAAACCTAAACCCAAATTAAACCACGCATGTTATTATAGACAAAATCCATGGTCTGTAACGACCCCTTACCTTAAAACAAGACATGATTTTATGGCGCGTGGTTGTCCCAGACAGTGTCATCCTCTACATAATATTACTTGGCCGGTTGTGGATTTAGGGGCTTTTCCAACTCCTTTAGAGTGAGGTATTAATCTAAAATCTTACTAATTTCGTCTCCAATCTATGACGCATGGACCAAATTACCAAAATACAATGCAAGATCAATTGTCGGTGGCCCCGTCAGACTCACACAATTTCAGGGGATACCCTGATCCTCACGGTAACAGTTGCTACAGTTGGGTGTATTTGTATTTACTTTTTCAGCAATTATAAGCCCATTTCATCCAGCTGCATGTCGTGTTCCTTTGAGGTAGGATCTCTCTACGCGGTTTAGAGCTAAGCCGCACACGCTGGGGGTATCCTCGGCACATCTTTGCCAGTCTCGTGACGCATCGATCTGGCCTTGTATCCAGTCAAGAAATCTTGAGGCCAAGCATGGATTGAAGCACTTTGCACACAGGTTTACCTCGATAGCAGCCAACGGTGACAATCCAAACGAAACAGTCGGACTGGCACAATTTTTAAATAATACATCTCAATACATGGTTCCAGTTCTTTAACCTCAAACAAAAGAGGCATATGCAGCAAGTTCCGTATCTTACCGACGCAAACAAGTAGCACAGGAAATACCGTGTTAGAAAAACAACTTCCCTTTCCAAAAACTCGCTGAAAAAAGGTCCCTAAACCGACATGGCTTTTTCCCGGGTGGATTTTTATTTTCTGTCTATTTCCGCGTTAATTCCCTGCACTGTTAGTTAGCTGTATCTAATGCGTGTATCTCTCTGGTCATAGACATAATGCATTAGCATTTTTTTCGCAAATACACTGCAGTATGATGTGCGTGTATCACACAATACAATGGAAGTAATGCATGACGCCAGTCTGCTATAGAATAGTCGGGTCCCTTCCTCCTATTCAAAGCAACGACTAACGAGGTATGGGGACCGAACGTTTATAGCTGTGAAAGGCTGTTGCTATTAATTCATCGGCTATGGCTTATAATAACACGCGTCTGGTGGGTAGTGGCTGCAACATATGGCTCGCTGCTCCCATAGACTCGTGTGTCATTCAAAGCCGTAGCCATTCGGTTCTGTGATTTCACTGTTTTGGCGTTTCATGATCTGATCCGAAATGCAGTTTTTAAAGGATGAAAAAGTTATCAATAGTGCCGATCACAAAACATCTGATCCATTTCATAGCGTGCAACCCGAACGGGTTCTGTTTTGTGAAAATAACAAAGAATACTTTGACTTGACCGGGACATGAACCCCAAACGTCTTGTTTAACGTACCAGTGCTCTTCCTATCTCAGCTATCCAGCCCTTACATGGTGACCTTCCCTAATAGTCAACTAGTCTTTACCAAGGTGGGGGCGCCAGTCAGAAGCATTTCAACCATTAACTGCAGTATATATCCAGGGATTACAACACCTCTTTCATTCAGATGCAAATAACCAATTGTTGTAAACCTTCGCTACAGTAGTTTAGTTTACAGTTCACACAAATAAAATGAAATATTTCAAACTTTATTTTCAAACTACTGACTATGACGTCTTTATAACCATTTTATTCCACAAAGGGTTAAAATTAGCGAAAGTTAAACTCCCATGAAAAGGGATCTTTGTCTATAATCATAACTCTATGGAGCATTAAAATCATTGAGTATACAAATCACACAAGATGGTTATAAACAAACTCAGTAAGGCACAATAATGGTCTTTTCGGGCCATTTTCAGCTGATAACAGAAAAAAACCTGCGATCATTATTTTACTTTTTTGGCAGCAAGCGAGCACCACACAGTAGACCAATTGCCCAACCACTGTTTACATGCCATCACGTGACTTATATTGAGGTTTTTTTCATCTAAATTTGGCACAGAGCAGCGATGAAAATGTTCAAAGAAGAAGGAGGACAATATGATAGTCTTCTTTGCTCATTTCCACTCCTGTTCTGAATCAAATGAGATGCAAAAATACCCACTATAAGTCACGTGATAGCATAGAATCATTGGTCGCTCAATCGGTCTATTTTTCGAGTATTAAAAGGCAAACATTAATTTGTAACCAATATCTACAGGGCTTTATTTTCTTTCTTGCTTTGCTTTTATATAATTATTTCACATGAACATTTTATTCTAGAAAAAGTTGAAATTACTGAAAGTTAAACTCCCCTGGACGGGGATCTTTGTATATTATTTCAATCGAACATTAGAATCATTAAGTACACAAATCACATAAGCTAATTATTAACAAATTAAGGCAATGATAAATATTTCTGGCGGATTTTCGGCGGAGGATAGAAAAATGCTTTG
Source organism: Luidia sarsii (assembly GCA_949987565.1). Taxonomy (NCBI): domain Eukaryota; kingdom Metazoa; phylum Echinodermata; class Asteroidea; order Paxillosida; family Luidiidae; genus Luidia; species Luidia sarsii. Next base: position 7,003,343 of record OX465122.1, read on the forward strand.
ATTATTTTTATAGCAAACCAGCCACCACGCAATTCTTCGAGTATTAAAAAGCAAACATTTTTAGACAATATCTACCAAGCTTCATTCTCGTTTTACTTGATATAATCATTTTCCCATCAACAGGATTGCTAGTTTACTAAGGATAGATATCTATGCATATAGCATGGATAACTTGAGTAATACTATGCTTCAAAGACTATGAAAATCACCCGAACTCGAATCACTCAAACACAAGAGAGCACTATACTGATATTTTTAAACATACCTTTTTTTCCACATTCTGAAAAAAAAACCTGGCGCAATATCCAAAGAGTGTTCAATACTTCTTATTGATTAAAATGACCGAAATGCAAAAATCAAATATTAGGAGGGCTTAACTTTTCAATCATAGCACGACCTTTGAAAAAAAAATGGTCTTTGGGTTTGAGAAAATGAAATTTGGTGTTCATGACTTATATTTAACATTAATTATGTTGTTAATTAAGGAAGAACATTTACATCCAGCCTTTGGTGAAGGTCCTGCTAGGATCGTAGCGTCAGGAACTCTGAGATTCTATTTAGTAATATTACTTTGGTGTATTTCCAAGCTTCTTGGCTGTGAAAAAGAAAGGAAATAATGTTGCCAATTACTGATGACTGACCTAAAAGACCGAAATGAAAATCAAAGAAAATGTCTTCGAGGAAGGCCTTTGAGAAAGGTCCTGCTAGGACCGCGACTTGATGGCTAGAGGTGTAAGGACTAGGTGAAGTCTAATCCAGTGGTTGGTATATATAAGAGATTGTCGACTAATACAACGTCAACGTTGTCAACGTATACGGTCATTATCATCATCAACCTGTCTCAGTTCAGAGCGATGCAGAGGGTACTTGGCTGGCTTTACTTCACTTCATCGTAGAGGGTGGCATAAGAAACTATGACGCCATCATCAGTGACGTGATCGTAACAGGGATCGTCGGCTGGCATAGGGGCGTCGATAGTGGCGTAGGGGTGAAGGCGTGACGGCACTAAGTAGGCATCGTCTGGTGGAGAGGCGACAGTGGGTGCCTGGGTGCCTTCATGACGGTCGGTGGCAGGGATAGGTGAGCGGGCAGACGGGGGCATCCCACCAGACCCGTCTCCCTGCTCGCTCTGGGCTTCCTGCGCGCGGCTCTGAGCACCGGCACCGCCTCCACTGCAGGGCGTCATCCTAACATCGGACGCAGCCCAGTCTGTTGATATCACCGCACCTCGTCCGTCCCTCTTTCGCCTCCTGGTTATGAAGACGTTCACGGCCGTGATGACAAGGACGAGGCAGACCACAGGAATCACGATTGCCAGTACGACTGTCAAGGAGAGTCCGGTGTCTCCTGTCGTTAAACTCTTGTCACTGTCGACTGTAAGGGCGACGGTGGTGTCTCGTCTACCTGGAGTGACGCTACCGTCGTCGGGATAAATGGGTGACGTCGCTGTGGATAGGTCGTCCAAGGCGAATCGACAGGAGAGAGAGGAACCCGGAAAGGCAGAGCTGGTGACGGTGCACGTCAGGCCGTGTAACTGCTCTTGGCTGGTCACGTCCACTTGACTAACTATGTGCTGCAGTCCAAAGTAGTCGTCGAAGGCAGACAGATAGACATCAGTCAGCAAGATGTCTGCTCCAGTCCAAGTCAACGTTACATTGGGGTATCCATGGAGCACGTCACACAACGCGTAGAGACGCGTATCCGTACTGCTCGTCAAACAACGCGGGGATGCCCTTGGGAAGTGCTTCACCTTCACAACCACGTATCCCAAATTGTCAATAGGTTCCGCATCTCCAGCAGTATACTCCCATCGTGCAAAACAAGCATAAATCCCCGCGTCATATGTCGTTATGTTAGCGATTCGAAGAGTAAACGTGTAGTAGTTCATGTGTCCTAAATTTGTTTGCAGAGTCACACGGGGATCTGAAGTAAAAACGTTTGTCGCATCTGTCAAGAGTTCCCAATCCCCTGTTGCATTCCACCACCGGGCATCATACGGTTGACCGACACCGTTGTAATGTGACACATTGCAGGTGAGTCCCAACTCTTCCCCCTCATACACCTCCATCGTCTCGGCCATCGGTTGGAGTTCGCCTCTCACCAAGGTCAGAGTGTTCACCGCCAAAGCGAGGCTCAGAAGAGACAGAATCGTCAGAAGAAACGACCACGCCGCCATCTTTGACGTTTCAAAGCAAACCAAACTGCTTGACTAAATAAACGAGCAGTCAATCGGTCAAAGCACTGAGCATACAGTGCTGACTACACGTCGGGGAAGGGCAAAACCCTCATTGAATGACATTCTCACCGACGCAAATCACCAGGCAATCTGGGCAAAGCACTGAGCATACAGTGCTGACCACACTTCATCTCTCACTGAAGTACAGTATATCCTCGTCAATGTCATTCTCATGTATGCAGTACACTCGAGTTAACGATTGTATTTATTCTTCTAAAATCTCAGCTCGTTTCCGCGTTCGATGTACAGTGCATACAGTTTCCGTTTGCAGTGAAATGCCACGTGATCAGGGATAGCTCAAGTTCTTTAACCTCAAACAAAAGAAGCAGATGCAGCAAGTTCCGTATCTTACCAACGCAAACAAGTAGCACAGGAAATACCGTGTTAGAAAAACGACTTCCCTTTCCACAAACTCGCTGAAAAAAGTCCCTAAACCGACATGGGATTTTCCCGGGTGGATTTTTTTATTTTCTGTCTATTTCCGAGTTAATTCCCTGCACTGTTAGTTAGCTGTATCTAATGCGTGTATCTCCCTGGTCATAGACATAATGCATTAGCATTTTTCTCTAATACACTGCAGTATATGATGTACATGTGTAGCGTTTCATTACAGACATTGATTATATTTCCTTATATGCACTTTCCTCTGTTACTTTTTTCAATTGGCTGATCAATACTGTATATCCTTATTTCCACATAAGACACCATGCAATTATTTTGCCACATGTCCACCATTTCATAGAATTGTTGTTACTCACTACTTCCTGGACCTACACTTACACTGTACAGCCTCAAGCAATTACTTGCACACATTGTTTTATACCAGTGAGGCTGACCAATGACCCTGAGTGGTCAGTGCTCTATCCAGTGTTGCACTCCTGACTACGAGTCATCATTTTTTCTTAGAAAGCTACTCTGACTTGTTTGTTTCTCAATCTACCAATTCTTTCTCCTAAGACTATTTCTCACTTCTCTTGCTACCTTCATTCGAGCCACATCACTTTTCTTAGCGCTCCACCTTTCAACTTGGGCATTCAAGTCAGGGTAGCATAGCTCTGTACATATACACTGTCTTGTACATCAATAAAATACTGTACCACCATCTCAGCCCAAGAGTAAATTAGTGTGTTCATTCCCCTTAACACTAAACATGTATCACACAATACAATGGAACTAATGCATGACGCCAGTCTGCTATAGAAAAGTCGGGTACCTTCCTCCTATTCAAAGCAACGACTAACGAGGTCTGGGAACCGAACGTCTATAGATGTGAAAGGCTGTTGCTATGAATTCATCGGCTAAGGCTTATAATAACACGCGTCTGGTGGGAAGTGGCTGCAGGCAATGGCTCGCTGCTCCCATAGACTCGTGTGTAAGTCCTTGCCGTAGCCAGTCAGTCCTGTGATTTCACTTTTCTCCCTGGTCATAAACATAATGCATTAGCATTTTTCGCTAATACCTCACTGTGTGCGGCAAACCATGGAGCTAAAGCCTATAACTCCCAAACAGCCACTGGCCAATGAATATGTGTGATATGTCCACATGGTTTCCACGCGGGTAATGTGTAGAACTTAACTGCGAGTACCAGGCCCCCCCCCCCCATTTTCAACTCTTGCGATGGGCTACATAATTATTCATAAGCAGCATTATGGCATCATACCGAGCCCAACATGTTACAGAAGACCAAAGTTTAATGAAACCTATTTAACCATAGTCTGTAAGTAGCTCCATGATTCAACTCAGAATTACATGTGTAGCTCCATGATTCAACTCAGAATTACATGTGTAGCTCCATGATTCAAATCAGAATTACATGTGTAGCTCCATGGAATTAGACACGGCAAGGCGGTTTATCTGCTCGAGGTCGGCCGCGACCATCCTTATCAGTACATACTACGCTCGTAGTGGAACACTGCGTGATGACTATTGCAGTGAGTTAGTATGCGTATGGCCCAATACCATACCATCAAGGCTTGTCGGTGACCTGGGCTGGATGGAGGGGGGGGGTGTTTGTGGTTAGTCTGGCACACGATTGGCAGTCCAGCAGTCAATTAGGCGTAAAAAAAACTTTGCGCTATTCTAACCTCATCATTTTTTCACCCCTTGTCCCGAAATGGAGATGGGCTTCATCTCTCTTGAGCCCTTAATCGAAATCAGTGTGCACGGTAAAAACATCGTGAAAATACCGTGACCTGTTCGTCTGTAAGGTCACCAAGTTCATGCCGTGAAAAGGGGCTTAAATTGCCTTGAGGAAAAATCGTCGATGGTGATTTCACGGCGAAACTGTATTTTCACGGTGTTCAGAATTCATAGTGGCAGTCGGCAAAATTGGTTTACACCAACCACACCCCCTCTGGAATGCCTCAGCATACATGGGGACGTCGGATTGTCTAAAGTGTGCGAAAGGCCGAGCGCACGACTGCAGCACACAAAGGATTCGAATCTAATTTCGTTAGGCAACATCAGGAATGATGCGGCTATTCATACTCTCGGAGAAATAAAGCGAAAAGAGGGGCTCCGATCGTGCTGTGCTTAATTGCATGCGTGACGGACAATAACCTCGTGTAGTGATTGCGCGTGGACCCAGCCCTACCGGCGTGCCGTGTATATCCATTTCCCGCGGTCCACCGTATGGCGGGAAATATTTGTCTTGTTGATTCGGGCAAAGCATAGTGTGCAATGGTGAGTTGGACGGTATTACGCAATACCGCAGGGCGTTAGCAGTTGGTTCGTAAAGAGAGGTGGTGTGACTGTACAGGAGGTCACAGCGAGTACTACAGAACCGACACACCTACTTTCAATGATATTTACGAAACATAAAAAAACAAACATCAGTGAATAATGGTTTAGTAATCATTGCATGATGATTTATACACAAGATGAAGTTCAACACCTTCACGGAGGAGGGTGCTGAATGTTTTGATCGCAGGTTTCCTGACTATGTTTTTACATTGGTCTTATCTTCGTCTAAATTATTTGCAAAATGTTAAATGGCACGACTGATAATATTTTGTATGTAGGCTGCATTGTTATTACACGTAGTCGATTGTCAGACTCAGTCTGTATCAACAGTGACAACAAAATATAGGCTCAGCGCATGGTCGTCTTAATGTAAAGATGACAATTCAAATGATAATACTTCCTGTAGATAGACTGAGCGAGGTTTGTGCCGCAATTTTCGTCAACCCATGGCGGTGATTGATAATCCGCTCAATGAATATGTTTAACGTGTTACGTTTACACTGATTCCCGCGATGTGGGATCAGATCCTGCGGTCCATGTAACATGAATGATCGGGGGACATTTCATAGAGCCGCTTCAACACTATAATTTGCTTAGTCATGACAAATGGTCCTATACAAATTAACTATGTTGCAAGCCAAAGTTCCCTTGTATTTCACGTGAAGCAACCGAATATAGAAGTACCAGAAGCATCAAGTGAAATATGTTTGGCAATCGAGAGGGAATAAGTTACTCGTATAGCACATTTCCATGTCAAAGCAACTCTATAAAATTGATCCCAGATCGTAAGTTGAGTTTACATTCAAATGCTGATCCAGGAAGTTGCCCGATTAGCTCCGGATCTGATCTTCCCCGAGAGATGAATCAGTTTCCGAGATCTGATCCTCATTTTTCTGCTTGCCTACGGGAGAGGAAGCAATTATGTTAGATCGTATAAGTGTTGCAACTAAGCTCAAAGATTGTGATTAGGGAAAGTGAGATCCACATCCGCTGGTTGGCGGAGGTGAGATATATAACAGCACCGACATATGACGCTTAACCACAGTCGTAGAGCCATGCTGGTACCCCGTAAATTGTGTGGGGACTATACAAGGACGTGTTTTGTAAATTTGCGTAGGTTTGCCTTAGGGCGCTACGTTTAGGGTTATGGTTACGGTTAGAGTTACAGTTCGGGTTGGGTTAGCGTTACTGATATAGTTATGATTAAGATTAGGATTAGGGTTAGATTAAGGACTAGGGTTGTTAGGGTTAGGATTGGGATAAGGGTTAGGGTTGTTTCGTGCTTGTGCCTGTAACTACCTGAGAAATGAATGAATGAATGAATGGGGAGGCCTCAGCAAAACCTGGCTTCGCGCTTGCGCACTTATAGCTTAGCCATGGTGGTTAAATGTCATACGTCATGACGCTTATATGCCTCCGGTGGTCCAACACTCTCTAAGAATATGCTGCGCAGTTTGTTCGGGTGCACCAAATTGACAGGCTGGAGATGGATGTGGGCCCCAGCGCGGCATGTCCGCATTGAAGCGGCCGATCCCTGTGCGTAGAAGGTTCAAAGACACCTATTCCCGTCTGAGGGTCGGAGCATAGGGGGAGAGACCTGATCTGATATTGATCGCGCAACCGTTTAAACGTGCGTTGATTGCCCTTTGACCAGGGGATGTGTGGGTTCGGAGGTGGCTGATAAGGCCGATCTGTAGCACTGTTGACAGGAAAACGAGGCCGCAGTTCCAGGAGCACAGGAACTGCTGCCAGATCAAGATTTACGAGCAGCAAGCTTGGTTTTGGCTTCAGATACGTTGAACTTGATAAGTTGCTGCGCCCTTGCCGTTAGCTCCGCGCCAAGTTCTCAAGCTCTCAAAATACAAGTTCTCAAAGTCCTTCAAGCAGGATTTCAGATTATCCTCTAAGCGTTTTTGTTTCCCGGCCACCCTTGAAGCGAGCTGGGTTTATGTGTAATTATGAATGGAAGCGGGTTGTGATCCCGTGAGATATACGGCTGGTAATGGTCTCCTTCCTCGTTCATGTTGCACCGCCAACGATCTTGCCCATTTCAAATACCTGTCCACAAAAATCTCCGTGTTGGGCAAGGGTCGGATCCGTGTAAACTAGACTGATCATCTCACACTCTTATGATTTCAACACGGCGTCGACCCGTGTAGAGCACTCGACACGTGTTGAAACCAACGCTGCTCGGTCGACCCGTGTTGCGAAGTCCGACACGTGATGAAAACCGTTAGTGTAATCGTCTATGTGTTGAGTTCGACCCGTGTAACGTAACAGCTGAACGCATGCATGGCATGCATTACACTGTGGAAATGTACCCATGTGGATGTCAATCCATGTTGAAAGCACGATCCTGTGTGTAGTGTGAAAAAAAAATCGCACAATACACGAGTCGAAACATTACATATGTTAAGCAAATTCCGATGTAGGGTTGAGAAGTGTGAACCGGAAGTACTGCACGGTGCTTTGCGAAATTGCGTTGTGGGTGATATCGGAAGTGCATCCCCATTCACCGCTCTTAGCTTGTGCACGCCACTCCCCGCCCATTGCTTGCGCGCGTACATGTTGTGTGCGATCACTCTCCTTTCTATTATACTCGAGGGCTGCCATGACGACTGCGTAAACGATCGTACACATTTACTCATACAGACTGCTGTGTTTGGAATGGCAGTGACGCGATCTGAGAGCCATAAATATACATTTCCTGCGTTTCGAAGAATAGCGGGAAATAATTGTCTTAGGAATTCTACAACGCCTTGCAGGCGAGAATGTTACGTAATAGGGCGTCAGTAGGTTTAAATAGGGGAAGAAATGAGTATTCAAATCAGTTCTAGCAAGCACTCCATACGAGACACACGCACTTCAATTTTGGTGATTTGGATCGTAAACAATTGAGGACAACTTGAGTTCTTGCACGATATAATGCACAGGGTGAATTCCAACGCCCTCGCGGAGGAGAAGGCTGACTGTTTTGGGGAACAGGCTTTTCAGATGATTTTTTTTGAATCTTTTTATCTCTGTTTTTTGCCTGGACGTCGTTTTCTCCGACGAAGCGGTTAAGTACGGCAATGACATGCTGGATTGTTACATGAGAGTTCCAGTTGATTGTCACGATTTATATATTGTATAAATAATTTATGTAATTCCTGCAGTTTCAATGAAGGGGGATCTATAATGTCTCCTGTGAGAGCCATGACCTGCACAGGTATATGGCGTGTAGTGCTGTGGCGTGCATCTGGCCTGGATCTCTGCCCGGTGCCGTAGCCGAGATAGAGACCGCTTTGGACAATGCTAGTGCGTAGGCTGCGCAGATATTTTCACTGCAGGTCTACAAGTCATGTGCATTGTCCGGAGCCTCCGCATGGAAATCGTTTTTTTTTTTAGCTTTGGAATGCTCAGAGTGGGGCAGGTCCAAGCCTCCAATATTCCAAGTTCGGTTCGAGGTTGCCGACAATCGAAAAGTTCATTTCCTGGCATTGCATGGACCCAGAATGTGGCAGTGTAAAAACAAAAAATGTCCGACCCGCGTAATTGTTAATCACACCGCAGCCTATGGTTTTTCCCTCTAACTGTGCAAAGTCATACTTGAAAAGAGACTAGCCCTGCGTTACAAGTTCAACCTCCATGGTTGAACATTCAACAGCAGTTAGAGTTTTTTCAATAAACAAGACATCTTTCATTTGTGTTACAAACTAACTCCAAACTGACAGCAGCCGCCTTACATAAGAAATCCCAACTTGCTGGTTTCGTAACGCAACATTGAATGTAGTCTCTTTTCAAGCACAATTTTCGTTTACTAAAATAAAATCCCTAGGCTGTGGTGTGATTACAAAAAATACGCGTACAACCCATATCAGGGTGACTGCACGCCTATGTTGCGGTCGCCGCGAGGTTGCCGCGAGCTGATTGCTCAGTTGCCTTTACGATTTCACGCAGTTACGAGTTCGGTAACACGGGAAGCGGACAACAAACCTTGGATGTAGCTGTGCGGGGACCATGCCAATGCCCGAGACAATGCTATAAAGCCACGCAAGGTTAAGGACTAAGGAAACGAAATAGAGCGATATTCAGAAAGGATGGAGATAGGAATTGACTTATAAGGATTTTTTTTAACACTATTAACGTCCGATCCGTGTAGAAATCTTTACAGTTCCGACCCGTGTCTAATTCTTAAAAATATAAACACTTCTCACCGCAGCAGGGGATTTCGGCTCGACATGTGTAATGTTTCGACTCGTGTATTGTGCGATCTCTTCACACTACACGCAGGATCGCGCTTTTAACATGGATTTGCATCCCCATGCTATATAACTACAGTGTAATGCTGCTACTCATGCGTTCCGCTGTTACGTTACACGGGTCGAACTAAACCCATACACGTTCACACTACGGCTTTCATCACGCGTCGGCCTTCGCAACATTGGTCGAGCGGGTTGGTTTCAACGCGTGTCGAGCGCTCTACACGGGTCGACGCCGTGTTGAAATCACAACAGTGTGAAATGGTCAGTCTAGTTTACACGGATCGGACCCTTGCCAACACGGAGATTTTTTGTGGTGTGAACTGGTGTTTAAAAAGGGCAAGGTCGTTGGCGGTGAAACATGAACGAGGAAGGGACCATTAACAGCCGTATATCTCGCGGGATCACACCAGGTTCCATTCACAATTTCACATAAACCCAGCTCGCTCCAAGGGGGGCCAGAAAATAAACGCTTTAAGGACAATCCGCAAGCCTCCTTGAAAGACTTTGGCATCGATCACACGTCCTGGAACCGAACAACTTGGCGCGGAGCTATCCCCAAGGGCGCAGCAGTTTATCAAACGCAATGTATCAGAAGCCAAGACCAAGCGTGCTGCTCGTAAATTTCGATCCGGCTACTATGGGAAATACCGACATACACATATAAAGTACCAAATGCATTGTGGATTTTCTTGCCAAGATTGAAGTAAACTAGATGCACTATAATTATTATCATTGCTATTGTGCGTTCAAATACATTTTTTCAGCTGTTGATTTATTTTCTTTAATAGCAACTATGACCCCTAATTCCTGATAAAAGGCTAAATTATATTATTTCTTAATTGGGGATGTGTCGTGGTACATAGAGGGTTAAGAGTCCCATGTTCGCCGAGTACAATGTATCTTGCATGGCGGCATCCTTCAATTGCGTCCTTCATATCAATCAATACCCGTACCCATACGTGTAATTTTAATCACCGTCGTTTGTTTTTTGGCAGACAAACCCGTGGACGTTTTATTTATGGTTTGGCGTGGCATATTGCAAACAAAATAGCCGTAATAGATATGCCGGTGTCTCGTTTATAAACAATAAATCTACTGATATGCCTGTACAAAAATGACAGACATTCCACCTTGTGATGTTTGCACAACATATATTTCGTTCTTATGAATCTAGCAAAACCTGCATTGAAGTGATGTAACATGCACCTGATGTATTTGACATGGAATTAAGTTGGCAACCGTATCATCGCAATGTCGGAACTCTCTTTTAATAACTACACGTCACAGCTTCGTCATCTGGTCAGGAACCAATCAGAGCGCCACACGCAGACTCTCTTCCCTTGATGCATGGAAAAACATGAGTAAGCCGTCGGTTTTGTTATTCATCCATTGATTCTCTTTCTCCAACAGGGAGCTGGGCGTTTGGACGGTGGTGGGAATAAGGGCACATCTTTGCGTCCTTCGCACATCTTTCTCATATCTTTCGCTTCGCGTGCGGTTCTTCTCCCCTATTGGTCCCTCCAAATTTCATTTCCCTCTCGTATTTCCTTCCTCTGCCTTCCTCATCCCTTTTCCCTCCCTCCGTACCCCTTTCCTCCACTTCCGTTTAACCTACCACCCTGCCCTCCCTCCTTTCTTTTTCCGTCCTAATAACCCACTCCATATCTCCCCTCCCTCCCCTCTCTTTCATCATCAAGCCTTCGCTTGTTGCACATACAATAAACCGGAGACGCCAGTACCTTCTTTGTTGTGTCCATTATGTCTGATATTTTCCATGGCTATTCCAATTTCCCAAATCTTAGATTGCCACTTAAGTCCTCTATACCCATGGGAAAGCTACAATGTGCCAAGAGCCCACACGCACTTGGGCAAGCTCTGCATGCTCCAAAGATGATGTGAATAATAAAAACCGTTCTAAACCAATCGTCTTCTGAGAGCGGGCAGAACACACACTATTCGAAACGTTGGCCTACCGGCTCCTTTTCTATCCCGAAAGAGATTATATACGTGGTGAAGCGTACCTACCCACAAATCCGGTAAGATTGCTCACAATTCGAAAGATTTGCGTGAAGCGTGTGCTGAACAAAACTAAGGAAAACAAGTAACTTTCGGTTGATGCAGCAGTCAATTAATTTTATTCAATGCCATCTGAACCATTTTTGTCCACCATTATACATACATTACAGCTTATGACGAATTCATGCACGTATTTATGTGCTTTAGTGATATTTTTATATTTATGACATAGTTTTGATAGTTAACTATAATTTCCAAGAAAAATCTTATCACACAGCAATAAAATGATTTGAAACAATTGATAATTAAAATAATATTATAAATATTAAGGATGTAATAATGTTTTAAGCATACTTTTTAGAGAATTACACCTGAAAAAGTCAATCACATGAACGTGAAAAGAACCATGCACACGACCTTTGTAACGTGACCTTTGGGCGTGATATGTAACACATCTCATCTCGAGTGTGCAGCTCTGAAACTCAACGTTTCGGGCATTCTGCACTGTCTGTCGTTGTCTGTCTCCTGATGACGGTCAGAGTGCACTCTGTTCGAAATGTTCAGTTAGCGGCTCTTTTCAGACCATACGCTGCTTCTAAGAAGGGATTTGTTGCATGGTGTCACCGCGAAACTTCCATTTCATGTTTGTTCAAAGGCTCCCAACAATTAATGTTTTCCTTTGGTAGTCAATTTTTCCAAAGTGTATTTCCTTTACCACACATGTATTTCCAGAGGAATCGGTAGTATTAATGATTTAAATTGTGCTTACGCGTAAATGTAGATCAAAAATGTGACCCGGCACAAACCCGACATGAGGAATATCCCACCAAAACACTTTTTGAGTAAACAACACCTGAAGTTAAAGTATCTTCACAATTCGATAACAAATTAGTTTTCTTTTTTGGTATTTTCGGAAATTTTAAATATTAGAGGATAATATATTTTGATATCATTTGAAAGCTAATGGTATACTCTTTCACATCATTAGAAAACCTCAAAATCTCAAAAGTGGGGTTATTCCTCATTATGCTGTGCCGGGTCACAAATGTTTTTTTACGATGCAATAGTTTTATTAAAAACCTTTTCCATGTAATGATTTTCGACCAAAAATGCTAACATTCGAACGTGTTCAATATATTTTGCCTAACGTTGTCCAATATGCAATTATATTCAAATAAACTTTGTATAAACTATTTTCTTTTCACACTGTGCACATTTAAAATACTTCGATACAATTCACCAGCGAGTTTTCATTAGATTAAAGAGAATTAGTTTTTTTTGGTGAGCCTGTAGGCTATTTATATTGTGACTATTTACAATAAATTACCAGAGTAGTATGCACAAAATATCGATTACTGCTAACTGACTAGGATGACTAAAGAGCAAATATCAAACATTAGGCGGGCCTGACGTTGAAACCCTGCCAGGACATTTAAACAAGGTCCTGCTAGGATCGACAAAATCGGGCTTTCTCATTCTTGATAAACAAAAGCATTATACCACTTGGATTTTTGGTAAAAGATCGAATGATCCGTAATTTCATTGTAAATAATTGTAAATCTTTATGCATAACATCACACAAGCTCTAAACTATTTTACTACAAATAGGTCAAGATTACAAAATACATATTTGTCAACATTAGCTCGGCCTTATTGAGTATCAACTTGCAATGTAAGTCTTGAAATGGCAATACAAACAGATCAAGAGGCTAAGAATGCGGAAACAAACCGAGTCTTTCACTGGATCGTACACTCGTATGCAGAGAGCCCCAAGGCCAGGAGCACTAAATATTTCCCTTCACGGTATTAAGGGCTTAGACTCGGGCTTTGGAAGGCCACCATCTAAGAGCTGGATAGCTCAGATGAAAGAGCACTGGTACGTTAGTCCAGAGGTCTCGGGTTCAAGCCCCGGTCCAGTCAAAGTTTTCTTGGGATTTTTTTTTCAAACCGAAACTTCCAATTGAAAAAAAAAGACATTTATTTGATTATTGGTGCTCCACATAATAACTATACAGCTAGATGTTAAATTCTTAAAGCGTTGGTTCCGGAGCTCGTTTAGAGCAGGATAACGTCAGTGAGATCCATACGCTCTATTTGGTCGTTTAAGGGCATCTTAATTTTTTTTTAATAATTCCGTTAAAGAAATCACTCATGCATTTAACAGTTACGTATGGTTCTGATATAGATCGGAGGTATAATGTTGCCAAACGTTTTTCTATAGGCGATGGCTTATGAAGGGATAAAGTCATTCAGAGGGGAAAAACCTTCGAGAAAGAACAAAACCCAGGCTCATGCACGGAAAGGAGCCATTGTCGCGTGTCTGTAGTTAGCCTGCAGTAATGCTATCTGCCACATCATTCCCCAACCTCTCCTGTCACAACACCCATAGACGGCCCTTGAGGAACATGTAATAACTGCTTTAGACTGACGAGCATACAATCGTCTTTACGGCAGCTGTCAATGTTATCAAAATTGCAGTTGTATGGAAAAGATATGAAGGCATATTGCCTTGAAATGTAAAGGGAGCTTAAGGACTTCGAACTGTAAGTGCTTATTAAACAAATACAGGAACAACTGACAAGAAACTCTGGGTTAAATGATTGAAATGTGGCAGATAAAACTTAACCTGGAGTTAAATGGCCGGAGAGCTCAGGTAGTAAGAGCGCTGGTCCACAAAACCACAGGTCCGGGGTTGAAGTTCCTGTCCAGTCAGTGTTTTCTTTGTTATTTCTATCCAAATTGTAAGCGCTTATGTTACAAATGTGAAGAAAGGTTGGCATAGGTACATCTCTTCGTCCTAAACGATTCATATTCGGCATTGGCATGCCAGGAAACAATATATATAATTTAATGACTTGCTCCATAGAAATGGTGATCCCTTGTGTAACGGGCCGAATAGCTAGGGCGGGGCGTGGCACAGCAATTGGTCCGAATGGACCAATTCGTGCCACTTCAACCAAATACAGGGGACAATTATGAAACGGGTAAATAAGACTGACATTGAGGGAAAGGAAAATAAAGGATCGTCAAGCAAGCAAATTTCGGGAGGCGCCGCCCAGGTATTCTTAATGAAACAGAATTAATATGTAAAATACAGGGATAAATGTGGAGCAACATTAAAGAATATAAAGTATACAAATTAGGTCGACGGACACTTACAAGCATAGAAGACCGGTGCAGGCACAAGGTTGGAGGCTAACACAGCAGTCCCAAAGGAACATACAAAATTAAGGCCCCCCCAAAAAGAAAGGAGAACAACATAAGGAACGCAAAGAACGAAGAATGACCCACGTCCTATTGCCTGCTTTGGTCTTATATACCGGTACGTTGTGTCCGCCGCGTGCCGGGGCACCCTTATTTCAATAACATAACCTTATTTAAATAACAATATACACAACTGAAAAAGGCCTATCGTGCGCCCTCGACCATAGGGGGCGTCTTAAAGTGTCATTTTGTTACATCACCCTCCACTCCATGGAGACACGTCCCGTGTCTGTATAATTAATCATTATGTAAATTTAAATTACTTAGTACAAAAATCAGTATCTTCCACAATCTTGGATATTAAATTCATTAAAAGAAAATTCTTTACATCTATCTTTTTCTAAACCCTTTTGTTTCACAACTTGGTTCACAACTTGAAATTTCAATTAGGGCTCATTTTCTTTTTCTTTGTTGTGTCCCCCCCCCAAAAAAAAAAAATACATATATATTAAACAAAATGTGGGTCACTAAGATCTTACAAATACGCCAAATATTAAAGAATGCTGTGTTAGACTTTTCCTCGTCCCCTCATAGTGTACAGTAACTTGAAAAGACAAAGTTTCAGAACTATCCTGAGGCAATAATCTCACCAATAAATTAGCCATAATTTTCCCATGGGCTTTACCAAAATAATATGATTCAGGGTGGGTCATAAAGTCTCTGATCCAGTGCGGAGGTCGAGACACTCTTCCTGCGCGCGTCTGGCGATGATGACAGAAGGTGGTGTCCTCTTGTCCGGAGTCTTCAGCGCGAATGGAAGTTTAGGTAATAAAGTCTCTGATCCAGTGCGGAGGTCGAGACACTCTTCCTGCGCGTGTCTGGCGATGGTGACAGAAGGTGTTGTCCCCTTGTCCGGAGTCCTCTGCAGCGGAGTCCCCAACGACCTGGCCAGTATCGTTGGAGTCATTCCAGCAAGCGAATGCATCGGCAGTGCCGGACCAGCCGGTAAGCTCTCTGCCAAGCGTTTCGCTCTGGATCGCTGCGTCAGTTCCTTCCCGTAGGACGCACGGCTTCAGCCTATCAAAGTGTACGACTTGGCGTTGCCGAGTTGTGTTTGGTACTTTGACGAGGTAGTTCGCGTCTGAAAACTTCTTGAGGATTGTGCAAGGTCCCTTCCACTTACTTCGGAGTTTCGACGAGAGTCCGACGTGTTTCGCCGGGCAGTACAACCACACTCGTTCACCCGGTGTATATGGACTCCCGTGCATGCGTGCATCGTACAGTTTCTTGTGTCGTTTCTGCTCGCCGTGTGAATGTTGTCGAGCCATCTCGAAAGCCTCCTGCAGCTTGTACTTGACATCCATGGCGTAGCGTTGAGTCTGTTGAATGTCTGCGTCCCGTGTTTGACCTGCTAATATATCTAATGGCAAATTAATTTCCCGCCCAAACATTAAACTATTTGGAGTAGCCCCTGTGGTTTCTTGTTGGGATGCCCTATATGCCATCAAAACATAAGGTAAATGTTGATCCCAGTCACTTTGATCTGCCTTGCAATACATACTAAGCATAGTCTCCAGCGTGCGATTAAAACGCTCAACCAATCCATCTGACTGTGGATGGTACGCTGTAGTTCGGGTTTTATCTATTTCTAGCAATTTGCAAAGGGAACTAAACAACTTAGACTCAAAGTTCGTTCCTTGGTCAGTGTGAATTTGGTTTGGAACACCATACCTGCAGATAAACTGTGTTACTAATTTCTTGGCAACAGTGTCTGCTTGTTGGTCTGGCAGGGCATAGGCTTCTGCCCATTTGGTAAAATAATCCATAACGACTAGTATATAAATATTACCATGCTGGGTTACTGATAAAGGGCCCATGATGTCTAATGCTATGCGGTCGAAAGGTGCTCCAGCGGGGGCTAATTGTAAAGCTGCTTTGTACTTCTTTTGGGGGGCCTTACGTGCTTGACATGCAAGACAGCTTCTGACCCACATATCCACAGAACAACGATACCCTACCCAATAGTAGTTCTTTTGGACCTTTGTTAGAGTACGTTTTTGACCGAGATGACCACCTGTGCGACTGTCATGACTTTGGTTAAGGACCTCCTTCTGCAGACTGGACGGAACGACCAACTGGAGGGCAACTGACCTGTTTTTAAACTGACTTCGACGGAAAAGAATCCCGTCCCTCAGTAAAAGTTGGTCCCACTGGAACCAAAATGACTTGGTTTCCCGTGACAAGCCTGTGACTTCTTTGCCTGGGGGTCGCTGCTTGACGCCAGAGCTCAGCCAGCGCATCACTGGAGCCAGGGTAGGATCCATTTTCTGAGCTTTCTGAATGACATCATTTTCCCAACCTGTAACTAGGAATACTCCACAACAAATACCTTGATTAGTAGTTTGCAACTTACCAGTCGTGTTATCAGGATGTCTAGACAAAGCATCCGCATTTTGATGCTTGCGGCCTGCTCGATGGTGGATCTCAAAGTCAAAAGTGGCCAGCGTTTCGAGCCATCTTGCCATCTGACCTTCTGTTTGTTTGCTATTTAAAAGCCATCGCAAAGAAGCATGGTCTGTACGCACTATGAATTTCCGACCATACAGATAATGCCGGAAATGTTTCACATAGGTAACCATCGCTAGTAATTCCTTTCTAGTTACACTATATCGGCGTTCAGCCTTACTCAACTTACGACTGGCATAGCTAATAACACATTCCTTTCCATCCACTTCCTGTGACAGGACAGCCCCGATACCATCATTGCTCGCATCGGTATCCAAAATAAATGGCTCACCAAAATTCGGGTAGCCGAGAACTGGTGCTGTAATAAGAGCCGATCTTAATTGGTAAAATGCTTGTTCGCATTTCGCATCCCAGACAAAGTCAGCGTTTTTCTCTGTTAAGCGATGGAGGGGTGCAGCTATTTGGGCAAAATTTTCTACAAACCGTCTGTAATAAGAACAGAGCCCCAAAAAGCTTCTGACTTGTTTCATGTTGGAAGGAACAGGCCAATCTTTCACACGCTGTATTTTGTTAGGGTCTGTTGATATGCCTTCTTTAGATACAATATAACCAAGATACAATACTTTAGTTTGCATCAGTGTACATTTCTTTGGTCTAAGTGTTAAACCTGCTCTTTCAAATGCATTCAGTACAACGCTCAGTCTAGCAAGGTGTTCATCAAAAGATTTGGCAAATACAATTACATCATCTAGATACACTAGGCATATTCTCCAATGAAGACCAGTTAAGACACGCTCCATTAAACGCTCAAATGTGGCAGGGGCATTACAAAGCCCAAATGGCATAACATTAAACTCGTAGAGGCCGGTACCCGCTGAAAAAGCTGTTTTGGCACGATCATCGGGATCTACCTCTACCTGCCAATACCCACTAGCTAGATCTAGGGTGCTAAACCACTGAGCACCATGGAGAGCGTCCAGGCTGTCATCAATTCTTGGGAGAGGGTAGGCGTCCTTCTTGGTTGAATCGTTTAGTTTTCTATAGTCAATACAAAACCTTAGACTACCGTCCTTCTTACGTACCAACACTACGGGCGATAACCAAGCACTATCTGATGGACTGATTACACCTTTATCCAACATGTCATCAATTTCGTTTTGAACTTCCGATCTTTGATGATACGGTACCCGTCTAATAGTTTGTCGAATGGGAGGGTGATCGCTAGTGTAAATGTTGTGCTGTACATAGCTGGTACGACCTACTGCACTTTTGATACCAAACACAGACTGGTGATCAAGTAATAATTCCATGATTTTTTGTTTTTGTTCTTTATCGAGGTTTCTACCGCTACAGCTCAATAGCTCCTCAAACTCCTTATTTTTGCATACGCTCTCTACTTGTTTATGTAAACCAGTAATATTAGGTTCATCTGGTAACTCTGAGACTTCTTGAATAGGCTGAAGCAAAGCCAGGTTAGTGTTTTTGTAAAGCACAATTGGGTCGGGTTGCACATTGAATATTCTAACCGGGACATGGTTGTTGTCCATTTGAACCACGGTACGAGCCACACAAATGCCTTTGTCCCTAATCGCATTACTAGTCGGTTCGACAATAACTTCTTCCCCAATGCCTTTTCTTGACTTTACTTTACCGGAGACTATAATCTCTTGACCCGGTTGAACAGTTATGGTGCGATCTAAAGCAATACGGTAACAGTGAGCTTGATTGTTTTCTTTTAAGGTTTGTATTGTCGTACCGTCTAGCACTAGGTTACCTTTACTCAAATTGAGTACGCCATTATGTGCATTTAACAAATCCATTCCAAGAATGCCTGCTGGACTTATGTCAGCAACGACCATGTCGTGTTGCAATTTTAGTTTGCCTATCTGTAGGCTAACCAGTACTCGACCATAAACACGAATTTGTGTCCCATTTGCAGTAACCATTGGCATATTGAACGGCCTTATTTGGTTTTTGACCTCGTCTGGAAATAATTGCAAAGTCCATGGGTGAATGACAGTATAAGATGAACCAGTGTCAATTAACATTTTGACGGCAACACCATGCATGTTCGCGAATGCAAACAAACTAGTACCTGATTGAGTCTTTTGACCATTACGTGGTTGAACGTCGACTCCCCGAACAACCTGATCTAGTTTAAAGATTGAGGGCTCGCCATGTCATTGTTCGTGTTCGTGGGTGTGGCGCTCGATTCAGAGGCGTTACTGTTTGGAACTGCATTCCTAGGTGCATTGTGTTGACGAGGCATTTTACAGTACCTACTAATGTGGCCCTCCTTTCCACAATTGTAACAACTCCTATTCTTACGTTTGAGAGTCTCTACCAACCCTCGGACAATTTTCATGTTTTCCTCCAGTTTCTGTTCTAGTTTAGTTATTCTATCATCTACGCCCGCTTGTGGTTGGGAATGTAACTCCCGTAAACTAGCAACATGCTGTTGTGGCGGAGAAAATGTAGGCCTGCCTTCTATCGCGCTAGCTTCAGCATGCAATATGTCTTCCTCGCGTTGAGCTGCATGAAGAGCGGCTTGTAATGTTGTTGGGTTATCGCGGCGCACTTCTGCTCTAATAGAGGGGGGACGCAATGCATCAATGAAATAGCTTACTGCCAAATGATCAGTATTCATGGCATCCATTTGTGGGTATGCATGGGCAATGAGGCTGCGAATATCTTGAGCAAGCGCCGCTAGCTTTTCACCATGCTTGCGTTCACGCTGCTTGAGTTGTGTTCGGTATGCATCAACACTATGTGCTGGACTGAATCGAGAGCGTAATTCGCCAACAACAAAAGCATAGTCATTTTTATAGGTATCAGGAATGTTGCGATAGAGCTTTAGTGCTTCTCCTCTTAAGCTAACAGCAAGTTGTAGCACTTTATCGTCATCCTCCCAGTTATTCACTTGAGAACACAAATCAAAATGAACTATCCAATCTTTAAAATTACTGGTCCCGTCAAAATTGCCAGGAAGTCGCTGCCTGGACCTGTCTACATAAGCTACACTAGTATTACGCCCATGAGATTCATTATTTGCCGGGGGGTCATAAACCGGAGGAATTTGTGGTCCAACATTATGGCTAAGGGAATGTCGTGGTCCTCCAGCCGCGACCTGCACAACTTCGTCATGAATGTTACTAATTTCAGCCTCCAACTGGGCTATCTCATCCTTAATGGATCTAACATGAAATGCAAGTGGTGTCGACCTTTCTAAATGAACATGCTCCATATCTGAAAGGTTTATCCCGGGAATCTGCCTGCTTGACATATCATTTGAAATTGTTTTTTTTTTTTCAATTAGATCCCACCGCTGCCACCAAAATATGTAACGGGCCGAATAGCTAGGGCGGGGCGTGGCACAGCAATTGGTCCGAATGGACCAATTCGTGCCACTTCAACCAAATACAGGGGACAATTATGAAACGGGTAAATAAGACTGACATTGAGGGAAAGGAAAATAAAGGATCGTCAAGCAAGCAAATTTCGGGAGGCGCCGCCCAGGTATTCTTAATGAAACAGAATTAATATGTAAAATACAAGGATAAATGTGGAGCAACATTAAAGAATATAAAGTATACAAATTAGGTCGACGGACACTTACAAGCATAGAAGACCGGTGCAGGCACAAGGTTGGAGGCTAACACAGCAGTCCCAAAGGAACATACAAAATTAAGGCCCCCCCAAAAAAAGAAAGGAGAACAACATAAGGAACGCAAAGAACGAAGAATGACCCACGTCCTATTGCCTGCTTTGGTCTTATATACCGGTACGTTGTGTCCGCCGCGTGCCGGGGCACCCTTATTTCAATAACATAACCTTATTTAAATAACAATATACACAACTGAAAAAGTCCTATCGTGCGCCCTCGACCATAGGGGGCGTCTTAAAGTGTCATTTTGTTACACTTGCAAAGCCTCTTAACTTTCATTGTGTTAAACTAAGATTTTATGATAAATTATTTCAGACCATCGGACTAATCTTGACACACGAAGGGTGGTTTTGTTGGATTGTTAGACCCCTGGGTTGTTTGGTTTTAATAACGTGGTTAGTTAATTGCGTAAATCGGTAAGTGAATTTGATGAATTTGACGGATACAATGCAATGCACTTTTGTTCACTCTCGACTTCATCGAAAATCATGCGATCTCAATACATTGTCTCACAAATAAACGGATTCATAACTGCGGCCTTGCCGCAGGAATTAGAGAGATCACCGGCTTCACAACCACCGGCACTGTATTTAATTCCATTGGATGAGTACTCCAAGCTGTTCTCTCCGCCTCTCCACAAAGTTAGACCTGAAATGATAATGATTAGACTTGCATTGGAAGGTCATAATTATCTTTATACAGTCAAGAAGAATTTCGTTGAATGATAAAGATTGTCGGGATAGTACCATCGTCAATCTTCGTGATTTATAATTATCAGAGGAATATGATGTATCGTTGATAGCATTAATTGGACATTTCAAAATTAAAAACAATTAATTTACCTGCTAAATTGTAGATCCCGATAAAAGCGAATTCCCCTGTTGAAGAAAAATATCAGGAATGAGCTCAAAATTAATTTTGTTACTTTTTTATGATACATGATAACTAATGCATTGGGATTGTTGAATACATATAATGGTTACATTTCTTAAAATTCCGAACGACAATTTATATATGAGAAATTTTCTTCGTTATGTTTGTAGATTCTTACTTGTGTCTGAGTAGTGCATACACTCGTAAGCAAGGATCCTCTTGCCCAGTAGTATTCACTCATCATATCACATCAAGGCCATTTTACCCGATACTTGCAAAACAAATGCTGAGGTATCTGGTAATAGCTGCCAGATAACAATGTAATAAAGGCTGGACCAAGCAACCTTGGATGGTTCATTGATATTGACTGCCAGACTGGCCCCGGGTTCCTTCTTTCCTAGTCTGTCCCAGACTGTACTTGGATCCTCTGAAAGCCTATTAATAAAACGAGGCATTTTTGTGGGCACTTGATGTCAAAGAAGGGGACAATAGTAAATAAACAGATGTCTGTTATCTCCTGGGCCAAGGACGGATTATTCTGGCCAGTCTAACCGCGAAACAAACGTGAAAAGAAACGAAGGTGATTGATGTCCAAGGAGGGCTGGCCCGGACTTTGGTCTTGTTTTTCCTTCATTGATTTTGTTTTATATTTTGGATGCATAGCTATGCGGAACTCGTAAGACCAAGGTTTGTAACGCTGGATAGGCGCCCACTACATTTGTCGGCACATCGACTCGAGACTTGGGGATGACAATCCACATTATGTTCTTGCATATCATGATTGAGTTCAGAATGTGGATAAATGACTTTCTTAATGTTGGTTTATATCTTTGTGTGGATCATGAGGAGATATTGATATAATTTATACAATTTTGGGAGAAAAAAATGTTTTTGTTTATTTTGAAATGTAAACAATTAATAAAATTATGGACAACAATCTCAAAGAGAGGCGCTGCTGAACTAACATGCAGTTTTTACCTGACCTCGAGTAAAGTAGGGCTGCATTGTCTGCAATTTAACATGGAGGTGTTAGCAGGTGCCCCATTGCAGGACAAAATGATCTTACGAGTAGAGTGGATTTAGGGTCGACTGGCAGCAATAAGAGACAAAATGTTGGGGACAGCTGTCTCTATGTTGGTTAAGTTAAAGTGTTGACTTAGTAAAAAAAGATGTTAACACAGAAGTAGCCAAGAAAGGATGACACAATGTCGTCCGTTCTTTAATGAAACTGGTATATTATTTGCCTCAAGTATTCACACCAAGCCCTAAGCACAGAGAATTTTTTAAATAATATCCATGCAATATATATTTTTCATTTCCTTTATAGTATATTGTCTTTTATTGTTTGTCCTACTGTCATCAATATATACGGTAGTATGAATTATTCTCCAGCCCAACAAGTTATTCATACCTTGATAGATGTGCATTGGCGCATTTCGGGATTCAAACGGGGACTCTGCAAAGCACGTCACAACAGCGCCCTCAAGAGTTGCTGATGGTATTACGATAGTCGAGTGAATGACACATGTTGTGATGTTGGCGCTGTCGATTATATACCACGTGCCGTTGTTTGGGTCCAGGCTCTCCCAGGTGTCGTTGCCTTGGTACAGAATGCCCCAGCCGACGGACATGGCTTGAGCAGTGCACTCGTACCGCACACCACCGTTGATCTTGTCTCGAGACGCGTTGAATGCCACCACTTTGAAATCTGCGATCAACATCAGAGAGTCGCTAGTGAGAATTCAGTTAAGACAGTTGGTCTGCAATGATTTTTGAACATGTTGATTGAATAGTTGTAATAGGAATGGAGCAGGGCATTTAATTATTACGATTTCGGGGTCAAAGCTGGTCGAGAAGTAAGGACGTTGCGAAAGGTATATTGTAGCAACATCCGGATGGTACCGAAAGATATGATAGTTTAACGAAGAAGTTACGTGCAGGTCATCACAACTGTCTCATAAATTCCAAAGAGAGAGATGTAATTTAAACGTAATTTCCCTGCTTTCCGACAATAAATATCGTCATTTCATGATCAAACCCACCAAATGCAGAAAGTTGGAACTAACTAACAGGAGAACAATTGACACTTCTTAACCCGTGATGAAATCAGCATGTTTACTTTTTGATCAAAGTAGACGTAATGTCCACATCATTGTAATAATATCTGCATGGTATTATCAACTGCTCTACGCGAGAATACTAATTGTTATGAGGTGATGTATATTCTTAATGATATAGGTTGTCTGGCAACTCGATTTCAGCAGGACTCATCTCAAAGGTTTACTGCCTTCCATCCTCCGCTAAAGATCCTGCTATAAAGATCGAATCCTTGCAAAATGTATTTCATATGAATGTAACCATGACCCTTTCCGAAATATTTCTTTGACAATTATTTTGTGAAAATCTTAATGACCCGGGACTTGATGCCGGGACCTTTGGCACGAGACCCATCGATCCTTTATTGAACTATTTTGCCAGGCAGAAGCAGTTTGTAGAGTCAGTAGGAATTTTGTATTGTATTTGTGTTGTTTTGTATTGTAATTTTTAAATTTTAGTCAGTGAGCAGTTTGCAATATTTGTATATAGGCCTTATAACTCTGATTCCTCACCACTAGACCTTATGTACTCTTCTCAATTGATTATTTGTAAGAGCAATCTGTGTTGATATACAAAAATGTTGCAAACTGCTTACTGACTAAAATTTCCAAAATGCAAATATTACAATTTAGTGGGCCTGACGTTTCGATCCTAGCAGGACCTTTCTCAAAAGCAGAGTGACAAGGACAAAACAGATACATATACACGAAGGAAGGGGGAATAGAGTGAATAGGACACGGATGAGAAACAAAGGACAAAGAGTAAAGCTGGTAAGGAGAGATCAAAGGGAAGGGCAAGGAGTAGGGTAGGGATTAGTGAGAAGGGGGATCAAAGAGAGAAGTGTGGAGGAGTGAACACAACAGAAGGATTATCAGAAAGCTGCATGGTGTTGGTCATTACCCTCCTGGATGTTGAGACCATGTGGTTGAATAGTCCGAAGATGCTTCATCGACTTTTTCTCACGGCTAAGACGGACAGCATTACAACGGTGACCAGGGGATTCTATGCCCAGTACACTCATATCTGATCTCGAATGATCAAGGAGATTGAAGTAATACCCAACGGGGGTGTCCATTTTACCGGTTTTGATTGTTAGAATTCACGGGGAATGACTTAAAAGTCATCTTTACTTGTATTTTGGTGTTTGTCTTGTGAGTCCCGATCGTGGTGCGTGAAGATGATTTATTGAGTCGTGTGTCAGGGTATTTATTGGTTGGACTGTGTGGAATGGAGGAACTTACCAGTCACGCCACAAGCGTAGATATTCTTTATCTGCGTTTGCGTCAGATGGCCGTCGAATACCATCAGGTCGCTGAAGGCTGCGGAAACTCCGTACGTGCTGGCCAATAACCCGGCGCCTTTCTTATTGGTATGGCCGATGAATAAACGCGTGTGACGGTCACCGCGGTCAGTGGGGGACTCGCTCCTGTGATAATCGTATTCAACCAGTTCCCCGTCGACGTACATATTTAAATCAGCGGAACCCGAGTCTGGGTGGAAATGAACGGTGAACACCATGTGGAACCATTCGTCTGATGGAAACTTGGCGCTCTTGTACCCCCACCGTCCCCAATAATAACTGACCTTCACCATTATTTCCAAAATGTCTGTGGTGCTGATACGCATTATGTTTATCCCTCTTGCATAGAGGGTCTGTCCCCCTACGCTGAGGTAGGTCTGTTTGACGTTGGTTGAGCGTGGGACGTCACTTTTAAGCCAAATGGACCAGGAGACGCTGCCTGACTCACACTGCTCGGGGTCGGAGACGCAACCCCCGACGAAGTTCCCCAGATCCAGATAGGAGCCCTTTTCGATGTGCACGCCGCAGGGGCGGGCGGTGCCGTCGGGACCCGGGACTAGGGTAACATTAACAAAACTAACATCGCTCATGATGGTATACTGCTCGCTAATAGCCGGCATGCCCTTGCATAAACCACTGATATTCATTGGAGTGAGTGATCTATGAAGAATCGGTGTTAAGGGCATTTCACCTGAAAACAAAAGCAAATAAGAAATGGCAGTGAATTTCTACGATTCAATTATATTTTACGATGGTCCTTTGCTTTGGTGAGGCTTTGGCCCTAGACCAAACCCAAACAAAAAACGTTTCACTCGGCGCAAATTTAGAAACAAAGAATAGTCGTGACACTTTATAGAATTAACCCTAAAGGGCCGAGTTATTTTTACCATCTCACAGCCGAATTCCCCCAGATTTTGGTCGATCAATTATATGTTCAAATGAAATTTGGCTGGACAATATAATTACATAATAAACATTTGATTAAAATTCATTTGAAAACAAAAATGTTTTGTATTGTTACAGCTCATTCATTAATCATGATTCCTTTTGAGGGTGCTTCTTTTATGTTTTCAATGTTTTTTATTGACATTCCTAAGTCTTTCGTTGAATTTCCCCAATTTACATAAACTTCCGAATATGTTGACAAGCGAAGAACCAAAAATTCCATACAGCAATATCAATGAGGTCATTGTACAAATGAATTTCTGATAAGAAATATCCTATGCACCTTTAATGATATCTTTTTATGTAGGGTAAAGTCAATTGAAAGATTTTCGTAAACATATACCATGGCCCTGAAAAAAGTAATTGTCAGAGAACGGCATTTTACATTTTAATGAAATTTGTGTCGAAATGTTTCTAAGAAGATTGCCGAAAAAGTCATAGAGCCTGAACACGAAAACCAAAAACACACAGGGGCGGAATCCGCCGCCGGCTCTTTGTGGGTCACGAGTCAGGAGCACAAATCACGTTTACATTCCAATCCTATCATAAAAACACACTTCCCAATTCCGAGTAATTTCTTTTCATGACTCAAGTCCAAGTCGTTGTGCTGTCATGACTCGAGACAGAATCACTTGTTATCATGACTAGATTCCGAGTCATCTGTTTTCGTGACTCCAGTGCTAGAAATGTCATGCCATGAATTGAGTAAGAGTCATTTTTTGAAATGGCTCGCGTCAGAGCCATCGTGTTGTTATGATTCGAGTCAGAATCACTCATTTCCATGCCTAGAGTGCGGGTCATCTCTTTTTGTGACTCGAGTACGAGAAATGTCTTACCATGACTCGAGTCATAGTCATTGTTTTTCACGACTCGAATGTGACTGTTTAGTTATCGCTACTCGTTTCAGAGTCCAAGTCATGGAAAAACAGACCCAGTCGGACGCGGGAAAGCACCCGTGTCACGATATATTCACGTCTTTACTGTGATAAATAAACAACCTCGTGCTTATGTATGGAGGCATTTGAAGAGATGGAAGTATGCATTCCTTCATTATTACGCACCATTTCGTCATTACTGAGGGTGGTGTAGCAGTCGGCACGTATTGGTGTGGCTTTAAAGGCCAACTTTTGAGAAACAGTCTCTGTAGTAGCGGTTGCAGGGGGCTGTTGATGAGGGGGCTGTGCCGGCCTCTGTGGGAATCCGTAGTTTGGTCCAGTATTCCAACCAATCCGACGGAACCCAATAAATATTGCACCGAAATCGTTCGCACGATGTGTAGTGCAGTCTAATGTGCTGGTAAACGCCATTTGCTAGTAAACGTTCGCCACAACGTTTGGACGTATCGGGTGGCCAGGTACCATTGAGGAAGGATAAAAAATGCAGGCCGCACGTGTGTGCGCTGCAAATGGCGACGAAATTTTGGTCTTCGCACTTCGATCCTGTTTTCGACTTTGCATTCCATTATTTGAACAAATATTTAACTGTATTTTACTCGGCTGAATGAAAAAAAAAATCTGATTTGATTTAAACAGGGAAAAACAAGTATCGATCCGAATGGTATTTTTTTTCTGCGCTGGACCTAAGTCATCGATTAAAAGCCTAACCCTAACCGCCTTAACCCTCCCAAATCCTACTGAATCATATTGTCCAAATGTAGGAATGCGTAGGATTGGGGCATGTGGTAGTTGATGCATTGTAGGCATGTGTAGGATTGGGGCATCTGGTAGTTGATGCATTGTAGGAATGTGTAGGATCGGGGCATGTGGTAGTTGATGCATTGTAGGAATGTGTAGGATTGGGGCATGTGGTAGTTGATGCATTGCAGGAATGTGCAGGATTGGGGCATGTGGTAGTTAATGGTTGAATTTAATTGTTTTACATTGTCATGCATACATATGAATAACATTTGTTGCCAGATCATTAAGGTCAAATATATGTCGTTACGATGAGAAAAACAGCCATGAAAATATCAAAAGCAAATTGATTATAATGTATTCTATGAAAACAAAACATATAGTGTAAAATGTGCAAGAGGATGTAAGAAACGATAACTCCACGATAAAGTAATTGTACAGGTAGTAATACGGATCTATGCATGCAGCCACATGTGCCAATCCTGTAATTCCTGCAATGCATCAACTACCACATGCCCCCAATCCTACACATTTCTACAATGCATCAACTACCACATGCCCCAATCCTACACATTCTTACAATGCATCAACTACCACATGCCCCAATCCTGCTCGTTCCTACAATGCATCAACTACCACATACCCGAATCCTGCACATTCCTACAATGCATCAACTACCACATGCCCCAATCCTGCTCGTTCCTACAATGCATCAACTACCACATGCCCCGATCCTGCACATTCCTACAATGCATCAACTACCACATGCCCCAATCCTACACATGCCTACAATGCATCAACTACCACATGCCCCAATCCTGCTCGTTCCTACAATGCATCAACTACCACATGCCCCGATCCTGCACATTCCTACAATGCATCAACTACCACATGCCCCAATCCTACACATGCCTACAATGCATCAACTACCACATGCCCCAATCCTGCACATTCTTACAATGCATCAACTACCACATGCCCCAATCCTGCTCGTTCCTACAATGCATCAACTACCACATACCCGAATCCTGCACATTCCTACAATGCATCAACTACCACATGCCCCGATCCTACACATTCCTACAATGCATCAACTACCACATGCCCCAATCCTACACATTCCTACAATGCATCAACTACCACATGCCCCAATCCTACACATTCCTACATTTGGAAAATATGATTCAGTAGGATTTGGGAGGGTTAAGGCTGTTAGGGTTAAGCACATTGCAGATCGCTTTTACATAATATACAACACATATCTTATCGGTTTTGAAACAGTAAACCAACAGAGCGGGCTGGCACATTTTTAAATTTGTTAGAACATTTGGTTTGATTTAAAAATAAACATAGGCCTATTGGCATACAGTATATGCTAATTAGCTCTCTGTGTCAGACTCGACTTTTGATTCTAAGGTCTATGTCTTAGTCTCGGATTCAGGTCTCGGTCTCTGTCACGGTCTCGCGCTTTCTGAACTCGACTAAAACATTGGCACAAGCTACCGCAGATCAACAGGAGCCAGGCACCCGTTTGTATTCAGATGCAAACAACCAATGTCTGTAACTATGACCGGAGATCGAAATCGGGCTTCGAATAAATTGGATTAAGATTTGTCAATGTAATCCACACAAAATAAAGTTGTGTAAAATGTTGCTTTGTTAAAATTTACAACCATTTAAAATACAGGCCCAGTTGTGTGTAATAGCCAATGCAAGTCGGTCAGTATTTCAGGCGATCTTGAGAACTATTGACACTTTTAGATAAGTTACCCAAAACAACTGGTTGTTTGCGTTTGAATTAAAGCAAGGACATGGTCCTTGGACATATATGACAGTCATTGTTTGCATACTTCTTGCAAGGGAAGACTATTTGAGAAAAAAAGGCCATCATGCAGGGGCTAGATTGCTCATATAGTAAGAGAGATGTAATTAAAAAAACAGAGGTCTCAGGTTTAAATCTCGGTCAGGACGAAAAATTGTTTTCCATTTTTCACAATTTAAGTTTGCCCAAACTTCCATTATAATATACGAACTAAACAGGGTTAGCCCGGCTACCTTCTGACTGACGGTACGTCTCTGGTAAGATAGTTGACTACATTTTTTTCAGAATTCGGACGTTGAAGGGATGAACAGCTCGGATGGTGACAGCGCAGGTACTCTGAACTATATGTCTCAAATGAAAGCCTTTATTCAGCTATGTATTGTTCGCGAAATTCGCAAATTGTTGAAAAATAACCCAATTGTGTTTGAATAATTTCTTTTATTGTCTTGTGGGTTAAAACGGTAAATGTACTTTGTATGGCCCCTCATCCACTACAACCCACCAAAATACCGAATGCAAAGCACACAGAGATTGCATTGAAACTTTTTTTGCGAAATATTAAAAGCACTCACTCTTTGTGTCGGTGGTATCGAGCCAGGCGTGGTGTGTGGTCTCGAGGTAGGCCGGCGAAGCAGACGCGATTATGGCTTCGATGTACCGCACCAGGGATCTCAGCTCGTCCGCCGTGCCGACGCGAGCCAGGCCGGCCGGGGCGCAGTGGCGGGTGAACCGCCGGCAGTGCACGCTGGCGTTCGGGTAAGGCTTGGCCTCGGGGAAGTGGCGGTATCGCCTGCTACCACTCTTAAACCACTGGAAAGTGCACGACGGGCACGTCCCTAGCCCTAAAACTGCCAGAGTTGGCATGACTAAGAGCATCTTCAAAATTCTAGCATCCATAATTGCATCTACCGCTAAAAATCAGCCTCGAATTCCACAACCAAAATTAGCCACCAAAAACAGAAACGACGACATCTACCAGTGACGCTACGGGGTAAACGTGTGCTGCTCGTCAGAAATAGTAGTATATTTTGCCAGACGAAAACGGGCGAGTCTATATTGATCTTGAGTTCGGTTTCTCTCTGCGTGTTTTTCTTGGGTCGATGATTTTGTCACAACTGTTGTGGTACTCGGCTCGTGTTGTCAGCACGTTTGGAATTCGTGTGGCCTAAAATACATTATATTTTTACCATTTATAAACATATTTAATGCAGGGATCGGTCCTGCTGGGATCGAAACGTCAGGCCCACTTAATTTTAAGATTTGCATTTTGGTAATTTTAGTCAGTAAGCAGTTTGCAATTTTTGTGTAAATCACCATATTCAATGCAGTGAAATGATGTATTCAAAACTTGTTATTGTTATCATTGTTTCCTTAGTGATAAGGACATTAGAAAGCTTTGGGCCATCGGCAAAGGTGGACTTAACCAGAACTTTGATTCAGATAGAAACTCGCGATATTCTGAAATGATGTTAAAAACCCTCCTGTCAGCAGAATACATCGCATTCCTTAATAATGACGTGGTGTATTGCTCAATAAAAATATTTTTTTAAGTAGTATACGACATGCAACTCTATTGCACATCTACATGTAGCCTTATGATTTATGCAAGTTTGTAGTTTAGACAATTTTAAAAGACAGACCCGAAAAGTTCAGTGTAGCTATTGTGAAGTCTATGTCTCGTTCGTTTTGTTTTATTGAATAAAACATACCAAAAAATGTTGCATAGAAGTATATTAAATATACACTTGTCATCTTAAAAAACCCTGAATTGGACCCATTGAATGGACACCCGCATCCTTCTTGCAACCTTACATTCCGTGGTGGTCTTTGATTTCTTCAAAATACCATTGGCAACCGGAGTGAGTGATCGAACAACTGAACCGTATTCACAGTCTGTACTCCTCTACACAATTTCCACGTCAGTGGTTTGTGGTATATTCTTCAAAGAATCAGAAACTGCAAGGAACACGAACTTTACAGTAAAAAGATAGCCATCGTGGCACCCCTCTAGCCTCGATGGTTTCTTGCCTGAACAAAATCGATCCTGTAAGAGAAAATAAAACAGTAGGGTTGAAGGTTGATAATTGGACGGATGCATGGATCGATCGGAGTGCCTCTGGTCGTTAAAATAATTGTCGCCATATTTTTGACCAAAAAAAAACGAACAAAAAGCGACGGGTCAAAAATTAATTGTGCAGTAGAAAGATGGCACACGTGCCATGTTTTAGCTGTACAATTTGTTTTCTACTGACGCATATACAATTTTCCACCTCAATATACACCCACACATCCATGCAAGGGAATTGTATAGTGGGATACAGACTGTGAATATTGTTCTACAATCGAACACTCCTGTTGTCAATGGATCGTGGCTTGAACAAAATAATAATGGCAAGGATGCTAGAAGGGCGCAGTTCTTCAGGCTGCCCGTGTTTTGTTGTGCCTGTATTTTGTGTTTCTGTCTGTGATCTCAAATCTGAAATATATTTTTGTATCCAATACTATCTTGACATCCATGTTTGTTTGTTTTTACTCTAAGGTGTTGAACAATCATCTAGTGCCGTCTCAAGTAAATATGGCTGCCACTGAAGTCACCACCTGCTTGACGGTAATGTATTGATTAGCCATCTAGTGGCCTCGGGGAAGTGGCGGTGGAGGCGGCTACCACTCTTAAACCACTGGAAAGTTCACGATGGGCACGTCCCTAGCGCTAAAACCGCCAGAGTTGGCACGACTAAGAGCATCTTCAAAATTCTGGCATCCATAATTGCATCTACCGCTAAAAATCAGCCTCGAATTCCACAACCAAAATTAGCCACCAAAAACAGAAACGACGACATCTACCAGTGACGCTACGGGGTAAACGTGTGCTGCTCGTCAGAAATAGTAGTATATTTTGCCAGACGAAAACGAGCGAGTCTATATTGATCTTGAGTTCGGTTTTTCTGCGTGTTTTTCTTGGGTCGATGATTTTGTCACAACTGTTGTGGTACTCGGCTCGTGTTGTCAGCACCTTTGGAATTCGTGTGGCCTAAAATACATTATATTTTTACCATTTATAAACATATTTAAAGCAGGCATCGGTCCTGCTGGGATCGAAACGTCAGGCCCACTAAATTTTAAGATTTGCAGTTTGGTAATTTTAGTCAGTAAGCAGTTTGCAATTTTTGTGTAAATCACCATATTCAATGCAGTGAAATGGTGTATTCAAAACTTGTTATTGTTATCATTCGTGTCCTTAGTGATAAGGACATTATAAAGCTTTGGGCCATCGGCAAAGGTGGACTTAACCAGAACTTTGATTCAGATAGAAACTCGCGATATTCTGAAATGATGTTAAAAACCATCCTGTCTGCCGAATACGTCGCATTCCTTAATAATGACGTGGTGTATTGCTCAATACAAATAAATTGTCAGACTGTGAATATTGTTCTACAATCGAACACTCCGGTTGTCAATAGGTTGTGGCTTGAAAAAATAATGATGGCAAGGATGCTAGGAGGGCGCAGTTATTCTGGCTGTCCGTGTTTTGTTGTGCCTTTATTTTGTGTTCCTGTCTTTTGAGCTCAAATCTGAAATATGTTTTTGTATCCTTTACTATCTTGACAAACGTGTTTGTTTTTTCACTCTAACGAGTTGAAAAAAATCATCTAGTGCCGTCTCAAGTAAATATGGCTGCACTGAAGTCACGCCCTTCTTGACTGTAATGTATTGATCAGCCATCTAGTGCCGTATTGTGACTATTTTGCAATGTGAATGCTAAAAAATACTTTTCGAGTGATGTTCCGTGTGCGTTGTGTCACTCCTCCGATCGTGTACATTCACACTGCATAAATATGTCTTTCACTGGAGTCTCCACAACCAGCTCAAAATTAGCCCGGATATTTCTGAACCACCCATAGTCCAAACTCGGGTATTTGATATTGTATGTACGTGACCATGACCAAACCTTCTTCGCAACGCGGCTTAGCAATGCCTCCCTTTGC
The DNA here is from genome assembly GCA_949987565.1 of Luidia sarsii. Lineage (NCBI taxonomy): Eukaryota > Metazoa > Echinodermata > Asteroidea > Paxillosida > Luidiidae > Luidia > Luidia sarsii. Next base: position 7,036,572 of record OX465122.1, read on the forward strand.
GACCCTTCCATAGATATGGGCAAACGGTCGAGTACTAACTCTGAAATATGTTGAGCAACTGAGGGAGTGACCCCAATATTGGAAAACAAAATAATGTCAATGGGCCCTACAAAAAAAAACATTTGAACGGTGATCAATGTGCTTGTATTACATTGTCAATTCCTTTTTAACGGATTGTCTCTATTGATCCTTATACTGTGGATTATATCAATATCATTGGTGTTTACATGAGTTTTGATTAAAAGTGGTATAAAATATTTTATTCCAAGACTACACACAAAGCACACAGTGAGACAAGGAGTTGACTTTTCTGGCCTGGTTCTCGAGCCTCGCTTTTAATTCTCCAAGAAGAATGCAATGGCAAAATTATGCCTAAATGAGACAGTTTGTCTTAATTAATTAAATGCCATGCTTGGCAACCATAAAAACCGAAACACTCAATTCCCAACACACCTGGCCACCTCAGCCAGAACTCAAATGACACGCTTGGCAACATTCACCGGCCACGCTTGGCAACATTCACCGGCCACGCTTGGCCCAACCTCAAAAGCCACGCCTGGCCAAACCTCACAATGCCACGCCTGGCCAAACCTCACAATGCCATGCTTGGCAACCTACACACGGGCCATGCTTGGCCACACCTCACTATGCCACGCTTGGCAACCTTCACACCTGCCACGCTTGGCCAAACCCTAAACAAGCCACGCTTTGCAAGACCCTAACCATGCCATGCTTGGCAAAGCTCTAGCCGTGAGCCCTGGCCCCCACCGAAAGTGGGTAAACCCATTGTTTAAGAATTGTCCCCTTACCTATTTAAAATTCTAACTTACTTAACAGTACGGGTAAACGTCACGCCGATTTTCCACCGTTCGCACATACGGTTGGAATAAGCCCCGCTGGTACAAGCGGGTGCTTGGCGTAAAACACGAACGACAGAAAGAGTAATTTACTAAATTTAAACATTAAAATTCATGCTCTAAATGGTCCAACCACCTACGATCTAATGAATATCACTTAACAACGAGGCACTTCCGGTCGTCTCCAGCCCAAAACTGCCAAACGCGCAGCGCGCGCCCCACTGGAAAGACCGGACAACCTCCGCACAAGTTAACCGGGCCGAATCCCAAATTAGTGACGTCAACGTGCGCCTGTTTCATTGACACGAACAGATGCAATTGCGCAGATTGGTCTGGAACAGGGAATTCCCCGACGGCGATAGGTGAACGCCATCATATCGGAATAAAGCAAATTCCGACCATCTAAATTGCGGATGATGTAGGACAGAAGCCCCGATGCGCTTACTGAAGGACCAAGCCCATTTATTAACCGCCCGCCTCTTCATTTCCATCTTCGCTGGCTGCTTAGCACCAAAGTAACAAGCTCGCGGCAAAATGTCGGACCAAATGAGCTTAGACCTAGGGAATGTCTCAATACAATACTGCATGAAGACTGCCACGCGCTGCCGCATACAGAAGAGGTCAGTATTGGCTAAATTATTAGTGCCAATGTGTACTACCAACAGATCGGGCTGGCGCCCTTGCGCAGCGACCTCGGCCAATAATGCCGGCACGTCATTGTAGCCAGCTCCGCCTCGTCCAAACCATCGCACATGATGCTTACACCCTAGGTTCGTGACAGCTCTGCGTACAATCGAGTCTCCAATAATCCAAACCGACCCTGCATACAATTTAGTTTCGCATGGGAAGAAATAAAGAAAGAAGAAATGCTCAGGAGCAACAACTCCAATTACACCCCCGGCAACTGGCAATGCACTAAGGGGCGAATGTAACTTCCAGCAGTCTCAGAGCGCCACCGACCCATTGCTTTTATATCCTCCAGCTTCACCCCTCTTGCCGCTGCGCAAGAGGCTGCCCCTATGCGGAAAGAATGGGCGCGAAAGGAAGACTGTTCCAGCCCCAAAAATGATAGCGCCTTCTTGAAGGTAGCGTTAAACTGATACTGAGTAAGAGCCTGTCCGCCAAAATGGCAGAAAAAACAACCTGGGATATTGGGACGAACCTGCGCAAATGCCGTCAAAGCGCGGACAGGACAGACCTGGGCGTCCTCTGAGTGGACTAAGCACACCACTTGAGGGCGGCCTGATTGGTTATTCTTCGTATGACGAAAAGTGAGAAGAACCGAAGCATTGGGTTGGCCTACATCCTGAAATTGGACATCAGTATCAAGCAGCAGGGATGTTTGTGTGCGGAATTTTGAAATGGCGGCAAATTCGCCGATACGCATGAACCCAAAGAACGCGCATGACATAACTGCGCGAAACAGGAGCGCCTCGAATTGGTCAAGACACACCCCTGGTAAAATCTGCATTAAACGGGTAAGCAACGGTATGGTTAAAGGCCATCGCCGATCGCTACCAACCTTATCCCTGCGACAACCGGCAAGCAATTTGGATACTACATAGTCCCGGGTGGGATCCGGCCAACTGTGGATCTTATGAAAATAACCTACGCCCGAGACATATGAAGCGACAGTAGCAGGGGACAAATGACGCAGGGAAAGCCACGCAATGAATGCTCTAACGTCCGCTACCGAGGAGGGAGCCTCCCCGTGAAAGTGGGAGCCCATAAAGGAACAAAAAGCCCGCCAACCCGCCGAATAGGCTTTAAGTGTATTTGGGGCTGAAGCCACCGTCAACAAGCGGTTCATCTCACCTTCTAACAAGCCCGGAGGAGATCGGGAATCGCTGTCATTGTCAAGTCCGCTTGCGGGGCTAGCGAGCGGAAGCGTGCGACCTGGAAACGCGAGAGTGAATCAGCAATGTCATTGTGTACCCCAGGAATATGAACGGCCTTAAAGGTGATATTATACCTTAGACACTGGCAAACGAACATGCGCACCAAATGCATGATCCTATCACAGCCTGACGATTGTTTATTAATGATGGCAACCACCGCCTCGTTATCCGTACGAAAACGCACCCTACGATTAGCGAGATGAGAGGCCCAGCAAAAAACTGCGAGCACTAAAGGGTAAAATTCACAAAACGCTATCGATGGCGACAGTGCTAACAACTCAGGGGTCCAACGCCCATGAAACCAGTGCCCATCAAAAAACCCACCAAAACCAATGCTAGCCGAAGCATCGGTGAACAATTCCAAAACAAAAAAATTATGCGCTTAATCGTATCTATTTCTAGACCTAAGTAGGTTATAACTTGGCATGGACCTGCAGTTTTTTCCTCTGCAAGGGGAACCCTCAGTTGGGCGCATATGTCTTTGAATGATGCAAGAAGAAATGAACACTGATCCAACGACGGACCAATAAAGAGAAAATCATCCAAATAATGAGTGATCGCATCAGAGGCCGAAACACGCTTAACCTGAAATTCCAAAAAGGAGCTGAACAACTCGAATAATGCACACGATTTTGCGCATCCCATAGGCAAGCACTTATCATAGTAAAACTGTCCTTGAAACTGAAAGCCCAAAAGTTCATAATCGGCCGGAGCGACGGGGAGTAGCCTAAAGGCAGACTTAATGTCAGTTTTGGCCAAATATGAATGATCTCCTACCGACATAGCCAACTCAACGGCCGTATCAAAAGATGCATACGTCACTCTACAATCTTCTTTAGGGATGAAATCATTCAGTGAATCCCCGGAAGGAAAGGACAAATTATGTATCAGGCGAAAGGAGCCGGGGAGGTGTTTAGGAACCAGCCCGATAGGAGAGCATTGCAAATTAGGCAATGGCCGAAAGGAAAACGGCCCTGCGACTCTGCCTAAATTAATCTCGCTCTGCAACTTTTCCAAAACAACCTCCGGATTGTCCAAAGCAGATTTCAGGCTGCTAGATTCCCTGCTCACCCTAGGACCCTGAAAACCCAGTGAAAAACCCCGAGTAAACGCTTGTTCGAGTAAAACAGCCGCTGGCCTATCGGGGTAACTAAGCAGCCACTGCTGTAAAATGAATACGTCAATTGGCGTTGGGAGAGCGAAAATTATAGCGCTTTCCCCTCAATTCAGGTGCATTAGCTGCGCTTGGGCCTGAAGGCCTAGGAGTGACAGCGGCGGATGGCCCAGCACGCCTCACACCCGAAGGGACACCGGGAGTCTTAGTGTAACGCGTGTACACAGCCTTGGGCTGGTCGACCCATGGCCTAGCACTAGCAGTGGTGCCGAAAGTAGGGGGTCTCCCACCCACTCTACACGACGACTCCCCGTGTCCCCCTCCAGCGCAGCGGCGACAACTATGCACATAACGACAATCAAACCACCGGCAACCGGTAGGCGAGTTGAAAGCATAGCAAATGCGATTCTGAGCCTGGCTGCGACTGGGAACCGATGTAGCGGCAACCGCCGGCGCCACACTGCCGACCGCCGCGACCGTTACCCAAAGCTCCATAATAGCTGCCCAAGAACGTGCCGGATTCACCTCCATACGCAAACGAAACTGTTCATCATAGCTGCGCCAGCCCAACCCCGGGAACTGTAAGGCGGCCGTGCGAATCGTCTCCGCATATCGCAAGAGTTCCACGACACGACCCGGGTGGCGTATAGCAAAAACAGCGATGAACACATGGAAAGCGCTTGTCCACTTTTCTACTGAATCAAGCTTACGGCTAACCCTAGCTGAGGACGGCCGAAGGACCACCCTGCCCTGTTCGACAACCAAGGCGACCTCCGCACCATTATTGGAGGCGGACAAAATCTTGACTGCATTATCTACGTATAATGACGCCATATCCACGTAGTTCCCATTCCAAATTTTTTCCTTAATAGCTAAAGGAACAAGGGTGCCCAAGGGGGCCTCGTTTCCCAGATATTGCAAGGGCGCTACTACATTGCTAACGCAAGGAGACGAAGGACTTGCCAATGTGGCCGGGGTGGCACCGACATTATTTTGGCCCGGCCCGCCAACGTTAACCCTACTACTAGTACTCGGCCTACTACTACTAGTACTACTACCAGAACCAACCGCATGAACACTCACGCCCAAGCCAAAGCCTGCAGCGTCCCAGTTCGCATTCCTCGCAGACGATGCGGACTCACCGGCCGAAGAAGAGACCGCTCCACCTCCGGCTCCTCCGCTTTCCTCCGCTGCTTGCTCGCAAACCGGTCCGCTCCCGTGTCGAGGTGAACGTCCATCCCTCATTGCGGCCGCCGCGGTGCCGGACGTCGATGGAACGTCGCTCAGGGGTAGGGCGCTCTCCAGATCCACCGCCGACTCCGCACGAATCTTGGGGCGGCCCTTACGACGGCAGCTCGCGGTGGCCTTAACCTTAGACCCAGGGGCCTGCTGAACAGCCTTCTCGGCCCGACGTTTCGGCATATCACCGCCCACAACGTCTATACGGACTAGTCGGGCTAGCATATGCGTGCCGCAGGCCTACTGCCCCAGAATGATGACCGCAGATTGCCGGATGCAAAAATGATGGAGAAATCTCGCCTATTTTCGCACCAACGAAGAAATACTTTCATAAAATACAGTCCAAGACGACAGGGAGTCCTCTAAGCCAAAAAAACAAAACTGTCACAACAACTACCAGAACAATCTGGCAGGAAATTAAAGATATTAAAGGAGAAGATGATTTTTTGCGTGTTGAGTGCTCGAGAACCACACCGAAGTGATTTTCCGTGCTCTTTTCCAGCGGGCGAGCCGAAATGTTATACAAAGTGTCAACTCCGCGCGCGCGCGGGCGTCGCGCCAAGTGGTCGTGCCGCTCACTGGAGCTTGTTTACAGATCCACAGACCAAAACAAAAAACAGCTGACCGCCTGCAAACTCGAAGCGCGTAAACAAACCGTGTGTCTCCTTGGAATAAGATATTTTATCTTTTACTGATAAAATTGATTATGATAAAAAAATATTATTGGTATAATATATAATGCGCTTAATCCTCTCTGTAGAGTGCTCTATGAGCAATTAGAAGAAGACAAGGTTACAAGAACCAAAGTAGGTGCAAAGTCAATACAAATGCATGAGTAATCACAACAAGTGAGTTTTAGGCCGAATTCAAATGAAAATGAGACGTTATCTAACAAACGAGAATTCTGCAGTTTCATACAAAAAACACCAGCGTGTGTCTACCAACTACAAACAAATAAATACATGTAAATTGATGCCATTATCTTCAAAGATACTAATATCTAAAAATTGTGTAGCACGAAGGTTCACGTATATAAATGCATGGAATGGGAATCAGCCGCCACAACGCTATACTGTCTGTACACACTTATAAAGGGAGTAGTCCTGATGTAGGCTTCTATCGATTCTCTTTCCTGCACAAACCCGTGCGCAATTAAATTACGTCCTTTGTTACAGTCCTCCATCTATTGATTAAAACCCGCCATAATAATTAAGAGAGATCAAAATCCCCTTCACTCCAAATGATTAACTGACTCGATCGTTCAGGCCACCATATCACGATGCAGAACGATCACACAGGTCCATGGCATTAAAAATCTACTGAAGAAAGATAACGTACACGGCCTTGGGCCTTTACACATAATCGTTTAGAAACGCGACTGGACGAATAAGCCAACCCACTCTGCACTGTTTATATTTTGATGTCTTTCAATTGATTCACAAAGGTTGTCGTGATGCCGTCTGAAACTGGTGAGCTGTCATGTCTGCTCACGTTTTGTCAACCACTTATCACCGTATCTGCACTGGGGGCCTCTGGTGCCTGATGACATTTTCTCCTGTTGTCTTGCGCACATTTCGATACCTAACTTGTCCATATCGGACATAATCTGGTGCTACATGTCAATTAGTATGCACAGGCCATTACAATTACATACACTTGTGTACAATTTTAACATTTCAGAAAGTCATTTCTTTATGAATTGCGCTAAGGAATAGATTTTGCACTAATTTCTTGCTTTTATATAATTCAAAGAATAAATAATTAAAGTTTGGTAATAATAAAAATACATAGGAAATGAAAAACGTAAAATAAATGAAGCAAAGAACATAACAAACAATGAAAACATAAAAAAATTATAATAATAATAAAAAGTGCTTGTGTTTTGTTGTAAAGGGGAAATTGAATTTTAGCTATATAGAAATAATTTATCATCTAGGAAACCTTATTCTAATTCGGACAATTTCCTCATTTTTAAAGCTGAAATTATGAAAATATCGCAAAACTTAAAGAAACATTCATTAGGAATAGTTAATTATTCTAAAACAGGTAATTATTCAAAAAGATTCATATTTATTTAAAGTTGATGATACAGTAAGATCCAGCATATGGACATCCATCGGCAACCAACATTTCAAGTTCGTCGGATTTCCCGTTTCTGAAATCAGTAGGGGCCCCCAGTATTTTCATGCAGCGAAATAGCCCAGTGCACGCATGGTCAACATAACACTGTTTACTGCGTTTATACTGTCAGTTGATAGTCTACAGTAAAAAGAGAGCTAAGTGGTTCATTACAATGGAGAGCTTAGTAGTTAGTGCAAGACCCTTATTGGAAGCCTATTATATGAGCAGAGCAAATTCTTTACATAAAAATATTAAAGTGAAAGAATTGTAAATCTTTGCTGCACACAGCCTTCGAAGGCTAAACCGAACACGCCAATATTCTGTGGTGATACCCGCTGTATTATGAATAAAAAAAGAGGGAAGTCAGACCCACATTTTTCAACCAAGCGAAGGATGTCAGTAAAATGACAAAGCCCATATTGCTGCCCACGCTGCTCGTGATTGGCACAAGCAAAGGTGGATGCAATCTTGTTGTCAACTGAAATCAATCACATCTCCACGATAGCCTTGAGAGCAAATCACAATAAAGACGTTGAACGTTAAGGCGAGGGAAGGGGTTGTTTTTCCCTGGCAGTAGAGATGGATGGCAGGCTCAATTGTGTACTGCATCAACAAGCCACTATTATTAAAGTATCCAATTAAATTGTCAATCAAATGGAAAGAGCCAGAGGCTAAAAAAGACCGTTACTTAAAAGAAAAAATCCAGCTAACGTTCTTGATATGAAAACAGGGAAATTTATGAAAAACGTTCAGTGAAAATCACACAGCTAGTCAAATTAAAGATTGTATCTTTGGAAGTGATATCGAGATCCAGATAACAAAGCGGTTCAAAGGTACTTGAAGAACTACTTCGTTGACGATTGGGGAGATTGTCCTTAATTTGTAATTCAAGGGGAGCTTTACTGTGTGCAAATGTTGAACGGTAAATGAAATCATTGGGGAGGTGGAAGCATTGAGGAGTTGCGCTTTGCCCGTCTGTAGTAGATTGATAGTCTTTGCTATTCTTGCAGCAAAAAGCATAATCAGAGTATGGCGAGTCATTTTAGACGATTGCTTAGCTCTAGGAGAGCCGCCTATGAATCATTAGTGACTGTTAACACAGACCGATACTCAAGACAATGCGGTAGGAGAATACAGAGTGTTATCGGTTGCAGGTGGGTCAAGCTATTCACAATATTGATTTTGCTAGGACAAATCCACAGCTGCAAAGGGCGCACTTCAAATAATCGCCGTGGGGATTGCAGAATGTTATCAAGCATGCAGCTTGGCAACGGTTGCTAAGTATTCTGCTTTGTTTTAACACATGACATGAAATCTTTAACTTAAAGACAGAATACAAATGAAGGATGTCCTCACTGTGGGGATATTATCATAACTAGGCCCATTATTCCGTAGTGCTGATGAGTAAGGTTTATGAATATCAACAAAGTTTATTTATCCGTGTTTTTTTGCTGACATGTCAAAGTTTACTTACCCATGGCAAAATGATTTCAGTATTCAAGCTTGCTTGCTGGCTAGATGATTGGCTGGCTCGCTGACTCGCTAATTGGCTGATTATTTGCTGGCTTCAAGGCTATTCTTGGTTAATACAGTGGAAGGCTGAAAGATTGAAGTGCTTGTTTCTATCGATTGATCGATTGATCGATTGATCGATTGATCGATTGATCGATTGATCGATTGATCGATTGGTCGATTGATCGATTGGTCGATTGGTCGATTGGTCGATTGGTCGATTGGTCGATTGGTCGATTGGTCGATTGGTCGATTGGTCGATTGGTCGATTGGTCGATTGGTCGATTGGTCGATTGATCGATTGATCGATTGATCGATTGATCGATTGATCGATTGATCGATTGATCGATTGATCGATTGATCGATTGATCGATTGATCGATTGATCGATTGATCGATTGATCGATTGATCGATTGATCGATTGATCGATTGATCGATTGATCGATTGATCGATTGATCGATTGATCGATTGATCGATTGATCGATTTATTCAAAACATCAAATGGTTTGGGTTTAAAAAAATTACCTGTTTCCAAAGACAATTAAGTGTTTTGCGCGAAGCAGGATTTTTGTTCATGTCATCAGTTTATTCAACGTCATTTGAACCTTTTCATATTAATACATACATCTATCACAAATTACAAGCATATACATATTCACGATAGTAGAAGGTCTGATTAGATGAAAAAATACATCAATTTCTGCATTACTTTATCGCCAAAGCTGATATAAAACAATTAGATGAAAAAGTACATCAATTTCTTCAATACTTAATCTCCAAAGCTTAGATAATACAATTAAAACCCATTTTTTTGGTGTTTTTAAAAATGCTCAAGATATAATTTTTTTACGCTATAGTGAATGTATTTGCATTTGACGTAATGATAAAAGAGTGCGTGGAACTTTATTAATTTGTTCTTTTTCTTCATTCGTGGGTATCCGACTCATAGACGTAGCATTGTAATGTTACTGTGTTCATTTGCAACACACTGCCAGTATCACAGTTTGCTTTGTGCAATCTAAAATAATTATATACACGTTCAGAATAGAAAGATGTTTAGAGTGGTCATTATTGGGAGTATCGTGAGATTCTCTAATTGGTCCTTCACCGCCCTCGCTGCTAAAAAAAGACCATAACCGTTGCCCTCAATAGAAGCACTTGGATCATTAAAATGACTGTGTGTAATCAGGCGAATATACCACCAATCACGCAGGCCCCTACGTTCATCATCATACAAGGTCGAACCAATTCAACCAAAAAATTTTAATGATATTTTAAGCAGCAAAGAAAAATATTTTCAAACGTACAGCATGATACGCGTATGATCATGGTGAATTTTTTAAAGCCTCTGTAGTACCAAATAGACTGATATTGATTTTAAAGCAGAGAAAAATATAATTGCCCAATGCATTGAGGAAGAATAAACCTACGTATAGGCCTACACTGTTATGGAAATGCTTTTAACTCTTTCTGCACTAGGAGGCTTCGGTAGGCCCCTCCATATTCTTTATTACTGCATCGCGACCCATCGGGTGTTACATGTCTATTAGTAACTGTGGGTCATTAGAATTACACATAGTTGTGTACAACTGTCAGACAGTGGCTTGCAATTCTTTATGAATCGTGCATTTCTTTATAAATCGTGCTCAGGAATTGATCGATTGATCAGCAATGATCGATTGATCGGTTGATAGGTTCAAGTGACGGTTCAGTCATCTCATTTTCAAGAGACATTATAATTCTTACTTAAACAACTCTCAGGTTGATGTTATTGTTTTAAGTATTTAAAGTGATATACAAAAATGTTGCAAACTGCTCACTGACTAAAATTACCAAATTCCAAATCTCAAAATTTCGTGGGCCTGACGTTTCGATCCTAGCAGAACCTTTCTTAAAGGCAGACCTTTCTCTGCCTTTGAGAAAGGTCCTGCTAGGATCGAAACGTCAGGGCCACTAAGTTTTGAGGTTTTTAATATTTAGTAAAAATAAATGAAAGCAGACATCAACCTTAACCTCTTTTTAATTTTAAATACACGTTTTTGTTATTCTTCTCGCTCCTAAATTCCATAGACAAAGCACTGGGCACTTTGTGAACCCCACTTCATGAACATATGATAAACCGTTTTTAAACAAATCCCAGAATATTGTCCCCAAAGTCCTTTGGTGCTGTGATCCTTAAAAATATCAGAGGAACTTCGAAGATGGCCACAACTGCCTAGCCTTGTCCAAGGCGGTCTCTCCGGTACAGTACGGCTCCGGGCAGAGATCCGGGCCACACACACGCAAACCACGGCAAAGCGGCACTATACCATGCCTGAAGCAAGCTGTACACGGCTCGCAGACCGCACCGCTGCCATTCCTCACACAATAGCCTGTGTGCGTACATGTGTACGAGCCTGTACGCACATTTCCTGGCCGCCCTCGAGAAGCAACGTACCAACACAAGACGGACACACGACATAATACACACGCAAGTTACGAGCGGGGAATGGTGCACAGCGTACATTAGCTATGAGCGGATCAATGGGGCTGCATTTCGCAACGATGTTGCGCAAAGCACCATACTTGGCTAGGCCGCATATTGATTTCTTATTCGGCGACCAACGCCTTGGTCAAGGCTACCACAAGCAAGGACAGCTGATCATTGGTTCTGCAGTCACAAACACGTACAGTTAACAATCATGTCTAACCCGTGTAAGCGTTGAACAGAGTTCTGGAAGCGTGTCAGAGGTCATGATAGAAGATGACGTTTCCCTTCGAGGAAGGTCCTGCTAGGATCGAGAGGTCGCGCCCTCGGCATTCATGACCTCTGTATTTGGGTCATTTTAGTCAGTAAGCAGTTTGCAACATGTGTCTGTATTATTCCCACAAAAAAGTAAATTAATGAAAACGCTCGAAGGGCCTGACGTTTGGTTTATAACGTTTATAACGTTTATAATGTTTATAACTCATATCTGATATCGAATGATCAGGGAGATTGAAGTGATATCCAACAAGGGTGTCCATTTTTTCTGGTTTTGATTGTAGACCTATGGCCATAGATACGTTTTTAAGGTTTGTTTCGGTCTCGCCAACACACTGAACATTACAAACTCTACAAGAGATGAGGTATACGTTGATTGAGGTAGTGCAGGTGATAAAGCCATAGGTCGTGTGGGTAGTTCCAGAAGAATTTCCGTTGAAAGAAGACGGGCAACGGCGAAAGGCGCCGGGCAACGGGCGACGGAGGAAAGGCGACGGGGGACGGGAGACGGGTAACGGGGGAAAGGCGACGGGAGACGGGGAAAAAGGCGACGGGCTACGGGCAACGGGGGAAGGCGACGGGAGACGGGGGAAAGGCGACGGGCTACGGGCAACGGGGAAAGGCGACGGGGGACGGGGGAAAGGAGACTGGCGACGGGAGACGGGTAACGGGGGAAAGGCGACGGGAGACGGGGGAAAGACGACGGGCTACGGGCAACGGGGGAAAGGCGACGGGAGACGGGGGAAAGGCGACGGGCTACGGGCAACGGGGAAAGGCGACAGGCGACGGAGGAAAGGCGACTGTCGAAGGGAGACGGGTAACGGGGGAAAGGCGACGGGAGACGGGGGAAAGGCGACGGGCTACGGGCAACGGGGGAAAGGCGACGGGAGACGGGGGAAAGGCGACGGGTTACGGGCAACGGGGGAAAGGCGACGGGAGACGGGGAAAGGCGACGGGCTACGGGCAATCGATTGATCGATTGATCGATCAATCGATTGATCGATTGATCGATTGATCGATTGATCGATTGATCGATTGATCGTTTGATCGATTGATCGATTGATCGATTGATCGATTGATCGATTGATCGATTGATCGATTGATCTATTGATCGATTGATCGATTGATCGATTGATCGATTGATCGATTGATCAATTGATCGATTGATCGATTGATCGATTGATCGATTGATCGATTGGTCGATTGGTCGATTGATCGATTGATGATTGATCGATTGATCGATTGATCGATCGATCGATCGATCGATCGATCGATCGATCGATCGATTGATCGATGATCGATTGATCGATTGATCGATTGATCGATTGATCGATTGATCGATTGATCGATTGATCGATTGATCGATTGATCGATTGATCGATTGATCGATTGATCGATTGATCGATTGATCGATTGATCGATTGATCGATTGATCGATTGATCGATTGATCGATTGATCGATTGATCGATTGATCGATTGATCGATTGATCGATTGATCGATTGATCGATTGATCGATTGATCGATTGATCGATTGATCGATTGATCGATTGATCAATTGATCGATTGATCGATTGATCGATTGATCGATTGATCGATTGATCGATTGATCGATTGATCGATTGATCGATTGATCGATTGATCGATTGATCGATTTATCTATTGATCGATTAATCGATTGATCGATTGATCGATTGATCGATTTATCGATTTATCGATTAATCGATTGATCGATTGATCGATTTATTCAAAACATCAAATGGTTTGGGTTTAAAAAAAAATACCTGTTTCCTAAGACAATTAAGTGTTTTGCGCGAAGCAGGATTTTGGTTCATGTCATCAGTTTATTCAACGTCATTTGAACCTTTTCATATTAATACATACATCTATCACAAATTACAAGCATATACATATTCACGATAGTAGAAGGTCTGATTAGATGAAAAAATACATCAATTTCTTCATTATTTTATCGCCAAAGCTGATATAAAACAATTAGATGAAAAAGTACATCAATTTCTTCAATACTTTATCTCCAAAGCTTAGATAATACAATTAAAACCCATTTTTGTGGTGTTTTTAAAAATGCTCCAGATATACTTTTTTACGCTATAGTGAATGTATTTGCATTTGACGTAATGATAAAAGAGTGCGTGGAACTTTATTAATTTGTTCTTTTTCTTCATTCGTGGGTATCCGACTCATAGACGTAGCATTGTAATGTTACTGTGTTCATTTGCAACACACTGCCAGTATCACAGTTTTGCTTTGTGCAATCTAAAATAATTATATACACGTTCAGAATAGAAAGACGTTTAGAGTGGTCATTATTGGGAGTATCGTGAGATTCTCTAATTGGTCCTTCACCGCCCTCGCTGCTAAAAAAGACCATTACCGTTGCCCTCAATAGAAGCACTTGGATCATTAAAATGACTGTGTGTAATCAGGCGAATATACCACCAATCACGCAGGCCCCTACGTTCATCATCATACAAGGTCGAACCAATTCAACCAAAAATTTTTAATGATATTTTAAGCAGCAAAGAAAAATATTTTCAAACGTACAGCATGATACGCGTATGATCATGGTGAATTTTTTAAAGCCTCTGTAGTACCAAATAGACTGATATTGATTTTAAAGCAGAGAAAAATATAATTGCCCAATGCATTGAGGAAGAATAAACCTACGTATAGGCCTACACTGTTATGGAAATGCTTTTAACTCTTTCTGCACTAGGAGGCTTCGGTAGGCCCCTCCATATTCTTTATTACTGCATCGCGACCCATCGGGTGTTACATGTCTATTAGTAACTGTGGGTCATTAGAATTACACATAGTTGTGTACAACTGTCAGACAGTGGCTTGCAATTCTTTATGAATCGTGCATTTCTTTATAAATCGTGCTCAGGAATTGATCGATTGATCAGCAATGATCGATTGATCGGTTGATAGGTTCAAGTGACGGTTCAGTCATCTCATTTTCAAGAGACATTATAATTCTTACTTAAACAACTCTCAGGTTGATGTTATTGTTTTAAGTATTTAAAGTGATATACAAAAATGTTGCAAACTGCTCACTGACTAAAATTACCAAATTCCAAATCTCAAAATTTCGTGGGCCTGACGTTTCGATCCTAGCAGAACCTTTCTTAAAGGCAGACCTTTCTCTGCCTTTGAGAAAGGTCCTGCTAGGATCGAAACGTCAGGGCCACTAAGTTTTGAGGTTTTTAATATTTAGTAAAAATAAATGAAAGCAGACATCAACCTTAACCTCTTTTTAATTTTAAATAAACGTTTTTGTTATTCTTCTCGCTCCTAAATTCCATAGACAAAGCACTGGGCACTTTGTGAACCCCACTTTATGAACATATGATAAACCGTTTTTAAACAAATCCCAGAATATTGTCCCCAAAGTCCTTTGGTGCTGCGATCCTTAAAAATATCAGAGGAACTTCGAAGATGGCCACAACTGCCTAGCCTTGTCCAAGGCGGTCTCTCCGGTACAGTACGGCTCCGGGCAGAGATCCGGGCCACACACACGCAAACCACGGCAAAGCGGCACTATACCATGCCTGAAGCAAGCTGTACACGGCTCGCAGACCGCACCGCTGCCATCCCTCACACAATAGCCTGTGTGCGTACATGTGTACGAGCCTGTACGCACATTTCCTGGCCGCCCTCGAGAAGCAACGTACCAATACAAGACGGACACACGACATAATACACACGCAAGTTACGAGCGGGGAATGGTGCACAGCGTACATTAGCTATGAGCGGATCAATGGGGCTGCATTTCGCAACGATGTTGCGCAAAGCACCATACTTGGCTAGGCCGCATATTGATTTCTTATTCGGCGACCAACGCCTTGGTCAAGGCTACCACAAGCAAGGACAGCTGATCATTGGTTCTGCAGTCACAAACACGTACAGTTAACAATCATGTCTAACCCGTGTAAGCGTTGAACAGAGTTCTGGAAGCGTGTCAGAGGTCATGATAGAAGATGACGTTTCCCTTCGAGGAAGGTCCTGCTAGGATCGAGAGGTCGCGCCCTCGGCATTCATGACCTCTGTATTTGGGTCATTTTAGTCAGTAAGCAGTTTGCAACATGTGTCTGTATTATTCCCACAAAAAAGTAAATTAATGAAAACGCTCGAAGGGCCTGACGTTTGGTTTATAACGTTTATAACGTTTATAATGTTTATAACTCATATCTGATATCGAATGATCAGGGAGATTGAAGTGATATCCAACAAGGGTGTCCATTTTTTCCGGTTTTGATTGTAGACCTATGGCCATAGATACGTTTTTAAGGTTTGTTTCGGTCTCGCCAACACACTGAACATTACAAACTCTACAAGAGATGAGGTATACGTTGATTGAGGTAGTGCAGGTGATAAAGCCATAGGTCGTGTGGGTAGTTCCAGAAGAATTTCCGTTGAAAGAAGACGGGCAACGGCGAAAGGCGCCGGGCAACGGGCGACGGAGGAAAGGCGACTGGGGACGGGAGACGGGTAACGGGGGAAAGGCGACGGGAGACGGGGGAAAGGGGACGGGCTACGGGCAACGGGGGAAAGGCGACGGGAGACGGGGGAAAGGCGACGGGCTACGGGCAACGGGGAAAGGCGACGGGGGACGGGGGAAAGGAGACTGGCGACGGGAGACGGGTAACGGGGGAAAGGCGACGGGAGACGGGGGAAAGACGACGGGCTACGGGCAACGGGGGAAAGGCGACGGGAGACGGGGGAAAGGCGACGGGCTACGGGCAACGGGGAAAGGCGACAGGCGACGGAGGAAAGGCGACTGTCGAAGGGAGACGGGTAACGGGGGAAAGGCGACGGGAGACGGGGGAAAGGCGACGGGCTACGGGCAACGGGGGAAAGGCGACGGGAGACGGGGGAAAGGCGACGGGTTACGGGCAACGGGGGAAAGGCGAAGGGAGACGGGGAAAGGCGACGGGCTACGGGCAATCGATTGATCGATTGATCGATCAATCGATTGATCGATTGATCGATTGATCGATTGATCGATTGATCGATTGATCGATTGATCGTTTGATCGATTGATCGATTGATCGATTGATCGATTGATCGATTGATCGATTGATCGATTGATCGATTGATCGATTGATCGATTGATCGATTGATCGATTGATCGATTGATCGATTGATCGATTGATCGATTGATCGATTGATCGATTGATCGATTGATCGATTGATCGATTGATCGATTGATCGATTGATCGATTGATCGATTGATCGATTGATCGATTGATCGATTGATCGATTGATCGATTGATCGATTGATCGATTGATCGATTGATCGATTGATCGATTGATCGATTGATCGATTGATCGATTGATCGATTGATCGATTGATCGATTGATCGATTGATCGATTGATCGATTGATCGATTGATCGATTGATCGATTGATCGATTGATCGATTGATCGATTTATTCAAAACATCAAATGGTTTTGGTTTAAAAAAAATTACCTGTTTCCAAAGACAATTAAGTGTTTTGCGCGAAGCAGGATTTTGGTTCATGTCATCAGTTTATTCAACGTCATTTGAACCTTTTCATATTAATACATACATCTATCACAAATTACAAGCATATACATATTCAAGATAGTAGAAGGTCTGATTAGATGAAAAAATACATCAATTTCTTCATTATTTTATCGCCAAAGCTGATATAAAACAATTAGATGAAAAAGTACATCAATTTCTTCAATACTTTATCTCCAAAGCTTAGATAATACAATTAAAACCCATTTTTGGGGCGTTTTTAAAAATGCTCCAGATATAATTTTTTACGCTATAGTGAATGTATTTGCATTTGACGTAATGATAAAAGAGTGCGTGGAACTTTATTAATTTGTTCTTTTTCTTCATTCGTGGGTATCCGACTCATAGACGTAGCATTGTAATGTTACTGTGTTCATTTGCAACACACTGCCAGTATCACAGTTTTGCTTTGTGCAATCTAAAATAATTATATACACGTTCAGAATAGAAAGACGTTTAGAGTGGTCATTATTGGGAGTATCGTGAGATTCTCTAATTGGTCCTTCACCGCCCTCGCTGCTAAAAAAAGACCATAACCGTTGCCCTCAATAGAAGCACTTGGATCATTAAAATGACTGTGTGTAATCAGGCGAATATACCACCAATCACGCAGGCCCCTACGTTCATCATCATACAAGGTCGAACCAATTCAACCAAAAAATTTTAATGATATTTTAAGCAGCAAAGAAAAATATTTTCAAACGTACAGCATGATACGCGTATGATCATGGTGAATTTTTTAAAGCCTCTGTAGTACCAAATAGACTGATATTGATTTTAAAGCAGAGAAAAATATAATTGCCCAATGCATTGAGGAAGAATAAACCTACGTATAGGCCTACACTGTTATGGAAATACTTTTAACCCTATCTGCACTGGGAGGCTTCGGTAGGCCCCTCCATATTCTTTATTACAGCATCGCGACCCATCGGGTGTTACATGTCTATTAGTAACTGTGGGTCATTAGAATTACACATAGTTGTGTACAACTGTCAGACAGTGGCTTGCAATTCTTTATGAATCGTGCATTTGTTTATAAATCGTGCTCAGGAATTGATCGATTGATCAACAATGATCGATTGATCGATTGATAGGTTCAAGTGACGGTTCAGTCATCTAATTTTAAAGAGACATTATAATTCTTACTTAAACAACTCTCAGGTTGATGTTATTGTTTTTAGTATTTAAAGTGATATATAAAAATGTTGCACACTGCTCACTGACTAAAATAATTATCAAAATGCAAATCTCAAAACTTAGTAGGCCTGACGTTTCGATCCTAGCAGGACCTTTCTCAAAGGCAGACCTTTCTCTGCCTTTGAGAAAGGTCCTGCTAGGATCGAAAAGTCAGGCCCACCAAATTTTGAGGTTTTTGATATTTAGTAAAGATAACTGAAGGCAAACATCAACCTTTACCTCTTTTTAATTTTAAATACACGTTTTTGTTATTCTTCTCGGTCCTAAATTCCCATAGACAAAGCACTTGGCACGTTGTGAACCCCACTTCATGAACAAATGATAAACCGTTTTTAAACAAATCCCAGGATGTTGTCCCCAAAGTCCTTTGGTGCTGCGATCCTGAAATATCAGAGGAACTTCGAAGATGGCCACAACTGCCTAGCCTTGTCCAAGGCGGTCTCTCCGGTACAGTACGGCTCCGGGCAGAGATCCGGGCCACACACACGCAAACCACGGCAAAGCGGCACTATACCATGCCTGAAGCAAGCTGTACACGGCTCGCAGACCGCACCGCTGCCATACCACACACAATAGCCTGTGTGCGTACATGTGTACGAGCCTGTACGCACCTGGCCGCCCTCGAGAAGCAACGTACCAACACAAGACGTGCACACTACATAATACGCACGCAAGTTACGAGCGGGGAATGGTGCACAGCGTACATGAGCTATGAGCGGATCAATGGGGCTGCATTTCGCAACGATGTTGCGCAAAGCACCATATTAGACTAGGCCGCATTTCGATTTCTTTTTATTCGGCGACCAACGCCTTGGTCAAGGCTACCACAAGCAAGGCCAGCTGATCATTGGTTCTGCAGTCACAAACACGTACAGTTAACAAGATGTCTAACCCGTGTAAGCGTTGAACAGAGTTCTGGAAGCGTGTCAGAGGTCATGATAGAAGATGACGTTTCCCTTCGAGGAAGGACCTGCTAGGATCGAGAGGTCGCGCCCTCGGCATTCATGACCTCTGTATTTGGGTCATTTTAGTTGTGTCTGTATTATTCCCCAAAAAAGTAAATTAAAAAGTAAAGTAAATTAATGAAAACACTCAAAGGGCCTGACGTTTGGTTTATAACGTTTATAATGTTTATAATGTTTGTCATTCGGCAACACATTTAGCATAACTTAACAAATGAACCAATAAAACAAAAAAATAAATCAAATCTGATTGCCCAAAATTGCCATAAAAACTGGTAAATTTGACACACCTGCTGCGTGTCAATTTGATCTCCTCAATTATTCCATCAGATATGAGTGTTCTGGGCATAGACTCACTAGGGAGACGGGGACGGCGGACGTGCGACGGGCGACTGGGTAAGGCGACGGGCGACGGTCGACGGGTAAAGGTCGACGGGCGACTGGCGACGGGTGAATGGCGACGGGGACGGGAGACGGGGACGGGCGACTGGGTAAGGCGACGGGCGACGGTCGACGGGTAAAGGGCGACGGGAGACAGGAGACGGGGACGGGCGACGGGGTAAGGCGACCGGCGATGGTCGACGGGTGAAGGGCGACGGGAGACGGAAGACGGGGACGGGCGACGGGGTAAGGCGACCGGCGATGGTCGACGGGTGAAGGGCGACGGGAGACGGGGGATGGGCGACGGGAGACGGGAGACGGGGACGGGCGACGGGGTTAGGCGACGGCGACGGTCGACGGGTGAAGGGCGACGGGTGACGGGGGACGGGCGACGGTCGACAGGGAACGTGCGACGGGCGACGGGCGACGGCGACGGTCGACGGGTGAAGGGCGACGGGAGACCATGTGGTTCAATAGACCGAAGACGTTTCATCCACATTTTCTCATGGCTAAGACGTACAGCATTACTACGGTGACCAAGGGATTCTATGCCCAGTATACTCATATCTGATATCAAATGATCAGGGAGATTGAAGTGATACCCAACAGGGGTGTCCATTTTACCGGTTTTGATTGTAGACCTATGGCCATAGATACGTTTTTTGAGGGTGTTTTGGTCTCGCCAACATACTGAACATTACAAACTGTACAAGAGATGAGGTTTACGATGATTGAGGTAGTACAGGTGATAGAGCCATAGGTCGTGTGGGTAGTTCCAGAAGAATGTCAATTGAAAGGCGACGGGAGACGGGAGAAGGGGGACTGGGTACGGGCGACGGGCGAAGGGCGACGGGCAACGGGCGACGGGCGACGGGCGACGGGCGACGGGCGACGGGCGACGGGCGACGGGCGACGGGAGACGGGAGACGGGGAAAGGCGGGAGGCGACGGGCAACGGGGGAAAGCGAGGGGCGACGGGCAACGGGGTTAAGGCGACGGGAGACGGGAGACTGGAGACAGGCGAGGGGCGACGGGGAACGGGCGACGGGGGGAAGGCGACGGGAGACGGGGGAAAGGCGACGGGAGACGGGAGACGGGGGACTGGGGACGGCCGACAGGCGACGGGAGACGGGCGACGGGAGACGAGAGACGGGAGACGGGCGACGGGGGACGGGAGACGAGAGACGGGAGACGGGCGACAGGGGACGTGCGACGGGCGACGTGCGATGGGCGACTGGCGACGGGTGAAGGGCGACGGAGACGGGGACGGACGACGGGAGACAGACAGAATTGTTTGAAAAAGTTCCTTGAATTTATTTATTAAATTTCGATGGTGCTCTGAGTGTTTGTGACTCCTACTCTTTCAAGTTTACAAATATTTAAGGAACGATGGCGAGACGAGATGAGTTTCTGTCTCCTCCCTTCATTGCACACCGGTCTTCAGAGACGAGCCGCTGAAACCTGAAGAAATTATGATTTGCAATTAAGATGTAAATGAATACAAAACAAAACACATTAATACTAAAACTAAACACAAATAACCAAACACTAGGACGGCCTGATATTTGGATCATAAGAAGTTTTATATCAAAGGTTGTTTGATCATTAGGCAATATCATTTGCATCACTTCACTCAGACGAAAAAATAACCAGATTGACAAAAACAAATTGAAAACAAAAGCTATAAAAACTGGCAAATTGGAAACACCTGCTGGCTGTCAATTAAATATCCCCAACCACTCCATCACATATGAGTGTTCTGGGCATAGAATTTTAGGGTCTGGGGCGTTACAAAAAAACAAGGTTATAAACGCTTACCCTACAGACCCGTTGAGGGGCTGTAGGTTGCTGATCGCCGTGGTCTCCTTAACTTTTAATTAATTATATACAGTACAGCCTACAGGTAGTTCATATAATTATGTTGTTACTAGATTAATGTGTAACATACGTGTAGCTAATTTGGTCATCCACGGGGCTGATCGCAGTGCAGGAATGAACACTGCCAAATTGGTTGCTATCCCCGCTTCAGACCAACTGCTGAAAACCGACTAAATGATAGCAGGACCAAGGTGCTATGAGTTTACCTCCGAGAGGCGTGGCTGAAGACTGGTCTGAATGCACCGAGGAAATGCATCAGCTTTTTCTCCTCAATAGGCCTAGTAAAAGAATGGTTATTGCGCATCTAACTTGGCTTAACAAAGTGAGGATTAAAATAATAATTTCGTAGCCAGGGTGGAGTCCAAACTATTTTCAATAGGCCCTTAGTGGGTTTTTTAAACTAGCCTCAATGCAGGGAGTGGGGATGGGCGTCCTAGCTATCACACACTTGGATTCTAACTGACCCAAGGATTGTGCAGGATTTCACTACAGAGTCACTTGGTCATCGTTGGAATGCTGTCCGTTTAAGCCAGGAGAAATAGGGATGAAGTGTCTCCAGACAATTCAATCACATGGTCTCAACGTCCAGGAGAGGAATGAGTAACACCTTGCAGGTTTACCTATAATCCCTGTTTAGTGTTCACTAACCCCACTTCTCTCTTCCACCATTTGGCTTTGATGTTCCCCCTCTACTACCTTATCCTTTCCCCCAACCCTTGCCCATCCCTTTGATCTCATCCTACCAAATTTCTCCTTTGGCCTTTGTCATCCACATCCAAGTTAATCTTTCGGGCATTTATTTTGTCCATTTTATTCTGCCTTTGAGAAAGGTTCGGCTAAGATCGAAACGCCAGGCCTTCCTAATGAAATTATGTGAAAACATGTAAAAAAGAAAAAGAAAAAAAAGAATTCAACACCTGATGTAAAGATAATGAAGACAGTATGACAAGGAATGGCAAACAATTAAATGCGATTCGTTTCACTTTTGAAGGAAATGTTCAGTTTAAGATTTGCTTATTTCAGGTAAACACGACTTTGTTCGGTTATAAGTGTCTTTGTTGATTGATGTTGTCTTGGTTCGGTTTAATTTGATTCGGGGAAGTCTCCTGCTGTACATTTGGTCTGGCTCGGCTCTGCTCTGTTGGTACAGGGCCGATTAAATAGCGCCACCATCTTACTAGAAAACATCCACAGCTACAGAGGGCGTACTTCATGACTCGCGTGGCAGGATTACAGAATGTTCTCTTACAGGCAGCCTCGCGCCGCTTCCTTAGATATGCAATATGAGAGCCTTAATTTTCTGAGAGAATACCAATTAGGAATTTCCGTCAATGTGCGGATATTGCCATAACTAGGCTAATTACTAAGTAATACCAATAAGTTTTTACCATGGCAGACTTCAAGCCAGTGTTCAAAGTAGGTTGCTGTCTAGTTTTGTGACTTGCTGGCTACAAGACTAGCTAGGTCGCTAACTGGCTGGCAGGCGGGCTGGTTGGCTGGCTCGTTGGAAAGATAATAGTGGTTGCTGCCTGTATGAAGAGCTAGATTGCTTTACTTGATTGTTTGCTTGCATGCAAAATAATTTGTGAAATTAACGATTGACCGATTAATCAATTGATCGATTAACCAATTGACCAATTGACCAATTGACCTATTGTTTGTTTGGCTGGTCGGTAAAAAATTGATCGATTGATCGAGTAATTGATCGATCGATCAATCGATCGATTGATCGATTGATCGATCGATCAATTGATCGACTGATCGACCGATCGACCGATAGACCGATCAACCGATCGACCGATCGACCGATCGACTGATCGACTGATCGACTGATCGACTGATCGACTGATCGACTGATCGACTGATCGACTGATCGACTGATCGACTGATCGACTGATCGATTGACCGATTGACCGATTGACCAATTGACCGATTGATCGATTGATCGATTGATCGATTGATCGATTGATCGATTGATCGATTGATCGATTGATCGATTGATCGATTGACCGATTGACCGATTGACCAATTGATCGATTGATCGATTGATCGATTGATCGATTGATCAATCGATCAAAGGATCAATTGATCAAATGATTAAATGATCAATCTGATCGATTGATCGATTGTTTTTTTTGAAAACATGAAAGGCTTTGCATTGCAATAAACAATATCTCATTTTCAGAGACAATCATGGATTTTCCGCGAAGCAGCGTTGGGTTCATATCATCAGTTTATTTAACGTCATTTGAACCTTTACATATGAATACATACATCTATTACAAATTTCGAGCATTTACATATTCACGATAATAAAATGTCTGATTAGATCAAATGTTACATACATTTCAGCATTACTTTAACACCAAAGCTTAGATAATATAATTAAAACACTTTTTTGTTCTGCTTTCTTAACATTCCGTCATCTCCATAAAATATCACCTTTTCACTATTGTCACCATTTTCGACAAATTGGATCTTGTTAGGATACTTCTGTCTTAAAAAAAGTATTTTTCATATGACACCAGTATATTGCGAGAGCAAAAAGGTTAACATCCAGGTTAAGAAGAATGTGCAATTTTGAACTCCCGGTATTTAAGACTTAACTCTCAGCTCTCCACGGTATGATACCAACACCGTCATCAATGTGATCTTGTACATATACCAACGCCTGCCTGGGTCAATTGCGTTCAACAGATTTGTAGTAATCTCAATGTCATACAGTCTAGATAAAATGAAATAAATGTCATAAAGAATTATAAAACATTACCGTAAGGTAGTTAAGAAAGAAGCATAATGACTTACTACAAGTCCGTATATAGAATATTTCATTAATAACGCAAAAGGGTTGCTATGGCACACTCATGATAATGTTCATACAATTACAAGAAAAATGTACACACAATTGATACTTCAGAATTTAGGATTAAACGATTGATCGATTGGTCGATTGACGGATTTATATATTGATCGATTTATAGATTGATCGATGGAACGACCGTTCGATTGATCGATTGATCGATTGATCAATCAAACGACCGTTCGATCGTTCGATCGTTCGATCGATCGTTCGATCGTTCGATCGATCGATCGATCGATCGATCGATTGATCGATTGATCGATTGATCGATTGATCGATTGATCGATTGATCGATTGATCGATTGATCGATTGATCGATTGATCGATTGATGATTGATCGATTGATCGATTGATCGATTGATCGATTGATCGATTGATCGATTGATCGATTGATCGATTGATCGATTGATGGATTGATGGATTGATGGATTGATCGATCACTTCATCGATTGATCGCTTCATCGCTTCATCGATCGATCAATTGATCGATCGATTGATCGATTGATCGATTGATCGATTGATCGATTGATCGATTAATCGATCGATCGATCGATCGATTGATCGATTGATCGATTGATCGATTGATCGATTGATCGATTGATCGATTGATCGATTGATCGATTGATCGATTGATCGATTGATCGATTGATCGATTGATCGATTGATCGATCAATCGATCAATCGATCAATCGATCAATCGATCAATCGATCAATCGATCAATCGATCAATCGATCAATCGATCAATCGATCAATCGATCAATCGATCAATCGATCAATCGATTGATCGATCAATCGATCAATTGATCAATCGATCAATCGATCAATCGATCAATCGATCAATCGATCAATCGATCAATCGATCAATCGATCAATCGATCAATCGATCAATCGATCAATCGATCAATCGATCAATCGATCAATCGATCAATCGATCAATCGATCAATCGATCAATCGATCAATCGATCAATCGATCAATCGATCAATCGATCGATCGATTGATCGATTGATCAATCAAACGACCGTTCGATCGTTCGATCGTTCGATCGATCGTTCGATCGTTCGATCGATCGATCGATCGATCGATCGATTGATCGATTGATCGATTGATCGATTGATCGATTGATCGATTGATCGATTGATCGATTGATCGATTGATCGATTGATGATTGATCGATTGATCGATTGATCGATTGATCGATTGATCGATTGATCGATTGATCGATTGATCGATTGATGGATTGATGGATTGATGGATTGATCGATCACTTCATCGATTGATCGCTTCATCGCTTCATCGATCGATCAATTGATCGATCGATTGATCGATTGATCGATTGATCGATTGATCGATTGATCGATTGATCGATTGATCGATTGATCGATTTGAATATTCTTGTTTCAAACACCAAATGGTTTTGGTTTTAAAAAGACAATATCCTGTTTCCAAAGACAATCAAGGATTTTCCACGAAGCAGCATTTGGTTCATGTCATCAGTTTATTCAATGTCATTTGAACCTTTTCATATTAATACATACATCCATCACAAATTACGAGCATATACATATTCACGCTAGTAGAAGGTCTGATTAGATGAAAAGATACATTAATTTCTTCATTACTTTATCATAAAAGCTTAGATATTCATTTCTTATTACTTCATCACCAAAGCTTAGATAATACAATTAAAACCCAATTATTTGTTCTGATCACCATAAAATAGTCATATTTGACCTTTAATTGTCACCAATTTCGACAAATTGGATCTTGTTAGGATACTTCTGTCTTTGAACAAAACAGTATTTTTATATGACACTGATACGGTACAGGAGCAAAGAAAATATCATCCAGGATATAAGAATGTGCAATTTTGAACTTCCAGCTTTTCAGACTTAACTCTCAGCTCTCTACAGTTTGATAATAACACCGTCATCAATATGATCTTGTACGCCTTCCTGGGTCAATTGCGTTCAACAGATTTGTATTAATCTCTTTATCATACAGTCCAGATAAAATGAAGTAAATGCCATAATGAATTCTAAAACATTACCGTAAGATAGTTAGGAAAGAAGGGAATATACTAAGTCCGTATATAGAATATTTAATTGATAACTCTAACGGGTTGCTATGGCACACGAATGATAATGTTCATACAATTACAAGAAAAATGTACACACAATTGATACTTCAAAATTTAGTGGGCCTGAAGTTCCTAGCAGGACGTTTTCAAAGGCAAAGAAAGGTCATGCTAGGATCGAAACGTCAGGCCCACTCAATTTTGTGATTTGCAACACTTTTGTATATCACGATTAATACCTGTACAATTAAAACTGCTTTTTTGCTTCATTCTTGTCACATAGCATCGATAGCGAATTCTAACTCATGAAGTTATGAAGGCACAAAATATGAATTTCTGCATCCCTTAAAACTGACCTGCGTCTTCATTGTATGTGGCGTACGCAGTGGTCCAGATATCAATGCTTTACGCTGTACTGAATGCATTTGCATTTGACATCATGATAAAAGAGTGCATGTAACTTAATCAATTTCTTCTCTTTCTTCATTCGTGGGTATCCGACTCATACACGTAGCATTTCAATGTTATAGTGTTCATTTGCAACAAACAGCCAGTATCACAGTTTTGCTTTGTCCAATCTAAAAATAATTATATACACGTTCAGATGGCTATGGTATGTTTATAACAGTATAACTTTTTTAGATAATGATCTTTTCAATCTGTTCAACTTTATTTACAAGAACAAGGAACTCTAGTCATTCAAATCAAAATCCCAATCAAGTCAAATAAATACTACTGAGTTTTAGTAAATATAGAGTAGATAAAGTCAATGCGAGAGTACCGTATGACCAACAAGATGCAATGAACGATGACGAAATGGTCTAACATTAGATTTCCAGTTTTTGTAGTGCTAAGCGGGTGTAATGAAATTCATTCCAAATACATTAACGACTTGAAATCCTTTTATGAATTTCAAACGTATACCGTAAAACGCTTATGATCATGGTGACTTTTTGTCTAACTTCTCTAGTACCAAATAATTGTCAGAGAAATTTGTTGTACGACTGCTTCTGATTTGAATGAAGGGTTACATTTCTGAATTAATTGAACAAGTGCAGGCCTACCTATAGGCCTATACTGTTATGGACATTGTGAAAGTTTATTGCAATACATTACCACTCCATTGATCATAAAATACAATTTACAGAAATATTCTACAACAACGATAATGGTATAAAAGAATCAAAACCGTAGTTATTCAAGCTTATCGGTATGGGCAGCATATATCTTTCTCTTAACAATCACAACAGTGGGCCATGGCATACGATCTGAATGTTATTGATATTGGTTAAGAAAAGAATGAAAGTAATGAAGCACGTTTTGGTTTCAGTCATTTGAAAATAGCAACCCATATCAAACGCATATCTTTCATTTTCTATTTTTATATTTCAAGATTTCTAGCTGACCTTAATCGATTAACTATCTTCGTAACAAAGGAGTAAACATCAAGTGATTACATTATTGAATGGCATTTTGTTTTGATGTGTGAAATTGTACAAAATATGAAAAAACAAATGAATTTGAAATTCCATTGAAAGCAAATATCAGAGCACACTTTTTACATAACGCTTTACTATTCTCCTAAATATTTAAACGGGATAACATTTCAAATAATACCGGAACATTGTTAATTTGTTGTCTCCTTGATGAAAATAAGAGATTAACCAATCGTTGTTTCACGTATTTTCATGGTGGCCCTTTTCAAGGAATAACTAGAGCCTTTCCAGGGACCCCAGACAATACCACGATAACCGCCACCGTTTTGATTTGGGTAATACACACCGGTTAACTGAACAAAGGAACATTCCCTGTACCACCAAGCTCCCTCACGCTCCTGTGCGCAGTGCCGACTGTCTATATCATTATCTCGATCCCTAGTCGAAAATGAATGACCCCTATTGTATCCAAAACCGTCACCGGCAGTGCTAAGGACATCGTAGGTGCCAGTGTTAAGAGTGTACAATTCCTGAGTGATTTTGAAATCCTCGTATCTTGCCCATGCTTTGTTGCCTTCCCAATCCTCCAAATCAAAATGCACTTCACAAGTTCCCCGGGAATCATCCGACGTCAGAGTCACTAAGTTGTCATTGCCCAGCCAGAACTCACCCGACAGATCACCGAAGCCAGCCTGGTAGTCTGCCCAGTTACGGTAGAAGTCCACGCTGCCATCTTGCCGCCGTGTAACTACAGTCCAACCACCGCAATCCAGTTCCATATCGCAGAATACCCGGATGCCTCCATCAGAGTTTCCTCCGGGGTAGATTGTGTAGACGCCACTTGAGGTGTTTCCAGCATTTAAGAGCGTCTTGCAACTGGCTCGATCATTGATGGAGATGGGGGTGTTATCAGGCAACGAAAACAAAGGAGTGTCTTTGTTTCTATCAAAGTACACACTTCCGATAGCTTTACTTAGGTGTGTACAATTTGTGGATGTCATGTTGTTCAATTCACACAGCTTCTTGTCATCGTGAAAGTTGAAGGACATACATTTTCGATCCATGCTGCAATCTCTCCCGCATCTGACACGAGAGGAAACGTTCATACTGGCGTATACATAACCGTGCAGTGCTCTATTTTCAGCCGCGTGAAAGACAAGCGAATGGCGGTTGAACCGATTCGAACACTCCTTGGCCGACAGGACCATTTGAAGATATGCAAGCAAGCATAACACCTCCACAGCAGCAATTGATATCGCCATTGTTCACGCAGATTCAGCAAGGGCTCACAGAATACTGACTGAATGATGTATAGTTATATCTGTTAGATTCGAAGAAACCGTGCCGGGTATAACGGAACAATAATCCTTCTTTAGTAACTGCGGTAGAATCTCGGTTTGTGAACGAGTAGTTGGGAGTGTGCCTCGGTGTGTGTCGACACTACGATATCGCGCAACGAAATGAGCGCGACACAGCAACGCCCAGTTGTGCAGTGCAGTCAGCATCAAGGGCGCCGTGTGATGCTCTGATTGGTCTAGGAGTCTATGACGTACTTTCGCATCTACCATCATGGCCAGCTGTATACGTGTATGTACTACAATACCAATCGAGTGGTTTCGCACGCAAATGGACGGAATGGCCACCAACGTGTGCGGATGGCTAAACGTATGCGTATGCGTATCCGATTTCGTGTGAAACCCCTCTTAGTTGTCTCATAGCGGTTACCTTTTTGCAATACTGCAAGATCTATCAACGTAGACAGGTTGTAAACATTGAAATGAATGAACAAATAGTAGACCTTAGGAAATATCAGATTTAAGAATATGTTTTTATGTTTTCTTATTAGCTGTAAATATAGAAAATGAAGATCAGCTGGAGAAATTAATGAAATGTTTGTCGTCCAGTTTTATCAAATCAATTCATCATGATAGGGAAGAATAGTTGAATATAAGTGAACTTTATACTTACTCTCAGTGAAAGAAACGAATACAGATCACAGCCGAATAACCAGCATAGTCTTAACACATTCAGAGCAGTTCAAACTCACCCACCCTAGATTGGACAGAAAATCTGGCATAAAATATGGCGAACCTCCTCAGCCTCCTAAAATAAGGATCCGTAATATACATTGGGCGGTGGATCACGATAAGAGGACAGCATATTGGCTTGAGCTAACCCTAGCTGTGTCAAAGAACCGCTTCCTATCCTGCTGTCTGATGGGTTTTGCTGTTCGGCACAGCAGGGATCCCACTGTGGTCGTGGGAAACAAATTCCCAACGAGACATGGTCGAATACAGCAGACACACACGGATTGAGCCACATACAATGTTACTCTCATATATATATAATTCACTTTAAAAAGTTCCCGAGAATTAACGTTGAAAATTCGTTTTGGGCCGTATTTACAGCTTACTGGATCTATACGACAAAATCCTGTAAACCTGGTTACCTCATTGCATCCTGGGATTGACCTCGTGCAGTCTGAAAAATACCACGTGTTCTTGTCCTGCTCTTGTGTGGCCATCTTCGACACGTTTTTCCCCAAAACATAAATGTACGGACATTTTAACGGAACTGGAATTTTTTTCACAGTGCATAAATTTATAAACATTTGACATGTAGTTGACCATCATTCTACGCTTAACCGTAATTTTGCTGACGGTAACCGTGAATATCATGGTTTTAGGTTGGAAACCCAGCTGAATTTACCATAAATTTAATGAGATTTGTTAACAAAATGTTAATACAAAAACTGTTAAAAACTGCTCACTGACTAAAATGA
The DNA here is from genome assembly GCA_949987565.1 of Luidia sarsii. Taxonomy (NCBI): domain Eukaryota; kingdom Metazoa; phylum Echinodermata; class Asteroidea; order Paxillosida; family Luidiidae; genus Luidia; species Luidia sarsii. The sequence goes on from OX465122.1 coordinate 7,067,197, forward strand.
CTTGCAATACATGAATCTCAAAAACTAGAGGGCCTGTTGTTTCGATCCTAGCAGGTCCTTTCTCAAAGGCAAAGTGACAAGGACAAACATAGACAGTCAGGGGAAGGAATGTCCTGAAACAGTGTACTGAAGGCAGCTTAGGAGTCATTTGACTACTTCGTGTTGGGCATGAGGCCATTTTAAAAATTATATACCGTTATATCAAAAAATGAAACTTGATATATTGATGATACTTATAAAAGTCATGTATATACGCAAGATCATATTTTGATTATTCCGATGGTTATTAGGAGATCTAACACAATTCTGTGGCTGGCAAACCTTTTTGAGCATGATTGAGTGCTTACGCAGCGGAAAGGATTGTCTACCCCTTCATGAAGTGGTTAAATTGGGAACACGAGCGTATAGGTTGGCATATGCTGATATGATGGTCGCCATCAGCCTTCACTACCCACGCGTAACCAACTCGAATCAATATAAAACAATGAGCTTCAAAGGAAAGTCAAGAATGAAAATTGTCATTTATATGGAAAGCCTCATAACATAAGGAATCGTATGTGTGTGATTTTATTTCTCGTGGTTAATAATACCACTTTCAAGTTGTTGATTTTGTTTTAGGAATGTGACGGTATTTGTTCCCGTGCCACTCATTGACCCCAAATCCCCCAAGGGTCACATATACATGAAGAAGTATGTTTCAGTCTTTTTGCTATATGTACCGGGCAAGATGTCGTGTACTTCCATGTGTTAATCATTGTCTTTCTATTCAGTTACCTTTACCCAAAAATGCCATGTGATAAGCGTCTTACTAGAGACTTAAAGTGCGGTAGATTGAGACCTGTTACACACTACTGCTGTTCGGTATTCCGGCCAACACACGGCCTACAGTGAAGAACCGGTTCGTTTTATTGACATCTCCGTGGTGGCAGGAAAACGATACATGCTGAACAAATTCAAACTGCCAAACGCAAATACTCCAAGGATTACATACAGCTACTTCAGTCGACGTTTCACGGCACCGTCAAACTACGATTATGATAAACAAATAGTATTGGTATAATATATAATGCGCTTAATCCTCTCTGTAGATTGCTCTAGGAGCAGTTAGAAGAAGACATGGTAAAGACAAATGCATGAGTAATCACAAGGAGACAATAAACAGGTGAGTTTTAGGCAAATTTTAATGAAAATGAGAGGTTATCTAACCAACAAGAATTCTGCACAGTTCAATACGAAAACACCATGTGCGTGTGTCTACCAACTACAAAAAAAAACTAAATACATGTACATTGATGCCATTATCTTCTAAGATACTAATATCTAAAAATTGTGTAACACGAAGGTTCACGTATATAAATGCATGGAATGGGAATCAGCCGCCACAACGCTATACTGTCAGTACACACTTATAAAGGGAGTAGTCCTGATGCAGGCTTCTATCGATTCTCTTTCCTGCACGAACCCGTGCGCAATTAAATTACGTCCTTTGTTACAGTCCTCCATCTATTGATTAAAACCCGCCATAATAATTAAGGGAGATCAAAATCCCCTCCACTCCAAATGATTAACTGACTCGATCGTTCAGGCCACCATATCACGATGCAGAACGATCACACAGGTCCATGGCATTAAAAATCTACTGAAGAAAGATAACGTACACGGCCTTGGGCCTTTACACATAATCGTTTAGAAAAGCGACTGGACGAATAAGCCAACCCACTCTGCACTGTTTATATTTTGATGTATTTCAATTGATTCACAAAGGTTGTCGTGATGCCGTCTGAAACTGGTGAGCTGTCATGTCTGCTCACGTTTTGTCAACCACTTATCACCGTATCTGCACTGGGGGCCTCTGGTGCCTGATGACATTTTCTCCTGTTGTCTTGCGCACATTTCGATACCTAACTTGTCCATATCGGACATAATCTGGTGCTACATGTCAATTAGTATGCACAGGCCATTACAATTACATACACTTGTGTACAATTTTAACATTTCAGAAAGTCATTTCTTTATGAATTGCGCTAAGGAATAGATTTTGCACTAATTTCTTGCTTTTATATAATTCAAAGAATAAATAATTAAAGTTTGGTAATAATAAAAATACATAGGAAATGAAAAACGTAAAATAAATGAAGCAAAGAACATAACAAACAATGAAAACATAAAAAAATTATAATAATAAAAAGTGCTTGTGTTTTTTTGTAACGGGGAAATTGTATTTTAGCTATATAGAAATAATTTATCATCTAGGAAACCTTATTCTAATTTGGACAGTTTCCTCTTTTTTAAAGCTGAAATTATGAAAATATCGCAAAACTTAAAGAAAGATTCAATAGGAATAGTTAATTATTCTAAAACAGGTAATTATTCAAAAAGATTCATATTTATTTAAAGTTGATGATACAGTAAGATTCAGCACATGGACATCCATCGGCAACCAACATTTCAAGTTCGTCGGATTTTCCGTTTCTGAGATCAGTAGGGGCCCCCAGTATTTTCATGCAGCGAAATAGCCCAGTGCACGCAGGGTCAACATAACACTGTTTACTGCGTTTATACTGTCAGTTGATAGTCTACAGTAAAAAGAGAGCTAAGTGGTTCATTACAATGGAGAGCTTAGTAGTTAGTGCAAGACCCTTATTGGAAGCCTATTATATGAGCAGAGCAAATTCTTTACATAAAAATATTAAAGTGAAAGAATTGTAAATCTTTGCTGCACACAGCCTTCGAAGGCTAAACCGAACACGCCAATATTCTGCGCTGATAGCCGCTGTATTATGAATAAAAAAGAGGGAAGGCAGACCCACGTTTGTCTACCAAGCGAAGGATGTCAGTAAAATGACAAAGCCCATATTGCTGCCCACGCTGCACCTAATTGGCTCAAGCAAAGCTGGATGCAATCTTGTTGTCAACTGAAATAAATCACATCTCCACGATAGCCTTGAGAGCAAATCACAATACAGACGTTGAACGTTAAGACGAGAGAAGGGGTTGTTTTTCCCTGGCGGTAGAGATGGATGGCAGGTTCAATTATCAAGTATGGCGAGTCATTTTAGACGATTGCTTAGCTCTAGGAGAGCCGCCTATAAATCATTAGTGACTGTTTACACAGACCGATATTCAAGTCAATGCGGTAGGAGAATACAGAGTGTTATCAGTTACAGGTGGGGCAAGCTATTCACAATATTGATTTTGCTAGGACAAATCCACAGCTACAAAGGGCGTACTTCAGATAATCGCAGTGGGATTGCAGAATGTTAACAAGCATGCAGCTTGGCAACCGTTGCTAAGTATTCTGCTTTGTTTTAAAACAGACATGAAATCTTTAACTTACAGACAGAATACCAATGAAGGATGTCCTCACTGTGGGAATATTATTATAACTAGGCCCATTCCTCCGTAGTGCTGATGAGTAAGGTTTATGAATATCAACAAAGTTTATTTATCCGTGTTTTTTGGCTGACATGTCAAAGTTTACTTACCCATGGCAACATTGTTTCAGTATTTAAGCTGGCTTGCTGGCTAGATGATTGGCTGGCTCGCTGACTCGCTAATTGGCTGATTCTTTGCTGGCTCAAGGATATTCTTGGTTAATACACTGGAAGGCTGACAGGTTGAAGAGCTTGTACGCTGGTCTATCGATTGATCGATTGATCGATTGATCGATTGATCGATTGATCGATTGATCGTTTGATCGTTTGATCGATTGATCGATTGATCGATTGATCGATTGATCGATTGATCGATTGATCGATTGATCGATTGATCGATTGATCGATTGATCGATTGATCGATTGATCGATTGATCGATTGATCGATTGATCGATTGATCGATTGATCGATTGATCGATTGATCGATTGATCGATTGATCGATTGATCGATTGATCGATTGATCGATTGATCGATTGATCGATTGATCGATTGATCGATTGATCGATTGATCGATTGATCGATTGATCGATTGATCGATTGATCGATTGATCGATTGATGGATTGATCGATTGATCGATTGATCGATTGATCGATTGATCGATTGATCGATTGATCGATTGATCGATTGATCGATTGATCGATTGACCGATTGATCGATTGATCGATTGATCGATTGATCGAATGATTTAATGATCAATCTATCAGTCGATCAATCGATTGATCGATTGGTTTTTTTGAAAACATGAAAGGCTTTGCATTGCAATAAACAATATCTTGTTTTCAGAGACAATCAAGGATTTTCCGCGAAGCAGCGTTGGGTTCATATCATCAGTTTATTTAACGTCATTTGAACCTTTACATATGAATACATACATCCATTACAAATTTCGAGCATTTACATATTCACGATAATAAAATGTCTGATTAGATCAAATGTTACATACATTTCAGCATTACTTTAACACCAAAGCTTAGATAATATAATTAAAACACTTTTTTGTTCTGCTTTCTTAACATTCCGTCATCTCCATAAAATATCAACTTTTCACTATTGTCACCATTTTCGACAAATTGGACTTGTTAGGATACTTCTGTCTTAAAAAATGTATTTTTCATATGACACCAGTATATTGCGAGAGCAAAAAGGTTAACACCCAGGTTAAGAAGAATGTGCAATTTTGAACTCCCGGTATTTAAGACTTAACTCTCAGCTCTCCACGGTATGATACCAACACCGTCATCAATATGATCTTTTACATATACAAACGCCTGCCTGGGTCAATTGCGTTCAACAGATTTGTAGTAATCTCAATGTCACACAGTCCAAATAAAATGAAATAAATGTCATAAAGAATTATAAAACATTACCGTAAGGTAGTTAAGAAAGAAGCATAATGACTTACTAAGTCCGTATATAGAATATTTCATTAATAACGCAAAAGGGTTGCTATGGCACACTCATGATAATGTTCATACAATTACAAGAAAAATGTTCACACAATTGATACTTCAGAATTTAGTGGGCCTGACGTTTCGATCCTAGCAGGACCTTTCTCAAAGGCAGAGAAAGGTCCTGCTAGGATCGAAACGTCAGGCCCACTAAATTTTGTAATTTGCAACACTTTTGTATATCACAATTAATACCTGTACAATTAAAACTGTTTTGTTTTGCTTTATTCTTGTCACATAGCATCGATAGCGAATTCTAACTCATGAAGTTATGAAGGCACAAAATATGAATTCCTGCATCCCTTAAAACTGACCTGCATCTTCATTGTATGTGACGTACGCAGTGGTGGTTTTTTTTAGTCTACGGATATAGCAGTTAGTGTTTTTAAAAATGCTCCGGATATAATTGTTTTACGCTATAGTGAATTTATTTGCATTTGACGTAATGATAAAAGAGTGCATGGAACTTAATTAATTTCTTCTCTTTCTTCATTCGTGGGTATCCGACTCATAGACGTAGTATTGCAATGTTACTGTTTTCATTTGCACCACACTGCCAGTATCAAAGTTTTGCTTTGTGCAATCTAAAATAATAATATACACGTTCAGATGGCTATGATATATTTATCACTGTATAACTTGTTTAAATATTGAACTTTTCTGCCTGTTAAACTTTATATACAAGAACCAGGAACTCTAGTCATTCAAATCATAATCTCGATCAAGTCAAAAAAATACTACTGAGTTTTAGTAAATATAGTAGATAAAGTCAATGCAAGAGTACCGTATGACCAACAAGATGCAATGAACGATGACGAAAAGATTCCAGTTTTTGTAGTGCTAAGCGGGTGTAATGAAATTCATTCCAAATACCTAAACGACTTGAAACCCTTTTATGAATTTCAAACGTATACCGTAAAACGCTTATGATCATGGTGACTTTTTGTCTAACTTCTCTAGTACCAAATAATTATCAGAGAAATATGTTGTACGACTGCTTCTGATTTGAATGCAGAGTTACATTTCTGAATTCATTGAACAAGTGCTGGCCTACCTATAGGCCTATACTGTTATGGACATTGTGAAAGTTTATTGCAATACATTACCACTCCATTGATCATAAAATACAATTTACAGAAATATTCTACAACAACGATAATGGTATCAGAGAATCAAAACCGTAGTTATTCAAGCTTATCGGTATGGGCAGTATTCCTAATAGCATATATCTTTCTCTTAACAATCACAACAGTGGGCCATGGCATACGATCTGAATGTTATTGATATTGGTTAAGAAAAGAACGAAAGTAATGAAGCACGTTTTGGTTTCAGTCATTTGAAAATAGCAACCCATATCAAACGCATATCTTTCATTTTCTATTTTGATATTTCAAGATTTCTAGCTGACCTTAATCGATTAACTACCTTCGTAACAAAGGAGTAAACATCAAGTGATTACATTAGTGAATGACATTTTGTTTTGATGTGTGAAATTGGACAAAATTTGAAAGGACAAATGAACTTGAAATTCCATTGAAAGCAAATATCAGAGCGCACTTTTTACATAACGCTTTACTATTCTCCTACATATTTAAACGTAATAACATTTCAAATAATACCGGAGACTTTTCAATACTTTGTCTCCTTCATGAAAATAAGAGATTAACCAATCGTTGTTTCACGTATTTTCATAGTGGCCCTTTTCAGTGAGTAAGTAGCACCTTTCCACGGATACCAAGCAATACCAAGAAAAGGACCCACAGTGGTTTGATCTGGGTAATACACACCGGTTAACTGAACATAGGAACATCCATTATACCACCAAGCACCCTCACGCTCCTGTGCGCAGTGCCGACTGTCTATATCATTATCTCGATCCCTAGTCGAAAATGAATGACCCCTATTGCGTTCAAAACCGTCACCGGCAGTGCTGAGTGCATCGTAGGTGCCAATGTTAAGAGTGTACAATTCCTGAGTGATGTTGAAATCCACGTATCTTGCCCATGCTTTGTTGCCTTCCCAGTCCTCCAACTCAAAATGCACTTCCCAAGTTCCCCGGGAATCATCCGACGTCAGAGTCACTAAGTTGTCATTGCCCAGCCAGAACTCACCCGACAGATCACCGAAGCCAGCCTGGTAGTCTGCCCAGTTACGGTAGAAGTCCACGCTGCCATCTTGCCGCCGTGTAACTACAGTCCAACCACCGCAATCCAGTTCCATATCGCAGAATACCCGGATGCCTCCATCAGAGTTTCCTCTGGGGTAGATTGTGTAGACGCCACTTGAGGTGTTTCCAGCATTTAAGAGCGTCTTGCAACTGGCTCGATCATGGATGGAGGAGCTATCAGGCAACGAAAACAAGGGAGTGTCTTTGTTTCTATCAAAGTACACACTTCCGATAGTTTTACTTAGGTGTGTACAATTTGCAGATGTCATGTTGTTCAATTCACACAGCTTCTTGTCGTCGTAAAAGTTGAAGGACACACATCTTCGATCCATGCTGCAATCTCTCCCGCATCTGACACGAGAGGAAACGTTCATACTGGCGTATACATAACCGTGCAGTGCTCTATTTTCAGCCGCGTGAAAGACAAGCGAATGGCGGTTGAACCGATTCGAACACTCCTTGGCCGACATGACAATTTGAAGATATGCAAGGAAGCATAACACCTCCACAGCAGCACTTGATATCGCCATTGTTCACGTAGATTCAGCAAGGGCCCACAGAATACTGACTGAATGATGTATAGTAATATCTGTTAGATTCGAAGAAACCGTGCCGGGTATAACGGAACAATAATCCTTCTGTAGTAACTTCAGTGGATTCTCGCTTCATGAACGAGGAGTTGGGAGTGTGCTTCGGTGTGTGTCGATACCACGATATCTCACAACGAAGTGAGCGCGACACAGCAACGCCTAGTTGTTTAGTGCAGTCAGCATCACGGACCTCGTGTGATGCTCTGATTGGTTCGTGAAGTCGATGACGTGCAGTCACCTTCATCCCCACGGCCAATCATATTCCAAAGCAATACGAATCCTTACCCATTGTCGGCGATAGAAAACGTACTTGCATTAGACATAATGATGGCTAAGTACCTGAAACTAAATGATTTTGAATGAAGTGAGCGCAACACAGCAACGTCCAGTCGTGCAGTCAGCATCACAGACACCATGTAATGCTCTGATTGGTCAAAGAGTCTATGACGTACTATCTCATTCCAATCACGGACAGCTATATGGATGTACGGATACTAAAATATGCCATTGACTCACAGAGTGTATCCATACACTAATCAGAATTTTATAGAGAAAAGATAAAAAGAAAGGGAAAATATTCATAGAATAGTGCATTGCTGTCACTGAAAATACAGGGAGGACGTTTTCCGTGTGGGAAGTCGATGTGCAGATGTAAATACAACAATGTTCATTATTGTAGTGTACATTGACGGATTATCAGCGGGTTATCATCTTTGCAATATAAGATACGTACTATTATCTCAACCCCCTCCTATTCCCCTAGCTGCTTGAATCATGTCAGTGATAATCCCCTTCGGTATCCCCTGTCCCACAAACCCTTCATATGAATCAAGAGAGGTTTGGATTTGCCGGGTTTGTTACAAATAATCGAAAGAAAACGGACATGTTCGCGTTATCAACTGTCAAACGGGCCACATAAGCTTACACTTTCTCCCAATTATTTCAGTAGAAATCGGAAAAGACAAAGCAGTTCGTGAATATTTGAAATCAAACGCATACAAAATGGCGCATAATAATCCGGTCAGCTTCTATTAATTTGATCATGCTTCATTATTGTTTTCTTATACTTTTCATATGTCATGTCAGCAGTGCAGACCGATACATCAATACAATTTGTAATGATGTTATTTATTAAAGAGTGTTCCGGCTTACGATTCATGTCTGCTATGTTAGTCTATAGGCCTAGATATACTTCATTAGCTAAAATATTACGCAGTGCTGGATTTAATTACATCTGTAATTCCCTGATTTTATAAAACCTTATCTCAGTTTTTTTATCTCTCCCTGGATGTGATGTACAGTCTCGTAGCGGATTTTAATATCAGAATGAGAAGCTTGCTCGGAGACCTAGCCCTTAGCAAATATTTAGCTGTCCATCCTTACCTTCAAATTGATTAGAATGAAGGGGAGTAAATACCACAGGCGACGAAGGACAATAATGAACGTGCATATGAAATAGAAAATAAATAGACTAGGCTTTTAAGCTCAGGTGGATTCGGGCTTTTATATCATTCCATTGTGCTTAGTACAAATAAGATGGCTACGGGGTTTGTCAAATGCAAAGTGACAAGTACACACACAAACAGTCAAGGGGAGGGTAGCCCTGACACACATATCAGAGGAAGGACAAAAGGGAGCGGGATGCAGATGTACACCAAGGGAATGCTGATCAATGAGAAAGCAAACAAAATAGTGGGTAGGATAACAGAGACGGGAGAGATGTGGAAGATCAAAGGGAAAGGGACATGGAAGATGAAAGAAAGCGGGGATTAATTAGCGTTTCCACCGCGAAACGGAAAAGCTATTGTTGTTGTTCTGATTTATTTTTTTTAGCTTTTCCGCCGCGAAGCTGAAAAACTATTGTTTTTTGTTCTGATTTTTTTTCTTTTTCTTCTCGAAATCTGCTGGGCAGTTAGCTATTGGGCTAGACATTCTAAATCCTGAGTTTGGAACCAATAAATCATTGTTCAGAATTGTTATGATATTTTACATATTATAATGAAGTCCCTTACACTTTGTGCACAAAATATGCACGTGCGTTTTGGGTTACAAATGGAGGTTATGGGTTCAATCCCATCGATATCAATTTTTTAATTTTTTTAAGAGAACCAGACGCAGAAAAGCGTTATGTTCTGTTTGCCAACAGACATAAATCTTTAGTTAATCAATATTATTTTAGTCATTCCCTTCCTGAATTTTTAGACCATGTGGTTGGATAGTGCGGAGACGCTTAATGCACAGTTTCTCCCTGCTGATGCGGAGGGCATCTTTCCGATAGCCATGCGAATCTATGCTCTGTACAGACATGTCAAAAATGGAATGATTAGGGAGATTGAAGTGATGATCCACAGGGGTATTTACTCGTTTGGTGTTGATGGTAGATCTATGGCCATAGTGTCGTTTCTTGAGGCTGTTTCTGGTCTCACCGACATATCGAATATTGCAGACCCTTCGAGGAATGATATATATCTAGGGCTAATTATCTAAAAATGAACACATGAAGATTGGTGCATTATATCCCGGTCAATTTCTATTAATTTGATTTTGTATTATTGTTTTTATAGTTCAGATCAGGACACATCAAGTGACTGCCTCTTCATTTGTCAAGTCAGCAGTGCCAATGACTGACACATAAATATATTACAATCCGAAAAGGGTGATTTTTATTAAAGGGTGTTCCGTCTTGCGATTCATGTCTGCTTTCTTAGTCTATAAGCCTAGGACTTCATGAGAAGTTTCAACACATCTGTAATTGTCGTCAGCATTGAAAACCCTTTTACTACTGTCTTGTAGCTGATTTTGATAAAATAATGAGATGCTTGCTTGGAGACCTAGCCCTTAGCAAATATTTAGCTGTCCACCCTTACCTTCAAATCGATTAGAATGATGGGCAGTAAATACCACAGGCGATGAAGGACGATAATGAACGTGCATATGAAATATAACATAGATAGAGTAGGCTTTTAAGCTCAGGCGGATTCCGGCTTTTATATCATTCCATTGTGCTTAGTACAAATACGAAGGCTGCAGGGTTTGAAACCTGACGTTTCGATCCTAGCGGGATCTTTCTCAAAGACCTTTGAGAAAGGTCCTGCTAGGATCGAAACGTCAGGCCCACTAATTTCTAAGATTTGCATTTTGGTAATTTCAGTCAGTAAGCAGTTTGCAACATTTTTGAATATCAATTTGATTTTGTATTACTATTTTTATATTTCAGATCAGGTTACATTAAGTTACTGCCTCTTTATTTTGTCAAGTCAGCAGTGCAAATGACTGATAAATGAATATATTACAATCCGAAAAGGGTGCTTTTTATCAAAGGCTGTTCCGATTCACTTCTGCTTTGTTAGTCTATAGACCTATTTATACTGCATTGGCTAAAATATTATGCAGCGCTGGATTTCACGAGGAGTTTCATTACATATGTAATTGTCGTCAGAATTGAAAACCTTTTTTCTGCTATTTTTATCTCTCCCTAGATGTCATCTGCAAGTCTTCTAGCTGATTTTGATAAAATAATGAGAAGCTTGCTTGGAGACCTAGCCCTTAGCAAATATTTAGCTGTCCATCCTTACCTTCAAATTGATTAGAATGATGGGCAGTAAATACCACAGGCGACGAAGGACGATAGTAAACGTGCATATGAAATATAACATAAATAGAGTAGGCTTTTAAGCTCAGGCGAATTCCGGCTTTAATATCATTCCATTGTGCTTAGTACAAATACGATGGCCCCATGGTTTGTCAAAGGCAAAGTGACAAGGTCACACACAGACAGTCAAGGGAAGGAAAGCCCTGACACACATGTCAGAGGAAGCACAAAAGGAATGGGATGCAGATGTACACCAAGGGAGGGGTGGTCAATGAGAAAGCAAACACTATAGTGGATAGGATCAGAGAGACAAGAAGGAGGTGGGAGATCAAAGGGAAAGGGACATGGACGATGAAAGAAAACGGGGATTAATATAAAGACCATGTGGTTGGATAGTGCGGAGACGCTTAATGCACAGTTTCTCCCTGCTGAGCCGGAGGACATCTTTCCGATAGCCATGCGACTCTATGCTCTGTACAGACATGTCAAAAATGGAATGATTAGGGAGATTGAAGTGATGGCACACAGGGGTATCTACTCGTTTGGTGTTGATGGTAGATCTATGACCTTAGAGTCGTTTCTTGAGGCTGTTTCTGGTCTCACCGACATATCGAATATTACAAGTCCTTCAATTAAAGATATATATGTAGGGCTAATTATCTAAAATTCAACACATTAATATTGGTGCATTATAACCTGGACAATTTCTATTAATTTGATTTTGTAAAAAAATTAGTGGGCCTGACGTTTCGATCTTCGCAGGATCTTTCTCAAATACCTTTGAGAAAGGTCCTGCTAGGATCGAAACGTCAGGCCCACTAAATTCTAAGATTTGCATTTTGGTAATTTCAGTCAGTAAGCAGTTTTCAACATTTTTGTAAATCAATTTGATTTTGTATTACTATTTTTATATTTCAGATCAGGATACATTAAGTTACTGCCTCTTTATTTTGTCAAGTCAGCAGTGCAAATGACTGATAAATGAATATATTACAATCCGACAAGGGTGCTTTTTATCAAAGGCTGTTCAGATTCACTTCTGCTTTGTTAGTCTATAGGTCTAGTTATTCTGCATTGGATAAAATATTAAGCAGCGCAGGATTTCACGAGGAGTTTCAGTACATCTGTAATTGTTCTGCTGTTTTTATCTCTCCCTAGATGTTATCTTCAAGTCTTGTAGCTGATTTTGATAAAATAATGAGAAGCTTGCTTGGAGACCTAGCCCTTAGCAAATATTTAGCTGTCCATCCTTACCTTCAAATTGATTAGAATGATGGGGAGTAAATACCACAGGCGACGAAGGACGATAATGAACGTGCATATGAAATATAACATAAATAGAGTAGGCTTTTAAGCTCAGGCGGAATCCGTCTTTTATATCATTCCATTGTGCTTGGTACAAATAAGATGGCTGCGGGGTTTGTCAAAGGCAAAGTGACAAGGACACACACAGACAGTAGAGGGAAGGAAAGCCCTGACACATGTCAGGGGAAGGACAAAAGGGAGTGGGATGCAGATGTACACCAAGGGAATGCTGATCAATGAGAAAGCAAACAAAATAGTGGGTAGGGTAACAGAGACGGGAGAGATGTGGAAGATCAAAGGGAAAGGGACATGGAAGATGAAAGAAAGCGGGGATTAATTAGCTTTTCCACCACGAAACGGAAAAGCTATTGTTGTTGTTCTGATTTTTTTTTTTAGCTTTTCCGCCGCGAAGCGGAAAAACTATTGTTTTTTGTTCTGATTGTTTTTCTTTTTCTTCTCAAAATCTGCTGGCCAGTCAGCTATTGGGCTAGACATTCTAAATCCTGAGTTTGGAACCAATAAATCATTGTTCAGAATTGTTATGATATTTTACATATTATAATGAAGTCCCTTATACTTTGTGCACAAAATATGCACGTGCGTTTTGGGTTACAAATGGAGGTTATGGGTTCAATCCCATCGATATCAATTTTTTAATTTTTTTAAGAGAACCAGACGCAGAAAAGCGTTATGTTCTGTTTGCCAACAGACATAAATCTTTAGTTAATCAATATTATTTTAATCATTCCCTTCCTGAATATTAAGACCATGTGGTTGGATAGTGCGGAGACCCTTAATCCACAGTTTCTCCCTGCTGAGCCGGAGGACATCTTTCCGATAGCCATGCGACTCTATTTTCTGTACAGACATGAATGTCAAGAATGGAATGATTAGGGAGTTTAAAGTGATGGCCCACAGGGGTATCTACTCGTTTGGAGTTGATGGTAGATCTATGACCATAGAGTCGTTTCTTGAGGCTGTTTCTGGTCTCACCGACATATCGAATATTGCAGACCTTTCAAGGAATGATATGTATCTAGGGCTAATTATCTAAAATTCAACACATGAATATTAGTGCATTATATCCCGGTCAATTTCTATCAATTTGATTTTGTATAACTGTTTTTTTATACTTCAGATCAGGACACATTAAGTGACTGCCTCTTCATTCTGTCAAGTCAGCAGTGCCAATGACTGATACATGAATATATTACAATCCGAAAAGGGTGCTTTTTATCAAAGGGTGTTCGGATTCACTTCTGCTTTCTTAGTCTATAGACCTAGTTATACTGCATTGGCTAAAATATTATGCACCGTTGGATTTCATGAGGAGTTTCATTACATCTTTAATTGTCGTCAGCATTGAAAACCTTTTTTCTGCTGTTGTTATCTATCCCCCGATGTCATCTTCAAGTCTTCTAGCTGATTTGATAAAATAATGAGATGCTTGCTTGGAGACCTAGCCCTTAGCAAATATTTAGCTGTCCACCCTCACCTTCAAATTGATTAGAATGATGGGCAGTAAATACCACAGGCGATGAAGGACGATAATGAACGTGCATATGAAATATAACGTAAATAGAGTAGGCTTTTAAGCTCAGGCGGATTCCGGCTTTTACCTTCAAAGTGATTAGAATGATGGAGAGTAAATATCACAAGCGACGAAAAATGATAAAGAACAAGCATATGAAAGTAAAAAAATATATAGGCTCGTTATGCTCGGCCGTATTCAGGCTTCTATCTTACCTTCGTGCTTAGTTCAAGTAAGATGGCTGCGGGCTTTGCACCACATCTGTAAAATAAATAGCCTCGTTATACTCGGCCGTATTCAGGCTTCTATTTTACCTTCGTGCTTAGTTCAAGTAAGATGGCTGCGGGCTTTGCACCACATCTGTAAAATAAAAAGGCTCGTTATACTCGGCCGTATTCAGGCTTCTATCTTTTTCATGCGTGCTTAGTTCAAATAAGATGGCTGCGGGCTTTGCACCACATCTGTAAAATAAAAAGGCTCGTTATACTCGGCCGTATTCAGGCTTCTATCTTTTTCATGCGTGCTTAGTTCAAATAAGATGGCTGCGGTAATTGCACCACATCTGTATTCGATATATTTACAATTGACATATTACAGAAAGGCAAGGCCATAAGAAAATGCGTTTGTTTTACACACTTTAGTCCCTCTGCAATTGTCGCCACACCGACGTCTATCATTACCTTCGATTCAGCAAATTCGGACCCACGAACGAGAAAATGAACTGCTGCCAATGCTCATGTCCAGTGCGTGATAGACTGTCAGAACTGATTAGAACAACACAAAGCATGAGTGGTGCTAACGGTTAATGGTTAGCCTTAACATTGTTATGATTAACTCAGACTGTTAAGATACATCGTAGAGACAGGGCAAACAATGTACGTACGTTAAGAGGGTACCTATCTTTCTTCCAAAATTAATGAAAGTCTTCCGAACTTATAAAATATTAAATAAGGCAACTAATTTAGCAACCAGGTATACGGCTAATGTGTCGTACGAATTTCTCATAGGTCAGGTTTTGCGTTCATATCACGGACTGATCGTAGTTCGGCAACACTACAAGACATTTGCATATATGTTATGGTAATTTATTCAGGTATCGCTGTAAAACGACCAAATAAAACCGATGTGTGAGAGTGAGTATTAGTATTAACATACGTGTTGTTATTTCTGAAAGGTATATTGCCTTATATTTATGTCTTTGTATTTCTTATGTATTTTAATCGTTTTCAAATTTTGACTAGTTTCTCTCAGAATAATAAAGATGCTCGAAATCAGTGCAACCTAAATTTCTGAGCATGATCCATAAAAAGATGCAAGTCACTGTCTGAAAGTTTTAATTGCACACAAGTATATAAATAGATGAGCAGTTTTAATGACATGCGCATAATAAATGACATTTAGCACCAGATAGGCATCTCTAATATGGACCATTAGTTATCATAAAGTGCGCAATTAAACAGAAAAAATGGAGCGAGAATTCGCAATTTCCAAAATGAGAGATCATGATTATGTCTGATTAATTTGATGATATATCCGGCTGTTATTACCGATTACAATGCACGACGTTGGTAAAACACACAAAAGTAAACATATAATACGGGTTAAAATCTATGCAGTTTTTAAATGGTACGCTTGTTGCCTTTTAACATTAGCTAACGAAATAACACGACAATATCTGGTGCTTAAAATGCTTGAGAAGAACTCAAAGCGTTGCTTTTCATTTCAGTGTTTGTATTGACAACTGAATGCAGACGTTTCGATCCTAGTAGGAACACTTTGCCTTCAAGGAAGGTCCTGCAAGGATCGACACGTAGAGCCCTCGGCATTTATGACCTTTGTATTCGGGTCGTTTTAGTCAGTAAGTCGGAAAAAGGTTGTCCGCCTAAACAGGGAGAAACTGTTGATTAAGCGTCTGCACGCTGTACCACCTCATGGCCTTAATTTGTTAGGTAGGAAATGCCAAATCCTCACTCTTCATTAATACCCCTTTTCTTTTATCTTCCATGTGGCTTTCCCCTTTGATCTCCCACCTCCATCCCGTACCTTTGATCCTCCCCACCCTTTTGTTTGATTTACCTCTAATCTCCCCTCCCTTTGTGTAAAACTGCATCTTTAGGGATTTGATACTAACTAATGAACTACATGTAAACAACTACACAAAAGTATGCCCTTCCACGGGGGTAGTCACTGTAAGGAGCAAACACTACCTAACCAGTTCTTTCCCCCGTTTCTGGACACGCAAATGTGGTTGTTAACCGCTGTAGGCAGGTATAGGCAGGATGTCTTCACCGTAGCGTAGCTCTGGTACTAAGTGCCCAGTCTTACTAGTGGTGGAGCTTTTGATGCGCTCCTGGGTGGAGTTTCTTGCCCTCCTATTGTTCTATTGTTATGGGCAATGAATGGACAGTGGTTTCACTACTGTGGTATAGGCTACAGCCTCCATTGGAATGTATCAAAGGCCTACTGGCCTAGTTAATCTAATGTGGTTACTACCAATCTTGGGTAGGTGTCTTAGGAATTTCCCTACACATCCCACTCCCTTCCCTTTTGTCCTTTCTCTGTCGTGTGTGTCATGGCTTTCCTTCCACTGACTGTCTGTGTAAGTCCTTGTCACTTTGCCTTTGATAAAAGTCCTGCTAAGATCTCAACTTCAGGCCACCCAACTTTTGAGATTGATTTATTGCTGGTTCATTCAATCAGTGATCAGTTTGCAACAGTTTTTTTTATTAACTTCATATGTGACCCGGCACAACGACATGAGGAAAATCCCACCAAAACACTTTTGGTGTAAACAACGCCTGGAGTTAAAGTATCTTCACAATTCGATTACAAATCAATTTTCTTTCTTTCTTATTTTCGGAAATTTTAAGTATTAGAGGATATTATATTTTGATATCATTTGAAACCTCAAAATCTCAAAAGTGGGGGTATTTCTCATTATGCTGTGCCGGGTCACATATTCGGTAAGCAGTTTGCAACAATTGCGTGTATTATTATAAAACAAAATAAAATTAACCAAACACTGGGGGGGCCTGACGTTCGGTGTATATCTATATGGGATTATAGCTATATCTGCATTTGCCGTTAGTATTAAAAACCTTTTTCTGTAGTTTGTATCTCTCCTTCGATGGCATATGTGACCCGGCACAGCATAATGAGGAATAACCCCACTTTTGAGATTTTGAGATTTTCTAAAGCTATGAAAGAGTATAGCATTAGCTTTTAAATGATATCAAAATATAATATCCTCTTATAATTATTTCAAATTTCCGGAAAAAAAAAACAATTGTAATCAAATTGTGAAGATACTTTAACTTCAGGTTTGTTGTTTACTCAAAAAGTGTTTTGGTGGGATATTCCTTATGTCGTTGTGCCGGGTCACATGTGTCTTGGGTACGACTTTAAACTGCATCCTGTGGTAAGACTTTAGCACTTGGAGTGCTGAGTGCTGAAGTTTTGGGGAGTGTGGAGCCAACCCTTAGTTGCCATAGCTCCCGGGTCCACTCTGGCCCGGAGTGGTAGCACCTGTCTAGGGCCCCATCTATGGGTCAAATAGAAGGCCCTTGTTACCAGCGGTGTTTCAGGTACGACCTTTTACCTGGCGGTATAACCGGGCAATGGGTGGACTGGACTCACTTTCGCCCTGGCAGGCAACCAGTCTAGGGGAGTAAACCCCAACAGAAAATCAGGAGTGGAGCCCCGTAGGCGGTTGGTCGAGCTCTGCAACACCTTCCGGCAGCTCCTGCAGCTGCGCTGGCACCGACCGTACCGGCTCGCCGTTCCGTCGGACCCTGCCAGCAATGCCAAGCGGGGGACCCTGGCCACTGGGCACTCCAGGATCTCCATATCACCTGCCCAGGCCTGCTTAGAGACTTAGCCCTTACGTGCACTATTGGTTTCAGCAAATAGGTACCGGTAGTTGCCCCCTTACCTTTCAGAAGGTTTGTTTTACACACTTCAGTCCCTCTGCAAATGCCACCACACTGATGCCTACTGTGACATTCTGTAACCAAGTGGTATCAAATTAAGGAAATAGGGGTTAAGTTTTTACCAACAGAGGCCGAGGAATCAAAATAGATTCGTTATAAGTACAAATCATGATTTTTAATTTATTTCAGAGAAAAAACAACCGTTTGTGGCATAAACACAAACGTTTGTGGCATGTACAATTTGGCTGTTTAAATGCAGGTGTATGGTAGCATAAAGAAAATGGCCAAACGAGGCACGATTTACAAATCAACAATCAATACCTGATAAAATACAGGACTCCAGGCAAGACAACACTACACAACACCATGGCCCATGTGCTGAGGCACAGCTACCGGTAAATACAACCACGCCCTATCAGTCAGAACAGCAGAACTGACCATGGTCCCCACACAATTGTCTTATATAGGGCCCATGCCAGCTCTGCAACAAAAGAACTCCAAGCCTGCCAGCAAGTACGCAATAATAGTAAGGAGCAATGTACAGGTGTACTGGCATTCAAGAATTAGCCAGATGCAGGCAGACAGCAGACTACAGTACAATGGGGAACTTAACAATGTAACTGCCACAAGTAGCAGGCAGGAAAGCAACTCTGGAGGAAACCACAAAAACTATTTAAATAACAGTGACCAACCAGGTCTGGTATGGTCACAATTCAATGCAGCAAATACGGACCCACGAGCCAACGTCAATTACACCGACAGAAATCAATAGCTGCCAACGCTCATGTCAAGTGCGCAATAGACTGTTAGAACTCACACTATAAAAACTATGTTCAAATATTATGTCATGATGAAGTAAAATCTAATTGTTACCCGGCACAGCGACATGAGGAATATCCCACCAAAACACTTTTTTGAGTAAACAACGCCTGAAGTTAAAGTATCTTCACAATTCGATTACAAATCAGTTTTTTTTTTTTTTTCGGAAATGTTAAGTATTAGATAGAGGATATTATATTTTGATATCATTTGAAAGCTAATGGTACACTCTTTCACATCATTAGAAAATCTCAAAATCTCAAAAGTGGGGTTATTCCTCATTATGCTGTGCTGGGTCACATATGCCATCGAAGGAGAGATAAAAACTACAGAAAAAGGTTTTTAATACTAACGGCAAATGCAGATATAGCTATAATCCCATATAGATATACACCGAACGTCAGGCCCTCCGAGTGTTCGGTTAATTTATTTTGTTTTATAATAATACACGCAATTGTTGCAAACTGCTTACCGAATATGTGACCCGGCACAGCATAATGAGGAATACCCCCACTTTTGAGATTTTGAGGTTTTCTAATGATGTGAAAGAATATACCACTCTTTCACATCATTAGAAAACCTCAAAATCTCAAAAGTGGGGTTATTCTTCATTAAGTTGTGCCGGGTCACAATATTGTAAAAAGGCATAAAACGGACCAGACGGAATTTGCTCAGCAGCAGAAGGGCGTAAGGTGATGTTTGTGTCTGAACGCACTTATGGCCTTTTGCAGGGCACCCGACGTGATAATAATCTAAAATAACATAACATTAACCAAACACTCAAAGGGCCAGTCGTATACATACGAACGCATACGATCGTGTGCTAATTATTGGGTACCTTATTCATAGCGCCTTCGCGCGTCGGGCGTTAGAGTATCTCAACTAACAATGTCTTGAACCAAGACTAGCCCCGTGGTAGCACGTGAATCAGTACACCAGAGCAAATCCGACACAACTCACGACATTATGCACGAGCACAAATGACCGACTCGCCCCACCTTCGCCCCACCTTCGCCCCACTGCAGGACGTAAACCCCTATTCAGCGTGCAAACGCTACCTACTCCCCCCTCTTTTCCTGCATCTGCACGAAGTCAGCCATACGATACAGGCGGTGAGAGGTGGTGATAAAGAAAACGATCATATTTGCTCGTCAATAATCTCCAATATAATATTGAATGCTGGAAGCTGAGATCCAATGGAACAGTAATGACACATTCTTTTTCATAATTTACTTGTATCACTTTTAATACACTTGACACGCAGATGTAATTGTACAGTGATCCAAAGAAGCCCTACACATATTTTCCATATTTTATTTTTACACAGCAGGGCAAGTCGGTTTTTTAAGGTAAATTGGCCCGAATGGTACACCGTACACACAGATACAATATCGGCACAAAAGCAAAGTTAGAGGCGCAGAACAGAAGTCGAAGAACCACAGCGTGGCGTTTCTAATTGCCAGAGATGTTGGGAAAATTTGGCTAAAAGTTTTAAAGCGGGAATGTCCTACTAAATAGCTTCCCCTTGCAGGAACTTTTCAAATCCCATTCATCAACTTTTGAGAAATGCCACTACGCCAGACCATTTTATGTCTATAAAAAGACAACTTCAAAATGACGTTCCTTTTGGAATGCACAAACCTACGGAGCTCGTAAGGGAACATTTCAAATAATTGAAACAGTTATTCGTCCTCGCGAAATACAATGGACCTTTCCCATGAAATATGCAAATTAGACCTAGCGCATGCGCTTAACTAAATTGGTGGGCAAGCGGGCTGCCAACCAATCATAGTTTTCCACGGGCGTGCGCGCGTTCCTTCTCACTAACAGTTTGGCGCGCGGTCATTGGCTAGTCAGCGTCTCCTACGCGCGTATTTCGAAACCTACACGCAACGCGCACTCGTTTGCCCACCAATTTAGTAAAGCGCATGCGCCAGCTCTTATTTGCATATTTCATGGGAAAGGTCCATTCCATCTCTATGAAAATGCACACATGTCCATAGCACTGAACCAGACATTGGCCGTTTACGATATGAAGGCTTAGGCTCGGACTTAGGCTTTGGTCATATTTATCTTACCCGTTATAATATCACATGCATCTTAACACAAGCGTTTGGCCCCAGTTTCTTGGCGAATACTCTATATTCTATACTTAACACACCAGCAAGCCTTCAGATTCGCCAACAAACCAAAACCAGGATTTTCAAGTTTTGTCAGACGGAGACGAAGCCTGAGCCCGAGCCTGATCCATGGATTCGTAAAGGGCCAAGCTTGACACCGTTAGTCGGGTCCCCATGGCATAACGGTATACGGACGTCGTTTCTGATAGACCCCGACTGTCTATAGGTTATGATTATGTATAATGGTTTAGACAAAGAGTGGGAGTTAATGGCTAGCCTATGGCCCCAGCTATGGCGAATCCCACGGTCGAATTCGCCTGAAGCCAGTCCACGGAAGAAGTGCTTAACAGAATAGCGTCGAAAGGCACATATTGTTGTTTTTTTTAAGAACGAGCACACAGCGTTAACGCATTGGTTAGGTATAACACATTATTTAAGATACCCTAGGATATTGCACACGAGAGCTGTCTACAAGGTAGGAATGCATGAAAGCCGATAGTATCATAACATTTACACACAAAATGAGGACAGTGGAAATTGGGGAAACTTCCCAAAACCTTAGGATATCTTTCCTCCATAATATCTATGGCCGTTTACGATATGAAGGCTAAGGCTCGTGCTCAGGCTTCGGGCATAATCCGTTACAATATCACAGGCATCTAAAAACAAGCGTTTGGCCACAAGTGTCTTGGAGAATAGTGAATACTTCGTACTTTTCAAGCCAACAGACCTTCAACTTCTGAAACAAACCACAACCTGGATTTTCAGGTTTTGTCAGACGGAGACGAAGCCTGAGCCCGAGCCTAAGCCTTCATTTCGTAAACGGCCTCGGTAGCCTAACTCCGAACCTTAACCGGGAATTATCGAATTATCTCGATGAGGGCGCTATTCAAAAGACACCATTATTTATGCAGGAGTCCATAGACACGATACTAGTCGCTTGAGATACCCCAAATTCCTTTTCAAATACCAATCAAGACCCTTCAAACCGTTCCAGAGCCCCTTTTTGCTTTTGTGCGTGGGGCGAATTATTAGACATTTTCAAAAACTCCACCGAGCACAATGTACACGTACAGTTTTGTCTACGTTTTATGTCTTTTAAGTTTGCTCTGTACACCTTATATACATATTAGAATAAATATTCGAATACGTGCACAAATCACACAGGACGGGAAGGTTGGGAACTACATGTACTGTCAACATAACCTCTTATAAGTTTTTTTTTTTTGGACAATAGTAGCCCCTCTACGATGAACATTATAGATGGCCTAAATCTAACAGCTAAACATGGTGTGTACCATCATACCCACAATGCAACACTAATTCGGTCACGTGAGAGTCACGTGACTACCAATTCAGTTGGTGGCTGAAACCGAAAGCAGTGGGAAAATTGGCAAAGAAAGCTTCAACTGGGCCGGGACTTGAACCTGAGACCTCTGGTTTTGCGCACCAGTGCTTTTACCATCTGAGCTATCCAGCCCTTTGATGGTGGCCTTCCCTAAATAGTCAACTAGTCTTTGCCGGGGTGGGGGCGCCAGTCAGAAGCATTCAACCATTATTAACCGTATTTCTCGAAGGGATCACTCCCCCATTTTTGATTTCAGAAGAAATCAACAATTAGTTGTAAACCTGGCTGCAGCTGTCAAAGTAAATAGAGTAAAATATTTCAAATTCTAAAAAAAAAGAAAATTTGCACTTAACTTCTATTCTTTGTTATCACTTGATGAATATCTAATATTGGTTAAATTTTTGTCAAACAAAAAAAAGGAAAACCCGACTGGGAGCTTTAAA
Source organism: Luidia sarsii (assembly GCA_949987565.1). NCBI lineage: Eukaryota > Metazoa > Echinodermata > Asteroidea > Paxillosida > Luidiidae > Luidia > Luidia sarsii. The sequence goes on from OX465122.1 coordinate 7,089,926, forward strand.
AAAAAATTAAATGGCAAAGAAAACTTTGACTGGACCGGGACTTGAACCGGAGACCTCTGGTTTCGCAAAACCAGAGGTCTCGGGTTCAAGTCCCGGTCAAGTCAAAGTCCCATTTTGCCATTTGTCCAAAAAATAGTTTAATTCATCTCAGAAAGTCGCTCCGATTCAAGTAAGAGATAGTTAAAAGACATTTTTTTAATTTGGTTTAAATTAATCCTGATTTTTCAACTTCCGAAAACTGTACACTATTTTACAAGTTTGAAAAGCAACAAAAGAAAGAACTATTCACACAGTCCCAAAAGAAAAAAAAATATCTTCCAAAAATGACATCGCATGAAATAATGGTCGAGAATTTGCAAAAATAAATAGGACAGACCCATACAAGTCGTATGTCATCAATATTTTATACATTTTTATCAAACAAAAATCTACAAAACACACTTTCAAACAAAATATACAAGAGAATGGCTGTCATTTGCTTATAAAGTCTCAGAAATCAAAACGTAAATTTCAGAATCTTATTTTCACCTATTTTTTGTACAGCTTAGAAAAATCATGAAACTTATAAAGTCACACACATGAATGAATTGAATGCAATTGGCAATGCCAGGCTGGGGTCTAAGGATTACACACGAGTCTATGGATGTCTGAAGTATGGAGAGAAGCTGGCGTTTCGATCCTAGCAGGACCTCTCTCAAAGGCAGAATTGTTCTCTGAAAGAATCATTCTCTGATGCAACGCGGTACCCGCCGCTATACAATTTATATTCGAATCCACCACACGACCTCGACCAGCTCGGTGGTCCAGTGGTTAAGACGTCTGCACTAGAAAGCGGGAGTCGCGGGTTCGAATCCCACCCGAGCTGCCTGAAATTGTTTTCATCAGGCATCGGGCAAAGCACTGAGCACTCAGTGCTTATCACAGTCCAGCAAGGGCAAACCCTGATTGAATTACATTCTCCTCAACGCAAGCATCATGTTATATCTATGTTGCAATGCGGTCACGATGCATAGGATCACCTTGCCAACCCAAACTTCACGTCTGGTTTCATGCCAAGTAAAGAAGAGTGGAATACAAGTCAAAAGCAATGAACATCGCATCGCAGGGCAGTTGGTAATCCTGTTTACACAAGCAAGACTTTTCTTGCTTAGCAGATTTTCACGCTCTATGAAATAGATCGGTTGCACCGGCTGCCATCTTTGTGGCCTAGTCTTTGTTCCTCTTGGATAGGCAAGAGTGCACTCTTTGTACCTGCATTGTCACAGAATTTTGATAACACTAGAAGGCCCCAAAGATGGCTGCTGGTGCAAACGATCTATTGGGCCCTGGTTCGTCCTTAAGCACTATCCTAAAAATTGGGGGTTTTTTTAACTGTGGGTTCCTGACATGACCTTACAATCGCGCCCTAATTTTTATGAGGATACTTTTAAAGGTAAAAAAAGATGATCAATTTCTGACTCTACTAAGGAAAAGGAGCTTGCCAATATGTTTGTACACTTCAGATCCCTAGATGACAGCAGAAAATGAGCTTGACTGTGGTATTTATTGCAGAGCCCCTTTAAGCGCTGTCCTATTGGTTGTCCTTCGGGCAGCCCCTAGGCATCCGCAGTATAAGCCGCTACCTAACGGCTACAGCTACTTTCCATAGACTCGTGTGTTATTTTCCAGCCACAGCCAATGCATCAGACATCGCCTAGTTTTGAAACGCAATCTGGAATGAATACTCCAACTCGTGAAAATAACCCTCTATAAATACGGCGACAAAAAAAATTCAAAGAAAGGCCAAACAAAGTAATAAACTATAAATATGTTCCCGGCTTGTAATGAAATTATTAATTTTTTTGAAGAAAACAAAAATTGGTAAAAGAAAAATTTCACTGGACAAGAGACTTACAACACTGGGAAGATCAGGAAACATCAATGTCCACAGATTTCCTTCTACTTTACACCGTTTGTAGATGGTCATGATAAAATCCTCATGATGAAATCTTACGGTCTGGTATGCTGTACTTCTGGAGAAATCTTCGCTCAAACATCGACAAATAGTTTATTACTCGCAAGTAATAACGACAGAAATGAGCAAAAACCGTGACAGTTTTTGTGCATTTTTTCTACTTTCGCAGATAACCATTTGAGCTCAAAACCTTTGTAGGATTTCTTGTTTGAAATATTTAATGGTTTGACACACAAGTTGTGGCAATATTTTGACCTTTACCGATGTTGTATAGGGCCTATAACAGAAGCACAATAAATCTGATACCGAAAAATAATTTCAAAACTAAACAACTATGAGGATGAGAAATTGACTTGACCCTGACCTCCGATACGGACTATACCATGTTTACCTCCAAGGGGGTTGGGGGTGCCTGAGAGGGGTAGATTTCGCCCCTACCTGGACTTTAACCTCCTGTGTCGCCCCCACCCAGTCCCACCCCCCTTCATATAGGCTCCAGGGAGTTGAGGTGCTTCTTCTTGCCCTTCTTGGGCTTGCCCGGCTGCAGGGCCTCAAGCCTGGTGGGGCGCCTTAGGGGCAGGTCCTTTGGGGCAGGTGGACCGATATCTTTGGCAGGTGGACCCTTTAGTTGTTGTTCTGCACGCAAAAAAAAAAATGAAAAAAAAAAAATGAAAAAAAAAAAAAAAAAGGGGGGGGAAAGGGAAAAAAGGGAAAAATTTCTAGACTTCAACCATGTTTTTTTTTTTTTTTTTTTTTTTTTTTAGGAATGTCACCCAACACAAGGCCCCAAAAGGCCATCCGAGGCAAGATTTCATTATGTTTTGATGGAATAAACGGATTGCGCGAACACTGTTTACATGTCATCACATGACATGTAGTGGGTATTTTGTTATCTCATTTGGCACAGAGCAGCGATGGAAATGTACAAAGAAGAATGTGGACAATATGATAAGTCTTCTTTGCTCGTTTCCACTCCTGTTCAGCACCAAATGAGATGCAAAAATACGGTTCCCACTATAAGCCACGTGATGGCATGTAAACATTGGTTGCGCAAACGGTCTATTCAGAGTTACATTATGAGGGGAAACAAGGTTGCAGGTTGAGAATTCCACAGTGCAGCAGGGAATACCGGTACTCAACATTCTGGATAAATTCTGAATCAGAAAACATTTTTGGCAAAGAAATTGCAAAGATGAATGGAAAACGTGTGTAAACTCACATAAAAGTACTTTAATGCATGTAAATGTATGTAATGTATGTAAATATATATATGTAAATGCATGCAAATGTAGGGAGAGACGTACGTAAACACAAAACAAATTCATGCAAATGTAGGCGCTCATGCAAATATACAGTTTCATGCAAATATACAGATTCATACAAATGATATGCAAATGTATGCATATGTATGTATATTCATGCAAATTTACACGGATCCATGCAAATGTTGCATATTCATGCAATTGTTGCATATTCATTCTAATATGTGCAGATTCATGCAAATTTATCCAGATTCATGCAAATGTATGCAGATTAATGTAAGTATATGTAGATTCATGCAAATGTATGCAGATGACATGCAAATGTATGCAGACGACATGCAAATGTATGTAGATGACATGAAAACATATGCAGACGACATGCACTCACCGGCGGGAGGGATGTGGTAATTGGAATCTTGGGCGTGGCCAGTGCTACCGAGCAGCTGGTTGGCTCGCTTGGGTTTAAAGTAATCCGTGGCCGCATCATGCTTTGAACGGCTCAGTTTCTGGGTGCACAGAGGGGGTGGGGGGGAAAAACCAAAAACAAATCAGACTCGTCGCGGAAAATTTAAAAAAAGCGGGGGGGAGATGGGAAGGAGGGGACACGGTCTTCTTCTCTCGTATGTCAATCGCAGCCGTCATAATAGACCCATCTTTGATGACGTCACGGTTTTGTTTATCGGCCATCTTGGATTACACACATGAGCACGTCACCGCCGTTACTAAGTCAGCTGTGCATAAAAACAACTCCACATGCACGGCGGCAACTTTTGAACTCGTGGTAGTTGTACTACTACTGCTGCTACTCTTTACTAGTATTATTTACTAGTTGTGCCATGGAGGAATCTCTTTTTATTCCTCCGTGGTTGTACCATGGATTGGAGGTACTTGTTTTGTTGAAAGGTGATTAACTCTTGCGCTGTCCTTGGCTGTGGAAGCAGGGGGAATCGTGATAAGAAATCTTTTTATCGTTTACCCGCTGTACTGACAAGAGAAGGTGACGCAACTCGTACACTTTCGCTAAAAAGATTGACGAAATGGTTGTCGCGGGTTAATTGTGTACGGATCTATTCCAGCAATAAAGCCGAGAATGTCGAGGGAACTGTAATAAGCCGACCGTGCAGCATTCGAATTCGCCATGATGACTAACGTAACGTTAAACGAACACAAACGTGCGAGCGAAAGCGTATGTGTGTACTCCAAGATGGCGGATCTCACTGTTTCAAGTAGCAACGTGACGTCAGTAAGAAGGGTCTATAGGCAGTTACTGACCGGGTCTGGTTCATCTACTTCTGTGAGTGTGCATGGGGGTCTCATCACAGGGCAGTCGTTAGTGACGCGCTCGTGGGTTTGTGTATGTTCACACGGACGGAGGTCAGAGTCCGTGATTCTCCCATTTCTTCATGGTTTGCTGCATAGCGGCCATGCACCAGACCACAGTTCAATTGTACCCCCAGGGCTTTCTTGGTATAGATTGCATCCTGTGGGGATATGCGCGGATGGCTTCAAAGATCAGCTGGAGCTGTTCTGGTGTGTCTGGGGTTGGGGGTGCTTACTTCTTCCAGGGGTCGCAGTGATCACAGAGGAGTTGGGACCCATGTTGTGGACCTCCTAGTTTGTGGGCCCTGGTATTAACTGGTCTTGCTCTTCTGATTGAGCCCAGGCGAACGACAACAACTTGAGACAGCGGCACCTCTAATTGCTGCTTGCCTCCAATATGCAAGAGGAAGAAGCATTGATAAGGGCCCATGTTGTGGACCTCCTAGTTGGTGGACCCTGGTATTAACTGGTCTCACTCTTCTGATTGAGCCCAGGCGAATGACAACAACTTCGCAAGAAGAAGACCGCGGAGTTGGTTTGTTGGCAACAAAAAAATACAGGCTGGCAAAAGGGAAGGTTTTGATCTTCTGAGAATGAGGGAATGAAATCACGAATGGTTACAGCTTTTATGGAAGACATTCACTTAGATGCTAGTTGTATGACAGCGCTGACTACACATGCTTACTACACAACGTCCTTTTGTGAGTCTGAATTCGAATCGACATGACAATCAGGCAAAGCACTGAACATGCAGTGCTGACTACACATCAGGGAAGGGCAAACCCTCATTGAATGACATTCTCACTGACAGATGAACAGGCAATCAGGCAAAGCACTGAGCATACAGTGCTGACTACACTTGAAAAAGGGCAAAACCCTCATTGAATGACATTCTCACCGATGCAAATCACCAGGCAATCGGGCAAAGCACTGAGCATGCAGTCCTAACCATGCTGACTACACATCGGGGAAGGGCAAAACCCTCATTGAATCACATTCTCACCGACGCAAATCACCAGGCAATCGGGCAAAGCACTGAGCATACAGCGCTGACTACACGTCGGGGAAGGGCAAAACCCTCATTGAATGACATTCTCACCGACGCAAATCACCAGGCAATCGGGCAAAGCACTGAGCATACAGCGCTGACTACACGTCGGGAAGGGTAAAACCCTCATTGAATGACATTCTCACCGACGCAAATCACCAGGCAATCGGGCAAAGCACTGAGCATACAGTGCTGACTACACGTCGGGGAAGGGCAAAACCCTCATTGAATGACATTCACACCAACGCAAATCACCAGGCAATCGGGCAAAGCACTGAGCACACAGTGCTGACTACACGTCGGGGAAGGGCAAAACCCTCATTGAATGACATTCTCACCGACGCAAATCACCAGGCAATTGGGGCAAAGCACTGAGCATACAGTGCTGACTACACGTCGGGAAAGGGCTAAACCCTCACTGAATGATATTCTCATCGACGCAACTCAATCTTTCCGGCCCTCACCTGAAGATACCTGTCCTCCTCGGGCAACTCCGAAGCCCCCATGGGGTAACCGTTGACCACCGTCCCCGGCGACTGGTCTCGTCTGTTGCCGTGGTGACCGGGCCGGCCGGGCATCGTGGGTCGTCCGCCGGGCATGACCCCGGCGGCCACCGGCAACTTGTCCCGAGAGATGACCAGCTCCGGGATCTTCCATCTGGCAAGACGGGAAAAAACGGAAGAAGGAATCTCTTTATCTGTCTTTTCTTTGTCTCTCTACGTCTCTCTTTGTCCCTCTTTCCCCTTCAATCTTTCTCTGTCTCTCTCAGTTCCTCTCTGTCTCTTTGTTTTCTGTTTCTCTTTCTGTTTCTTTGTCCATGTCTATCTTTCTGTCTCTCTATCTGTCTGTCTGTCTCTCTCTCTCTATGTCTATCCCCGTCTCTCTGCCTCTCACTGTCTCTCTGCCTCTCACTGTCTCTCTGCCTCTCACTGTCTCTCTGTCCATCTGTCTCTCTATCTCTATCTCTCTATCTCTCTCTGTCTCTATCTCTCTCTGTCTCTATCTCTCTATCTCTCTATCTCTCTATCTCTCTATCTCTCTATCTCTCTATCTCTCTATCTCTCTATCTCTCTATCTCTCTATCTCTCTATCTCTCTATCTCTCTATCTCTCTATCTCTCTATCTCTCTATCTCTCTATCTCTCTATCTCTCTATCTCTCTATCTCTCTATCTCTCTATCTCTCTATCTCTCTATCTCTCTATCTCTCTATCTCTCTATCTCTCTATCTCTCTATCTCTCTATCTCTCTATCTCTCTATCTCTCTATCTCTCTATCTCTCTATCTCTCTATCTCTCTATCTCTCTATCTCTCTATCTCTCTATCTCTCTATCTCTCTATCTCTCTATCTCTCTATCTCTCTATCTCTCTATCTCTCTATCTCTCTATCTCTCTATCTCTCTATCTCTCTATCTCTCTATCTCTCAATCTCTCTATCTCTCTATCTCTCTATCTCTCTATCTCTCTATCTCTCTATCTCTCTATCTCTCTATCTCTCTATCTCTCTATCTCTCTATCTCTCTATCTCTCTATCTCTCTATCTCTCTATCTCTCTATCTCTCTATCTCTCTATCTCTCTATCTCTCTATCTCTCTATCTCTCTATCTCTCTATCTCTCTATCTCTCTATCTCTCTATCTCTCTATCTCTCTATCTCTCTATCTCTCTATCTCTCTATCTATCTATCTCTCTATCTCTCTATCTCTCTATCTCTCTATCTCTCTATCTCTCTATCTCTCTATCTCTCTATCTCTCTATCTCTCTATCTCTCTATCTCTCTATCTCTCTATCTCTCTATCTCTCTATCTCTCTATCTCTCTATCTCTCTATCTCTCTATCTCTCTATCTCTCTATCTCTCTATCTCTCTATCTCTCTATCTCTCTATCTCTCTATCTCTCTATCTCTCTATCTCTCTATCTCTCTATCTATGTCTCTCTGTCATTCTATCTGTCTATCTCTCTGTCTCTGTACTAAGGCTGTTGTCGACAAGGCTTTTGTCGACATTGTCGCGACAAAGAAAATATTCCGACATGTCGACAAGGTTTTTCGGTTGTCGCGACAAAAACAATAAAATACATTAGCCTACCTCTAGGCTCTAGTCATAATGGCCAATCTCTGAAAAGAAGGGAATAAAAAGGGAACAAAAGATCCTAAAATTGTGTGCTGAGCATTTCATTTTTGCTTATCCACGCCGCAAAATAATAGTTACTAAATATGTTGGAAGTTGGAAGGGATCGCGACGCGACCAAAGAAAATCGTTCACCGAACGCATTTTGCCATTACGATGTACAGTATATACTGTATAGCGCACGTTTCTATGGCCGGTCGACAGCAGTACAGTAGCTGGTATACGTTGCTGCATCGCATGCATTTAATACACGTGCGTACGGGATACCAGTGCAATACAGAGATCGGGAAAGATCGTGGACGTCCGAGGGAAGGATCGAGAAATGAGATCGCACGTGTGTCGCGGTCGGTACCCAGCTGAAAGTAGCCGCATGTTTGGGCCCCAAATCCCGGCGGCCGCGGATTTTATTTCGTTGAAAAACGGACCGGAAGTACATTATGTACATCGGAAAAAGGCCTCCTTTGCCGCATACGTTCTAGGTTTGTCTGAATGTATGGCTGAATACGCGGCCTCCTCCGTTTTTTGGCACAATACGCGGCTGGTTTTGGGGTGCCCAATACGCGGCTGGTTTTTGGGTGCCCAATACGCGGCTACCTTTAGCTAGGTGCGGACGGTGACGTCTTTTCTTTTCATTGAAACTATCTGGTTCTCCAACTTCCATGTACATGTGTACATAGCCAATAGGAAAACCACTGCAGCCGCTGTGCAGCGAATTCATAAATATTCATTATTTCTTGCAGTGATAACGCGCGCATCGCCGATCGATGACGTCATGAATAAACAATGAGCAATCGCTTTTTTATGATTTTTTTAGGAAATTAGGACTGTAACACCAAATATCGGCACCAAAATTAATTTGTTGTGTATAATCTTAAATACGAAAGCCATTAAAATATGAAATTTTATTGAATTTAAGATTATCCATGAAAACTAATTTCACAAGTTCACAACTATGGCGGTTTGACATGCCCCATTCGTTTATCACTTAAAAAATTTCTGACATTATGACTACAGATTTTTGACTAAATCGAGTCTCTGTCGCGACAATGTCGACAGTCGGCATAAAATTCTCGCGACATGTCGACAAGAATTTTTTCTCACGACAACAGCCTTACTCTGTACGTCTTTCTTTCTGCCTATCTGTCTCTCTCTATGTCCATCTCTGACTCTGTGTCTCTCTGCCTCTGTCTCTGTCTGTTCATCTGTCTCTGCCTCTGTATCACTTTATCCCTCTGTCTTTCTCTATTCATCTCTCTGTATCTATCTGCCCATGTCTGTCTCTCTGCCTCTCTGTCTCTGTCCATTTCTCTCTGCCTCTGTCTCTGTCTGTTCATCTGTCTCTGCCTCTGTATCTCTTTATCCCTGTCTTTCTCTATAAATCTCTCTGTATCTATCTGCCCATGTCTGTCTCTCTGCCTCTGTCTGTCTCTCTGCCTCTGTCTGTCTCTCTATCTACATGTCTCTCTGTATGGCTGTCTCTCTGATGTCCCTCTATCTATGTCCATCTCTATATATCTGCCTGTCTCTCTCAATCTGTCTCTGTATCGCTCTATCTCTCTGTATCTCTATCCATCTCTCTGTATCTGTCTCTCTGCCCCTCACTGTCTGTCTGTCTGTCTCTCTCTCTCTCTCCCTCTCTCTCTCTCTTTCTCCCTCTCTCTCTCTCTCCCCCTCTATTCCACTCTCTCTCTTCTCTCTCCCTCTCCCTATCCCTCTCCCCATCTATCCCAGTCTTTCTCTATCCATCACTGTATCTGTTTCTCTGCCTCTCACTGTCTCTCTCTCCCTCTCCCTATCCCTCTCCCTCTCTATCCCTGTCTCTCTCTATCCATCACTGTATCTGTTTCTCTGCCTCTCACTGTCTCTCTCTCCCTCTCCCTCTCTATCCCTGTCTCTCTCTATCCATCACTGTATCTGTTTCTCTGCCTCTCACTGTCTCTCTTCCTCTCTCCCTCCCTCCCTCTCTCATGACAGACTTACATTCCCTCCTCCTCATCCCAGCTGCTCTCAGCCTTGACCTTGTCCATGTTGTAGTAGTTACAGTCCCGTCGTAGACAGGGCTGAACCCTCTCCAGGATCTGACTCAGCATCTTGACCTGCTTCTCCTGCTTGCGGATGGTGTCCAGGTAGTCGATGCGCTCAAACTCAAACTCGCTGTTCAGGTCCGTGATCTCAATCTCGGCCACTTGGACCTATCCACGACGAGGGACGACAAAACCAGAAACAGGTTTGAGCAGGTGGTTTGAGTAGTTGGTTTGAGTGGTTGGTTTGAGTAGTTAATTTGAGTAGTTGTTTGCGTAGATGACATGAGTGGTTGATTTGAGTGATTAGTCTGAGAAGTAGATTGGAGGGGTTGATTTGAGTTGTTGCATTGAGTAGTTGATTTGAGTAGCTGATTTGAGTAGATGATTTGAGTGATAAGCTTGATTAGTTGGTTTGAGTAGTAGATTTGAGTGACTAGTTTGAGTAGCTGATTTGAGTGACTAGTTTGAGTAGTTTATTTCAGGGATTAGTTTCAGTAGTTGGATTGAGTAGTAGATTTGAGTGACTGGTTTGAGTAGTTTATTTCAGGGATTAGTTTTAGTAGTTGGATTGAGTAGTTGATTTGAGTGACTAGTTTGAGTAGCTGATTTGAGTGCCTAGTTTGAGTTGTTGATTTCAGAGATTAGTTTCAGTAGTTGGATTGAGTAGTAGATTTGAGTGACTAGTTTGAGTAGTTTATTTCAGGGATTAGTTTCAGTAGTTGGAATGAGTAGTTGATTTGAGTGACTAGTTTGAGTAGCTGATTTGAGTGCCTAGTTTGAGTTGTTGATTTCAGGGATAAGTTTCAGTAGTTGGATTGAGTAGTAGATTTGAGTGACTAGTTTGAGTAGTTTATTTCAGGGATTAGTTTCAGTAGTTGGATTGAGTAGTAGATTTGAGTGACTAGTTTGAGTAGTAGATTTGAGTGACTAGTTTGAGTAATTTATTTCAGGGATTAGTTTCAGTAGTTGGATTGAGTAGTAGATTTGAGTGACTAGTTTGAGTAGTTTATTTTAGGGATTAGTTTCAGTAGTTGGATTGAGTAGATTTGAGTGACTAGTTTGAGTAGTTTATTATAGGGATTAGTTTCAGTAGTTGGATTGAGTAGTAGATTTGAGTGACTAGTTTGAGTAGTTTATTTCAGGGATTAGTTTCAGTAGTTGGATTGAGTAGTAGATTTGAGTGCCTAGTTTGAGTAGTTTATTTCAGGGATTAGTTTTAGTAGTTGGATTGAGTAGTAGATTTGAGTGACTAGTTTGAGTAGCTGATTTGAGTAGTTTATTTCAGGGATTAGTTTCAGTAGTTGGATTGAGTAGTAGATTTGAGTGACTAGTTTGAGTAGTTTATTTTAGGGATTAGTTTCAGTAGTTGGATTGAGTAGATTTGAGTGACTAGTTTGAGTAGTTTATTATAGGGATTAGTTTCAGTAGTTGGATTGAGTAGTAGATTTGAGTGACTAGTTTGAGTAGTTTATTTAAGGGATTAGTTTCAGTAGTTGGATTGAGTAGTAGATTTGAGTGCCTAGTTTGAGTAGTTTATTTCAGGGATTAGTTTCAGTAGTTGGATTAAGTAGTAGATTTGAGTGACTAGTTTGAGTAGCTGATTTGAGTAGTTTATTTCAGGGATTAGTTTCAGTAGTTGGATTGAGTAGTAGATTTGAGTGACTAGTTTGAGTAGTTGATTTGAGTGACTAGTTTGAGTAGTTGATTTGGGCGTGTCTACCTTCTCCTTCTCTGCCTCCAGCTGCTTGTTCTTGGCCTTGAGCTCCTCCTCAATGTTGCTGTAGATGTTGAGCATGATGCCGTCGTCGTCCATCTTGGCGATGGCCTTGGCCAGCTGCAGCTTGCGCACCTCGGCGTGCTTCAGCTTCCGCCGCCGCTTCTCCTTCAGCGTCTCGTCGGCCGCCCGCTCCCCGCCCACCATCTGGTGCTCCAGCTGCTGCAGCCTGCAGCGGTCAGCATGCGGGCGAGAATGGGAGACAACGTTAGCGAAGGAGGGAGAGAGGTAGGGACTGGGGGAAGGAGTGGGGGGGGGCGAACAAATGATATGACGTCCCCCCCAACACTCGTCCCCCACCTGTTTAGGGACCGGGGAAAGGAATGGGGGCAGACAAAAGTCCCCCCCAAACTCGTCCCCCACCTCTTTACGCCCATGAGTATTTAAGAATGGGCTTTGCTTTGTGACCATAGTTTCTGAAGGTGTACGCATCAAAACTGAAGGAGGGGGCAAATGAAAGTGTAGGGGAGGGTATATCCCCTTCATCAACTGCCTGTTGACCACATACGTTTGAGTAGTTGGTATGAGTAGTTGATTTGAGTAGTTAGTTTGAAAAGTTGATTTGAGTAGCTGGTAAAAGTTGATTTAAGTACCTGGTTTGCTTAGTTGATTTGAGTGGCTGGTTTGAGTAGTTGATTTGAGGAGTTGATTTGAGTAGTTGATTTGAGTAGTTGATTTGTGTAGTTGATTTGAGTAGTTGATTTGAGTAGTTGATTTGAGTAGTTGATTTGAGTAGTTGATTTGTGTAGTTGTTTGAGTGGCTGGTTTGAATAGTTGATTTGAGTAGTTGATTTGAGTAGCTGGTTTAAGTAGTTGATGAGAAATTGATTTGAGTGGGCGGTTTGAGTACTTGATTTGAGTGGCGACAGTGTGTTCTAGCCGGGGGACGGCGGCTCAGACTGACCTCTTGAGGGCCTCGTTCTGGTCCAGTCCTTGCGCGGCCTCCTTGCGGGGCAGAGTGGGGGAGGCCTTGGGGGCACTGGGCCCTTCGTCCCCCTCGACGGCCTCTCCCTCGCCCTGGTCGTCGTCGTACTCCTGGAGGAAAAAAAGCAACCATGCCAAAAATGAAGTCACAATCTTAACTTCCTTCAAATTCTCTTTTGAGTTTTTTTGCTTGTTTCAAATTTTTTCAAAAGTTCCCAGTCAGTCTTTACTGATTTTATTTGATTTATAATTGAATTACTGACTGGACCGAATGTGTCATAAGGGCTGTTCTCACTGGACTTTTTAGCGGCCCTGTTAAGTTACCGTGGCTGAGCAGAAGTCTTCCGCGACTCCTCTCGCCCTGTTAGTTTTACATCACGGTCCCGGTAACTTGACAGGGACGTCAGTTTACCGAGCGTTCCCACTGGACTTAATTTTGTCATTCTTCCACTCAGCCTCAGTAGTTTGACATTGTTAAAACCAGTGGGAACACGGCTATAGTCATTCTCCAGATTTGGAGATGAGAGGGAGGGAAAAATGTTGCCCAAGTAAAAGGGAATCTTTCAGGACAGTTAATCTTCACTCGATATGACGTACCTGGTCATTTGGCACCGACTGGTCAGCTGATGCGACCTTTGGCTTTCCTTCAGCCGTAACCCCTTGTTGACCTTCGACCTGTGCGACCTTGGCCTCGCCCCCTTCGGCGGCAGCGGTGGAAGCCTCCGAGGCGAGGGCTGCGGAAGAGGGAGAATTGCTCAGTGATCAGAGTGGCTCGTGTTTTCCCTTCCCCCTGAGGCTGCCTCTGACAATTGAGGGCGCCCTTTATGCTCATCGGTGGTCTTAAGGGTGGTGGTTTGAAAGGGGGCCAGTTTCAGGGGGGTTTTGTGGACTGCTTCCTGACAACAGAGGGCGCTCTTTGCACTCACCAATGCTCTTGAGGGTGTCCATTTATAGGGCATTGGTTTAATGGGCTTTTGGTTGTACTGTATTTTGTTACTGTACTGAAGGATTTGTGGTCTGCATCAAATAGACGGCGCCCTTTGTCCTCACCAGTAAGTGACAATTTGACAGGTTTCTCACTGCTTCCTGCCAATAGAGGGCGCTCATCCCCCTTACCTTGAGAGTTCTGGTTCAAGGCGAGCCAGTTTGAGATGCGAGGGCAGCTTCCTGCCAAAAGAGGGCGCCCTTCAGACTCACCAATGTGAAGGTCACAATGGGTGATGGTTTTAGGGGTGTTCGTCTGGTGGGAGCTAATTTAAGGGGCTTGTGGACCATATTCAGACACTAGAGGGCGCCCTTCAGACTCAGTAGTGCCACTGATTGCCTCAGGCACGTGGGCCAGTTAGCCCTCATAATAGGCCAACATCAGTGTTGTTTTGAGTGACTTTGGGCCTATCCCACCAATAGAGGGCGCCATTTCTGCTCACCAGTAGGTACCAGCCTGCAAACAGCCCACTAGAGGGCGCCGTTCAGACTCACCAGTGCCCCGGATGGACTCGGGCACGTGGGCCAGTTTGCCCTCATAATAGGCCAACATCGGTGTTGGTTTGAGTGGCTTTGGACCTATCCCACCAATAGAGGGCGCCCTTTCTGCTCACCATTGGGTGCCAGGCTGCAACCAGCCCACTAGAGGGCGCCGTTCAGACTCACCATGGATGGACTCGGGCACGTGGGCCAGCTTGCCCTCGTAGAAGGCCTTCATGGTCTCCATGTCCTGCTGCAGCCGGTTCTTGTTGGACTGCTCCTCCTCGTACTTGGCCGACATGGCGGCCATCTTGGCCTCGTACTCGGCCCGGATGCGCTCTCGTTCGGCCTCCACCTCGGCCGAGACATCCACGGGGGTGGGGCTGGCGTCGGTTGCCGGCGCCGCCCGGTTGTCGTCTTTGGCCGGCGCATCGGTCAAGGCCGGCTTCGACGCCGAACCTGTTGGTCAGAAGAAGAAGAAGAAGAAGAAGTAGAAACCAAAAAAAATTAAAATCAAAAGTGTGTTCACACACAGTACTGCTAGCATCGGGCTAATGTACATGTACATGTACCAGGTACCAGTAGCTGTGAAGCAGATGTGTGCAAATACATGTGTCTGTAATGTGAACTGTCTTTCACAATGTACATGTACATGTAAATGTACACATTGTGAAGTACATGTAGTTGTGAAGGATATGTGTGCAAATACAACGTACACATTCATGTCTTCTTCCACAATGCACATGTAAACATGTACATGTAGTTGTGAAGCATTATGTGTACAAATACATGAACATGTACAGTATGTGTATGTGTAATGTGAAGATTTGGACTGTCTTCCACAATGTACATGTACTTGTAAACATGTAGTTGTGAAGCATGTGTGCAAATACATGTACATGTACATGCACATGAACATGTATGTGTAATGTGAAGTTGTGAACTGTCTCCTTCCGCAAGGAAGCATTTTTGTGCAAATACAATGCACGTGAATCTAGTACCCTGTGGAGACCTATAAGATAATAGGTTGAATAGGTCTCCACAGGGAAATTGTAAAGGTGTATACATGTAGATCCCAACAAGGTTTTCACAAAACTGATATTTGGAAATCACTCAAAAACGGGAAAATTGTGATGGGTAAGAAATTAAGGTGTTATATAATAGGGACATACATGTACACTCCAAATTTCTACCCAGGAAAGTGAATGTGGTTGAAATGGGAGCATTTTGAAAACATAGTACCTCACACAGTTGTATAGTGCACGAGAACAAAGCAATGTCTCCACAAGGATACAGATTCAGGTATGTGTGTACGCATTCATGTGTATGTGTAGAACTGACTTCCACAGGTGGGGTATCTCTCTTTGTTTTGGGGGGGTGGTGGTAAGGTGTTGAGGAAATGAGATGAGAACAGAATGAAAACGGAAACCATGCCATAGTCAGTTCTGAGGGAAGTGCAGAGCGGACATTAATGGTGGGGTTACGTAACACTACCCCTGTCTTGGATCGGGGGTTATAAAGGAATTGTCTTAAAAATCATAAATGATTATATACTTGCAGGGGAGATTTAAAAGAGGTAAAATAAGACAAATCATCACTCATCATGAGGGGAAAAAGAGGGAAGATTTTGAGATTTGGAGATACTCAGAAGATAAACCAATGTTAAGATATTTAGATATCCAGAAATTCAGACATTCAAACACAGATATTCAGAATTTCAGATGTTGGGATACACAGAAACTCAGATATTTAGATGTTAGATATTCGGATATCCAGAGAATTCTTTAGATATTCAGATACTTAGAGAATTCTTTAGATATTCAGATATTCAGATATTTGGATATTTGGATTATCGGATATTCAGATATTCAGATATTAGGATATTCAGATATTCAGATATATTCAGATATTCGGATATTCGGATATTCGGATATTCAGATATTTGGATAATCGGATATTCATATATTTTGATATTCAGAAATTCAGATATTCAGATATTCAGATATTTAGATATTCAGATATTCAGATATTCAGGTATTCGGATATTCAGATCTTCAGGTGTTCAGATATTCAGATATTCAGATTTGAATATTCATATATTTGGATATTCGGATATTCGGATATTTGGATATTCAGATATTCGAATATTCTGGTATTCGGATATTCGGATATTCGGATATTTGGATATTCGGATGTTCAGATATTCAGATATTCAGATATTCAGATATTCAGATGCTCAGGTATCAAGAGTTTAAAATGATTAGATATCCAGATATATTCAGACCCTCTGATAAAGGTGCAGGCAGGTATTTAGATATTTATAGTTTGTCAGTTTTCTGACCCCCAAAACTTCCACTGTGGGTGCGAAAGAGAACTGTGTTTTCATGGCGAGAATAGCAGAATAACCAATAGGTTTGTGGTAACACCATGCAAAATTATCTTTTGTGAGTCAGAAGACCAAAGACGAACACAGCACACTGTTCGAAACATCCGAGTTCCACCGGTTCTTTCCAGAACCACACCTACTCGCAAAAGAGAACTTTGCGTGGTGTCACCGCAAACCTATTACTTATTCGACTGCTTCCTTGGCCCTAAGCACTGAATTCTCACGTTGCCTTCCAACCCTTTTAATCCATCAGACACTCGAGCCATTGATGAAAGGATAAAAGATTTTTTTCCCGAAACGAAGAAATCAAAGTCGAAAACAGAAAGGCAAATGTGATGTTAGTGGGGAAATTTGAGAAGCCACACCAAAACGTGATTGCCCACACACTTACCAGGGGGTTGCCCAAAGCCTTTATGTTAGTTTTTCGTTCGGAGACAAAAACAAATAAAAGCAACGTTAAAGCGTAAAAAAAATATATATATCAACTCGGTTGATGACACCATGTGCACATAAACACAAAAGGAACGCTTTGCCCAGATTTTCTTTAGACCACAGGCAAAATTTATGATAACCCCACGTGCCTACGATTTTGTATACCTAATTTATCATCTTTTTTACATTAAGTCAACAAACAAAACAGGAAAAACTGACTAGGCATTTATGAGACAATTTGAATAATGACAGAGGAAACATTGACTTGAGCCCGAGACCTCTGGTTTTTCGTACCAGCGGTCTTAACCATCTGAGCAATCCAGCCCTTAGATGTTGGCCTTCCCAAAAATAGTCAACTTCATCTGTATCCCACTCCCTTCCCTCTCTGTCCTTCCCCTGTCACGTGTGTCAGGGCTTTCCTTCCCCTGACTGTCTGTGTATCTCCTTTGTCACTTTGCCTAAGAGAAAGGTCCTGCAAGGATCAAAACGTCAGGCCCCCTAACCTTTGAGAAAGGTCCTGCTAGGATCGAAACGTCAGGCACCCTAAATTTTGAGAAAGGTCATGCTAGGATCAAAACGTCAAGCCCCCTAACCTTTGAGAAAGGTCCTGCCAGGATCGAAACGTCAGGCCTTCTAACCTTTGAGAAAGGTCCTGCTAGGATCGAAACGTCAGGCCCTCTAACCTTTGAGAAAGGTCCTGCTAGGATTGAAACATCAGGCCCTCTAACCATTGAGAAAGGTCCTGCTAGGATCAAAACGTCAGGCCCTCTAACCTTTGAGTAAGGTCCTGCTAGGATCGAAACGTCAGGCCCTCTTACCTTTGAGAAAGGTCCTGCTAGGATCGAAACGTCGGGCCCTCTACCTTTTGAGAAAGGTCCTGCTAGGATCAAAACGTCAGGCCCTCTAACCTTTGAGAAAGGTCCTGCTAGGATCGAAACGTCAGGCCCTCTAACCTTTGAGAAAGGTCCTGCTAGGATCGAAACATCAGGCCCTCTAATCTTTGAGAAAGGTCCTGCTAGGATCGAAACGTCAGGCCCCCTAACCTTAGAGAAAGGTCCTGCTAGGATCAAAACGTCGGGCTCTCTAACTTTTGAGAAAGGTCCTGCTAGGATCGAAACGTCAGGCCCTCTTACCTTTGAGAAAGGTCCTGCTAGGATCGAAACGTCGGGCCCTCTAACTTTTGAGAAAGGTCCTGCTAGGATCAAAACGTCAGGCCCTCTAACCTTTGAGAAAGGTCCTGCTAGGATCAAAATGTCAGGCCCTTTAACCATTGAGAAAGGTCCTGCTAGGATTGAAACGTCAGGCCTTCTAACCTTTGAGAAAGGTCCTGCTAGGATCGAAACGTCAGGCCCTCTAACCTTTGAGAAAGGTCCTGCTAGGATCGAAACTTCAGGCCCTCTAATCTTTGAGAAAGGTCCTGCTAGAATCGAAACGTCAGGCCCTCTAATCTTTGGGAAAGGTCCTGCTAGGATCAAAACGTCAGGCCCTCTAAACTTTGAGAAAGGTCCTGCTAGGATCGAAACGTCAGGCCCTCTAACCTTAGAGAAAGGTCCTGCTAGGATCAAAACGTCGGGCTCTCTAAACTTTGAGAAAGGTCCTGCTAGGATCGAAACGTCAGGCCCCCTAACCTTAGAGAAAGGTCCTGCTAGGATCAAAACGTCGGGCTCTCTAACTTTTGAGAAAGGTCCTGCTAGGATCAAAACGTCAGGCCCTCTAACCTTTGAGAAAGGTCCTGCTAGGATCGAAACGTCAGGCCCTCTAATCTTTGAGAAAGGTCCTGCTAGGATCGAAACGTCAGGCCCTCTAGCCTTTGAGAAAGGTCCTGCTAGGATCGAAACGTCGGGCCCTCTAACCTTTGAGAAAGGTCCTGCTAGGATCAAAACGTCAGGCCCTCTAACCATTGAGAAAGGTCCTGCTAGGATTGAAACGTCAGGCCTTCTAACCTTTGAGAAAGATCCTGCTAGGATCGAAACGTCAGGCCCTCTAACTTTTGAGAAAGGTCCTGCTAGGATCAAAACGTCAGGCCCTCTAACCTTTGAGAAAGGTCCTGCTAGGATCGAAACGTCAGGCCCTCTAATCTTTCAGAAAGGTCCTGCTAGGATCGAAACGTCAGGCCCTCTAGCCTTTGAGAAAGGTCCTGCTAGGATCGAAACGTCAGGCCCTCTAACCATTGAGAAAGGTCCTGCTAGGATTGAAACGTCAGGCCTTCTAACCTTTGAGAAAGGTCCTGCTAGGATCGAAACGTCAGGCCCTCTAACCTTTGAGAAAGGTCCTGCTAGGATTGAAACGTCAGGCCTTCTAACCTTTGAGAAAGGTCCTGCTAGGATCAAAACGTCAGGCCCTCTAACCTTTGGGAAAGGTCCTGCTAGGATCGAAACGTCAGGCCCTCTAACCATTGAGAAAGGTCCAGCTAGGATCAAAACATCAGGCCCTCTAACCTTTGAGAAAGGTCCTGCTAGGATCGAAACGTTAAGCCCCCTAACCTTTGAGAAAGGTCCTGCTAGGATCGAAACGTCGGGCCCTCTAACTTTTGAGAAAGGTCCTGCTAGGATCAAAACGTCAGGCCCTCTAACCTTTGAGAAAGGTCCTGCTAGGATCGAAACGTCAGGCCCTCTAATCTTTGAAAAAGGTCCTGCTAGGATTGAAACGTCAGGCCCTCTAACCTTTGAGAAAGGTCCTGTTAGGATCAAAACGTCAGGCCCTCCAACCTTAGAGAAAGGTCCTGCTAGGATTGAAACATCAAGCCCCCTAATCTTTGAGAAAGGTCCTGCTAGGATTGAAACATCAAGCCCTCTAATCTTTGAGAAAGGTCCTGCTAGGATTGAAACGTCAAGCCCTCTAACTTTGGAAATGCAAAACCTTCCACTCGGCACTTGCCCTATCGTGCCCACCCTTCACCTATCGTGTCTCACCTTCAAAGCCCTCGACAGGGATGGGCACCTGGCCCATCAGCATGGCCTTCAGCTTGGTGATCTCCTCCTGGTACTGGCGCAGGAGGGCATCCTTAGGGTCCTCGTTGATCTTGGGCTTGTTCTTGATGTTCTTGGCCCGGTTGGCGTAGCGCAGCGTGCTCAACGTCTCGTCGTAGTTGTTGTCGGCCGGCGAGAGGCAGGCGACCATCAGCGTCTTAGTGTTGCCGCCTGCAGGCGCGAGGAAAAAAAAAGAAAAAAGAAACGATGCCAAGACGTCCTCAATCACATCTTGTTTCGAGTCGTCGGGTGTGTTTCAAGTTGACTGTCTATGTTGTTTGTTTTGTATTCACTGCATTCATATGATTTTGAAGAATGGTGAAGAAAAACTCAACTGGTCCTCAACCACGTCCTGTTTCAAGTCGTCAGTATGTTTCTAGTTTAATTCCTTTGTCTTTGTACTTGTTTTGTATTTTCTGCATTTCATATGATTTTGAGAAATGGTGAAGAAAACTTTGTCTTCGTCATCTTTTTGTTTTTACCGTATTCCATATGATTTTGAGAAATGGTGAAGAAAAACTGAACCGACCCTCAATCACGTCTTGTTTCAAGTCGTCAGTATGTTTCTAGTTTAATTCCTTTGTCTTTGTACTTTTTTTGTATTTTCTGCATTTCATATGACTTTGAGAAATGGTGGTCTGGAGAAAACTTTGTCTTCGTGATCATTTTGTTTTTACCGTATTTCATATGATTTTGAGAAATGGTGAAGAAAAACTGAACTGGTCATCAATCACGTCTTGTTTCAAGTAGTCAGTGTGTTTCAAGTTTATTTCCACTGTCTTTGTGGTTGTTCTGTATTTATGACTTTGAGAAATGGTGGAGAAAACTTTGCCTTCATGATTTTGAAAAATGGTCAAGACAAACTGAACCGGGCCTTGACTTTTTACCGATGAAACAATCCAGAAATCTGTTTCATACCAGACTTTGCCACTGTCGTCTTAACAATGGGTTTGTGATGGAGCAAGAAAAATTATCTGAAAAACTACAAAGAAAACTTTGACTGAAGCAGGACTTGAACCCGGGCCCCATTGGTTTTGCGTACCATCACTCTTATCGTCTGATTCGCATCTTGTTGTGAGTCAGCAGTAATAATAAAAGTACCCGGAAGAGGGAACCGCGTTAGTTAGTTGTGGGATGTCGCAGTCAAGTTTGTCCCTTTGGTACAGTGGAACGTCGCTATAACGAACATCCCGGGATCCATGAAAATTGTTCGGTATAGCGGTCATTCATTATAGGGTCATTCCATGTCAACTCAACACGCTTTTGGACCCGACCGTCACAGATTGAAACAAAATTCGCTGTGCTGATTGGACCCCCAGAACTAAAATTTTAGGTAAATTGGTCAAGCATTTTTTGAGATACGGGCTGACAAACTTTTGACTTATTAGCACAACCAGGTGTGTTTGGACAGCTCTATCTCAAAAAGGAAAGCACCTACAGAACTAAATTTGACACCATTTGAAAGCTCTTGAATTGGCCTTCATTTCAAAACGTTAAACAAAATGTACCGCAAAATAAATTACATAAAAATATGACCTTTGACCTTGATTAAAACAAAATCATATTATTCATAATTTTTAATTTTGTTTTCATTCATATCCTAGGACATAAAATCCGGAGCCAAAGGGCATGTTCGTTATAGCAAATTGTTCGGAATATCGGCAATCGTTATAGCAACATTCCACTGTCATGACTGTAGTGGGTGCCTTAAGTACCATCCCAAAGACATTAGAAAAAAGCACCTCAACTGGATAGATATAACATGATGTTTTTGGAGAATCGAGGAGAATGTTTTCAATGAGGTTGTTGCCCTTGCTCGACGTGAAAACCACTGAGTGCTCAGTGCTTTGCCCGGTGCCAGATGAAAATATTTCAGACAGCATGTTATATCTATGATGCAACGCGGTACCCGCTGCTATACATTATTCAAATCCACCACACGACCTCAACCAGCTCGGTGGTCCAGTGGTTAAGACGTCCGTACTAGAATTCGCGAGTCGCGGGTTCGAAACCCGCCCGAGCTGCCTGAAATATTTTTATCAGGCACCGGGCAAAGCACTGAGTATTCAGTGTTTATCACGTCGAGTAAGGGCAAAGTCTCAATGAATTGCACCTTGAAAGGGTCGGGTCATCGGTACAGATCGGATTACTCCAGAAAGCAGCATTACAAGTTACTGGTAACAACTAGGATCCTTAGGAAAACTGCTACTCTTTGAGCGGCATTGAGCTTGGCACTCACCCAGGGAGTCCTGCAGTAGCCTGGTCAGCTTGGAGTCTCGGTAGGGGATATGCTTGGACTTGCCGTCCACCAGCGCCGAGATGACGTTGCCCAGGGCAGACAGCGAGAGATTGATCTTAGTGGCCTCCTTAAGACGGTCTCCGGTGGCCCCTGAGCGTGGACAAGAACCAAAAGAGCAGGCAAACTCATTAGAAGGTAGAGGAGGGAGGCTTGTTCATGCATGTTAAGCCCAGTCCACAGTGGCCCCTGAACATGGACAAGATCAGGTGTGACAAGTTCTCCAGCATGGAGAAGTAGGTGTCAACTTTCCATTGAACTCAAGTCATCCATAATAAACCTTTTCGACATTCGCAAAGCCGTCTTTTTATCGCACAACTCTATGGGAAAGCACTTAAGTTCGTGATTTGTTAAAAAAAATTCTCGCAAAAAATAGATGGAGATCAGAAATGAAACTCATACAGAATGTTTGTCTAGATACCAGCAACCAAATATGTTTTTGGTCGGAACGTTGAGTGGGTAGTTTCGGAGAAATTAGTGGGGATTCCGTTGGTGACTGGATGGCAACGCGCTGATCGCATACAGCTAGTGGCGCGCTGTGTCCGCATGCGCGAAGCTGCATGCGCGAACCGCGCTTGCCATCTAGTCACCAAGGGAATTCTCACTGATTTCTCCGAAACTATCCACTGAACGTTTCAACCTAAAATATCTATTGTTGCTTGTATCTTGACAAAAATTATGTGTGAGTTTCATTTCTGAACTCCATCTAGTTTTTGGAGAAAAAAAAATCACAAACTTAAGTGCTTTCCCATAGAGTTGTGCGATAAAAGACGGCAAGTTTGTCATCTATACCCATGATGCTTTGCGATCGTCACATTACATGTGAGATCTCAAGTAGGGAAATGTACTGAAGGTTTCTAGTTCTCTTTACCCTTAGAACAGTTAGCCTCAGTTAGCCTCATGGACAACCACAAATTTTGTTTTAGTAACCTGATATATCACGTCTTCAGTAACTGCTTCAGGTAGGTTGTGCTTAGCAAAATTACGGTTCAGTAACCTGGTTTACCATATTTCTGGAGTCAGGAACCTGGTTTATAAAAACCTGTGGAACCAGGGGGCCAGGGGGCCAGGGGACCAGGAGGGCAGGGGGGGGGGGGCAGGGGGGCAGGGGGCCAGGGGGGCAGGGGGGCAGGGGGGCAGGGGGCCAGGGGGCCAGGGGGCCAGGGGGCCAGGGGGCCAGGGGGCCAGGGGGCCAGGGGGCCAGGGGGCCAGGGGGCCAGGGGGCCAGGGGGCCAGGGGGCCAGGGGGCCAGGGGGCCAGGGGGCCAGGGGGCCAGGGGGCCAGGGGGGCAGGGGGCCAGGGGGCAGGGGGCAGGGGGGCAGGGGGCCAGGGGGGCAGGGGGGGGCAGGGGGCCAGGGGGCCAGGGGGCCAGGGGGCCAGGGGGCCAGGGGGCCAGGGGGCCAGGGGGCCAGGGGGCCAGGGGACCAGGGGACCAGGGGGCCAGGGGGTCAGGGGGCCAGGGGGTCAGGGGGTCAGGGGGTCAGGGGGCCAGGGGCAGGGGGCCAGGGGGCCAGGGGGGCAGGGGGCAGGGGGGCAGGGGACCAGGAGGGCAGGGGGGGGGGGCAGGGGGGGCAGGGGGCCAGGGGGGGGGCAGGGGGGGCAGGGGGCCAGGGGGGGCAGGGGGGGGGCAGGGGGCCAGGGGGCCAGGGGGCCAGGGGGCCAGGGGACCAGGGGGCCAGGGGGCCAGGGGGCCAGGGGGCAGGGGGCCAGGGGGCCAGGGGGCCAGGGGGTCAGGGGGCCAGGGGGCCAGGGGGCCAGGGGACCAGGAGGGCAGGGGGTGCAGGGGGGGCAGGGGGCAGGGGGGCAGGGGGGCAGGGGGGCAGGGGGGCAGGGGGGCAGGGGGGCAGGGGGCCAGGGGGCCAGGGGGCCAGGGGGCCAGGGGGCCAGGGGGCCAGGGGGCCAGGGGGCCAGGGGGCCAGGGGGCCAGGGGGCCAGGGGGCCAGGGGGCCAGGGGGCCAGGGGGCCAGGGGGCCAGGGGGCCAGGGGACCAGGGGGCCAGGGGACCAGGGGGCCAGGGGGCCAGGGGGTCAGGGGGCCAGGGGGCCAGGGGGTCAGGGGGTCAGGGGGCCAGGGGGCCAGGGGGCCAGGGGGCCAGGGGGCCAGTGGGCCAGGGGGCAGGGGGGCAGGGGGGCAGGGGTCAAGGAGGGCCTCCTCACCGGTCTTGGCCTGTCGCTCGCTGCCAGCCAAGTCCACCAGGTTCAGCTTGCCGGCCCTCAGGTGGTCCTCGCCGGTGTCGTCCATGTCGCAGCGCTCGATGTGGATGGTGAAGATGGAGTGGGAGCGCGACGAGTCGGCGTTCATCAGCGTGGAGCCGGTGGAGCGGTTCTTCCAGCCAAGGTCCATGATGTGCTCGCACTCGCGCGTGTTGTGCACGATGTGCATGGTCAGGTCTGCGGGGGAACCGGTGAAATGCGAATCTTGTTAGATTTGCAGGGAAACGATGAAATGTGAACTGTTAGAATCGCAGGGAACAGGTGAAATGTAGTCAGATTTGCCGGGAGCCAGTGAAAATGCAATTTGTGGTCAGATTTGCAGGGAACCGGTCCAGTGTCCATGATGTGCTCGCACTCCCGTAAGTTGCGCACGATGTGCATGGTAAGGTCTGGTTGGGCAGGGATAGAGGGAGGCTTGGAACCGGTGAAATGCGAACTGTGAGATTTGCAGGGAACCGTTGAAATGCAAATTGTTAGATTTACAGGGAACCGGTGAAATGCAAACTGTTGAATTTGCAGGAAACCGGAGAAACTAGTAAAAAAACATCCAATGCCCAAGGCAAAAGCTACAGAGAACCGTTGACAAAGCAACATGTACATGTACAATGGGATCTGTGGGGAACCAGTTAAAAAGACGAATGTCCTTTCGGAAACAAGTGTTGAACTGTTAATAGGAAGATATTGGAACGTGCCTAAGAAATGGCAACCTGCAAAGGTCCCGCACAGGGGCTGTGACCTCTGACCTTGCACCACACTGACCTTTGACATACACCCCCTTGTCCGGGTGCTCCTTGAGCTCCAGCCGCGTCCTGTGGTCCTTGCCGAGCAAATCGCGAATCTCCTCGTTGTAGATCTCCAGGTAGGAGGCGCGCACCAGAAATTTGACTCCTTCTGTCACCTAAAAGAAAAAATGTGGAAAAGAGAGAAATTTAAAGTATAATAAATAATAGCCAGGTTTACAATAATTGGTTGCTTGCATCTGAATGAAAGCAGGGGTGTGATCCCTGCAGATGTACGGCAGTTAATGGTTGAATTGCTTCTGACTGGCGCCCCCACCCTGACAAAGACTAGTGGACTATTTGGGAAGGCCACCATCTAAGGGCTGGATAGCTCAGGGGCTGTGATCCCTGGAGATATACGTCAGTTACCGTAATGGTTGAATTGCTTCTGACTGGCAACCCCACCCCGGCAAAAACTAGTGGACTATTTGGGAAGGCCACCATCTAAGGGCTGGATAGCTCAGGGGCTATGATCCCTGGAGATATACGTCAGTTACCGTAATGGTTGAATTGCTTCTGACTGGCAACCCCACCATGGCAAAGACTAGATGACTTTTAGGGAAGGCCACATTCTAAGGGCTGGATAGATCATATGGGAAGAGCACTGGCAAGTTAATCCAGAGGTCTCGGGTTTAAGTCCCAAAGTAAGTGAAAAGGTAAACTTCTTATAAGAATTTAATCTGTAGTCAATAATTATTTCAACAGCATTAAAAAAAAAATTAATTAAATCCACGATGGAATCGGAAGAATTGATATTTGCAAAAATGTATCCACAACCCCCTTAGAAACACACAATTGTATTAATTCAAATATTCATCATGTACATTGTAAATCACATAATTGTTCTTCTTTGGAAAAAGAAAAGGGTAAATAATTGATTTTTTTCAGAATAAAAGAGGTATAAATATAAAGAAGTTGAAAATAGATATAAAATTATGTTTGCGTCGAGAATTGGAAAATATTAAACTCATCTAAAATCTATATTAATTTTGTTTTCTGCAAATTTTGAAATCATCAGAAATCATCAGAAAGGGCAATTTATCTTAAATTTCCAAAACGCAACCATTACTTGGCATCCTTCCAAATTCAAAAAAAAACCATTGTCACCCAGTCATGCGCAACCATTCGCGCCTCGCCAATTTCTTTTTGGGGGGAAGTCTGTAATTGGTTGCTAGGCAACGCATCCAGATGGCAACGAGCCGCTTCAATAATGGCATCCCTGAGAAAGTGTCGCTAGCGTTACCCCGATTGTGGATCTGACCCGGAAAAAAAGCCTTGAATAAACGTTGCCATGGCTACGTTGCACGTCAATAGTGGACAAGATCAGGTGAGGTTAACAGTGTCATTGTAGTGCATGAAACTGCATGAAACTGTGCATTGTGCATACAGTACATGTACAGTACATATACATGTATTGTATACAAACATTGGACCAGGAAAATGAGTAGAGTTCCAAATGAAAGACTTCCATTTTATTTCTTTAAAGCCCCTACACAACATTGGTAAGATAAAAAAACAGAAATGTTCACAGATTTACATGAAACATTAAGTTTGAAGATGGTTACAGTAGAAACCTTGCACTGCAATATTCCTGCCAAAATGTTGTATTTTTGGTGAAAAAGAGTCAAAGAAATTTGTTTAAGTATAACCAAGATCTTAATTTATTTTTTTCAGAACAATACGTTGAATGCTACATTTTCACGAAACAAATGAAGCGGTTTTCACTGTTTTCTCGAGACTCGGTTGGCGGATTGAGCTGAAAATTTCACAGATTTGTGTGCTATTTCATGCATATGTAGGATCAGACAATGTATGGATGCTATTCTTTGACCTTGACCAATGTTATGTTATCCCTTTAACATGGCTTGAAATTTTCATCATCAATAATTTTTCGTTGACCTAAATATTACATTCCTTAAATTCAATTCTTTTCTTTTTAAGTTTACTTATTTAAATAACCACTAAACCACACCTACCTGAATGTCTTATAGACCATCCCTACTAAATCACACCTACCTGAATGTCTTCAAGACCATCCCTACTAAACCACACCTACCTGAATGTCTTATAGACCATCCCTACTAAATCACACCTACCTGAATGTCTTCAAGACCATCCCTACTAAATCACACCTACCTGAATGTCTTCAAGACCATCCCTACTAAATCACACCTACCTGAATGTCTTCAAGACCATCCCTACTAAATCACACCTAACTGAATGTCTTCAAGACCATCCCTACTAAATCACACCTACCTGAATGTCTACAGGACCAGCCCTACCAAATCACACCTACCTGAATGTCTACAGGACCAGCCCTACTAAATCACACCTACCTGAATGTCTTATAGTCCATCCCTACTAAATCACACCTACCTGAATGTCTTATAGTCCATCCCTACTAAATCTCACCTACCTGAATGTCTACAGGACCATCCCTACTAAATCTCACCTACCTGAATGTCTTCAAGACCATCCCTACTAAATCTCACCTACCTGAATGTCTTCAAGACCATCCCTACTAAATCTCACCTACCTGAATGTCTACAGGACCAGCCCTACTAAATCACACCTACCTGAATGTCTTCAAGACCATCCCTACTAAATCACACCTACCTGAATGTCTTTAAGACCATCCCTACTAAATCACACCTACCTGAATGTCTTCAAGACCAGCCCTACTAAATCACACCTACCTGAATGTCTTCAAGACCATCCCTACTAAATCACACCTACCTGAATGTCTTCAAGACCATCCCTACTAAATCACACCTAACTGAATGTCTTCAAGACCATCCCTACTAAATCACACCTACCTGAATGTCTTCAAGACCATCCCTACTAAATCACACCTACCTGAATGTCTTCAAGACCATCCCTACTAAATCACACCTAACTGAATGTCTTCAAGACCATCCCTACTAAATCACACCTACCTGAATGTCTACAGGACCAGCCCTACCAAATCACACCTACCTGAATGTCTACAGGACCAGCCCTACTAAATCACACCTACCTGAATGTCTTATAGTCCATCCCTACTAAATCACACCTACCTGAATGTCTTATAGTCCATCCCTACTAAATCTCACCTACCTGAATGTCTACAGGACCATCCCTACTAAATCTCACCTACCTGAATGTCTACAGGACCAGCCCTACTAAATCACACCTACCTGAATGTCTTCAAGACCAGCCCTACTAAATCACACCTACCTGAATGTCTTCAAGACCATCCCTACTAAATCACACCTACCTGAATGTCTTCAAGACCATCCCTACTAAATCACACCTACCTGAATGTCTTCAAGACCATCCCTACTAAATCTCACCTACCTGAATGTCTTCAAGACCATCCCTACTAAATCTCACCTACCTGAATGTCTTCAAGACCATCCCTACTAAATCTCACCTACCTGAATGTCTACAGGACCATCCCTACTAAATCACACCTACCTGAATGTCTTCAAGACCATCCCTACTAAATCTCACCTACCTGAATGTCTTCAAGACCATCCCTCCTAAATCTCACCTACCTTAATGTCTACAGGACCAGCCCTACTAAATCACACCTACCTGAATGTCTTCAAGACCAGCCCTACTAAATCACACCTACCTGAATGCCTTCAAGACCATCCCTACTAAATCACACCTACCTGAATGTCTTCAAGACCAGCCCTACTAAATCACACCTACCTGAATGTCTTCAAGACCATCCCTACTAAATCTCACCTACCTGAATGTCTTCAAGACCATCCCTACTAAATCTCACCTACCTGAATGTCTACAGGACCAGCCCTACTAAATCACACCTACCTGAATGTCTTCAAGACCATCCCTACTAAATCACACCTACCTGAATGTCTTTAAGACCATCCCTACTAAATCACACCTACCTGAATGTCTTCAAGACCAGCCCTACTAAATCACACCTACCTGAATGTCTTCAAGACCATCCCTACTAAATCACACCTACCTGAATGTCTTCAAGACCATCCCTACTAAATCACACCTAACTGAATGTCTTCAAGACCATCCCTACTAAATCACACCTACCTGAATGTCTTCAAGACCATTCCTACTAAATCTCACCTACCTGAATGTCTACAGGACCAGCCCTACTAAATCACACCTACCTGAATGTCTACAGGACCAGCCCTACTAAATCACACCTACCTGAATGTCTTATAGTCCATCCCTACTAAATCAAACCTACCTGAATGTCTTCAGGACCAGCTCTACTAAATCACACCTACCTGAATGTCTTCAAGACCAGCCGTACTAAATCACACCTACCTGAATGTCTACAGGGCCAGCCCAACTAAATCATACCTACCTGAATGTCTTCAGGCCCTATTAAGGCCGTCTTCGAAATGAAGACTTAGGTTCGGGCTCAGGCTTCGTCTCTGTCTAACAAAACCTGAAAATCCAGGTCGTGGTTTGTTTCCATTTTTGAAGGTTTGTTGGCTTGATAAGTACAGTGCCAAATGCTTGTTTTTACAAATGTAGATGCCTGTGATATTTGAACAAATAAGGGAAATATGACCAAAGCCTAAGGCAGGGCAGGAAATTCACGACGGCAACGACGGCAATTGCCGTCGTGCCCTCACCAATTGCCGCGGTGCCCTTAAATTTGGAGGATTTTCACGGCAACAAATTGCCGTGCCCTTTTAGCACATTGCCGTCGTGCCTTTTTTGCCGATGGATAGTTGGGCAGATCGGACTGCCGGCCGCCGCACGGCCTAACGCACAGCGTGCATGAAATATATTCCGACTGCTGTGCAGTTGTGTGTGTGTGCAGCACACACGGAAGCTTCACTGTACCGTGCGCACTGTCCGCTAAACATTGCGCATTCTGTGCACAACTGTACGGACTGTATGGGTGTACATGTACATGTACATGTACACGTACACATACTGTACACGATCAATGTACGTACATGTACATACATGTGCAGTGCGTTCGATCGGGACAGTTTCATATCAACGAACTTTTAGTCTGCGGGTACCAGTGAATCTTGGACATCGCTGGATGTACCAAACAACGGGTACCAACGGTAGTTGGGAGCGATTTGCGTTGCACGATAGATTGCGCAGTATGCAGCACGTGGTTGGGTTGCGTGCGAAAGTAGAATCGTAGAGCTGTCAAAGGTTTGCGTGTTCGCGGGTGCCTTTTTAAAGTCGTAACCATGCCCCGAAAGGAGAAAGCTAAACAGCAAAACGAGCTACTACCTCACGATGCAGCACAAAAATGTCGCAAACTTTATTCCTTTTTTCAG
Organism: Luidia sarsii; assembly: GCA_949987565.1. Lineage (NCBI taxonomy): Eukaryota > Metazoa > Echinodermata > Asteroidea > Paxillosida > Luidiidae > Luidia > Luidia sarsii. The sequence continues at coordinate 7,120,176 of OX465122.1, forward strand.
GTAGGCCTACGAACGTAGTCATTCTCAATTTTTTGGACGAGAACTGATGAGTAGGTTTTGGAACACCGAACCCACATCACGATACGTTGACAGCATGGACTATTCTATTAGGAATGAGAGGGGTGCGACTTTATACAATAATAAGCTCCGATAATATGCTCGTTTAGGTTGGACCTAGCTGCTTAAAAATCCATCTTAAGAAACATGTAGGCTATTTAGAATCCTTTTTATTTCGATTGTTTTGTGAGGATCTATTGTCAGATATTTTTGTCGTCCCGCTTACTATAGCAGTAGCACCCCGGCCACACCTGAATGGTACAGTTCATGTTCCGTGAGAATGCGTGTTGGTGGCTGACTGAAACTTATTGTAGACGTCATTTTTATGTTGGAAAATATTTTTTTTTAGGCATTGTGGTCCCACAGAAACGATGATATATTAGTAGGAGACCTAAAACAAGGATTCGGTGCCTTCAGCGCCTATTTTCAAAGTTTGTTTAAGGTGCTTACGTCGTGTTTGCATCGGTACTGATAAAAAGTAGTTAAATTGCCTTGATGCCCTCGATTTTTTTTGCGATTGCCTTGATGCCCTTCAAAAATTGCAGAAATTGCCGTGATGCCCTTAATTTGCCGAAATTTCAAGGCAAAAATTGCCGTGCCCTTTTTAACCCGGAGTTCCTGCCCTGCTAAGGCCGTGTCCGAAACTTGCTTCCAGGGCTACGGCTACGGCTATTGTCTTCGCATCCCTGTGTGTTTCCAATGAAGCGAAGATCTAGCCGTAGCTCGGGACAACAGATTCGGACACGGCCTAAGCCCAAGCCTAAGCCTTCATATCAAAAACGGCTTAAATCACACGTACCTGAATGTTTTCAGGATTATCCCTACTAAATCACACCTACCTGGATGTTCTCAAAGATGTGCTCGAAGGCTCTGGGTATGATGCCGCGTTGGGTGGCCGGGTCTGTGATACCCTGCATGCTGAACGACTTCCCACAACCCGTTTGGCCGTAGGCGAAGATGGTCCCATTGTAGCCCTCCAGAACGCCCTGAAAGGCGACGCCAAAAAAAAAAAGGAAAGTCACACAAACAAAGAAAAAAACTGACTGGGAACTTTTCAACAAATCAAAAAAATGGCAATTAAAACTTTGACTGAATTGGGATTAGAACCTAAAACCTCTGGTCTTACCAGAAGTCTCGGGTACCAGACTACAAGCACTTTTTAATACCATCTGAGCTATCCAGCCCTCAGATGGTGGCCTCCCAAATAGTCAACTAGTCTTTGCTGGGGTGGGGGCGCTAGTCAGAAGCAATTCAACCATTAACTGCCGTACATCTCCAGGGAGGGATCACACCTCCGCTTCCAAATTCATTCATTCAGATTGCAGACAACCAATTGTTGTAAACATGGCTACAACAGCTCAGGGATCACACAAAGTAGATGCAGCTTTTTTTTTCAATTCAAGTCAAACAAATCAATGTAAAAACTGACTGAGAACTTTGGGAACAAATACAAAAATCTCAAAATTAAGAGGGCCTGATGTTTCGATCCTAGCAGGACCTTTCTCAAAGGCAAAGTGGCAAGGACATACACAGACAGTCAGGGGAAGGAAAGCCCTGACACACATGACAGAGGAAGGACAAAAGGGAAGGGAGTGGGATGCAGATGTACACACGAAGGGAGGGGAGATCACAGGGAAAACAAACAAAAGGGTGGGGAGGATCAAAGGGACGGGATGGAGGTGGGAGATCAAAGGGGAAAGGGACAGTGAAGATGAAAGAAAAGAGGGAATAAAGAAGTGAGGATTAGTTATTCACTTCCTGAATGCTGAAGCCATGAGGTCCGATAAAAAACCGCATGACCAATCACAACTTACGATGGGTTATCCATCGTAAGTTGAATTACGATGCCTCATAAGGCTTTGTGAAAACCACCCCAGAATGGAAATCTTTCACTCACGTCGACCAGCGGGTAGGCGATGTCGTTGTAGATGGTCTCCGTGGTGGAGTCGGTGAAGAAGGCCCCGTCAAAGGTGAAAGACTTGGGAGGGTCCTTGGACTTGGGCTTCTGGATGGAGCAGAACCCGCGGCCTCCCTCCATCTTGACCACGGGCAGGCAGCCCAGGTTCTTCTCCCGGGCGTTCATCGGCCGGCAACGGACGATGACCTTCACCGCCTCCGCCATGGCTGAGTCCTGGAGTAGGGGGGCCGGCCCGAGAAAAAAAAAAAAAAAAAAACGGTGAAAAATTTGACAAGCTCACTGGCAAACTTAAGCCGTGTCCGCACTGGACTTATTTTTTACCGAGCCCGTGGGTAACATTCCAATGGGTAAATCTTCCCGGCGTCCGCACTTGGACTTTTCGACTCGGGTAAACTAACCGAGACGATCTGTAAAACTAACCGAATCATGTACATGTGCATGTACTCTAGGTACACAAACACGTGGTTACCCTGCGCCCGCACAAGTCTTGCATACAGTAACGTAACGTGTGGGGCGCCGGATGTGGTTTTTTACAGAGTCGTTTACCGAGACGTCGTGTCCGGATTGGACTTATCGACTCGGTTAAACTGACCTGGTCATTTTAACCGGGCAGAAGTTGGTCGGTTAAACTACCCACTGGAGTCGGGTAAGTTACATGTACCTGGGAGGAAAACTTCCTGGGCTGTCCGCACTAGACTTAAAATGGTCAATTTACCCATTTGCTCGGTTAGTTTACCCATTTTAAGTTGAGTGCAGACGCGGCTTAAGTAGAAGGCTGGATGAGATTTGAAGGTTTGCACGGTGGAAGTCAAAACCAGTAAGTCCGGTAAAAAACCCCTTAACCCTAACCGGCATTGAAACCACAATTAACCACACATGGTTTTTCCTGTGGGAGGATAAGGGCCATGCACCAGGACATTCCACAGCGGGGTTTTTGTGGTGTCCTGTGGTATGTGAGCCTACACCCCTGTGGGCACTGTGGTAAATTGTGGTATACAGTGTGTGTCCTGTGCGGGAGGTGCAAAGCATTAGGGTTAAATTAATCCACAATAGACCAACTATTATGCCAAGTAAAACAAATGATATATATACAAAAATGTTGCAAACTGCTTACTAATACTAACTAAAATTACCAAAATGCAAATCTCAACATTTAGTGGGCCTGACGTTTGGATCCTAGCAGGACCTTTCTCAAAGGCAGAGTGACAAGGACAAAACAGATACGTGTACACGAAGGAAAGGGGAAGAGAGTGAATAGGACACGGATGAGAAACAAAGGACAAAGAGGAAAGCTGGTAGGGTGAAATCAAAGGGAAGGGCAAGGAGTAGGGTAGGGATTAGTGAAAAGAGGGGAAAAGATCAAAGAGAGAAGTGTGGAGGAGCGAACACAAAAGAAGGAAAAGAAGTAAAAAGACAACATTTTGATTGATTTTTGTTGTTTCCAGCCGTTGAGCCTTCGCACATACTCTGAGCAAATGAAAAGGTGAAGTACGCACTGGGCGCCATTTTAGTAAGCAACAGAATCTGTCGTTTGCTTTCGGTGTTCCGGAAATGAAGCAAGAGAGTCGCAAACAAAAAAAAGATACAACTTTGGATGCGTAAACAGAATCATGTGATAACTTTCGATGCAATGTGACCACGAAATGGAGAGAATGTGTGCGACTTTGCTTACTAAAATGGCACCCAGTGCGTACTTCACCCGGATACATGTGATCTCACAAGAGTAGGCTATCTTGCGCGCTAAGATCTTTGCTGAGCACTCACTATTTATTACATCAAGCAGGTCAAACCCTCATTGAATTAGTCTAGTGTAGCGGATTGTTAGTGGGTTTTTTCCCATCATTTTACAAATACAATGAATGAGGGTACTATTTATTAAGTACGAAGGGGTATTTATAATACAAAAATGTTGCAAACTGCTAAATCTTCAAATTTAGTGGGCCTGACGATCCTAGCACTAGCAGGACCTTTCTCAAAGGCAGCTTTCTCTGCCTTTGAGAAATGTCCTGCTAGGATCGAAACTTCAGGCCGACTAAATTTTAAAATCTTGCCAGATTTTGTCCACAATTTTAAAGTTTAAGTTTTACAATGAGGCTATTTTATACTTATAGTATTTAACTCTTTCCAATTTGGCTTATTCACTGTGACAATTAACCAAAACATTTCTTAATCTGAGAATTACTGAAAATTGGAGACCCACCAAAGGCCACCAACAACTGAACAAGACAGAAATCAACGACAGATTCAATTAATTATCAGCAAAAAAAATATGACGATAAAATCTTAAGGATTGGGGCATTTCGAGGGCCAGAAATGTAGGACAGTGGTCTAAATGAAAAAGTACGTGACAATAGCCTGAATATTCGGGTTACAATGCAACCAAAACGCACCTTGAACTGTACGGCGCCCGGCTAATGTCACAGCGATCCCTGTGTACTGTGCGGCCGGTTGCTAAACACTAACGTAAACACGAATGACACTGCACTCCTCTCTCTTTTTTTGACAGCTGGGTCGCGAAAACCGGCCTCCCCGACTGCCGAATCGCGGCAGATTTCCTCCGAAAAAGCCCTCCAGGCGAACATCCACTTCAGTCCTCCGTTCGGAACCGACTGTCACCGCGTTTTTTCGACCTACGGCGCTGCAGAGAGGGACGAAAAAACGATCGCTGGTCGAGACGAGGTCGATCCGTTTCAGACGGCAGCCATGTTGCTTTTTATTCCCACACACACGAGTCATTACGTCAATCATTATTGGCTCGCTCAGGGATTTCGACAATTTTAAGCCGATATAAATCGCTTCTATAATAAAATCTCACAAGCTCGATGTGGCAGTGTATTTTCCATTCTAAGCAATAAATATTTACTTCTTAATTTCTGCTGATAATCTTGACTGCAAATCGGGATTTTGTAAATACCGAGTGTCGACGTAACTTACGAAGGTATGGCATTATAATACATTAGCATAGAATTTCTTAGAAACTGATGAGCGCCTTGCATAAACACTTCGTAAAAACCGGGTTAGGTCTTCTGATTTTATCATCATAAAATCTCTCACGAAACATAAATTTCAACCCAGAATATATAGGCGTCAGTCTTATAAATAACTTGCAAAAATTATTCAAAATAATAGGTTTGCGGTATATCACCATGCAAATTCTGTTTTGATAGTATGTGAGGTTGTAGTTTCCTGTTTAACACGTCGAGTTCCTCCGGTTCAGAAGTACACATAATAACTCACAAAACAGAACTTTGCATCGTGTTTCTCCAAACCTATTACTCCTGCTATTCTCACCATGAAAACCTTCCAATCTCATTTTTTTTAAATCCATGTGACGCATCACTGTAATTATATAATAATGAAGGGGACACGGATGTACCTCGCAATGCAAAATATTGTGCAGAAATCAGTCGCCTCATGAAAAAAAATACAAACTTTAGGCCTATTTTGTACGGATTCAAAGAAAATGTCTGTACTAGAAAGTAGGAGTCGCGGGTTCGAGCTCCGACCGGACTAGCTGTATTTCGTAGCCAGGCATTTGGGCAAAACTCTGAGTATTACTAATTGTTTAGGGCAAACCCTTTTTGTAGTAGGCCTACTGTAGAGGGAGTATTTAGAAATGTATTTATAATTTATTGTTACAATTTGTGATTTTATTATTTTTATTTTTTATTATATACTTCTTTTTTTAACCATGTTAACCCTTCACCCAATTCCCTTACTATCCCTTTTTTTTCTCAAGCATATGAAATGTGTGTCTTAGATTTCCCTTTTCTTAACTTGTCTCGCGATTCTTCTTTGCAAAGATCCTTTAATTAGTTTTTTGATAAGCGAGTTCCCCAAACTGCTTTGAAGTGACGTGTTTAATTTAAGTGGTTCATTTTCCCGGTTACACCTCGACGCCAACTCATTATTTTGTTTTAAAATAATGATAATAAAATAGGGCTTATCGTGCAGGATTCAGACCTATGTTCAGACTAAACTGAAGATTATATTATTTCATTATTTTCATTGCTCGGGTTTTGTTTTGCCTATCAATGGGGGTCAGTTCCCCCATTAGACTTTCTGGAACTGAACTGGCCAAACTTGTTCTGCCTAAAATGATATCCAATAGGCCTATACATTATAGGGCCTACAGTGATCTACAAAGTAAAACTTTTATTTCAACAACTGTGTTTTTCCAGATCAATTGAATGATTTTATAATGAATACAAAAAATAATAGATTTGGCATGATCAGTTTGGTTCAGATATCAACCCGTTTTGATAAAATTTAAAAAAATGAAACACTGGCGAACTTTTATAGGCCAATAACATTATTTTTGGGGTCGGAATTGTTTTTGCATCTCGATCCTCAAAACATAATTGTGACCCGGCACAGCAACATGAGGAATATCCCACCAAGAGACTTTTCGAGTAAACAACGCCTAAAGTCAAAGTATCTTCTCAATTTGATTAAAAATCCATTTTATTATTTTTGTATTTTCGGAAAGTTCATGTATTGGAGGAAATTTTAATATCATTTGAAAGCTAATGTTACACTCTTTCACATCATTAGAAAATCTCAAAATCTCAAAAGTGGGGGTTCTTCCTCATTATGATGTGCCGGGTCACAATTATGCCATGACGTTTGACGTGCGGGATTCGAACCAGAGACCTCGGAGATTGAACACGAGACACAAACGTCATCGGATGCACGGAGAAGGACCTCTATACTTGTTTCAAAACATGGACTGAAAATCGTTTTGAATTCGTCGATGTATAGATAACCTTATAAACCTGTTTTTGAGTTTTCCAAGAGCCTTGCATCTTAACTGGATGTAATTTTCATTTAGATTGAAACGTCGGGCCCTCCTAAAAAAATTGTTTGATTCTAAGTTGTATTTGGATCATTTTTAGTCAGTAAGCAGCGTGGAACAATAATTTATTATTGATGACTTAGCTCAAATTTTCAAATTTGATTGAGGTTTCGTTTCAAAGAGCGCGGATCGGGTGCGTGAAGTTCAGTGAGGGGAGAAGAGTAGTAGGGTACAATGTGGTCATTATTATGATAAAAATGATTATAGAAGTGGAGGGATGTTATTCCAAAACGGGCATTATTCTCAAATTAATTTAGGCTGAATTATTTTGCTGTTTTCTGCGTGTAATAAGAAAAAAATAGGCATACTACTGCATTCAATGTTGAAAGTACACAAAATAATAAAGAAAATCAAATAATTTTCAGATTCAATCGATAATATCCAGTTCCGTCGTCGAAACTGAGAGACGCCCGTTAAATAAGAAAAAAACCTGCCCAAAACTGCCAAAAAGTCGTGTAAAGGTTTTTTGCACTACGGCCTATTTGTTTTTCTATAACCTGCAAATCTTATCCATTTTTTGTAGTGCGCGACACACAGACTGCATGGACCTTTCAGAAAACACGGTTTCGACTCAGGCTCAGGATAAGTCGTCGTCATCCATCGGCTGGAAAGCTTTCAGCGCCGAACTGAACGTCTGTTTCAAAGTAGTAGCAGCCTCATTCCATTGATAGATGTCACAAAAAAAATAATTGCGTGGTGGCGCCACCACGCAATCTGAAGTGCGCCCTCTAGATGGATTGTTCGATATTTTCCAGAGGGGTGGTGTGGAACAGCCAGGCGGGGCCCAAAAAATAAGATTGACACAACAGCGTACCGTTGATCCATTCACTGCAACACGGCGTCGGCCCGTTGGACATACTCGAACCAGACGGCCGGATAACCCTCACAAAACCTCGGATTTTCACAGCTTTTCGGTAAGTGTCCACTCCCGGGAAGGACTCGAACGCCATTCCCGGACAATATCTGATCAGCTTTTAGTGATAAGCCGTGTTTTTAAATCTAGTTTTTGGATAAAACGGTGTTTTTATTTCAATGACTGAATTAATCTGATGTGGATTGTGAGTTTACGCATAGCAAGGTTTACGTTGTAATGAGTAGTGCAACCAGTAACGGCCATTTTTCGTAAGGTAAATAAATGTGCAGGAGGGTGTTAAATTTCTTTTCAAATGAACTCCAAAGATGATCTTTAATACTTTCAAATTAATTAGAATAAGCAGTAACTTTCCCCTCAGTCCACATTCTGTATAGTCTGGGGTTTTTTTTCAGCCATGCCAACCGCAAAAGAGTTGATTTAAACTACCTTTAAATTTAAATTAAACAAAATGAATGTGGAGATTTGAATAGAATGGTGTGGGCACGTCCCACACACAAATTTGGTTTCGCCGCTTCTAACTTCGGAAAGAAAGAAAATGGTTCTTTTCAACGCTTGGACGTGAAAATAAGACTTCATCAAAAGATGAATGCAGGAAAGAGCTTTTGGATGAATTTGCTCGAAGGGAAAGGGTAGGATATTTTGTGGGTCGATAACTTTTTTGTAAATATTGCGCTAGGTGGTCGGTGGCTTGGGAGTTTTTTTTTGACACGGTGACTCAAACGATTTGAATGCGTGATGTCATTGTCTGTAGTGGTATAGACTATAGAGTGCTTGCTATCAATTGATTTTTTTTTGGCCTGTGGACTGTGGTTAATAATTTCCAACACATGGTTGAAAGAAAAAGTAATTACGGTAGCCAGAAACACTGGACCTCTTTTGAGATGACATTATGTTTCTCTTTCAGTTTTGGTTTGGCTTTGACTAGAGTAGGCCTATGTATGTAAATTGTAACATGTATTGTTTTGTATCAAATGATAGTCATCATTTCCATTCAAAATGACAAGGCCTAGACCTACATACGTACTTAGTTTTGGTTTTAAGCCTGGTTTAGTGATACTTATGTACTAAAAATACTATTATTAAATGAAGTATTAATTATTACAAATTTGTAAGTTACTGTAATTTCACCTCTGTGTACAGTGGTCAGTATGTGCAGTATTGTACATGTATGTACTGTACTGACTGTACATAACATCTTTCTCTCGCCTACTTTGTAAAATTTTACTAATTGTAGGCCTATGCAGTAGGAAAGTGGAGACATTTTGAGTTCCTTGTATTTTCATTTCTTCATTTCTTATGCTTGTTTTTTAAGGAAATATGCCAACTGTTTGTATTTTGCCGACACTAGCATTCTCCTGCAAACATTATTTTGCCGTTCCGTTACTCTGATTGGCCAATTTTCATTATGTCACTCATTGGCCAACCAGAATTAGGGAATGGCCAAAATATGAGTGTGTGCAGAAGATTTCCAGTTCCACTTCAAGCCAAATATGCATAGCTTCTTTTTAGGCAGGGTGAAATAAATACATTTACATTAAAATTTACATTTTGTGTTTGTACAGTCTGCAAATGATACATTTGTATAACAAAACATGTCTATTGCTTTTCATGTGTACCAGTATGTTATTTATACTTTGTATAAATTTTGTTTGTGCTCACAAAATCAGAAGTCTCAGTTTACCATTTTTGGTAAAAAAGTTCCCAGTTAGTTATTTCCTTCATTTCATTCCACACTTGACCGTAGAACCGTACATGTACCGGTACTTGTATCATTGTATGTTCAGAATCTTACACTGTATCCTGGCAGACAAGTTGCCAACCCATTTCAGATGTCACTCATCTGAATTGCCACTTGTCGGAAGTTGTTGGCCGGTAAATTCCTGGTTTGCACAGTTGCTTCCTGCCTGAACCTACTGGCATCTTCTTAATAAATGGTTGAATTTGCTTTCACTGTGCATATCATACAAAAACATATCCCTGGATTTTTCTCTCATTTCACGCAGCTGGTCATTAGGAAGAAGAATGGGAAACCCTGCCCCAGGCATAGTACTGTACAAACACTGTTTTGTTAAATCGGTGTTGTGTTGTGGTGTGCAAGCCTAGTTTTCCCGTTGTTCGATGCGAAATTGGGATGTCGTGGTTGTGCTTCGTTCATATGCCTGTCCTGTTGTATGTACATATATGTTTATCTCTATGATTGTTAATACTACATGGTGTATAATACATGTACATGAAATCTTGATACATGTAATTGTAAGTCAAATCTCAAGGGAACAGGCTCATAATTTGAGGTGAGTAGAGTTTTGAGTTACATGTAAGAGAAGTTATGTACATGATGTGTACCATTGTTTTACTACTGAAGAGAATAGAAATAGAATCCTTGTTTGACTTATGGGTACATGTAATATTAGGAGTTTTGAGTTATCAGAATCAGAGTTTGACTGAATCAAGATTTCACTGTACATGTACACAAAGTCATGAAGGTGAGATTGGTGAAATCAACCACAGGAATTGCTAGTGCTGATACTGCAATCCCTATCTGTTGCCCTACTCTGCTATCCTCAGGCTCATCCAAATACCGGTAGTATAAATGTACACATCAGATGAATTTCATTTGCACTGTCACAGAAGAAGTATCAGTGGTCCGTCAAAGACCGTCATACACGTCCGTCGCGGTACTTGCGCTACACTACAGCATCTGTTTTTTCACTTGGTCAAGGCATCTAGGGAGGGGATTTTCAGTCCCTGGGTTAGTAATTGTATCCCCTTCGCCCTAATCCAGCACTGCATAGTCCGAAGCCGTTCGTCGTAGCTATGGTTGAGCATGAATGAATTTGTATTCACTCGCCAAGTAACCGACATCAACTGCACTATCACTTATGTGCAGCTTCTAGCTGCCATATTGTGGAATGCTATCAGACATGTATGGCAAAGTAATGTTGCCTTCAAAAAGAAACTAATTGAGTGGCCCTCATTACATCCTGTGTAGTCTATTGACTCTATTCTAGTGAAGACCTTGGAGTGATAAAGGAACTCATACCAATGAAATGCCAGATTTGTTCCTGGTTTTTGAAAATTATCTATGGCAGTATAGCTGGTCTTACTGCAAGTGCAAGGTCATTCTTTATTATGCATGTAGGTACGTGATCTTCATGCAACCACATCCTATTTTCAATTTGCTTTGTTTTATCGTCAGCCATGTGTCCATGTGACATGCATTATTAATATGGAAAAAGGCAATTTCTGTGGCAGACTTACTCATGTGCAGTACTTCAACATGTACATGTATGTATACATCAGGCCTTCATTTTAATAAATACGAGGAGCGCTAAAAATTGCTCTCCTTAATTCACTTTGTTGATTTAAGGAGAGCGATTTTTTTCTATGAAAAACAAAAGAAAAAACCCACTCAATTCCAACGACAAAGAAAGAAACCCATTATCATCCCAATTCATGTTTTGTTTCGGTATTAAAATAAATTGCACTTTTTGTAGCGTGAGTGACCGTCTCGCTAATACTCCTGGAAGTTCCGATCAGGCTTGAGGAGCGCAGCGTACTCGATCGTATGCAGCCTTGCGGCCGCTGTGCATGTGCACTGTGCAGTATACAGCGTGCAAAGACGTGTTGTCATGTCACGTGCAGTGCGTAGGCTGGTTTCGGCCCTACAGCTCCTGTAGTGTCGCTATGGCTTTACTTAGAGGCGGAAACCAAACCTAGACTTGCCAACCTGGTTAACGTCGCGAAGGGAAATCGGTCATAACTAAAATGCATTACTTCCATCGTTCGTCTCCGAATGTTGTTTTCACGTAATTTAATATTTATCCCTTAGTCATTAATGTTGAAAGTGGTATGAATAGAAAGAGGAGAATATAGGCTTCAATTTGAGGGTAAAATCGACAAATTTTGACGATGTTTACAGGGTGCGCTAGGCGGCCGGAAAACACGAGTTTGACCTTTTCTCCGCCATTTTAGCTCGATCTGCCGCGGCCGAACGGAACGATTTGGCAAATTTGAACTTCCAATATCTCAAGAAAGAAATGAAAAATCCTTCTCCAATTTTCTAGAATTCTAGAAAAAAACATTTCTTATCTGGTATGCGTACTTTGGTTGACCGCAAAACTCGAAATATCGCTGGTATAAATGTAATAAACATTAGTTTATTTGTTAGAAAACAACTGTAAGGGCTGGCGGAAGTCTACTAATCATTGCATACATACACGTACCGAGTGCACACACTAGGCAGCGCGCGATCTCGCACCACGATCGATCAGCCTCAACTCAACGTAAATCAAGACGACGAGTACGGTCCCAAAAGCCGTTTTTAGAGCAGATTTGGTTGGCAAATGTCTTAAATTTCTGACAAAAAAACATTTGTGCTTTTAACTCATGTGAACAAAAAACAACAAAAAGCAAGGTGATTAAACTTAAACGGTTTTTAAAAAATCAAAATGCTCTCGTTAAATTTGTAGGGAGCGCTTTTTTTTGCTCTCCTTGGAAAACATTAAGGAGCGCGGAGGAGCGCGAGTGCGATCGCGCTCCTTTCGTTTCAAACCCTGATACGTAACTTCCTCATCATTTCAGTTTTAGTATCAGAAATTAAGAGAAAATCATCATCATAAGAAATTTTGTCTCATAGATGAATATAGAAATAGTTTTACTGGTAGTCCTATTCATATTTTTTTATAGCTCTTGCCATACATGTATCTTTGTTTAGTTTTCAACCAGAAATATTGGCCAGCTTTTCTGTACATTGTTAAGTTGGATTAGTTGATACATTATTTTAGTACAATGGACATGTAACTACTGTAAGTGTAGCAAATGCAACTGGACTGTACCAAACATAATGCACAATGATGGTACATTGTTTACCCAATCCTTACAAGGTTAAACTTCAATATTCAAATTATTCTGCCGCTGTTCACTTGACATATTTTCCCCAAGTCCACGTTTTGTACATGTATTAATTATTAACCCGTACACTTCTACAATACATGTACCGCCATAAAAAAAGTACAGACTAGGGTCATTGTTGCATGTTATACAGATTGATAATGTGGGTTTAATTAAAGTCTAGCTTTGCTAAATTATTACCATCAGACCTTCATTTACGTATATAGCCATTCACTGTATCTTCTCATGCATTATGGCGGCTCAAGTTTTTATAGGCCTAATTTGGAAATGTCACTTGACTTAATATTTTTTTCATACAATACATGTATACAGTACACATAGTACTTTAGTACTGTATGTACATATTGTACATAATATTCTCACTGTAACTGTAAGTCAATTCATTATGTACATCTAGGTGTAATGTACATGTACCTTTTTGTACCTTTTTGCCATGGTCATTGGTCATATTCTTGTAAATATACCGGTACATGATACAGTGTACATGTATATTGTACAGTTGTACACTACTGTACACTGTTTATTTTACTTTTTTAAACAAATTTGTTATAGTATGCGAATCAGCCCAAAACAAGGCTATAAAGCCACTCAAGGTTTAGGGCTAAGGAAAGGAGGCGATAGAGAGGGCAGGCTGGAGATAGGAGTTGACATTCCTATTCAAAAGGGCAGGATGCATTGCATAAAGATGCAGGACTTAACATGCATATTATTGCATCAGAGAAACGAAGTAAAGGAAATGTTAAATTGCATTTGGAGACTTTGTGACGCTTTTGGTTGTTTTGGTTGTTCTGAGCATGTGCGTGAGCGATGACATTCTGAGCATGCGCATGCTGTCCCAAGCAGGCACGCAACTTCCACAAGTTCCAGAAGCACAGATACATACACGTGCTGCAGGTCAACAGCACTTGACCTCTCAAAAGCCCTGTCCACACTGGACTTAATTTGGGTAAACTATCTGAGCAAATGGGTAACTTGAACATTTTAAGTCCAGTGCGGACAGCCCAGGAAGTTTTCCTCCCAGGTAACTTACCCGACTCCAGTGGGTAGTTTAACCGACCAACTTCAGCCCGGTTAAATTGACCAGGTCAGTTTAACCGAGTCGAAAAGTCCAGTCCGTACACAACGTCTCTGTAAACGACTTGGTAAAAAACCACATCCGGCGCCCCGCACGTTACGTTACTGTATGCAAGACTCCTGTGGGCGCGGGTTAACAACGTGTTTGTGTACATGTACATGTGTACATGTACCTAGAGTACATGCACATGTACATGAGTCGGTTAGTTTTACCGGTCGTCTCAGTTAGTTTACCTGAGTCAATAGTCCAAGTACGGTCGCGGGGAAGATTTGCCCATTGGAATGTTACCCACGGGCTCAGTAAAAAATACCGGTAAGTCCAGTGCGGACACGGCTAAAGTCTACCATTATGCACACATCTCTCTCTGTAATTGTAAAGAGCCATAACGCTCCATTTTCAGAAATTCAAGAGTTCAAAGAATAACAACATGAGGCACAGCTGACCATATTAAGTAGATCCTCTATTCATTGGGATGTTATTGTTGCCCTAGCGGGCAGTGCACGGGCAACCTTGGCACTAAAAACAGCATGAAGGGATGATGGTGTGGAAATCGCATACAATTATGTACATGTACAGTAAATATATATATTTGGAGCTGAAAACCTTCACAGGACCATACTGTTACGTGTACATTTACAATATGCCATACGTGTACATGTACTGTACTGTACATGTTACTTGTACAATATGCCTGTACACATACATACATCGTGTACATGTACCGTACATGTACATATGCGGAACTATGCAGTGTACAATGTACTGTACATGTGTAGTACATGTGTACATGTACTGGTACTGTACAGTACAGTGTATACATGTACATGTACACTGTATGTACATGTCCAATACAGTACATGTAGTTCTTTGGCTATACATGTATACATGTACATGTAGGTTTTTTTTTCAGTTGTTAACATTCGAAAGGAAAAGTGGACGTACATGTACAGACAGTGTAATGTACTGTACATGCGTGCAAACGTGCATGTATTTATTTGGTCACCAGCATTTGCATTGATTATCGTTCTTCTGTGTACATTATGTACGTATATTTGGGCTATTTTTAGTCTCTGGAGTCTGGATATATACATGTATTAAATTACACAGTACTACAGTAGATGACAGTAGGCCTACATGTACATTGTACATGTACATTTACATACTGTAGAAATACGTGTGCATGTACATGTGTACATGCACACGTACTTGTACAGTATGTACATGTACATATACGTGTACAGTGTGCATGCAAAAAGTGGTCAGAACAGTCGATTCACTGAGTCTTTCGGCTGAAAAGCTGTTAGTGATGTCTTCTCCTGCAAATTTGTTGCACTTGAACTTGATTATCATAATGGCGTAATGTTTTGATCCTAGCAGGAGTCTTCCTAAAGTTAGACCTTTCTTTCTCTGTGCATTTCTTTGCCTTTTGGAAAGGACCTGCTAGGATTGAAACACCAGAGTTACACAAAACCAGAGGTCTCAGGTTCAAGTCCCGGTCCAGTCAAAGCTTTCTTTGCCATGTTTCACCACTGTTTCATTTCCTTTGAAATATGTTTGAAAATGAGAGCTCAAATCAGATCATTAAGTGCATGATACAGGCAGCTTCTGCTTTTGTTTTTAACAGTTTCCCATACCTTGCAGGTGTGTGGTTTCACACTATCTCTGTGCTCCACTGGTTTGTTGATATGGCTATTAATTACTTGCGCTAACTCAATTAGCCTACCAGCGAACTGTGAAGACCACAGATATGTACCATACTGGACACAGTTGCTAATCACAGACCAGTAGACCATCAAGCATAGCATTTTGTACTTTACAATCTTAAATGTCAAACATTAGCCAATTTAATCTCAACCCTGCCATTCCCACCACATGTTAGAGTTTGTTTTGACGGAAAATCTGTGCTTAACCAGGGTTTGACCTGAAATTAGCTTCAAAAAAATAGTCAAAAAGAAATTGATGAAAAACTGACTGGGAACTTTTTTAACAAATTGAACAAATGAGTGCTGGTACACAAAACCAGGGCTTGATTTCACAAAGCCCTACGATGCATCATAACTCAACTTACGATGGATAACCCATCGTAAGTTGTGCTGGACCATATGGTTTCTGTGCATCGCTCATTGTCTTGCGATTGATCAAATGTTACGACGAGTTTAGTGAAATTGATACCAGAGGTCTCGGGTTCAAATCTCAGTCCAGTCAAAGTTTCCTTTGCCATTTTTTTTCATTTTTTTGTTTTAACCTATGTATACATGTAGATGTACTGTACATGTTGATTCAAGGTTTTGGCTTTTAAGCCGCGTCCGCACTGGACTTAAAATGGGTAAACTAACTGAGCAAATGGGTAAATTGACCATTTTAAGTCCAGTGCAGACAGCCCAGGAAGTTTTCCTCCCAGGTAACTTACCCGACTCCAGTGGGTAGTTTAACCGACCAACTTCTGCCCGGTTAAATTGACCAGGTCAGTTTAACCGAGTCGATAAGTCCAATCCGGACACGACGTCTCGGTTAACGACTCGGTAAAAAACCACATCCGGCGCCCCGCACGTTACGTTACTGAATGCAAGACTCGTGCGGGCACAGGGTAACAACGTGTTTGTGTACCTACAGTACATGCACATGTACATGAGTCGGTTAGTTTTACCCATCGTCTCGGTTAGTTTACCCGAGTCGAAAAGTCCAAGTGCGGACGCCGGGAAGATTTACCCATTGGAATGTTACCCACGGGCTCGGTAAAAAATAAGTCCAATGCGGACACGGCTTTAGAGGGGCCCATTCGTGGTTTTGACTACTGATTCTGCATGCTTCAGATGCCCTGTTGGAAAAGTTGACAAGAGAAAATACACACTGTTACACACAGCCTCCCTTGTCTAGGAACCACCGCACATGACTGACCCTACTCTGTGTGTCACTGGCCATTGCCCACTGAACTTGAAGCCACTCACCACCATTTAATGTGGCAGCCATATGGCTGTGTTTTGACAAGCCCGGCCACAACACAGCCAGCAGTTGTTTACTTGTAGTCAGACACAAATTAATTTCATGTCCCGCAGATAATTGAATCCAGTTGGCCGTAATCCGGAGTGTGCGTGTACATGTACATGTACATGTACACTACGTACTATATGGTACTGTACATCTGCAAACGTGTGCTACTCACTACATGTACAGTATGCGTACTGTACATGTACATGTACAGTACACAGTATGTACAGTACAGTATGTACTGTACATGTATGTGTACATGTACAGTACAGTACATACTGTACATGTAGTGAGTAGCACACGTTTGCAGATGTACAGTACATTACTTTATTGATTGCAGCGTACATGTACATATGTAGAGTATACAATGGCATACTATTACGGTACATGTAATTGCATGTATGCCTACCGGTAAATCTTATCAAATTGAAATTATTGATTATGATTACCGGTAGTTCCCAGAAACGGTATGAACTATGAACATTATGAGCCATGCACATGTATGTACATTTTGTACACTGTATACTTTTCCAATTATTATGTTACAAAAAAGTCGTGGGCGTGATGTTTTTTATCCTAGAAAGACCTTTTTCATAGCCCTTCTCCTTTTGTTAAAATTTGCATTTTGCCATTTTTAGTCGCTACATACTGTAGTTTGCAGCATGAAGTCAGTAAAAAAAAACTGTTACAAACTGCTTTCTGACGTGACGAAGATGACCTGCAATACATGAATCTCAAAAGTTAGAGGGCCTGACATTTCAATCCTACATCCTACATGTACAGACTTGATAAGGTATTTAAAGCTGGCTAACTTTGGCTCCCATCTGCCTCCAATGGTTGTGATGATGGACAGGTCCCAGAGAGCCCAAGTCACCCAGTGACCGTCTTGCCCTCTCACCCCTATTCAGCTCCAACCACCAACAGTCTAACAGACCAGACACAACAAGACCCTGACCTGTGCACAGATACTGGTAGATTGTGGAGTGGAGTGAGAAAACAACATTCTACAGCTCAAACCAGACCAGAACATAATTTTACATGGCGCTGAAAAAAACAAATCCTTTTGCTGGCTTTGAAAATTTAGCAGTGGCCCTGGGTCCAACTGCCAGTTTGTTCTTCTCTGGCTAGTTCAAGAGACAATCCCAATTCCAAACTAGCATGGCAAGACAGTTGGGAACAAAATACAAACAGCAGACTCAACCATGTCTTTAGGTATTGCAATCGTTTTTACCTATTAAGGTTTTGCCTGTGACCTACACGTACATGTAGAAGTACCGTACTCATGGAAAGGAAGACATTGTACATCATATGTACATGTAACCACTGAACAACCCCCTTGTCTAGATTTAGCATACCAGGGTACATACATGCACATATGTTCATGTACCTTCAGTTCAATCATAAGGTGAGCACAATGTGGCAATTGCTTTTAATCTGTCTAAATAAAACCAGTTACCCGGTAAGTACAGTTTGACAAATTGAGAAGCAACTCACTTGAAAATACAGGCCAGTTGAAAAATTGGCAGGGAAATTTAAATGTTATATCTGGCAACTCGGCTAGTCTCTTGAGAAAAAAAAACCAGGTAAAGGTAACAGACACATTGTTTAGTAGACCCCTTTCCTACATTCAGAACCTGAAAACTTGGCAAGTCTAAACAAAAAAGTTTAGAGGCGGTCAAAGCTTCTGATATGATACCCAGAAGTCTTCTAGCTCATGAGAGACACAGTAGGCCTATTGTATTTGTATTGCAACAATAAAAAAAAAACCTTTCTCCTTGTCTGTACTGCCATGTTGAACAAACCTTTCCTTTCTGATACAAAAATATTCTGATGCCTATTTGGTCCATTGAAACTATACATTACTGCATCAGTCCTGAAAATGCAAGCAAGAGACTTGGTACCCTATTTTCCAGTTTGGTATCTGACAATGTTTCCTGTAGTCTGGATTATAATAATACTGAAAGTTTTTTGTGTACCGCAGTCTGGTATATTAGCTGGCACTAGCCTGGCCGCAATCGTCCATTCCCAATGGGAGAGAAATAATGGACCAGGTGGTGTCACTCCTTGGGGCCCTGCTGTTCTCCTTGGGTATGACCGCAATCCGTCAGCCTCCACTTGCCTCAAAACATGTCTAATTCTCCAGGTGACCGCTTCACCAATCACAGTTCATTACAGCTCTGGGATCTGTGTCTTGTGAAGGAATGTTCATTTTTTATGACAGATTTGCGTGTAAGCACAGATCTACAAGGCTTGAACTTGGGATGATTGAAAATCAATGAGCACTGGGTAGTTTTCACCATGTTTTTATTTCTGAAAGGGAAAGTTTTTGTTAAGCCAGGGGTCTCTGGCTCAAGTTTTGGTCGAGTCAAGTTTTCTGTTCTAGTTGAATGATTTATTTTAATTGAATAAATAAAAATTGGCAAAGAAAACTTTGACTGGACCGGGACTTGAAACACAGACCTCTGGAATAAGTACCACTACAAGCCTTGCGCTTAATTTTTGTTGTTAACTAGCCCACTGGGGTAGTAAATTTAGTTTTTGCTAGCCTGCAGCAAGTTTTACTAGCCCTGTGTAATTAATTAATATTGAATACCTGTGCTTTTCCAACTGAGCTATCCAGCCCTTAGATGGTGGCCTTCTCTAAATACTAATAATAGTCAACTAGTCTTTGCCAGGGTAGGGGCGCCAATAAGATGCAATTTCTTTGAATTCAAGTTTTGGGTTTTGGTCCAGTCAAGTATTCTGTTCTATTTGAATGAATTATTTAAAAGTTCTCTGGCTATCTGTCAGGCTCTCTTTTCCTCACCTTTGCGTCTTTGGAAAAAAAAAGTGTTCAGTGCTTTTGTTCCACTTTGATCCAACAGACAGTGTCAGCTGTTGAAGTAATGCATTTTTCATTTTCCGATGCTACTGACTTCAAAGACCCCGGTCCTACAAGAGTATCACATTCAGTATGCACCTGGTGTCATTAAATGACTTCAGAAGACACCAAGTGACAAGTACATGCTGTCTGTGCACATTCCTATGGCCAGAATTCTTTGGGCTGATGATAGACCACAGTGTTTAATCCATCTTGGTGGTTTATGTTTCCAACTCCATGATATGTTGACATTGGCTGATAAACCAACTGGCTGGGTTGTCAGGAATTGTAGGCGTACAGTGTACTGTACACATGCATTATATACCCATCATGTACACAGTAGGGCCTACACAATTTGCATACCTGTCAGTGCTAGTTACTGCTAGTACTTGTACAGTACTTGTTGTAGGCCCAACTGTACCGGTACATGTTATGGACTGTACCGGTACATGTTATGTACTGTACATTGTCATGCATTGTATACTGTACATCATACATTGTGTGTTTTAATGTACACATGTGTTCACTTTTTGCCCATTTTTTGTTGTCACGTAGTCCGACCGTTGGGCTACCACTTGAATACTATGGTCATTTTTACGTGATTTACGCGATTATTTGGATCGGGATTTGAATCACGATTCAAACTCCAATTTCTGTTGGGTGTGGACACTGGACACACTAAATATGTGATTATTAGAGGCATTTGAATCACGATTCGGACTCCGCTATTGTATAACCTACTATAAGTGAGATTTTTCCAAAAAAAATTATGTGTTTATTTGCAATGTGATAAGTGTGGGAATGCTTGCGAAATCTTTCCAATCACAGTACGGTAACAAGAAGACATGGCTGAAAAAATGCCATTGTGAACAGTTCCGTCCTTTAGAACTACGGCGACCATGCATAATCAACATACAAAGTGTCCACAATGGTCGACATTCTGCCTGTCTCACAGTCACACGTTGAATTTCTCATTCCGTCGTGGAAGATAAATCCAAGTGCAAATGCACGGTAGAATCACTTTCAGAAATGTCGCGGTAGGTTACCGCATGGCTGTGGAAGAACTTGTCCAATGCGAATGCAGCTTTAGTAAGCTACTTGTATAGAGTGGACAAGATTCATGAGGGTGTGACTGTTTCCATCTGAGCAGGGCCTTTCTCAACTTTGGCAGAGTCTTGGAGAGAGATTCATGCTCACTCGTCCAGGGACGCCATCATGAGCATTCCGTCCCTGGTTTGTTGATGCAGATTTATTGGGGCTGTGTTTTATGCATCTGAAACTTAAAGGCCCTATACAACATTGTTCGGGGTAAAGCAATTGCCATGTTTGTGTGTTAAACCATCAAACATTCCAAAAAAGAAATCCTGCGAAAGTTTTAGCTCAAATGGTAATCTGAGAAAGTTGAAAAAGGCCCCCAAAACTGCACAGTTTTGCACCTTTCTGTAAGAAATAGTTTATTACTTGCGAGTAATAAACCATTTGTCGATGTTTGACTTTGAGTGAAGATTTCTCGGGAAGTAGAGTACCCGGTATCCCAGACCGTAACATTTCAACATGAGAATTCTATCATGATCATCTACAAACTGTGTAAATTAGAAGGAAATCTGTGGACATTGATATTTTCCGATCCGGCGATCCTCCCAATGTTGTATTGGGCCTTTAATGAGTGTGCCTAAGCCCTAGCAATGTGACATTGCTAGTGCTCCCCATGCAGAGCACAGGCAGCATCCCTAAGTACAAAGAATAATATAAGGGGAGTAAGGGACCAGGCATGACAGAATGCAGGAGGTAGCGGGGTGGAAATATTTTATACATAAGTCGGCATCCATGTCCAGTCTCTAGACAGACTCTACATGTAGTAGTAGTACTAGTAGACGTCAACATACATGTAAATCTGCAGTCCATGCATTTCAACTGCTCACACGCCAAACGATTCTCCCTATTGAATTCGCACATACCGTACCCATGTACATGTACATGTACAATGTACACGACATGTACATGTATGTATAGCACTGTACATGTATAAAATAAATACATACATGTACGTACTACATGTACAGGTACACATGTGTACGTACATGCACTGTTCATGCAAATGCAATGTTCCGGTACATAGGCCTCTGTACAAGCTCTGTAGCACTGAATTTCAATGGGTTTTGTTCTTTTCAAGATTTCAACCACAGTTATAAAGATCATTGGACCTTACACATGTACATGTAATTACTAATTAGCCACCTGAAAAAAATATCCTTGTGGCCTCATTGGTAACTTTAGACAAAAGAGGGTTCATAATGCGCATTTCATTGTACACTTTATTGTACACGTAGTCACGTACAGTACATGTATAGATGTACACAGTAAAGTGAAAATGGATGAGATTCCCCACATATTGTCACTACAGTGTATTCATTTCAGTGTACAGCATCCTTGGCAGTCTCTGCGAAGGACGGAGAGGCCAAATGGATACTGAGAGAGAAAAAAATTCCATGAGGATTTGGAGGATTTGGGAGGCTTTGGCATTTGGCTTGTTGGGCATTAGCCACAGACTACTGTCAGTATAATCCTAATTGAACCGGCCTGATTGGGTTAGCATGAGGAGAAGGGGATGAAGGAGAGGGTTGGGCAGACTGCTGAAGGTCTGCCCATAGAACTAGGACTCACTCTTGGAGGCTATCCAATGTACAGTGGGGAGTGATGTGATGAGGACATCCATGGTGTGCTAGCAAATGACAAATGAAGTGCACTGGGATTTGGGCAGTGCAGACTGAAAGCTGTGCAAATCGATAGGGTCGTAATGTAAAAGGACTTGCTGAATGCTGAGATGATTGAGTACTTAATGCCTCTATTGACTTGTACAGAACAGTATACCAATTTGGATTGTTGAAAACGTACACTGTATACCAGTACATATATACAGTCTGTTTACAACTTAACACACAAGGTTGCACACATACTGTACTTAAACTTGAACATTGATGTACAGTACATGTGTACACAATGTACACTTAATGAAATAATGAATGAGATAACAAATTGCAAATTGCTGTGGCCATAGAGTGTACATACAGTTAACATGTACTGGTCCATTACTGCAAACATGTTTTTGTAAAATGTGAATGTAGTCAATGTGCATGTACATGTACACATGTACATGTACATTGTATGTACATGCACATGTACGTGTACAATATACATGTGGGCCTACAAATGTACATGTGTACATGTACAATGTACATGTATACATGTACATAGTACATGTACATGTACGTGTACTTATTATAGGCCAACAAATGTACCTGTACTACTACCTGTACATCAATATACATGCACACAGCATGCACATAATAATTTTATGTACATGTACATGTATGTACATTCATTCATTCATTCATTCATTTATTTTTCACAGTAGAGAATCACTCTAACTCTAATCTTATACATTTCTGTTTATAAAATATGTACTATAGGCCTACAGTATTATTTACTACTAAGTGCAGTACAGTGTACAGATGTACATGTACGTGTACATGTACACCAGGCCTTGAATTGAACGACGGCCACGACGGCCAGTGCCGTCGTTGCCCTCTTTACTGGCCGAGGTGCCCCGCAAAAATCCCCGTCTTCACGGCCACTTTGGCCGTGCCCTATTTTTACCTTGGCCGTCGTGCCCTTTTTTTGCATTGGTAAGCATATTTACAGTTGTTTTTAGACTACATGTATTTTATTTGGATTATCGGGGAGCGATGTCAACTCGATAAGACAGAGAAGTCAAAATAATGCGCGATCGTGTCGACAACAGCCGCATTAATGTGTAACCATGCATCGGAAATAAATAGTCGGCACCCTCAACGCAAGAACGTGTGACCAACATAGAAGACGTCTAGTTTTCTGACTTTGGAGATTTGGTGCGCCAAAAGAGGGCGCCCTTTATCTCTTCATTTGCCAGAATGTGGAGGTTTATCCTCAATGCAAATGTACACGCGCCGTTTGAAGAGGTCTGGCCGCTGGCCGCGTTGGACAGTGACCGCAATATTGTAACTTGCAATGTCGATGGGGACTTTGAAAGGTGACAAAAGACCCTTTTATAGAGGTGGCCGAATAAGCAGGTTTCACTGTATGCATAGTACATGTATGTAGCAGGGCATGCAAAAATGATAACTTTGTACAATTTATTTCCATTTGGCCTCTGTGCCCTTTCCCAATTTAGTTTTTTGGCCTTGGTGCCCTACCCACTGGCCTTGGTGCCCCCGAAAATTTTGCATCATTCAAGGCCAAAGTGGCCTTGCCCTAAAAATTACCAAATTCAAGGCCTGGTACACGTGTAAAACTGTAAATGCACATGTACATGTATGAACTATGAACAGATTAAAACTTACAAATTTAAGCTGCAGTTTATCATGAAATACACATGTACATGTGTACATGTACTGTATGTATACTGTAAAGTTCATTGTTTACTTTAGTTGCGATAGCCATTGGAAATAAACATAGTAACAATTCCATGTACTGTACGTACATGCACTTGTACTTGTCAAAATCATTGTTTGCCTTTAGCCCTGTACATGTACATGTACATCCCGCATACTTCACATTGCAAACATATATATTATGTACTATATTTTTGGGAAAGCATTGAATAAACAACTGGAATTCCTCCCCTGTGGCTCATCAGTTCAGATAACCGTACTGTTCCCATTCTTCCAACAGAAATTTGACAAATCGCCCATTGTACTTTGTAGTTTGTAGCTCTGAACCGTGAAATAATCAGAGTAGGCCTACACAGAGGTACATACAGGTGTACATTGCACAAGTATAACTGTTAACTAATGCCAACGTGAAGGAATGTGCATTCTTGAAATCCTTTTCTCAAAACAAAACAAAAACTTGAAAAAAAACCCAAACATTCTGATAATCACTATGCAAGTACTGTACTATGTAGTCTGCTATATTTTAAACCCTATGCGTCATGGCCCAGTCTCCGGAATTTGATGACTGTGTGATTATGTGATAAAACAGCAATGGGTGCAGTGCTGTAGTGGCTGAACAATGGCCCGGCCGGCACCAGACTTTTCTCGGTGGTTTGCGGATTTTTTGTGTTTAGGAAGCCCTTGCTTTGCCCTATGTACATGTATTGTAGGTCTAGCCACGGGCTGTCCTTGGGTCCGACCATCGGCGACAAAGCGGCCTGCATAGTCTTGCTGGGACAATAGAGGGAGACTTCTTTGTGAGCGGCGCGCATCCTTGGTTTTGGGAGCCCCATGAATTATTCATGAGGGAAGGGGGACTGCCATGTGTTTACATCCTGCCATCTCTTTGACCGGATGGATTCTCAGTACTAGGACACTACGTATATTGACAAGGATTGATTAGCACACAGTCAATAATAGCAGGTATGTACACATGCACATTTGTCATTGTGTTTCTGTTTTCACTCAAAGAATACATTGTCTGTCTAGTGTCTACTACACATACATGTTATTGATTTTTTTTTACTTTTTAAAAGTGGTTTCTACTGTACAGCTTGCAAATGTATGTAGGCCTACACATTGACAGGTTAAAGGTTTTAATCTTTGAAATTTTAAACATGGATAGCACCTACAATGTTCAATGTACATTTGTGTACATTTACCGGTAAGTGAAGCATTCAAAAACGAATCTTAAGGCCTCCTGTTTTCATGACTTGTACTTTAAAATGGACGAAAGAAAGAACGACCAAGCCTGAGCCTGAGACTACGCCGGGTTTTGGAAAAGGCTGGGCCCGCCTGGGCTAATAGTAAATACCAGCATACAATTTTACCACTACCTACATGTGTATGTACAGTATACATGTATGCTCCTGCGTATACAGTGTATGTGAACCCGTATACCGGTACATGAATCATTCACCAGTTATTTGTTTGCCATTCATTTATTCATGAACCTGAACCTCTTGGGTACTGTGGGTGACTCCAGCAATAGCCTAATAGGAGCGTGATTCACCAGCTCCATGCACATGTACATGTAATGGACTTACAGGCTTTTGGGTGGAACCCCATTGAGTGTGAATCATCACCAATTTGAGGGTTGATTTCCATCCTGCCATTAAAATGAGCATTAAATCCATAGGACATGTGGGTGCATATCCTGTGCACGTTTTGTCTAGAATTAATTGAATTTCTGGTGTACATGTATTACTCATTTGTCAAAAATTAACAATAACATTTACATGTAGATACTGTACACGCACGTGTACTGTGTACTTACATTGTACATGTACTGATTCCATTAATACTGATTCCATGTACAGTGGAGCATTGCTAGTATAACGAATGAAGATACATTGTGTATACTGAACATTCGGCTATAACAGACATGTTATTTGGCTCCCGGGTTTTTGTGTTCAAAAAAAATGTGGCCGCAACTGCTTTAACGAATGACCGCTATATACCGTATATATACCGAACAATTTTCATGGATCCTGGGATGTTTGTTAGAACTTATAGCGACGTTCCACTTTATATGTACCGCCTACCGGTATATGTACACGTACATGTACATGACAGTATTGACTACAAATTGTACATAGTGTACATTGTACGTGTACATTGTTCAATGTACTGTACACGTACATATTGAAGAGTGTAGTGTACATGCAATTCCAATTGAAATCTAAGGACTGTGGGAACATTACTTCGTGTGAACGAGAATGTGCAAATGAGTGGAGGCATCAGCACAAACAAGTCCCCATGGGTCTCCACACACTGATCAGTTTTCCCTGCAGAAACAAAAATGCAGCAAAAGGTTAGGGCTTTCTGTCCCTTCTTTAATACATTGACTCCATGCTGACATAATATCAACACAGACATGCGCCACTCAGACTGAGAATGCATGGCCTTTGAAACCACACACTGTACAGTACATACTGTTCATGTACATGTACAGTCACTAGTGTATTGGAAGCCAAAATGACTTGCATACTACAGTACGTGAAAATGTAAATGGACACATAATATACATGGACAAGGTAACGACAGGTGTGGGCACATACTATGTGCATGTACAAACATGTCTGTCATCAGTTCAATGCAATGTGTACATGTACATGTGTATCTTCAAGATGCAATGTACACGTGTACACGTACATACATGTACATGTACTATGTACCGGGGGGTATGTACAGTGTACTGTGCTGTACACGTACATCATTACATGTGCATGTATGTACACGTACATGTACATGTACATCAGGCATGTACATGTACATCATGTCAAGTCTCAATGTACAATTGTACATGTATCGGTATGTGAACTGAGGATGACCAGTTCTTGAAAGATGAGCTAATCTGATACAATGTACACCATACATGTACTTGTGTACGACTGTAATCACTGTATACATGTACATGTACAGTGTACATGTATACATACGCCATACATGTATACATGTACATGTACATGTATACATGTGAGCCACCTCACAGTCACACTGTTATTGTTAATGGACCACCCGGTGGGCTAGTAAAAAAAAACCTTAAGCGCGAGGCTTGAATGTAATGTTCACAAGATTGATATTTGTAATTTTGTATTGATTTGTACACATGTATGTTCTTGCCAGACTTACATGACATGTACATGTATATATGTACAATCCGTACTATTCTTCTTGTGAATTGGGATGGACCAGGAAGGACCTGATGGCAGTCTGTGGCTTCAGGGGCCACTCTGCTAGTCTGCTTGCCCAATTGGGCGTTAAAGCTCCTCTGAAAGCCCTGGCTCGCTAGGGGTGGGGGCTCGGGGTGGGTGCTGGTTTGTTGTTGATCTGCACAAAGACATCCATTAATTCTGTATTCGTCCCTACATGTACATTTGTAGATTGAAATTTTGTAACTCTTTTTGATTTTGATATTCATACATACAATACACGTGTAGCTAAGAAAGGTCCTGCTAGGATCAAAATGTCAGTCAAACCCTTCTAATTTTTAGTATACATAATATGTACATGTACATGTATAGCAGTGCACCTGTGTTCATACATGTATAATAATGCTACGTTGTGTAATACATTTTGTACACATGTACACTAATTCAGTCCAGTGCCATTGTTAACTTTGTAATCATTATTCATTACACAAAAGGGAGCCCCTATGCTTGGAGTTTGTACACCGCTGGCATATTTACCCAGCAAATTCCCACTGATGAACCGATTCCCACCTGACCCCTGGAACCATAAACAGCCCCACCAAACTCCACCAAAAAACCAGACAGGGACACTCAAGAGAACTGCCAGTAAGGTCCTACCGACTCTGAAAAATATCAGCTTCTACCATCGGTGCATTTTGTTGTGTAGAGAGAAAGGGGGAGAGAAAGGTTTATGGCCTGAAGGCTGAACGATTCATATTTGCAAAACTAACAGTGGGAGTCAGTGACCCATGTGAAAGGGACTGTGTTTGGGGACTTGGTATTTGCAGACAGCCAAGCTTTCCCTGCAGCCCAGGCCTTGCAACATGTGTTTGTGCCTTGTAAATCATGGTTTGACGGTGACCCCAAATCTACACTGTAGGGACATACACTATACAGTGTATGGACAAAAATGCGGTTTGGCCGTTTGGGTGTTGGCAGTGTGGTCAGTACTGTTGCTGCAACTCCACTGGTTGCAGACAGAGATTGTGCTTGCCAGAAATGCCACAACTATCAAAATGGAGAACATGTGCTGAATGGTTACTTACATTGTGTAACTGGTTATGTTGTGGGGTTCTGCTGTCCTGAGTATGATGCTGACTATCTACATGTACATATACATTGTATGTACCCACTTCTTTCTTGTATCTGTTTTGTCCTTGTCTTTCTGCCTTTGAGTAAGGTCCTGCAGTCCTGCTAGGATCGAATCATCAGGCCCACTAAATTTTTAGATTTTGGTAAATTTAGTCTGTAAGCAGTTTGCAACATTTTTGTTCATTACTCTAATTCTAATACTACTTACTAGAAGCATGCTTTCTTCTGTTAACTTGCTAGAATGACCTAAAATACACTACAAATCATTTTAAAAAATGGTCAAGGGATGTTGTGTTTCCAACAGGACTTTTCTCAAATGCAGAATGACAAAGGCCCTGCTAGGATGAAAACACCATGCCTTGAACATTTTGGAAAAGCAAAGGCAGCGAGAAAGCTACTGTTGAGCTCTACATGTAGCTGACTCTCATACTCATACTCATCGGCTAAGAGCACTGAGCACTCCAATACATGCATGCACCTCGTCGATGTTCGGTTGGCCTGCTGGCTAGAAAAAGGAAAGTGCTTCTTTTAATAATCAGCAGTGGACTGTTGATCTTACGGTTTGGCCCCATTTGAAGCAACAGAGCTGACTCAGGTGCTGATAAGTCAATAGTCAGAGACCTCTCTCCCCCTGAGCAGAAAAACAGCCTCCCAGGGAAAACGGTGTCATTTTTCGGCACAGGGCAAACATCAGTACACCTGTACAAAGGCACACAGGTACCTGTGCATTTGCAGGTGAAGAAGATTTCCTGTAGCCCTGTAGTAATTAATGATGCATGGTTTGCGTGCTGTTGTTCACAAACAAGTCCCACTTGTCGAATACCTAGGTTAAAACAGTGTGTACCGGTATACTGTGTAAATCCTATGGGCAATGATGTGGAATTGGTTTTATGCAGGAAAGAATCAACGATTATGAAGCATGTAAGATTGAGGTTTATAAACTTCATTCTGTAGGCCTATACCTGTACATTTACATTTATGTATCAAACTTGTATACTGGTACTGGGATAATAAACTTGTTTGAATGGAATTGATATTAGTATTATTACAGTCTGAGATGTTTGTGTCACAAAAGTCTGAAGGCAGATGTACATTTGCCCTAAATTGCCTGCACATGTACTGCCATTTGCATGTTGTTTGTGTACAATACGTGTGTACATGTACATTATGGTAATCTTTACAGTTTACATTACAGCTTAATTACTTGTTAAACACACATTCATTGTACCTGTACAAATAACAAATCTGCATATAACTTACACATGTAGCCTAGTGATAATACCTGGTACATAAATTGACTGTCAACACCTGTAAGCAGTTTGTTTGTTTGTTTGCCTCATAAACATGATTACATGTACATGTACATGTACATGTACAGTACAATTACATGTATAGGCCTACACAATACACAAACAACATGATTGCCCATGTACATCCATACTTTAAGTGCTGAAGTTGCATGCTTGTTTTCCTCTGTGAATATACTGGTACATGTATATGATATGCACTATGCAGTGCACTGAGTGACTAAAGACATTTGCTATTTACATATGTACACACATTAGTACAGTATACATGTACATGTACATGTTACATGTATACATGTACATGTACATGTACAGTATGTACTGTACATGTACATGTACACGACGTGTACCAGTACCGTACACGACGAGTACATGTACACTTGTGCATGTACATGTACTGTACATGTAGCCAAGGTTTACATGTACATGTACATGAAAAGACGGACAGTACTGTTATACTACTGAACATCTACACAATGCACATG
Organism: Luidia sarsii; assembly: GCA_949987565.1. NCBI lineage: Eukaryota > Metazoa > Echinodermata > Asteroidea > Paxillosida > Luidiidae > Luidia > Luidia sarsii. Next base: position 7,150,261 of record OX465122.1, read on the forward strand.
GGCATTGTGTGACAAGTGCATGATTACATGCAGGTGCATAATCACATGCATGTGTTGCCCCACTGCCATGAGGCAATCAATCTCTATAATCCGTACATTTTACAATGTATGACTCAATTTCAAAATCAATTGCAGTTCCTACTCCTAGGCCTCTCTGTGCCTCTCTACACATTATCACTAATGGTTGTAAATCATTTACATGTACAGTACATGTGGTGTACATGTCCAGTATTTAAGGTTATTATCATCATTTTGTCTAGATTCAAGAGACACCATCCCTCCATTAATTTACGGTACTTACTACATGTACATGTACTGTACATGTACATGTACATTGTACATGTACATGCACATTGTACATGTACATGTACATATTTACCTAGTATACATGTCTAACATGTGGATGGCGACGAGTATTACATGTGCAGTACACATTCAGATTGTTCAGATTGTGTGCATGTTAAAGTAAAGTAATGTGTAGTACTGCCCAGTACCCATACACATATGTATGTGTACATGTACATTGTGTACACATGACTACATGTACATGTACATGTACACACAACTACATGTACTGCGCAGTGAATTTTCAGTGTCACAATTGAAGCCACTTTATAGTCTTATCTGAACAAATTAGTATGCCATCGTTCATCTTTCATTACTTAAATTATTGACCGCTGCTATTGCATGTACAGTAATAGCATTCTTTCTCTTTTCATTTTCATTCTCTCCATTGCAGACAACAACCTCCGCCATTGCCTTTTGAGGATAAGTAGCCAAACCCCGTGGTCGGGACGTCTGGGGTTGAGTTGTTTTTTCCCCTCATTGGTTGACAAACGCCAAGCGTACCCCATGTAGTTTGGACTGAGTGTCTGAAAGGTAAGTCACTGGCCCCCTGCTGCTAGTCACTGGTTCTCTACCATATTCACTGGTCCCTTTCATGATAGCCTCTGATCCCCTGCTGGTCCCCTGCTGGTAGTCACTGGGTCCCTGTTGATAATCACTGGTCCCCTTCATGAGAGTCACTGGTTCCCCATGCAATAGTCACTGGTACCCTGTGGGCAGTCATGTGTTCTCTTATAGTCACTGGTCCCCCGCTGCTGCCACAAAGATCAGGTTGTCCCACAGTAATGAATGAGTTATTCATGGTTGGTTGGGGGAGAAGGCTTGCGGCAAATGCACAGTGAGCACTCTAAAGTGCTGCTGGCATTTTCACATATCAGTCTATGTCAATAGTGCACAGTAGTATGATTGGGCCACTTTCTGTCACTTGAGGTTAGGAACCAGCCAAGATTTTCAGAGACAAAGCATGGCACTGTAATTCATAAGACAGCATGGTGTGTGCAATTTTGTGGTTTAAGCCTGGACGATATTTGGGCGCACCCAACTGAAAATCTGAAACCGTACCCTGTACTGTTTGAATTTGAAAAACCACAAGCACCTGTATGTATTTCTAGGGCCTACTGTACAAGTGAAAGTTTTGGTGAGTGAATTACATGTATGTTGGCCTTTTTTTTGGGGGGGGGTTCAATTCACAATGAAATGTATAACTTTATTTGTTTATCAAATTTGTAAAGAAGCTCATAAAGTTATACATACAGTACTTGTACATGTACATGTACTGTACATGTAGAAAGAAAGTGACGGAGTGAAGTTGCTCCCTGTTTTTTTTTACTTTTAGATAAAGGCATCTTTATTCTTAACAAAATTACAAACACCTGCCATTTCAACCTTCACATGATCGAAATGGAAGGACCCCACTGTGACCAGAACGTGAAGAATGGATTAAGAGTTTGCTTGCTAGAATCAAGGCCAAAACATCTACAGATTTTGTTTGGTGGCTTGCTTGGCTAGTATCCTCAGTCCCTACTGTATCTGGTGGTCAGCTGCCTTTGTTGTGGCCAGTGACATCCAAAGTCTCCGGCAGCCATCTTTAAAAAAAGCTGTGAATGTCATGGCACCCAAAGTGACACTGGCAGCTTACACTTACATGTTCAGCAGCACAGTTGCTTTTCTCATCCCTGCATTATGTTATTGTACATTTGTACACGCATGTACACACTGCCACACTGTACAGGTACACATGTACACGTACAAGTACATGTACATACATGTACATGTACATGTACAGTGTACATGTCCATGTGTGCACATTCATGCATACTGCCTGCTTGTCACTTGGGTTGGATATTACATCCAGTTGTTTCCATAGCAATGTGTCCCATCCAATCCCACTGGGGTAATTATTTTTTTATGATTCTCCCCTACTTGTTGGCCTCCACTCTAGACATTAACCAGATTCCGAGCCCACCAAATGCCAAATTCCAGACAGCCCTGTCTCTCAAAGGACTGCACTACAAGGCTAGGCTAGCACAGTTGCGTTAACGTCAATGCACACATTACAGGCCCTGATTTCAAATTAAATTTGGTGCCCTGACCCTGTTGCAGTAAAACTGACTACAGAACACAGATTGGTTTTTGTTTTTGTGTGCTTCTCAATTGCTAGGCACTAAAAAAAAAAAATTACTCCAGTTACCAGAGGGACTACAAAGTTTTACTGACTCAAGGTCACGAGCCATGTTTTTTTCCCCGGTTTTCAAAAAGGCTACTATGCCTGGGCACGTTTCGAACACCATAGATGACTTTATTTCATCAAACTGTTTTCATGCATAAAAAATGTTTACACAATGATTCCTCCATGGTACACTGTACAAACAATTTGACAGCCCTTCATTTTCGCGACAACAATAGTGTGCAGTGTCTATAAAGGTATTGTGTACATGTACATGTACATGTACATATGTATGTACAATGTGTACCTCTGGTGCTTGTCAGTTGTACATGTACATGTAGTACCTGCGCTGTGACCATTCTGAGCTACACATGTACTAATTACAGTATGTTGTGTTACATGCCTACTACATGTACATGTATGTGTACAAATTACATACATATGTACATGTACATGTACTGTACTAGCTTAAACATACTGTACATGTACATATACTGTACACTGTATGACTACACGTGTACATGTACATGTACACTTTGTACTTAATTGTACATTATTATGTACATGAATGTATAATGTACATGTATTATGTAAATACATGTACATGTATCATGTACTTGTACACTGTACACGTACATGTATGTACTGTACGTGTATGTGTACATAAAGGTATACTAGTACTAGTCTACTACATGTACATGTACGAGTACTACCGTACATGTGTACTACAGTCCTTCTACAACCTCATTAGGAATGTATGTAGGGTACATGTATTTTGAAACCTGGCTCATACACGTATGCATTGCGTTCGCGCGTACCAGTCATGAGAATTTCCAGCCATGGCATTGACTTCAAGAGGATGGACTCATCATGCAACTATGCCTAGCTATGCATCCTGTATTTGTTCAGGCAGCCCCAGTGTGTCAACATTACTGGGGATTGGAAAGGGGAGAAGACTCTCTCCCCTACAGGCGTCTGGCCACGGACCCAACCAAGTCTCACCAAATGCAAGACTACTGTATCTCCCTGACTACCGGTACATATCTCTTGTGTTTAATCATTGCTCCAACAAACACATTATGTATCCCTGGGTGTACACATTTATGTGTACTTGCAGAATGCAGAATGGCCTCTTATGTGGCCCTTTACCAATCCCTAGTTCAGGCTCAGGCTCAGGCTTGAGCCCTTTTCAGACGACGCGAAAAAAAAACCTTGCAAGGCTTGAGAGAGAATTTCCGAGTGGGGATTGTGAACGCCTTCCAACCTTTCTTATCTTTGTAAGATTTCTCATGCATGAGACATTTTCTCAAGCCTTGCGAGTTTCAGCATCGTGTGAAAAGGCCTTTATAGTCCCCCTGTCATGACACAACAGACTAAAAAATACAGGCTTGGGTTTGTACCTGAATTGGAAGGTTGGTTTTCCTGTTCAGAACAGTATGTTCACCGAGAAACTGGTCAAAAGCTTGTTCTTTTAAAACCAGTGACATTATAATGGGTGGGAGGAATGAAACTAGAGCTGGAGCCTGAGCTTACAAGTTACAGGTACATGTATGATGTAAATGTAAGCCTTTATTTCATCAAGGCCCAATGTTTAATCAGTGTGCTCCGATGAGCAATCTTTCAGCCGGTGAGTAGAATAACAGTTGGTCACTGGCCAACACATGAAAGTAATCATTGTAAATCTTTCATGCCTTCATTACAACAGGGAAGGATAGAATTACAGAATTGGCCATCACCACACACTAGGAGACCCACATCTACTGTACAGTATGTGTACGTACTTGCTAACTATGGCTTAGAGGGTGGGTAGTAGACTAGCAGCACCTTCCTCATAGCTTCTTTCAACATCCCCATCCCAAGTTTCTTTCAACATCCCCATCCCAAATCCACCATAGTACTACTAGTAGGTTACAGCCATGGGTTCTCCCTGCTGTCATTAGTTGAGTCACAAACTCCTCTGTCTTCTGCTGGATGACGCACAGCCCCTTTGGGTCCCTAGTTACAAACACACTGGCAGTTTGTGCTCCTGCATTGACTCTTGCTGAGTGAGTCTCCAATATATGCAGGGAGGGATGGTGCTCTTCTCTCCCACCTCTCTCTGGGGAAATGAAGATGCAGTCACCCCTGGTCTTGGATCAGGCCGAGTCTTGTGGGTGGTTTCCAGCTGTCTCAGTCCTGTCAGATTTTATTTTCTATTTATATCTACAATCAAATTAATGTAAAGGGAAGTGAACTGGAAATTTTGTATATCTGCCCTCCTGTTTTCCCTCCATCTGGTGTCATCCCAGTCTCTCTACCGGGTTTCCTCCTTTGATCCTACTTCTTGCCCTTCCCTTTGTTCTCATTCTGTTATGTGTACCTGCTTTCATCTTTTGATCCCTCGCCCTTCCATACTGCTTGCCCTTCCCTTTGATCTCACCCTGATCTGTCTACCAGCTTTCTTCCTCTGATCCCTTCCCTACTGCTTGCCCTTTCCTTTCATCTCACCCTGGTCTGTCTGCCAGCTTCCCTCCTTTGGTCCCTTCCCTACTGCTTGCCCTTCCCTTTGATCTCAACCTGGTCTGTCTACCAGCTTTCCTCCTCTGATCCCTTCCCTACTGCTTGCCCTTCCCTTTGATCTCAACCTGGTCTGTCTACCAGCTTTCCTCCTCTGATCCCTTCCCTACTGCTTGCCCTTCTCTTTGATATATTGCCCTTGTCTTCCTACCGTAGTTCCTCCTTTATCCATCTTCCATCATCACTCATCCGTATCTCATTTCGTCTCCACCCCTTCCTATCTCTTCCTGTCCTTGTCAACCTGCCTTTGAGGCTGAGCAAATGCCCTGCTAGGACCGCGCAGCATCAGGCCCCCTAAATTCATTATTATTATTTTCTTTGAATGATTTCTATTTTTTATGGTCAAGAAAGATGTGAAAGGAGGCCTTTGGATAGCCTAAAGTCAAGATGCAAATCTTGGCTCCACTCTTCCCCCCTGACTCTCCTGTCAGTCGTTGACTGATTGCCATTTCGGCAATATTGATTTATTAGTGTACCTTATTCATTACTCTAGAAGGTCCAGACCCTCCCCCCCCAAAAAAAAGCCCTCCAAGGCTGGTTGACAAATCCTATCACCTGAACCTTGCGGCAACTGAAAAAGCGGGTGATGAGCCGCTCACTGCCTCATTTCAGTCCCTCCAAACATCTGACAGAGTCCTGATTTTTTTTACGTTAAAACCCCTAAGAAAATATCAGTGGAAAATAAATGCAGGTCCTATATATATGGAAACTCTATTCCACCTCTGTTTTGTCTCACAACTGTCTTCTTCACATAATCCAAGCGGCACGAATAGGGCCCAATTTCATCTTCATCATCATTCGGCTGCGGGCTGGCGACTACAAACTTTCTCCAACTGCTACGGTCTTGGGCCAGAGAAGCAATTTTTTCTGGTAGCAGCATCCCTTCAGTATCTCCCAAGAGGTGCTGCACATGTACCATAGTTCATTTTCAGCAGAAGGCACTGCTTGAAATTCATAGCCGATGCAAAACACTAACCAATGCAGACATTGATCTCAAACCCCATCCCACCAAAAATACATGTGTAAGTGTAAACTTTCATTTCAATGTAAGAACCACATGTTAGAGTACATTTGCCATAGAGGAAAGTTCATTTTCCAGCAATGTGTTCCGTCTGATATCCGTAGCTGACACAAAATGCTAACCAATGCAGACAATGAACTTACAAACCAAAACAAAACAAAACTGTATTGGAGGTCACAGAGGAGCAAAAACCTTCTGGCAAAATTCCTCTTCTCCCAGGACAAGAAGTCAAGAAGACTCTGAAGGGAATATTGTACGTGCACTGATGTTATGCCATTGCAGTAGTGTTATGTCAAGTTCCCTTTGGGACCCAGACAGGAATACGTGCACTGATGCTATGCCCATTGCAGTCACTGCAGTGATGTTATGGCAAGAAAGCCCCTATGGGACAAGGGATGGATATCACAAAGCCTTAGCAATCCATCACTTAAGATGGATAACCCATCATAAGTTTGTGATAGGCCGTATGGTTTCTGTGCATTACTCATCGTCTTGCGTTGGATTGTACAGTAAGTTACGATGAGTTTAGTGAAATCGACTGCTAGTACAGTGTAGGTTTTGTGCACTGATGCTACGGCTATTGCAGTGATGTTGTGTGCAAGTAAGTCCCAATTGGTCCAGGGGTGGATTTCACAAAGCCTTACGATCCATCGTACATGAAACTTAATGGATAACCCATCGTAAGTTGTGATAGGCCGTATGGTTTCTGTGCATCACTCATCATCTTGCGATGGATGGTAAGTTGCGATGAGTTTAGTGAAATCGACTGCCAGTAGATTTTGTGCACTGATGCTACGCCCGTTGTAGTGATGTTATGTACAAGAAGTTCCCAATGGGAATTTGTGCACTGATTTTATACCATTGCAGTTGAGTTACGTGCAAGAAAAAACGATAGGACCTATGAGTGGGGAATAGTGCCCCAATAGGGCCGTTCCCACTACACCAAATAAATGCGATTATTTGAATCGCGATTTGAATCGAGTCCTGCCATTCCCGTTTGCGCAGCGCGACCACATGCTAACCGCAATCGGCTCACGTTTATTTGCGACGCAACTATTTGGCCTGTGTGGACACTGGACACGACCAAAAAAAACCCCGGGCGGGTTTTTGAATCGCGATTCAAATCGCGATTATTTTCGTAGTGGGAACGGCCCTAATGTTATGCCATTGCAGAGATACCATGTGCAAGAGGTCAAGAGTCCCATTCACCCAGTAGGGAATACAGATTACTGGGACAAGCACTAATGTTAAGGTCTGATATTGTGTACATGTACATGGTAGCAGGGGAATGCCAGTGCAATGATATTACAGTGTTCAGCCCAAATGTCAGGCCCACTAAATTTTTTTTAGTAATTCCCCCTCCGCCCCTCGATGGAATTATATCACTTCATCCTAGTGCCAGTCACATGGCTGATTGAACGCATGTCATTTTGTCTTTAATTCCTCTCAATCTACATGTAGCTACCATACCCAGCACGCTGCTCAATCCGTCAACCCATATATGTCATACACCCTGTACTTGAGTGAGACTACCGGTGACTCCATTTCTCTAGGAACTGACAGGTAGCACCTGTACCATCAATCAGTTGATATTAATTATCAACGAGCAGAAGTTTATTTGGATTGACAATCCATATTCATTGGCTGATTCGAGTCCACTGGAATTATTGACCTGCAGCCGGTAAGCTTGCAAGTAGCTTCCGTTTATGTGTCAGTGTGTAATAGTATATTGAGGTTGTCGTCAATGAATTCATGCGCATTTTGAATTGCTCCCATTCTCCCAAACAGTCTGAACAAGGCTTTTAGTTGGCTGTCAGGAGTATACCGGTACACAGTTTATTCATAAGGGTGCCTCTGAGATAGATAAAAATAAATGTGTACATTTAATACTCTGAGGATTCCATTTTAACGTCTTATGGCATCCTATGTATACGTGAGCTTAGTGAACAGTCTTTTGGAGACTGTGTTCATATTTACTCGCACATTCATATGGGACGCCGCATTTCCACATCATGACAGATGTGAATGATAAAACGTAAGTGTAATGTGAGATATTTAGAGTAACCCTGGTCCCAATGGTGCTGAGTAAAAATGTTGCACAGGGGCTGGAGTTCTGTTAGACTGTCTGGCAAACCCCACTCAGCAGGCTGCCGTAAACAAGTAAACAGAACATTATACCTACATGTAATTTTGACAGGATGATTCAGGGGAATACAATGTGTTGATCGTTGTATTTCTGTCGGAGGTGACTTATGAGAAATGTAGCATCACGGCTGCCCTGGTCTCGTCAACCTTTTTCCCTCCCCCTCAAAGAGTGTGGCAAGGGGAATGGAGTAAATATCTCGGCCCTTTGCTGTCACATGAATCGGTGGCTGTAATAGCTGAATGCTTCCTGGGTAGTGTACAGGGAGTGAGGAATCTGCCCATGGACCGTGTGATGTGATCGTCCGATTGGTGATTTAAAGGGCGATCTTAGTGAGTTTTTATTTTTACAAAATGAAGGCTTAGGCTCGGGTTTAGGCTTCGTGTCCGTCTGACAAAACCTGAAAATACAGGTTGTGGTTGGTTAACAAATTTGAAGTTTTTTTTGCTTGATAAGTACAGAGTAATCACCAAGAAACTTGGGCCAAACACTGGTTTTTTTAGATGCCTGTGATTTTAAAACAAGTAAGATGAATATGACCAAAGCCTAAGCCCGAGCCTAAGCCTTAATTTCGTAAATGGCCTACGATGAAAATCTGAGTTTTATCCTCACCACTGTGCTCTTGTGCTAAAGCAGGGTTCAAAATTTGTTTTCAGAGGGGCAGTGCTGTTTTGGCCTTTGTGAAGTCATTTTTTTAGGGGGCACAAAGGCCATTTACAAGGGCATAAAGGCCCCCCAAAAAGAGGAAAAGTGAAGGGCACGAAGGCCAAAAGATGTTGTAAACTCGCATTAATTCTGAATGCAGTAAAAAAAAATAATAATAATTAGGTTCACTACAGAGCAGTGAAACCTAAAACCAAAACTCGTTTGATTTTTTTGTTGGGATTTTTTTTTTAGCTGTCTTGAGGGCACTGTGGCCAACATTTGTAAGGGCACAGCCAAAATGGCTGTGGATTTTTTTTTTTGGAGGGGCACCAGCCATAGCTGTGTTGGCTGTTGTGAATTTCAAACACTGCTATAAAGTGCTAGAGTCTAGAGAGCACACTAAATCCAAAGTACTGGTAGGCCTACTCATTACATGTAGGCCTACATTCATACAGGTACATGTACTCATTGTACTGTAGTCTGTACAGGGTGTACAGTACACATGTACAGTGTAGGCCTATGTGGTTATCACTGGTACATTGTACCTGTTCTGTACTGTATAAAATTGTTATACATTGGTAGAAATGGAAATAATGTTTGCACACTGTTATACAATGTAATACATCACTAACCATTGCAGCCACACTTCCTGCTTTGATCAGTATAATCCAAAAGTATGCAGTATCTATACACAAATCGCAAAGAACATGACCATTGTGTAAAGTTGATACACTCACACAGTGTGGTCAGTGCCATTGCATGAATTATAGCTGTTACAAGGTTTTACTTTTCAATGGTTTTTAGATCCAAGTGTCCTCTGTCTATATGACATGTTCACACCGAGTCAGAGGCATACTGTATGTACATGTACATGTATGTGTCAATCATTTCATACACAGCAGTTGTCACCTATTAACCTCTTGGTGTATATTTTTTGCCGAGAATAATTTGTTTACTGTATAGCAGTTGCACCAATGAGATTAAAACATGCCCAGCCTACACGTGTACATGTAGATTTCTTATGTTACAAGGCAGCAAGGCAGTGCCTTTTGGTTCCATGTAGTGGCTTGGCTGGAAAAAACCCAAACCCAATTGCAGGTCGAAACTGCTTCAGGCTAGGCGAGCTTGTGTGTCAGGTTGCTCAGTATGGTAGTTGACTGGGGTGCAACATCTGCAACCTGCCATTGCCTATTAAAGGGCTCTGTAGCCAATGCCCTTATGCAAGAAGACACCTCACTTCATGCCTGGTTGTTTCTCCATCCATTGGTTCCCGCCATCCCAACAGGTATTTGTGTGCATTTATCTAGTGTGGGAACCAGTACAAGTATGATCTGAGTCCACAGTTTAGAGAGTCTGTTTGCTGCATATAGACTCAAGATTCCTTAAAGATAATAAACAATCATTACCCGCAATGATAATTATGGCAGTTAATGGTTGAATTGCTTAACTGCAAAAACTACATATAGTTGACTATTTGGGAGGCCACCATCGAAGGGCTGGATAGCTCAGATGGGAAGAGTGCTGGTATGCAAAACCAGAGGTCTCGGGTTCAACTTCAAGTCCTGGTCCAATACAAGTTTTCTTTGCCATTTGTTCAAAGCACATAGCGGTAACTCATTACATAGGCCTACAGTACATGTATAGCACTTACATTGTACACAGTCCATACATATGTACAGTATGATGATTTATGATCAATATGATTTATGACCATGTTCATATTCTTAAAAATACTGTAAAAGATACCAACATGTTTGACAAAATAAATCCACAGGCTGTTCATTTCCATTTCCTCAAAACTTTAGCAAATAACATGCCTTTTCCTGATACACATAATCGCGCCTTCCCCATTACCTGATCACTCAAAGTCCTATGAAACTAACCCTACCTGAAGCTCCCCAAGAACACAATTGTGTTTAAATTCTTAAAAAATAGTGAAATCTGTGTCTGTACAATACTGTATATGTACCTTTCCTTAGAGAAAGGTCCTGCTAGGATCGAAACGTCACTTTGAGATTGATGTATTGCAGGTCATTCTAGTCGGTGAGCAGTTTGCAACAGTTTTTGTATTAACTTTCTGTACAGAAGTGTTAGCTTGCTGTAAATGCATTGTGCAGTGCAATCACTCTCCCACAATCTTTTCCCACCAAAACAGCTAGTCTCAGGTTCCACGCCCAATTTATCACTGGGCCGATCCCGACCTTTGACTTCCACCCCTCCTTACAAGTACATCTTTTGAGGGACCACCACACGAAGTACCAATTTCCACACAAGCCAATCGGCCAAGCCCCCGAAATGTCAAAACATTGCCGGCTAGCTGTGAGAGGTCGCGACCTACACCCAGTATCTCCCCCTAACCCAAGTCAAGGAACAAAAACTTGTAAACAAAACTAAAGGGACAGAAAAATTCCACCCGAATTGCCAATCTGTAATCTGAAAGGTTACGCCCAAGTTGGGGGTTATTCTGGCAGATTTTCAAATCGGTGGGGGGTGATTTTCTTTTCGTTTCTCTTCACGTGTACTGAACATGTACTGTACTTACACACATATGTACATTGCGTATAAAATTGGAATTGCACAGTTGGATACTAAATACAGATCCTGTACTCCGCTCCGATACATTTATGTTGGTATAGTTCAGGCAAGGCTTCACACGAACTACATGTATATTTTACAAGTTTGGGTCCATTTGGGTCAGTAAATTTATGAGCTTTCACTATTTTCATCCACAAGTTTCCCCATTTCGCCTAGTGTAATTCACAAATTTTTGACAATGTACAGTGTCGCTCATGATATTGGAAACCAATAAAAAAAAAAACAGAGACTGATACTGCAGGTTTAGGTATACATATGTACCCCCTGTACAGTTCAGTAGGTGTAATTCAGCCAAGTGTCAACAGTCGACACTGACTTAATTTACATCTAGCCTGTTTCGGCTGGGAAATTTTATGCATTTGAAATATTTTCATCTACAACAGACTACAAGTAACCCATTTGATTCCACACAGTAATTACACCATGCAAATCTGCAGACGTGGATTTCACAAATCCTTACAATGCATTGTATATTTAACTCAACTTACGATGGATAACCTGTCCTAAGTTGTGATAGGTCGTTTTGACGTATGGTTTCTGTGCATCGCTTGTTGTCTTTACGATGGATCGTATTAAAGTTAGGATAAGTTTGGTGAAATCAAACGCCAGTCACATGATACGAAAAAAGATAAAGTTGAGGGCAAGCCCTGCAGTTGGCATTGATTCTGCAAGAGTCTTTGGGAAACATTCCACTGTAACTGTAAGCACTAAGCAGATTGATTTCCTCTGTTTCTTAAAACACAGATTGGGCCCAAGTGTCCAATTACTATACAAGAATGAATGTCTGCCTTTTTCATAGGGCAGAGACAAGAGGTCACAAGCTAAGATTTGACATGGAGGAGATAGTGTATGGCTTTTTGTGTGTGTACTTAATACCGCATGTACAAGTACTGCACATGTACCTGTACATGATGCACTGTACATGTACATGGTTAGAGTACATGTACATGTGTACATGTACATGTACTGTACAATACATGGGGTAGACAAAGTGGAGAGGGGGTATCTGAACTTTGTTTTTCAACACTGCTATGTGGGAGCAAAGGTTGCACTGTGCCAACCAGTAGTATTTGATTTAGGAGTTATTTCTCAGGATTTGTGAGTTCAGGTAGAGACAGGTATGTCTACTACAGTGTACATGTATTTTGGTGGTTTTATTTTTTTTACCTGTATGCACTTGTTGTTATTTCGACTAGGCTAAAATCACGGCCTGTGGGACCTCTTGTGGGAAAGTGTACTCAAATATCAATGCCATTCCCATGGTACACATGCGGTGCATTTTCAGGCAGTGCACTTTCATGGTGCATGTCTGTAGTCTGTGCCATTTTAATTCAATGAGGGTTTGCATTAATGGACATGGGTAAAAAAAATTCCACCATTCAGGGGTCCAACTTGTGACATTTTGGTGTCCCCACTTAGCGATCTATGACAGTTCCCCTGCTGTAGTCTAGAGCGTGAATCATTTCTTTGAGAAGCAGCATCGCAAGAATTGAAACACCAGCAGCCGATTTCAAGAAAAGTTGCATAAGTTACGCAACGTACAAATGTTGCGTATGTCTTGCACCTCAATGGCTCTTTTCAGCAGTATTCAGCAAAGGCAGCAACATGTTGCGTAAGTTACGCAACAAAATGTTGCGTAAGTTACGCAACAAAATGTTGCGTACGCAACATTTGAAGTTTCGTGAAATCGGCTGCAGGTCCCTCAGCTTGTTGGGGTTTTACATTTCTGGCAGTGACTTCCGGATCAATTGTGGGAATTAAATGCCTAATAGCCTATATTATCCAAGCACAGACTAACAGAGCCCTTTACTATTTTTTTTACAACTGAAGGCATACAGTGTACACTGGTCTACCCCCCTCTAGGTGACCCCCAAGTTCCAGGGTCAGAGAGTACTTGGGAATGGGAGACCACATCAGTTTGTGTAGGTGTTTACTTTCAGCTCTTACAGGGGGGGTGGCAGAGATTTTGTCATAACCAAAGGCATGCAAGTATCAGGTGTAAATGCCAACAATTGTTCCAGGCCTGTGTCATGTTGCTTGAATTACCAATCTGATTACATATTTATTTTTTGGGGGGGGGGTACAATGAATTGCTACACAGTTCATGATTTGTGAACATTGTTTTAATGCTATTTGTCAATCCCAGAGCTGAAGGTAGTTTCCTTTTCCTCAAGCTGGGTCTAAAGACAGACCCGTATCATGGAAAAACAGTCCATCAGACCATGGAGTTATTCCTCCATGATCAGACTGAAACCAGTCTACACTGTAAAGAACATCTGGCGATATTTTGACCAGCATTTGCCAAAGCATAGTCCACTTTAGATCAAATGGTGACAATTGACATAAGGGCTGTTTCCACTGTCCAAATAATCGCGATTTGAACTTCGATACAAACAACTTTTTTTGTATTTTGCTCGCGTTCATAGTCAAACAGACAAAAATGATAAACGCAATTATTTGTAAAAGTCTCACTAATACTATAGTCCAAATCGTGATTCATTTTTCAAATCCCACTAATAATTGCGTTCATTGTCTCCACACACACACATACACACAAATGTAGAGTTTTGAACTGCGATCCAAACAATCGTGTTTACTGTGGACAGTTGAAACAGAAACGGCCCTAGTAATAAAAAATAAAAGTAGTATTGGTCAATTGAATAAAAGCCTCTTCTTACTGTGCGGGCAGTGTTTGACCAATGCCACCAGTCTAATTACATTGGTCAACGTGTGTCCAGACTCAATCTTGGTGTTGGACTTGATGTGAGAATGATTGGATTTGAAAGGGGGGGGGACTTAAGAGCCTTCCCCCCAGGGACAGGTTACCATGGTAATGGTGTTGGTCCAGCTTGTCTTACCTTCGAGTTGATTCCCCCCACCTGTGGTTTGTTGTAGCCTATAGTGAAGAGAGAAAGTGGGGTAGGAAAAGGCCTTTTCTAGAGGACGCTGTAAGCTTGAGAAAATGTCTCATGCATGAGAAATCTTTATACAAAATTGCCATTGTGTGAAAGGTTACCAATGCTTTGAGAGTGACAGACGTCCATGGTGAACCCTTGAGATTTTTTGTAGGTTCGGACCTCCGCCAAATCTTTCGCTAGCAGAGGTTTTCTCACAGGACCCTTGTCAATCATGTGAAGGGAGGAACTGTTACTTGTACACGTATGTACAACTTACTGGTGCCATGCTACTACTGAGTACAGTACAATATACGCTAATTTCTCTTTCAAGCCTTGGGTGTTCTTTCATTGCATCTGGGGTAACATGCTTCCCAACACATCAGAGAAAAGAATTGTTCATGTAGTAGTCTCAATAATATTCGAGTACAGTATCATTAGAATTCTGTACATACATGTACATTTGTACTGTAGAGTCTGTACAGTACATTTAAGTGTAATACTGTATCGTGTACACTGTACCGGTAGATGTAATGTACTAAAATTACTATACCTGTATCAACAGGCTACACTACCTGTGTGATAAAGATGGGGTGGCTGCATGCCACTCAGTACAAAAAGCAGCACTTGGGTTAAAAGTTCATCCTCAGTCTGTAAGTGTCATAAGTGATGAACCAGTCCCGGATTTATGAAGCACTGCTCAAACAGCTTGGCTGCAATTGTGTCTATATATACAAAGCATGGCCTTTCCTGGCCACTCCGTGCAGATGATTAAAGAAGAATGAAACCCAGAGAAAATAGTTGGCTTATCTCTTTGATTGATAAAACCAACCTACAATTACCCATGTGCAACTCACCTACGAGTTTCATAAAGAGGGAAAAATCATGGAATTCGGTGGTCGAATTCGCGTTCCCTCAACCCGCCATGCTTTCGAAATTTCCGGAAGGTCACTGCGGGGGTATGACATCACGGCGGAGACGACCCTGTCTGATTGGTCAGTTAGGCTTGTTCAATCATTTTAATTTAAACTACAAATATTAATCAACATTTTAAAAAGAATTATACCTCAATGTGTGAGAAAATAATCTTATAATCCTTTGCAGATTTATTGTTTTTCGCTTTGGTCATTATTTGAATTATTCTTGTGGATTGCGTATAGTCTTGATCTACAAACACTTTCACGGCTTCCTGATTGCATACGTTGCACGGACTGTACATGTACATGTACATGTACAGTGCACGTACAATGTACACGTTGTGTACTACATGTAATGTACAGTACATGTACACACTACTACTGTACTGTACACGTGTACAATGTACACGTTGTGTCCTACTTGTAATGTACTACTGTACACGTGTACATTACGTTGGTATCTGTAACAAAATAAACGCTGCGCAATTTTGGTTCTCTGTTTTCTTGATCTTCGCCGAATGGCGACCTGTTATAACAGCTGAACAAGTAGGCCTAAAATAACTTATACACCAGGGGCTGAGTTTAATAAAGGTCCGACAACTATGACTGGGAGCCCACTGTGTCCGGCTTTTGTTTCAGCTCGCGTAATTTTAATAGGAAAATACGAGAAATGATTCAAGAGATGGTCGATGTTTTGGTGAGATTTCAGTTGTACCATGGAGGAATTTGTACACGTTAGCGAAGCTGTGTGGAGTTTAGTGGGGGTCAGGGGTCATGCACACAATAGCGCTGGGTGACAGGAGTTGCGGTCAGCGACCAGGGAATAAACAGTGTGGGCGACTGGAGTCGCGTTCCGATAACGTGTAAATTAGGCATAGCTCCATGTTCTTGTTGCAGCACAAATACAAATACGGCACGGTACGTATATCCCCCTTCTTCCTCCATGGTAATTGGTACAATACATGTATATATCCATGGAGTTTACCCTCCATGAGTTACAGATAAGCGGTCTGCGAGAAAGACTAGGCAGAACGTGCATGTGAGAAAAATCACGCCAGGACCGAAACGAAAACATACATCAAAAGTCGATCGTATCATACAGGAAAAACATCAAAATTAACTCAGCTTTCTGGATTCCAATGCGGCAATTCGTGAAGCTGTCGATGAACGTGATGCCACCGCTGGTCGATGTGAAAATACTAAAGGAACGGCATGTTCTTTCAGTATATTTCTCGGCTTCGAGCCGGTGAGTTTGGCCCGCAAGTCAACCTCGATCCCAACTCCTCCTCCGTGAAGTGATCGCTACAAATCACGTCATTTCGACTATATTTGTAGCCGACATTGAGAAATTTTTCTACTTGTATGGCCGCAGCCCACTTCCCAAACAAGTCAGGTCTCTTGGCCTTGTTAGGAACTGCATGGACAGATTTCCCTAGCTTTTTTTCCGCTGGCATTGTTACAACCAAAAGCCTGGCAGTACACTCGCGAGTGTATATAAACTGCACGCAGTATACATGTGTTGTGTACACACATGTTGTAGGGATACGTCCGGGCCCATGCGGGGGTAGCCCGTCATTATATCATACCCCCCGCAGTGACCTGCCGGGAATTTCGAAAACATGGCGGGTACAGGGAACGCGAATTCGACCACCGAATTCCATCATTTTTCCCTCTTTATGAAACTCGTAGGTGAGTTGCACATGGGTAATTGTAGGTTGGTTTTATCAACCAAAGAGATAAGCCAACTATTTTCTCTGGGTTTCATTCTTCTTTAATAGTACGGTGCTATTGTGGCACTGATCACTGCCTGCACTGCCTGGGGGGGCTGTATGGAATCCCTGCATCAAGGCTTCAAGTCCCATTGTGGCTGAACTCCAATTTAGAATTGGCTTGACAGGAGTATGCTGGGTAGGTCCCCAGACATCCCCCACTGCATCAACTCATTCAACTGTATCCAGAGTTCCAGACTTCTATGGAGGTTTTTCAGTCACATACTTTTTGACGGTTAAGGTTCAATTCATGTGGATGTAATGTATGCAGAAAGGCGCGCTCATCAAATGCAAAGCTGCCAACTATTCCTATGTTAAAGAAATCATTCCTCTTTTTTGGGGGGTAAAAATTTATCACTTTTTACAAGCTCTTGACAACAGATTCTGATTTTTGGCTTGGAAATAGACAAGTATTCCTATGTAGTTTGCTCTGTGATTCCTCTTTTTCATGGAGAGGTATTCCCAATTTCCTTTAGGATAGGTTGGCAGCTATGCAAATGTCCAATGGAAATACAGTACCAGGTACTCAGATTCAATATTTGGATGCACTTCCGTGGATTTGGACACTCCTGCGGACATGCTAATTAGCCTTTGGTGGTCAGATGATGTCAAGTGAAAAACCTGTATAGACTATCGCACTGCCTTTGCTTTGAGGGGATTCAAAATGGTTGCAAACTGCTGATTGACTGTTGTTACCGAAACTGCAAATCCCTAAATTTTACGGGCCTGCCATTTCAATCCAAGCAGGGCCTTCCTCTAATGTAGTAGTCACTAGAGTGGTTTTGATGCTGTCTACTTACTGTCACATGAAAAATGAATCTGCCAATGAGGAAGGTCAGCAAGCAGTGTGTACAATTCTTGTTATGCAAAATTTTAGGAGGGCCTGATGTTTTGATCCTAGCAGGACCTTTCTCAAAGGCAGAGAAAGATCCTGCTTTGATCAAAACGTTCTGTTAGGCTCTCCTAATTTTTGATATTCGTTTTTTGGTCATTTCGGTCAGTAAGCAGTTTGCAACATTGATTGATACATGTTCCTGTAATCTAATAGGTCTAATACGTAGAGTTTTGTACTTTCTGTAGTAGCTGTAGTGTCAACTTTCTATCAACAGCACTTGTAAGTTGTAGTTGGAGGTTTGACCTTAAAAAACAACAACCCACTTGACTTTGAATCAGAGCTTTGGTCACACTCCAAAATGGAAACACAGAGGGGGTGGGCATCACCCATGGAATGGCAGTTGGGGGGGGGGGGTAATCTGAGAGTGACACCTGCTATTGTGATTTTAAAAAGGTCATTGAGATTTGAGATTCACCCTCAGTCAGTCAGTGTTTGGCCTCGTAGCAGTTGTCCCTGGACAATGGGATTCATCCTTGGAATCAATTGACAGATTGTCAGGCTTCTTACTTATGGTAGTACAAATGTGTCTGCTATTTAAAACCATAGAGGCTAAACTAACTCTGACTTATAATACAATTGATGCTAGTAGTACATGTACATGTTCAAGCAGTTCATATGCTGTAGTCATGGACAGTATTGTGCAGTGCATCACGGCAATTCATTAACAATATTCAGCCGCAAATGTTGGCAGTTTGGGATTTTTAAAGGGGGTCGGGGAATGGTGGGTCTCTGTCCAAAGTTGAATTTACCAAGGGTTTTTTGCTGGGTTGGGACAGTTTAAAAAAATAAAATCGCTCAACTGCTCAAGCCTTTGTAGGCATGATATCTGTTCGAAAGATGTCGCTTTGACAGGCAGTATTTTTTATTATTTTTTTAAGAGTCTGGGTTTCGTTATCATTTCAATGCTTTTTGAATGCCGTAAAAACAGACCCATAACATACAGTACATGTATACATGTATCAGGAATATTTGTTTATATCCACTGATGGCAAGCCAGGAAGGGCCATCACCTTGAGTGGCCTTATTAGGCCTTGTGTCTGGGGATCTTTCTTAATTTTTTTTTTTTTTTTTTACAGTGCTTTGGACTTATTCACTTTCCAATCTGTGACCAATGGAACCTCATAGTCATAGCTATCATTCCTCTTTTTGGGTAAAATTCATTGACAAGGTCTTGACAACAGACTCTGATTTTTGGCTTGGAAATGCACACACACATATTCCAATGTAGTTTGATCTGTGATTCCTCTTTTTTAGCAGAAGTTTTCCTAATATCCTTAGTTTAAGATAGGTTGGCAGCTATGGAACCTTAACATACCGGTACGTAGCACATTCACACTACATATACTGATGTACAGTACATGTGCATGTACATTGTACAAATGTATACTGTATATCAAAATGCATCTCCTGAGTGTACTGTACATACATGTATATGATGAGTTGCCACCCCATAAAATGCGAATGGGGAAAACCCTGGTCTCTAGATGCCTGGCCTGGTGAGGTTGCTTCCTATGGTTTGCCCCAGTGCTTGGTTTGCATCCAGTCTTTTCTGCGGTTTCACCCCTGGCCCTGGCCCCAAATAAATAAGGCCAATTTGTTGAAGGCATTCCATTGTCTGTAAGTGTCTGCACAGCAGCCCTTGAATAAATCACTCCCTAGTCAGCCACCTACACATGTAGGCTTTCAGTACACGTACATGTAGGCCTACAGGGCTGGATTTCACAAAGCTTTACAAGTTACAATGCATCGTAAACTCAACTTGGGATGGAAAGACCATTGTTACAGTAGTTGTTTGTGATACACTGTATGGTTTCTGTGCATCTCTCATCGCCTTGTGATTGATCGCAAGTTATGTTGGATTTGGTGAAATAAACCGCATACAGTACATGTACATTGTACATGTAGAGGGCTAGATTTCACAAAGCCTTACAAGTTATAATGCATTGTAAACTCCACTTGAGATGGAAAGACCATTGTTACAGTAGTTGTTTGTGATACACTGTATGGTATCTGTGCATCTCTCATCGCCTTGTGATTGATCGCAAGTTATGTTGGATTTGGTGAAATCAACTGCAGTGCAGGTTGTCTAATATAATCGGTGCTGTTGAGAATGTGTTGATTTCTGAAAATAACTGACATACAGGCACAGCCTACAGGTACATATGTATGTACAATCCTATAGACATGTCAGCCTTGGTCGCTCTGAGTTTTCTTATTTCTCTCCTGTCTCAAAATGTTGCCTGTCGTCAGGAGACTGCTGGATTCCAACTATCATCGGTGTATTTATGCCTGGTGAAAGCGCTGAGGTGTGGAGAATCTTTCCTGCCCAGTGCAGCCACTGTGCGACTCTTTTCAGAGCCACACTCCTTCATGAAAGAGAAGAGCTTACATGTTCATGGTGTCACTGCAAACCTTCCACTTAGTTTGTGATATCGCAACTTACATGTACATGTATAGGGCCTACCATACATTTACATCGGAGCTTACGCTCATGCACAAGCTACATGTACCCCTCCCCTACCTGACCCAGAGTTGCTTCCCCATTTGCCCCAGATTTTTTTTTTTTTTTTTTTTAACATGGACCGATTAAAAGGACCCTCTTTTGTGCCCGCTCTCTTTATTCAGTGAGTTCGGGGCCAGGTCCCACTTTCATTGTAGTTTACATTACAGTGGGGATAATACCCCAGGTCCAGCACTTCAATGGGTAGTGTAGTATTCCACACACAACTGCAATGGCAGCTCAATGAAGCAGCTCTATTACACTGGCATCCACTACACATGGGGTTTGAGTGTTACAAAACTGGATTTGATCAAAACTCAGTGCAATTTGCAAGTTGCAGTCCTTCTGGGAAATGCTTCATCCAGCACATTAACATACATGTGTGCATGCAGGTGTAGCTTATGTGTACAGGAGTGGATTTTGCAAAGCCTTACGATGCTCTGTATCTCAATGTACATTGTGTGTGTGTACAATGTACAATGTACATTGATTGTACATACTTGTACAATGTCCAATGGATAACCCATCGTAAGTTGTGATTTGTTTGTATGGTTTCTGAACATCACTCATCCTCTTGCAATGGGTCACTTTACACAAATCAATGCATGTTGAGTTAAAGCTCTCTACACATACTGTACACATGTATGTTTCTAATGTGTCCTGTTTGACTGTACTGTACGTGTACATACATGTACATGTCGTGTATCATCCCATACTACCGGTAGTAAATGTACATGAATACATGTTGTACAATGTACATGTACATGTACGTACAGTGTACATACTGTACACAATTTACAAGCACATAATTTGTTGTATTCTACCACACATCTAATGAACATGTACATGTACATAAAACATGTACATGTACGTTTAGACATGTGTGTCTAATGAAAAGTGTACTGCACATGTACATGTGTACATGTACTTGTGTACATTTACAGTACATGTGCAGTACAATGCCTTCAACTGTACTTGTACCGATATATACGCTGTACAGTATACTGGTGCAGAATCCTCACACCTTGATTGCAGAATCCCTTCCTTATTTAACCATTACTCACAGTCACAGATGGGATATGACTCAGACTGAGTACAGCTTTTGAGGCAAAAGAAAATGTGCCCCTTTAAAAAAAATCCCCTTTGGTAACCATCTCCCCCTCCTTTGTTGCCAGGTTGTCACGGTAACTGCATCAATCTGATGAGATGCTGATCACACCTAAACCATCTGAGATACCTTACATTGTAAAATACTTCCATGACTTCCCCCTCCATCCTACCCATCTCCCCTCTTCCTTTGTTGCCGGGTTGTCACAGTAACCACATCAAATCTGATGAGATGCTGATCACATCCCCGACCATCTGAGGCGCCTTAAAATACTTCCATGACAACCCCTAACCCATCTCCCCTCTTCCTTTGTTGCCGGGTTGTCACGGTAACCACATCAAATCTGATGAGATGCTGATCACACCCCCGACCATCTGAGGTGCCTTGAAATACTTCCATGACTATCCCCCCTCCCTCCCCTTCCCACGCCCGTGGGCTAATTTCTAAAGATGAGTGCTCCATTGCGAGTGCTGTCAACTCACTAGGGACGTCCTTCCCCTCAACGAGAATCCCTCTTTTTCTGCTTCCTTTGATCTACACCATGTACATAACATTAATGCATTCAGTGGTTCACGGGCCGACAGCCACTTCAGAATAGGAATTTTATGCAGTGTGACTCACACTGGGTGGTAAGATGAACAGCCTGGGCCATCATTGGAGTGGAAATTTTTGGGTGGGTAAAGAGTTGCTTTCTCTTGGTACCGTAGCTGTACACTACATTAAGTACATGTGTACATGTAGTATGTACTGTATAGTAACTATGTACATGTTTGTCCTGTGTGCTTATGATTCATTCCAACTGTATTTGTTCATAGAGCATGCTTTGGTATATTGTGTGGGTAGCTGGGTGCGAATCTAGCGCCTTGTGGAGACCTACACATGTACATGTACATGTACATGTACATGTATGTAGTCCACATAAATCATGTACAGGTGTAGGTTGAATACATGTAGGTTTCCACATGGAAATTGTATGTCTCCACAAGGTTTTCCGTGATACTGATATTTGGAAATAACTCAATGGGAAATTTGTGATGGGTAAGAATCCGTCGCAAATTGAAGTGTTATACAAGAGACGGTCCAATTTTCTACCCAGGAAAGTGAATGTGGTTGAAAATTTAAAAAAATGGGAGCATTTTTGAAACATTGTTTCTCACACGGTTGTATACCGGTACTGCATGATAAAACAGAAATGTCTCATTGAATTGGGAGCTTTTTTTAAAACATCGTTTCTCACTCGGTTGTAAAGTGCACGATAACAAAGCAATGTCTCTACAAGGATACAGAAATTGGTTTGTGTGTATAAACTATAAATGTACAGTAGGCTATGTGTTCGTAGATTACACTTTGCTCTATTGTGTGTTTGGGTGGGCGATTGGGCGTTTACAGTCTGTGTTGCTGGAATTGGCAGCGGCCTTATTTCACGCTCGATTTTGCGCGCTCAGAAACAACGGGGCCGGAACAAAATGGTCACGATGGGAGAAAATTATTAATTAACCGTGCGAACAAAGACACTCCCTGCTCTCGTGCATGGACTGCTGTGTGTAAAGTACATGACACAATGAGCAACACAGTATGAAATGTAGGTTATCTTATCGTGGGAACACTAGGAGTTTGTAATTCATGGTTACTTACGTACAATGTGCATTGACAGTACTGCGTGTACATGTATGTGTCCATATACATGTAGTACATTGTATTTGGACATTTACATGTAAGCCACCTTGAAGTTAAGCAAACAAAGGAAAAACATACTTTTGAACAAAAGTTCTTATAAAAATTGATAAATATCGGATTATGTTTTGATGGATTAACTGGTAGACACTCTACATGTACATGTACATGTACATGTACATTGTATAGTGTACATCTACATGTACATGTACATGTACATTAAGTAAAGTGAAACACTTCTATAAAGAAAGATGTGTAGCCAGCACTCAGCACTATGCTCAGTGCTTTGCCTGAAAAAATGCACTCAAGTGCCAGTCAATCCATAGTCAGTCTGAGGTAAAATATTTTACCTTGTTCCTAATCCCCAATGAGGGCACCCCTTTAAAAATGTCCAGCCTAATTGACCTCCCCTGGTCTGCCCCTGGCCCTATGGCCAACCATCCTCCCCTTCCCCCACAGTTGTATCTGGTTTCTGTTGCAGTCTCAGAACCCCTTTCCCTTTCCCTTCTTCACTCCTCAATCTGTTTGTACTTGTTGTCTGCAGTCAGTTCACTCCAGCTATTTGAAAAATGTAAACCAAGTGTCTGGCTCTCCTGGGCCCTGGCTCAATTACCCGACTATGGCTTCCAATTACATACAGTGGCTATTTGGGAATGGCTGTAGCTGGTTCCCAATAGATGCCCAGGTGTATTTTGAGCCATAGCCAGCTCAATTATCAGGTCACGGCTTCCAATTGCACACATGTCTACAGTGTGGTACAAAAAGTGCAATGTAATGGCTGCATCCCCTTCTCAATAGGTCACGGCTTCCAATTGCACAATTGTCTGTACGGTAATGGCTACATCTTCTTCCCAATAGATGTCTGTGTTGGTTTGAGCCATAGCCAGCTCAATTATCAGGTCACGGCTTCCAATTGCACACTTGTCTACAAATGTGGTAATGGCTGCATCCCCTTCCATATAGATGCCTGTGTAGTTTGAGCCATAGCCAGCTCTATTATTAGGTCACGGCTTCCAATTGCACACAGGTCTACATTGTGGTAATGGCTGCATCCCCCTCTCAATAGATGCCTGTGTATCTTGAGCCATAGCCAGGTCACGGCTTCCAATTGCTCAAATGTCTGTACGGTAATGGCTACATCTTCTTCCCAATAGATGTCCGTGTTGGTTTGAGCCAGCCATAGCCAGCTCAATTATCGGGTCACGGCTTTCATTTACAATAGATGCCTGTGTAGTTTGAGCCATAGCCAGCTCAATTTTCAGGTCACGGCTTCCAATTGCATGCACGTCTATATGGTAATGGCTGCATCCCCTTCCCCATTAATTGCATACAGTGTTAATTTGAGCCATAATCAAGTATTAACTTGGAATGTACCTGTAGTGTGTAATCTTACCATGGCTTCCAGTTACACACTAGTCTACATAAAATGGTGGTGCCTCTGCCCTCTTCCCAATAGATGGCTTGATGTAAGTGAATTTGAGGTACCGTTCAGCCAAATTCTGACCAGGAATGTAAACTGCCTGTCACTTCTGATTCCCCACAAGCCTACATGTACGTAATTGCTTCAGTCCCTTGTCACTAGATTTCTGTTAGAGGCTTAACCATAGCCATGCATCAACCAGGAATGTCAACGAATGTTGCTCTCCTGAGGGCCCTGCTCAATTAACCAGCTATGGCTTCCAATCACATGCAAGTCTATGCAAAATGGCTGTAGCCTCTTCCCAATAGATCCCCATGTAACCTTCAGCCACAGCCAAGTAATGCACTGTAACTAGGACAAGGTCGGCTAAGTTGAGCTGTTGTATGCGAACCATATGAAGAATGTCCAGGGTTTTTTCATCCCACGGGAAAACAAATTAATGTGAAGCAGGAGGATGCAGTTTTTCCTCTTTGAAAATGGAAACCATAACTGAATAAACGCATAGATTGCATGGCAGGGGAAGTAGATTTCCTCAGGTTTTTGAGCAGGCAGATTTATGAGGGAAATGCTTAACAGGCCGGCAAAGTTATGCGTTGCAGTCTGTTGTATAGACTACATGTACAGTACCTTTGGAATCAAAGAAGATTCAGGGATTGCCTTGTACTTAGCACGGTTGCCTGGTGATTTGTGTCTGTGAGAATGTAATTCAATGATGACAGCCTGAGCATACTGTCAGGAAGGTCGAGTTATCACTCAGGTTATTTATCCGAACCATACCACATCTTAAAGAGACCTTATACTGTACATGGTGTCACCACAAACCCTTCCATATTGTTTCACCCACCATGCAAAGCCCTAAGTCCTATTTCAATTTTAATTCAATGAGGTTGTGCCCTTCCCAGATGTATAGTCAGCATTGTGTGCTCGGTGCTTTGCCTGATTGCCTGCTTGAAAAACCAAACAAACCCAAAACAGATAAGAAACTTTGGCAGGATTCCAAGCTGGTCAAGGTGAAACGACTGATTTGAATTGAAGGGGAGTGGAGAATCACAGATGCTGCTGTCAAAGTGTCAATCGTACAACAATGTAGATTGTCAATTGTCATACATGTACATGTAGCTCTGTAAACCATTCCTATTTTTGGAGGAATCATTCCATTTTTGGAGCGGTAAAACACAAATCTTGTACATTTTCATGTGAACCCACTATGAAGAACCTTAGATGATTCTCACTCAGTTCCAGTGGAGACTGACGTTTGTCTTTGATCTTTCTGGTTATTGCCCGCAGATTTTGTGCCGCCACCGATTTTTGTCAAGAGCTTTGCCCGCCTGCCTGCCTGCTAAGTACTGCCTACCCACCCACGCCGATCCAGACGTCTGACCCTTAAGGCCCCCTGTTTGTAGAATGCCGAATAGACACGATGGTGAGGAGCATGCACTGAGGAGTGCCATCAGCCAGGCCCAGCGGGATCTCAACACCGAGCCAGACACACCCTCCCACATCCTCAAGACTGTCCAGCAACAGGTACATTATACAGTGCTGCGTGCACATCCTTGTAATAATCAATGAGGGTTTTGCCCTTCCCCAACCTGTAGTCAGCGCTGTATGCTCAGTGCTTTATACCTGATTCGGGCCAATTGCCTGATGAGTTGCGGCAGTGGGAATGTCATTCAGTAATGGTGTGCCCTTCCCCAATGTGTAGTCGGCACTCAGTGCTTTACATTTATACCCGATTTGGGCCGATTCCTGGTGATTTGCGTTGTTGAGAATGTCATTCAGTAAGGGTGTGCCCTTCCCCAACGTGTAGTCAGCGCTGTATGCTCAGTGCTTTTAATACCTGATTCACTGGTGATCTGTGTGAATGAGAATGTCATTCAATGAGGGTTTGCCCTTCCCTGACTTGAAGTAAGCATTGTATGCTCAGTGCTTTGCTCGATTGACTGGTGAATAGCGTCTTTCAATGAGGGTTTGCCCTTCCCCAATAAGTAGTCAGCTCTGTTTGCTTAGGCCCTTACCCGATTGCCTGGCGATTTGTGTCGGTGTGAATGTAATCTCATCAAGCATTTTTCAAATTCAAGCATCCAATCAGAAGTCGGCTGTGATAGCATGCCCACACATCACGTATCCTCTCCCAAGAACGTGTCTCTGAATCGGAGACACAGACACACCCTGCCTTTGCCGATACGATACTTGTTCTCAAGTGCTTCTGCGCCTTTTTCTCCTCCCCACTTCCATTTTGCTGTCCCCCTTTTTCAGGAGTTTTAGAATTGCTAGTGCATCAGGTTTTTTGAGTGGTAAGTCACTGCAAGCACGTTTCTACAGAGGCCTTGTTGTGCTCTTTGTACTTCGTTTGGTGCTTTAACCCTGGTGCAAGTTAACCTCTGTGCCTCTCACTCGAACCATCCCAGAATGCTGCCATCCCTTTTTGTATTACATGTAAATGAACCTGCATTCATGTACATGAATGAAGTGTTGAAGTGTTTCAAGGACCTGCCTAAATCAATGTCAATCCATTGTTGTGAAATGAAGAGGTAATGCTCTTTTCTTTTTTTTAATTCAATGAGGGTTTGCCCTATCTGACTTGTAGTCAGCACTGTGTGCTCAGTGCTTTGCCCGATGGCCTGGTGATTTCCATCGACGAGAATGTCATTCAATGAGGATTTGCCCTACCCCGATGTGTAGTCAGTACTGCATGCTCAGTGCTTTTCCCCGATTGCCTGGTGATTTGCACCGATGAGACTGCAAATTCAATGAGGGTTTGCCCTTCCCCGACGTGTAGTCAGCACTGCATGTTCAGTGCTTTGCCAGATTGCCTGTTGATTTCCATCCGTGAGAATGTCATTCAATGAGGGTTTGCCCTTCCCTGACTTACAATTTAGCACTATGCTCAGTGCTTTGCGCCGATTGCCTGGTGTTAGTGAGAATGTAATTCTGTGAGGCTTTGCCCTTCCCCAACATGTACTGTACATGTACCGGTGCACACACACATGTAATCAGTGCTGTATGCTCTATGCATTTTTGTCCCCAAAAGCATAAAGTTTTTCCCCTGTTTTAATTTCTTCCATGAGTGAACCGTTTCTATCTCTTCCTTTTACCACCATGCATGCTTAAAGTCTCTCTTGTCTGCTACGTGTATCTGTAATTTCCTGTTCGTTGGCTGATCTCTAACCAGTAATTTTAATTTCAGCGTTACCCTTGTGTATGTGAACTTGTGGCTTTGTGATGGTGACTTTTTCGGCCAATAACAATAAGTTGTAGAGCCCATGGTAGATTTCCCAAGACTTAAGTCCTGTCCACACTGGAACTTTTTTTCTGAGTGGGGGGGGGGGGAACTAACCAAGCAAATGGGTAACTTGAACATTTCAAGTCCAGTGCGGACAGTCCAGAAAGTTTTTTTCTCAGATACATGTAACTTGCCCGGCTCGAATGGGTACATTAACTAACTGACTTCTGCCCAGTTAAATTGACCAGGTCAGTTTAAGTTTTACTGAGTCGAAAGTCCAGTGTGGATGCAATGTCTCAAATGTGTATTTAGTCAGTTGGTTAAGTTTTCCCTGTCATTGCGGTTATCTACTCACGTCGATAATTCAAGTGTGGACGCCGGTAAGATTTACCCGATTGGGATGTAACCCATGTACATGTACATGTAGTCTCGGTAAAAAGAAGAAGTCCAGTTTGAACATAGGCTAGGAGTTCATCACATCTCAACCCATAGAGCAAGGTATACATGTAGATTACTTGCTCTATGCTCAACCTTACAAAGGGAAAATTCATCTTGGTTGTGGTGGGTCAAACAGTATCAATGCATTGTCATTGGTCTTACAATAAGTTGTATGTTGTGGTGAGTTTGGTAGAATGAGCTGCTGGCTACAGCAATTTATAGATCACATACATTGCACATACCGGTACATGTAATTTATAGGCCTATGCTCGTATGCTGTACAGTATGTAAATTGGGTGTGCAGTGCTGTGCACAGCTTTTTCAAAAAGACCTTTTCATAGGCACCCACAGCAGTTTCTTATCTATGAAACTAAGTCAAACAAATAATAGAAAACAAATCAAGGAAAAACTGACTGGGATCTTTGGAAAATGGCTAAGAAAACTTTGACTGGACATTCATTTTGACCATTTACATGTTTGGCATATATTTGGTACAAAATGTACACTGATTACTGTACTTAAAGTCAAAGGTAACTAATAGATATTTGTAAGCAGCAGTTGTAACTTGTATATAATCTGTGCGTTCTAACAGTAACACTGCTATGCAGTTAACCAATTAGTTGCTGTCTAATACAAAGCTACACTGTATATCTAAGTAATTGTGTAACACATGCCCATAGGCTGTATTGCACGTAATCCCTCCCTCTGTAATCCGATTAATCAAATCTAGTGGGCGACTAATCAAATATGGCTGGGATCAGGTGTCCATTAACTGAACTAACAAGAGTAACAGGCCTTAATGAACCACTTTATAAGTATACACATACACAATTTGTATTAAATCACATCAGAAACATGAGCTCTTGTTAAAGCAATAATCTATTGATGACTTTATGTACACGTAATAGACCTCTGTGCTAATGATGCATGTGTGCACGGTGTATCTATGGTATATTTCCAGGGCAGGAAATTCACGACGGCAACGACGGCAATTGCCGTCGTGCCCTCACCAATTGCCGCGGTGCCCTTAAATTTGGAGGATTTTCACGGCAACAAATTGCCGTGCCCTTTTACCACATTGCCGTCGTGCCCTTTTTGCCGATGGATAGTTGGGCAGATCGGACTGCCGGCCGCCGCACGGCCGTTAGCACAGCGCGCATGAAATATTATATTCCGACTGCTGTGCAGTGTATGTGTGTGCAGCACACACGGAAGCTTCACTGTACCGTGCGCACTGTCCGCTAAACATTGCGCATTCTGTGCACAACTGTACGGACTGTGTATGGGTGTACATGTACATGTACACGTACACATACTGTACACGATCAATGTACGTACATATACATGTACATACATGTGCAGTGCGTTCGATCGGGACAGTTTCATATCAACGAACTTTTAGTCTGCGGGTACCAGAGAATCTTGGACATCGCTGGCTGTACCAAACAACGGGTACCAACGGTAGTTGGGAGCGATTTGCGTTGCACGATAGTTAGATTGCGCAGTATGCAGCACGTGGTAGAATCGTAGAGCTGTCAAAGGTTTGCGTGTTCGCGGGTGCCTTTTCAAAGTCGTAACCATGCCCCGAAAGGAGAAAGCTAAACAGCAAAACGAGCTACTACCTCACGATGCAGCACAACAATGTCGCAAACTTTATTCCTTTTTTCAGGTAGGCCTACGAACGTAGTCATTCTCAATTTTTTGGACGAGATGATGAGAAGGTTTTGGAACACCGAACCCACATCACGATACGTTCACAGCATGGACTATTCTATTAGGAATGAGAGGGGTGCGACTTTATACAATAATAAGCTCCGATAATATGCTCGTTTAGGTTGGACCTAGCTGCTTAAAAATCCATCTTTACAAACATGTAGGCTATTTAGAATCCTTTTTATTTCGATTGTTTTGTGAGGATCTATTGTCAGATATTTTTGTCGTCCCGCTTACTATAGCAGTAGCACCCCGGCCACACCTGAATGGTACAGTTCATGTTCCGTGAGAATGCGTGTTGGTGGCTGACTGAAACTTATTTTAGACGTCATTTTTATGTTGGAAAATATTTTTTTAGGCATTGTGGTCCCACAGAAACGATGATATATTAGTAGGAGACCTAAAACTAGGATTCGGTGCCTTCAGCGCCTATTTTCAAAGTTTGTTTAAGGTGCTTACGTCGTGTTTGCATCGGTACTAATATTAATAAAAAGTAGTTAAATTGCCTTGATGCCCCGGATTTTTTTTGCGATTGCCTTGATGCCCTTCAAAAATTGCAGAAATTGCCGTGATGCCCTTAATTTGCCGAAATTTCAAGGCAAAAATTGCCGTGCCCTTTTTAACCCGGAGTTCCTGCCCTGTATTTCTTAGCACTCCATTTCGGTGGCACACATCCAATGGCTTGTAATGGGTGAATCACACACTGGTATCATCTTGTATCCCGATTCCTCGTGCTCACCAATCTCCCTGTTTACAATGTGGTGCTGTTTACAATAAGATTTGATGCTTTGCTTGGCAGATGTTGTACATAGTAAAGCCCCCCCAACCCCCCCCCCCCTAAAAAAAAAAAAAAAAAAAAAATTTACATTCTCTATTGCATACATGACAAAATAGGGTAGGTACATGTAGGTGTGAAATTTCACTTCTCAGTTCTTCTCAGTACCACCCCACTACATAGAGAGACACTCAAAGCCTTTTTCCAAAACTGGGCTTAGGCTTAGGCTTTGCCGTCGTCCATTGCGAAGTTTGCGCATTGGCTCATGCTACATGTAGGCCTATGTTTCATGCTTGCTACACAAAATAATGTGCAGTTATCATCGTTTGGGCTCAAAGATGGCAGCTTAGCAACGTCAATGCGTGAGGTCTTTTGGTGTTTTGATCTACATTCAGAAACTCCTAGACCATGCACTTTCAAGCAAGCCAACCAGTAGAATTGACCTTTGATCCTTAACCCTTGTGGTGTCATGACCCCCTCAAATTAACCTTTATTGTAAAACCCTCTTTTTTGGTGGCCAGGAAGAGAAATTTGAGCGTCTGACTCGGGAGTTGGAGAGAGAGCGACGCAGTGTGCTGAACCAGTTTGAGCAGAGTGTACATGAGTCCGAGACTGGCACCTTTGCCAGCATAAGGTACTAGCAACAGCCCATCGAGACTGGCCACTGTGGCCTTCGTTTATGTGGCCTTCATTTGTTTGGCCTTCTTTTGCATGGCCTTCTTTTGTGTGGCCTCAGGATTTTTCACTGGCCACACTGTGTCCTTTTTTTTTTTACAAGGCATAGTCATGTAGCTAATTTAGTAGTCTTTGGCTTTTTTAACTGGCCACTCTTTTAAACCTCTCATCGGCCACAGTAGTCTCTTGCATGAATCAGCTGCCGTGGCCTTGAACTGATTCCCAGGGCACTTCCTCAATGGCCTCTGTGGCCTTTTACTGGTCTTCTGATCTTATTTCCATGTCTGTTAACTCTACCATAGCCTTTTACTGGCCGCTATGGTAGCCATACTGGCCAATACAGTATGACATTTTTACAGGCTGCTTCAGCCATTTTACCAGTGTTTTGGGCCTTTTTCTGGCCCCTGTGACCTTTTTACTGGCCCATTTGGCCTATGCACTGGCCTTTCGTGGCCTTTTTACCAATGTCTATGGCCTTTTACTGGCCCCTGTGACCTTTTTTACAGACCCATACGCGGCCTTTGTACTGGCACCCTGTGGCCCCTTTACCGGCCCACTTGGCCTTTGTATTTGTGTATTTGCCCCCTCTGGCCCTTGTACAAGTGTCTATGGCGTTTTTTCTTACTGACCTACATACATTGTAGCCTGTACGGGCCACAATTGCTTGGAGCACATGTACATGAGCCTGTCTCTTGTTTGTACTTCTTGTACTGTAGGATGAGTCATGATACATTAATTTCTTGTCGTCCCGTCCCCCCTGCAGTGAAACCGACGACTCGTTTTCCTTCCGTCGCTCGGCGGTGAACGAGTCTGTCTTGGAGAGTGAGAGCAGCATAGACAGCAAGGCCTACAACAGCTCCCATCTCATCGACTCGGCCTTGTAAGTCCGTCTTCACGTTGCCCTTAGGCCCAGCTTGCTTAAAGCCCCTAAACAACATTGGTCGAGGTCAAAGAATAGCATCCATATGTTGTCTGATCCAACATATGCATGAAATAGCACACCTGTGAAAATTTCAGCTCAATCCGCCTACCGAGTCTCAAGAAAATCGTGAAAACCGCTTCATTTGTTTCACGAAAATGCAGCATTCAACGCCATACTGTTACAAAAAATAGTTTAGATCTCGGTGAGACGTAAACTATTTCTCTTACTCATTTCTCCCAAAATACAGCATTTTAGGCAGAAATATTTCAGTGATAGGTTTCTACCATAACCATCTTCAAACTGCATAAGTTCCAAGTAAATCTGTGAACATTTCTGTTTTTCGATCTTACCAATGTTGTGTACAGGGGCTTTAATACACGGTGACAGAACCATGGGTATTTGCCACTTTGTGTTGACCCTTTTTCCAGTGGCCTTAAACTTACAAAATGTAGGATAAATAGGTTTGTGGAGACACCATGTAAATTCTCTTTTGTGAGTAAGTGTGGTTCTGAAAAGAACCGGAGAAACTCGACGTTTTGAACAGTATACTCTGCTCGTCTTCAGGAGAATGCTGGATACCAACTGGGAGTGGGGCTTACAATGTATGTAGTGTCGAGAGAGATCCTGGTGAGGGGATTAGCTCAGTGAAGGGTGAAGGCGGGAACTGTAAAGGCGGAAACAAGGGATGCTGCACAGGATCCTAGTTGTGGGTGTACTGTGTGTGTGCTCAAAATGTAGCAGGACCATTCTTAAAAGCGAATTTATGTTTATGTTTTTTTTTCTTTATTTAATTTTTGTGGGACAGGAACGCATTGCATGCACACCACATCATGGACCCTGCTGACAGTATGCAGTACTCAGGCTACAACAATGAAGAAGAACGAAGCTACAATGGTAAGCTATATATCAGATCAGACACCAAGGTTTGCATGGAGGAATCACAGTGTAGAATGCTTGCAGTGACACCGTGCAATAGACGTCACCTGACCGCTAAAGACAGTGCGCAGGAGCATCGAAATCTTCGGAAGCGCATGCAAATATCAAATCTGAGTATTTCCATTGGACATTTGATGATTGGAAGGCGTGCAAGTTCCACGTACATCCGCATGAATTGAATGCTGACCATCAAAAAGCATGTGACTGAAGAAACTCTATAGGATAAACTCGTTCAAGAATAAGTACTGCACTGAGAAGGTCTGGTTACTTGATTATTAATTTTTAGGCTGTGTGTGTCTTCTGACCATACAGGTCCCTGAAACAGCAATGCTAAAATTTGTTCAAAGTATTTGCAGGCCTCTTGAGTACTTGGCTGGTTTTTTTTCTAAAGCTTTGCCTCCACAGTTATGCAACTCATATTGGAGGATTATGAAGGAAAGTATTGGAAAGTTTTTAAGGATGGAGGAAGGTGCCTATACAGAACCGTCTCTTAGGCTATTTGTGATGGTTTCCAATTTTGATTTCTGTGTGCAGACTACAACAGCCCAGCAACCAACGGCCATGTAGATGCTTCCCCGGGCCCCAAGCAACAGGTGAAGAAAACCACACAGGTGAGACTAGCACCAGGCTTCTACCCCCTAACCATTATTGTCCCGCCCCTTGTGAAAGGTCCTGCTAGAATAGACACGACAGGCCCTCCGAATTTTATTTGAATTTGTTTGTAAAATTTTGTGCAAAATTACTTGCGTTGAATTTTCACTCATCCTAGTGTAACCTATCATTGATAGGTTTAGGCAGAAATATTTCAGTGAGAGGTTTCTAATAACCATCTTCAAACTGTAAATATAAGTTTCATGTAAATCTGTGAACATCTCTGTTTTTCGATCTAACCAATGTTGTTTAGGGGCTTTAATCCACTTCTAATTCAGTTTCTAATCCCACTTCTGATTAATTTGTAGTTCAACTTCCGATTTATTTCTTTTTTCGGGGGGGGGGATGGGGGGCTTTTAGATCACCATGATCATATTTACGGTCCAGCTGTACATTTTTTTAATCCATTTTTAATCCCACTTCTAATAAAAAAATTCATCCAACTTCTGATTAATTTCTAATTTTATTTTTTTTTTAATTTTTTTTTGGGGGGCCATATAGATCACCATTACCAAGTAGACGGCTAAGCTGTACATTTCTTTAATCCATTTCTAATCCATTTACTAATTCCAGTTGCTAATCCCACTTTAATAATCCTGATAAATTTCTAATCCTCTGTTTTGTTCTTTTTCGTTGTTCTCGGGGGGCTTATAGGTCACCATTACCAAGCAGACAGTACAGACGCGCATCATCCGCTCACCAGACGGCCACGAATCCCCGGCCCTGGTCTCTCAGACCTACGACAGCCAAAACTACTCCCTGCCAGCCAACTACTCGGGCCAGCCCACGGACGACTACCGCCCCATCGATGAATCCCCCTACCCCCCGGGCCAGTACGAGCCCGACCCGGGCCGCCCGTATAACGGTACGCCCTCTATAGACGGCAGCGAGCGGCCCGACTACCGTTCAGACCCCGGCCGGGACCCGTATGACCGCTCGTATAACGAGACGCCCAGCGACATGTATGCGCCGTCAGTAGAGGGCGACGATCGCTACGGGACGGCGCCACGCTCGCAGAACGTCTACGACCCACCACAGCAGCAGCCACAGCCTCAGTATGGTGATCGCTATGACGACAGGCCCGTGGACCGACAAGGTAAATTATAAACTTTTAAGATTCAAGTAAAAAAAAAAAAAAGCTGCATCCACTTTGCGTGATCCCCGAGCTCTTTACAATTACCGGCTCTCTCGAACAATTACCGACTCGTTTCAGAGCCTCACTTTGTCTCAAAAGAGAAATGCCTTTGCCTGAACAGTCCTACTGGGATAGAAACATCAGGCCCTCTTACTTTTGAGATTGAAAAAAGATTACAGTTTAATACATGGTGTCTCCGCAAACCCTCACTTGGTATTTCCGCCAACCTTATCTTTACAACAATTGGTAAATTATAAACTTTTTATATTCAAGTAAAAACAAAAGAAAGCTGCATCAACTTTGTGTGATCCCCGAGCTGCCGTAGCCAGGTTATTAAACAATTACCAGCTCTTTTTAGAGCCACAGTCCGTCTCAAAAGAGATGTGTTACATGGTGTCTCCGCAAACCTTCCACTTGGTATTTCCACCATGCAAACCTTCAAATTTTATCTTTTACAACAATTGGTTGTTTGCATCTGAATGAAAGTGGGGATGTGATCCCTGGAAATACACGGCAGGGCAGTTAATAGTTGAATTGCTTCTGACTGGCAACCCCAAATAAACAAAGACTACATGCAGTTGACTATTTGGAAAGCCACCATCTACATGTAAGAGCTGGATTGCTTAGATGGGAAGAGCGCTGGTACACAAAACCAGAGGTCTCGTGTTCAAATCCCTGTCCAGTTTTCTTTGCCATTTTTTCCACTTTAAAAGATTCCTCAAAAAATTTCTGAGAATTCCTCCTGTCTCAGTGACACTTTGAGTACTTCCTGCTGAAAGGATTGGTCTAATCTGCCGCTAATTCCAGAGTTAATCCCCAGTCGGGAAGCCTCTCCCCTAGAAATCTCTCCACAGCCTGGCATTGAGAAGCCTTGGGGCTAATCCCCACAAAGCCCTAATCCTCCAGCTGTTCAAGACTTCCCACAGTTGGTGAACAGTAAATGCCTTAATCCCTGTTCAATTCAATCAGATGTAAGATGGTGCTTAAAGAGTTCCCTGATGACTAACTCAATCACAGTGTTTTGTGAGCCCATTCATTTGTATACCAGATGTTTGACCTTTGTACTTTGTCTTTAATAGATCTCACAATTTCACATGTCAACAATTTTCTCATTAGCCAAGCATTCAATTTGGACTCATTTCATCGGTATCAAGTTTCTACCAAGTTGCACTTGATCCAGAGAACTCCCCACAATTTGTTTTTATTGATTTTGTTTTGCACCTGACTTTCCTCCCCCTTCCCATGTCCCTGCCCTACCTTTCCCTGCCCTGCCCTGCCTGCCCTGCCCTGCCCTGCCCTGCCCTGCCCTGCCCTGCCCTGCCCTGCCCTGCCCTGTCCTGTCCTTCCCTGCCCTGCCTGCCCTGTCCTGCCCTGTCCTTCCCTGCCCTGCCCTGTCCTTCCCTGCCCTGCCTGCCCTGTCCTGCCCTGTCCTTCCCTGCCCTGCCCTGTCCTTCGCTGCCCTGCCCTGCCCTTCCCTGCCCCGCCCTGCCCCGCCCTGCCCCGCCCTGCCCTGCCCCTCCCTGCCCTGCCCAATCCCGCCCTGCCCCGCCCTGCCCCGCCCTGCCTTGCCCTTCCCTACCTCGCCCACCCCCCCCTCCCTACCCTCCCCTCTCCTTTTTTTACCCCTCCCAGCCGAAAGTTATAATTACGCCGATCCCTATGATGACCGTTACCAGCCCGCCCGTTCCCATGACAACTGGGACTCTCGCATGCCACCCGACGACAGGGACTACAGTGAGCCGCTTGTGTTTTTTTTCCTTTAAGTTTTGGTTCCTTTTCCTCTTGCCTGCAACTCACCCATTAGCAACATTCGTCCTGCACTAACCCTAATCAGTTCCCCCTCATCCTTCCATGAAGCTCCATCTAACGTCCTTCTTCACCTTGACGGGAAAGTTGCCTCTCTCTTAAGCCGCATTTCCACTTGACTTATTTTGGTCAAAGTAACCGAGACCATGGTTACTTTTCCCATTTTAAGTCCAGTGGAAACGGCCCAGTTAAATTTCTTCTCGGTTACTTTTACCGGCCTACCTCTGCCAAGGTAAACGTGACCAGGTAAGTTTAACCGAGCCGATTAGTCCAGTGGAAACGCACCACTCGGTTAAACGCGACTCGGTAAAAAACCACATCCGGCCTAAGACGTAACACGTACATGCACTGTGCACAGCGTCTGCTTGGTATCGCACTCTAAATGTACACACGTACATTGTGTATCTGGCTGACACTTGACCTTCATGAGCCGTTATATTGCCAGCTCGGTTACTTTTAAAAAGTGGGAACGACATTCAAATTTGACTATTAGAAATTTTACCATCGTCTTGGTTAAATTTTAGTCCAGTGGAAATGCCGCTTTGGTTTGATTGTGGCAGCCTTGCTCTCTCCTGTACACAGTAAGTACTATGAAACAGAATGTCAAAAGTGAATTTAAATAAAAGTCATGCTGAAAAATCTCACTTCACTGGACCACTGTTCAGTGTCCCTGACCGCCACACAGGTAATGATGTATTACTAAGTAGTTTCAAAGCTTGCCTAATGATAGCCTAGCACAATAAATCGCTCCCCAATTCAATGGTACCTTTCTTTATGTGGGCATTTCCACGGGTTGGTGTCTATTTTGTAACGTAAGTTACATGTACCTCCTTTATTGCATATTTTCAAGGATTCTTAAGAGGTACACTTACATATGTACTGATTCCATAAACAAATCCTCCAAGAATTATTGATCAATGAATAAGTAAAAGTCACTTAAAGCCCCTACGCAACATTGGTAAGATTGAAAAACAGAAATGTTCACAGATTTACAGGAAACTTATACAGTTTGAAGATGGTTATAGTAGAAACCTCGCACTGAAACATTTCTGCCTAAAATGTGGTATTTTGGGAGAAAAGAGTAAAAGAAATTGTTTACATCTCACCGAAATCTAAACTATTTTTGGAACAGTACGGCGTTGAATGCTGCATTGTCGTGAAACAAATGAAGCGGTTTTCACTATTTTCTTGAGACTCGGTTGGCGGATTGAGCTAAATTTTTCACAGGTGTGCTATTTCATGCATATGTTGGGTCAGACAACATATGGATCCATGCTATTCTTTGACCTCAACCAATGCTGTGTAGGGGCTTTAACATGTAACAAACATACACGTTTACATTGCCCGTATGCATCTGTTTCACTTAGCATTAACCATAGCTTCCGGTACTTCCTCATCATGTTATAACCAACTAGTCCTAGATATGTACATGTACTAACAACCAATGGCATGGCTTGTCTCGTAGGTTTGCCATTTCAACTGACCAGTTTTCATTCTCGCCATGGGGTCATGTTGTTACATGTGGCTGGCCATCATAGTCTGTATGCATTTTCATCATGTCTTTCAGCGGAGCAGTGAGTCTTAAATCCGCTTCTCTCCTCAGCACTGCTATGAAGGTTTGCCATCATTCACCGACCAACTCTTCAAGAATTTCATCTAGACCCATCCTCGTCTTTATCATTGAGTCCCTTTGCCTCTCATTGCAATACTCATTACTAACTATATTATTACTAACAAGCTAACCAATAGGAGTTGTCTCCTGTTATGATACATGCTGCTGGACTACCATTGGTTGCCGACTAGTGTAGTTGCTGCTATGCAAGTTTGACAAATTGCAAACTGAACAATTGCGCCTGGCTTTCTCTCTCTCTCACTCTCTCTGTCTTGATCTGTCTGTCTCTGTGCCTCTTTCATTGGATTTGTCTCTCCTTGTCTACCTCTTCCTTCACCCGTCTCCTGTCTCTCACTTCATTTCTCTCTGTCTCTCTCATTGTCTCTGTCCATCTCTGTCTCTCACTGTCTCTATCCATCTCTGTCTCTCTTTTCCTCTATCTTATCTCTGTTTCTCTGTGCCTCGCTCTCTGTCTCTCTGTCTGTTCCTCTTTCTTCTCCTCTGTCTCTTCTTCTATCTTCTCTCTGTCTCTGTGCCTCACTCTCTGTCTCTTGCCCTTTCTTCTCTCTGTCTCTCTGTGCCTCACTCTCTGTCTCTTCCTCCTTCTCTTTGTCTCTGTCTCTCTGTCTCTCTGTCTCTGTCTCTTCTTCCTTCTCTCTGTCTCTCTGTCTCTTTCTCTTTCTCCTCTCTGTCTCTCTTTCTCTCTGTCTCTCTGTCTCTCCGTCTCTCCGTCTCTCTGTCTCTCTGTCTCTGTCTCTCCCTCTTCTCTCTGTCTCTCTGTCTCTTCTTTCTTCTCTCTGTCTCTCTGTCTCTTCTTTCTTCTCTCTGTCTCTCTCTGTCTCTTTCTCTTTCTTCTCTCTGTCTCTCTGTCTCTCTGTCTCTCTGTCTACACTGTAGGTCTTTCTTCTGTCTGTCTCTGTGTGCCTCTATCTCTCTCTTCCTCATTCTTTTTTCCGGGCCTCACTCTCTGTCTGTGTCTTTCTTTCTTTTTTTCTGTCCCTCTATCTTTCTATTTCCCTCTGCTGTCTTTCTCTGTCACCCTGTCTCTCTGTCTCTCTATCTCACTCTCTCACTCTATGGCACTCTCATTCTTTCTCTCTCTCGTTGGTCTCGCAGACGGCACGTACAATGACGGCTACCACCCCGATGAAATCCCCCGGGAGACGGCCACCGAGCAGATGGCGCCCCTGGCCTTGGCCGACCGCACCCCTAGCCAAGACACGGTGGAGTACGACAACTACGACAAGCCCTACGACAAAGGTAAGCCCCACCCCACCCTCCACAGCATTGCGCTATCCAGACGTCTTTCCTAATAGATGCTGACCGTCTATAAGTCCTCTGGTGCTCTGCAAAAGGGCACAAGTGCGTTCAAACACCAACATCACCTTAAGCCCTTCTGCTGGGAACAAATTCCGTCTGGTCTTTTTTATGGCTTTTTACAATTAGATTTTACTTCATTATGATGTAATATTTGAACACAGAATGTGAGAGGATTGAAGCGCGTACAAAATGGAAAATAATGAGTAATCAAAATAAGATGACCTGTGTGACCTTCTTTTGCCCTTATATGCCACTCTGCAAGCCATCCTACAAAGTTATGGGTGCATTGTAGACCACTGCACTCACATAAAACAGTCAACTTATAGTCTGGATATTTGTGGCACTTTTTTGTCTATATTAGGGGTATTGTCGGAGTCTGGATTCTATAACTATCCTGCAGTACCGCTGAACTGTGTGCCTCGTTTGCTGTGGAGTTTCCTCAGAAAGCTTGCTTTAAAACAAAAAGCTTGACATTGTTATTTTTTTTCTATTAACATGATGAGAAACTGAGCCTTTTTTTTGCACAGGGCATGCAGTCTTGTCTCTGACCAACTGGTTTCCTTTTGGTTTTGTTTGTTAATTTCACACACAAAATGTTTTGATTTTTGGCTTTCAGAATCCCTCTTTCACCCCCCCCCCCCCCAAAAAAATAAAAATAAATAAATTGCTTTTCATATCCGAAGTTTGGATGACCTGACATTTTGATCCTAGCAGGACCTTTCTCAAAGGCAGATTTTCTGGTCCTGCTAGGATCGAAACTTTAGACCCTTATTTTTGGGGGGCTGATTTATTTCAATTGTTTATGTGCAAGAACGTGTAGACACACAAGATTTGTGCACCTTTATGTATATTGACACACGCACGTGCACCTCCACACGGTGGGTTGTGCACACCTGTGTAGGCCCTTACAGGTACCGCCCGTCCCATCACGTCAACAGCAGCCATGACTCGCTCCCTCGCAAATACTCCTACGGGAGTGGGAAAGGTACTTCCGGATGACCACACCCCCCCCCCCCTAAAAAAAACCCAAACCCAAATAAAAACACTTGATGTACTCACTTTGCATGACTAACGTACTGTTTCTTATAACTTGTCCCAAGTTGCATCCACTTTTTTTGTGATCCCAGAGCTGCCATAGCCAGGTTACAACAATAATTTGTTCTCATAGGCAAAATTCAATCTATCAAGTGACACTGCAAGTGATGTTTTTCTCACGATGGTCATCTGAGATAAACCATGGAGACATTGCCTAACGGCACTTACTGATGCAGTACCCACAGACATACATGTACCGTAAATAACCTATAGACGGACAACAGCAGGCGCTAGACTGTAATTTCAGGACGCATGAAAAACCATGGGCAAACTTGTTCGTCACGTCACACGGACTGATGTACGTACACAGACTTACGCAAGATTACGCATACTGGCTTGCCATCCACGAAAAAAAATGACCGTCAAATTTTGATTCATTATTATTTCTAATGAAACACGCAAATGCACATCTGTAATGGAGTATGTACAGTAGTCATCTTTGAAAAGGGCTTTTGATCTCAATCAGCATGGTTTCATCCCCAAAATCAAGTTTGAATCCATCATTCCGGGATTTCTCCATATGTTTGTGCACATTGTTCATCTACTTCCGCCCATGGTTTCACATTTAGTCGGGCGCCGTCACCATTACAGTATCCTGACGTCGTTTTCCATAGGCATTGTGTATGGCTGTCGGTCTATAAGTTATTTACATGTATGTCTGTGGCAGTACCCTCCACAATATCAAATTTGCAACGTCATATAAAGGAAGGGGTAATTTATTATGCTCACGTCTCTCCCTTTATCAAAAGGAGCAAATATAGAAAACTGTTGCAAACTGCTCTCTGACTAAAATGACCCGCAATACATAAGAGGACTGGACGTTTCAATCCTAGCTGCTACATGTACAGTAGGTCCTGCTAGGTTGTTTAAATCTGAATGAAAGCGGGGGTGTGATCCCTGGAGATGTACGGCAGTTAATGGTTGATTTGCCTCTGACTGGCGCCCCCACCCCGGTAAAGACTAGTTGACTACTCAGGAAGGCCGCCATCTAAAGGCTGGGTAGCTGAGATGGTAAGAGCACTGGCACATTAATCCAGAGGTCTCAGGTTCAAGTCCTGGTCCAGTCTAAGTTTTCTTTGCCAATTTTTCAATTAGTCACAATTCAAACGAAACATGAATGTTCATCTTTCTTCCTCCTGATCTAGTTTGCTCCTGGTTCTTCTCCTTATTACTTTCTTTTTAGCCTTTATCTTGAGTGTCCTTTTAGGCCTTGTGTTAGGCGACTTCCCCCCCCCAAAAAAAAATAAAAATAAATAATAATAATAATAAATAAATAAATAAATTTAAATTTTTTTTTAAAAATTAAAGCAAATTACAAGTTACAATTTTTGCCTTTGAAGTTTGAGAAAGGTCCTGCTAGGATCGAAACGTCAGGCCTTCTAACTTTTGAAGAACTTTATGGCCCGTTCATTCCCGGAGCCCTTTTTTTTCACACTTCTCCCTGGGTGTACATGTACTGTATTTAGCATTGTCCTGGAGTTTGTGACTGCATGAACAACCGTACACAGTCCAGACTGGTCTCCTGACTCGTGAATATGCTCATGCTCTGCTAACAGTGAACAGATTGTAATACACAATGCATGTTGTTGTTTTGTTTTTACAAAACATTAACACTTACCACTCACCACTTACCACTTACCATCTTTTTCTTTC
Source organism: Luidia sarsii (assembly GCA_949987565.1). Taxonomy (NCBI): domain Eukaryota; kingdom Metazoa; phylum Echinodermata; class Asteroidea; order Paxillosida; family Luidiidae; genus Luidia; species Luidia sarsii. The sequence goes on from OX465122.1 coordinate 7,192,864, forward strand.
TTTCAGAAATTGTGGTTTTCAAAACTTATTGTAATCCATGTTTAAACAATTTTCTTGGTACTTGTTTGAATATAATTTTCCAGTGCTTTTTCAACATTAGTTTGAACAGGTTTTAACACAAGTTTTGAAACTTTGAAAATAACTTTGTTGGTTGAGCTGCTCTGTGAGAGGGGCAGTCCAGATTCAGTGGCTGTGGCAATTGTGCCAGACACATGGATGTCTGCTCTCTGTGCTTGTGTTTATTGGCTAATCTGCATGCATTGTTTTGTGGTTGTAGTGCGTATGAATATGCAGAGGTTGAAACTGCTCCATCTCTTCCTCCTCTCCCTCCTCTCACTCCTCTTTCTCCTTCTCCCACTCCACATTCTTATTATAGATACTGTATGTCCTCCCCTCCTCCTTTCCCTCCCCCTCTTCCTCCCCTTCTTCCTCCCCTTCCTCCTCCCTTCTTCCTCTCCTCCCCTCCTTGTCTTCCCTCCCTTTTCCCCTTTCCTTCCCCCTCTTCATCTCCCTCATCCTCCCCTCCTCTCTTCGTCCTCCCTCACCCCCTCCCCTTCTCTCCCCTCCTCATCCTCCCTCTCCTCTCTCCTGTCTTCCTCCTTACCCCCTCCTTCCCCCTTCCTCCTCTCCTCTCCCCTCCCCCTTGTCCTCCCTCTCCTCATCCTGTCCCTCTCCTCCTTACCCCTCTTCCTCCTCGCCCTTGTCTTCCCTCCTCCCCCTTCTTCCTCTCCCTCCCACCTACATGTATCATTTAAGATCTGCATGTTTCATTTTGGAAATATGCCTACAAGGAAATCATTATTAATAATTAATAAATAATCCTTACAAGCCCGATAATACCCACACAAATAACATGAAATATCAATAAACTCAGCATGTACATGTAGGTATGGATGCTCAGTCAGGTACCATGTATTGTTGTGCACACTACAGTACTTTATTGATTGAAATTGATGAGAAAATTTCCAACACCGTGAAAGGACATTCCATTCTGTCAAGTGCAAGTAAAAGTAAGGCAAATTGAAGTAAGGCTTGAAGTAGTAGCAAAGTGGTGTCTGACCTCTGACCCCTTGACCTCTGACCCGCTCGCAGATGACCAGCAGTGGAGGACCCCTGACCTGCAGGAGATCATAGACTACCTGAGCCACACCAATCCGGCCATTGTGGCCAACGCCGCCGGCTACCTGCAGCACCTGACCTTCGGCGACGACCCGATCAAGAACAAGACCAGGTGAGAATCTGTGGCCGTCAGGTCGGAGTGGCCCAATTGAGGAGAATGCCCCAATTGAGGAGAATGCCCATGCAGTCGGGCCGTCCAATTGTGACCCAATTGCAAACTAGGCCCGTGGTTCAATGTCATAAGGGGCTTTCACTCTAGACAAAATTCCCGGGGATTTCGGTCTGTCTTTTCACACTACCGAAGAAATCCTGGGGAATTTTTACCCTTGCTCGGGGGTAGGGTAGATGGAGAAAACCCCTGGGTTTTACAATTTCCACTGGGAAATAGGGTTCCCGGAAGTTTCCAAATGGGTCCAATGTGAATGGTTGCTGGGTTGGTAAAAAAATCCATGGGAATTCCCCGGGGATTCGCCCTGTAATATGAAATGGGCTATAGAGCTGCTTAATATGGGCTGCCAATGGGGCCAAAATAAAAAATAAAATTATGATACCAAAGAAGAAAAAAAAAAAGGCCAAAATAGTTAAATGGTTGAACACATGAGGAGAAATGAATTTTAAAGACATCAGAAACATGTAAAGAGAACAACATTTTACATTTAAACACAAAATCAGAATCTACAGAACAAATTTTCAGAAGGACAATTAACAGAAGAAAAAACTCAATATTGAAAAGGACAAAGGTACAAGAGAACAAATTTATAAAAGGACAAACTCAAAAACAAACCAAAGAAGTACAAGAAGACAAACTTACAGAAGGACAAACTTACAAAAGTGGTTAAAGGCACAAGCTGAGGTCTTTCTTTTTGAGGAAATGTTCTCAAGATTTGCTTCCACTCCCCTCTTGATGAAACAACCGATTGTCCGTTCTTCCTTATCCTAATGACTTCAGGAGTCTTGGCGGGATCCCCGTCTTGGTGGAGCTTCTTGGCAACCCTACGCCCGAGATCCACAAGTGTGCCTGCGGCGCCCTGAGGAACATCTCCTTCGGCAAAGTCAACGAGGAGAACAAGGGCGCCATCAAGAATGCCGGCGGCATCCCTGCACTCATCCGACTGCTACGCACCACCAGGGACCCTGCTGTAAGAGGGATTGGGCTGGAGCCAGCCTTAATCAACCCATTCCAACTCATTTCACCCAAAATATTCCAACCTAACCCAACCCAACCCAGCCCAACCCAATGCTTCCCAACCTAACCCAACCCAGCCCAACCCAGCCCAACCCAACGCTTCCTAACCCAACCCAACCCAGCCCAACCCAATGCTTCCCAACCCAGCCCAACACAATGCTTCCCAACCTAACCCAACCCAGCCCAACCCAACCTAAGCCAACCCATCCCGACCCAACCCAACCCAACCCAACCCAACCCAACGCAACCCAACCCATCCCGACCAAACCCAACCCAACCAACCCCTACCCGACCAAACCCAACCAATCCCATCCAAACCCGACCAAACCCAACCCATCCCAACCCAACCCAACTTAACCTATCCTAAGCCAACCTATCCCGACCAAACCAACAGAACCCAACCCGACCCAACCCAACCCAACCCAAACCAACCCATTTCATCCAATCTCAACCCAACCCAACCAATTTTAAGTCAACCCATCCTGACCAAACCCAACAGAACCCAACCCAACCCAACCCAACCCAATGCAACCCAACCAAACCCAATGCTTCCCAACCCATCCCAACCCAACCAACCCAACCAACCCCAACCCCAACCAAACTCAACCAATCCCATCCAAACCTGACCAAACCAAACCAACCCAACCCAACCCATCCCAACCCAACCCAACCCAATCCAACCCATCCCAACCCAACCCAACCCAATCCAACCCATCCCAACCCAACCCAACCCAACCCATCCCATCCCAACCCAACCCAACCCAACCCATCCCAACCCAACCCAACCCAACCCAACCCATCCCAACCCAACCCAACCCAACCCATCCCATCCCAACCCAACCCAACCCAACCCAACCAACCCAACCAACCCAACCAACCCCAACCCCAACCAAACTCAACCAATCCCATCCAAACCTGACCAAACCAACCCAACCCAACCCAACCCAACCCAACCCAACCCATCCCAACCCAACCAACCCAACCAACCCCAACCCCAACCAAACTAAACCAATCCCATCTAAACCTGACCAAACCAACCCAACCCAACCCAACCCAACCCAACCCAACCCATCCCAACCCAACCAACCCCAACCCCAACCAGACTCAACCAATCCCATCCAAACCTGACCAAACCAACCCAACCCAACCCAACCCAACCCAACCCATCCCAACCCAACCAACCCAACCAACCCCAACCCCAACCAAACTAAACCAATCCCATCTAAACCTGACCAAACCAACCCAACCCAACCCAACCCAACCCATCCCAACCCAACCAACCCCAACCCCAACCAGACTCAACCAATCCCATCCAAACCTGACCAAACCAACCCAACCCAACCCAACCCAACCCAACCCAACCAACCCAAACCCGACCAAACCCAACCAATCCCATCCAAACCCGACCAAACCCAACCCATCCCAACCCAACCCAACTTAACCTATCCTAAGCCAACCTATCCCGACCAAACCAACAGAACCCAACCCAACCCAACCCAACCCCAACCAAACCCAACCAATCCCATCCAAACCTGACCAAACCCAACCCAACGAATTCTATCCCGACCCAGTCAAGCCCAGCCCAGCCCAAACTAACCCAACTCAACCCACCCTGCACAATCTGACTGACTAGTTAATATTTCTTTGTGTATCTCTTCCTCATCCCCAGACCAAAGAACTTGTAACAGGCACATTGTGGAATTTGTCCTCATCTGAGGTAAGTACTATATTTTTGTCAAAACCAGTTTGCCATCCCTGATTGTTGAGCGAGTTTTGAAAATGGCACATAGTTAAAAAAAAAACCATGTGGCAGTGATGTGCTCTGAAAAGTGGCCAGCTTCGAGGTGGCTTCACTATAGATTATTGCCTTACAGTTAAGTGCAAGACTTTCGGTGACACCATGAAGCACTTCTCTTTTAAAAAGGAGTGTGGCTCTGAAAAGAGTTTCGGGTAGTGTGTGTACTCAGTCCGTCGCCAGGAGACTGCTGGATTCCAACTATCATTTATGAAACTTGGAGTAGACAGTACACACTACCCGAAACGTTACCAGCTCTTTTCAGAGCCGTACTCCTTCTCTTAAGTGATGATGTGAATGGTTCACTGCAAACCTCTTACTTGGAGTACACAGTACACACTACCCAAAACATAGCCATACTCCTTTTCTTTATAAGTGATGATACATGTATACATGGTGTCACCGCAAACCCACTACCCGAAATGTTGAGTTACCGGCTCTTTTTGGAGCCATACTGATGATATACCAGTACATGGAGTCACCACAAACCTGTGTGGCTTTATGCAATTTTCAAGTTTGAAAATGCTTCACCTCTTCGTGAAAATGCCGACAGCATATGACAGGTTGTTTTCTTTCCTTTTTTTCGGCATTTTGCCAACAGCCGCTGAAGAAGGCTATCCTGGACGATGGCCTCTCGGTATTCGTCAACGACATCATCATCCCCGACTCCGGTTGGACCCCGGAGAACCCGGACAGCAACCTGCCTTCAAACGACGCCTGGACTCCCACCTACCGCAACACCACCGGCTGTCTAAGGTGATTACAACGACAAGAAATTGACTGTTGTCACGGGAAACGCTTGGAAAAAGCTGGAAAAAATAAATTTAAACGAAGTTTTTCCTGGTTGGGGAAAAGTCGTGGAATTAAAAAAGTAAATAAATTTAAAAAAAATCCGGGTTGGGAAGGTCAGAAAAATTATCCAAAATCAACAAAAAAAATTTACTTGTCCATTCCCGAATTTACTACTGTCACAAGAAAAGCTGGAAAAAGTTGTCCCAAAAAATAGATAAAAACAAATCCCTGGTTAGGAAAAGGTCATGGAAAATTATTAAAAATCACAAAAAAATTATTGAAAATTTATTTGTCCACTCATGATATATTCTAATTCTTTCTGTTTTCAAATTGAGAAACCCTTTTTCGTCCGCTTACCGCAACACAACTGGCTGTCTAAGGTGATTGCAACGACAAGGAATTCACTGTTGTCATGGGAAAACCTGGAAAAACTTGTGTACATTTTTAAAAAGATAGTTTTTCCAGGGTCGGGAAAAAGTTGTGGAATTAAAAAAAAAAAATCCTTGTTGGGAAAAGGTCATGGCAAATTATCAAAACATCACAAAAGGTCATTGAAAATGTATATGTAAATTCCCAATGTATTCAAATTATTTTTTTTTTTACAAATTGAGAAACCATTGAGAAATATCTTTTCCACTCCCCTTGTAGAAACGTCAGCTCAAGTGGCCTGGAAGCTCGCAAGAAAATGCGCGAGTGCTCAGGACTGGTGGATGCCCTCATGCACGTCATAAAGTCGGCCATCAACAGCCGGAACATGGACAACAAGGTGGGTGCCCCCCCCTCCCCCCCCCCTTCCAACCTCTTCAGAGTGATCGTTGGAAATTAAACAATTTTCCTGTTTTCCAAGTAAATCCAACAACTGTTGCAAAAAATCTTGCAAAAATGTTTGCAACATTTTTGTATATCACTTCAAGTATTTTTGTGCATGTTCAGTCAGCAGAACTTCACTTTGTCCGGACCTAATGCAAGTCCTTCCTTCCCCCTGCCCCCTCTTGTCGCCCTCCTTCGTCGTGAAGGTGGTGGAGAACGCCATGTGCATCATCCGCAACCTCTCCTTCAAGATCTCCAACGAGGCCAACCATCCGGATGCTGTGGCCGCACCACCGCCTCGCTCTACAGCCTCCCAGAACGGCGGTACTCCGGGCTCCCCTGCCAAGAAGAAACGTGAGTCACCTCAAGCCCCCAAAAGAACACTTACAAAACAGCACTGGAGAGATTTGCCCCTGTGTTGATTTAAATTCCCCTGCTGATAAGAAAGATCCTACACGCTCCATTGGCCACACTGGGCGGGAAAAATCCTCCACGCCTGAGCGCTTTCACCAGGAATAAATACCGTACACCGATGATAGTTGGAATCCAGCAGTCTCCTGATGACAGGCAGAGTACACGCTACCTGAAATATTGAGTTACCGGCTGTTTTCAGAGCCACACTCCTTCTCGAAAGAGAAGTGCTACATGGTGTCACCGCAAAACCTTCCACTTGGCCAAAAAAAGCCAGTCTTCGCCCGTAAATATCTGTTACAGTGGGGACAGGGGATGTGAGCTGCTGAACCAGGCTGGGAGGCGGAGCTCTCACGATCTTTTCATTTCTGGCGTCTCCTTTCTTTTTCAATGACCCGCATCTCTTGGAGTTGGAGTAGGGCTCTGAGAAGAGCAAGTTACTCTCCATACAATAGTAATGTCAAAACTGGCTGTGCACTTACATGTATAGCCCCACGAGGGTGCTTCTTAATGCTTTACCCTAGAGTCCCTATATACAGAGAGTACCGACAACTTGACACCATTTTGATTCCATTGAGGTCATGTTCGGTACGTTGTGGGTTTCCCTGCATGCCCATTGAGCTGTCACCAACAGGTGATCTGCTTTAGTGAAATAATTGTTTCCGTCAAACATGATCTGCAACATTCAAGTTGTTTACAAACCCCACACCGTGCTGAACAATGTAAACAAAATGGCAAAACAAAACAAAAGTTGTCCGTACTCTCTGTATATACATGTAGACCTTTTCATTGTTTACAAATGTTGGCCGCCATTTTGTATGGGCTGAAAAAACGTTCTGCTAAGTTGCCACAAAATATTTCTTCAATACCCACTTGTTGCTGAATAAGTGCTAACTGCTTTAGTCAAAGCATTGCAATTCAGTCAAGTTGATCGATTTGAGCCTTATTTTTAACACTTTGTGTCATTCTTAGAATTTAGTGGGCCTGACGTTTCGATCCTAGCACGACCTTTCTCAAAGGCGTTTTGTGTCATTACTCAACTTTGTACTTACGTCCAGCCGTAGTTTTGCCCGCCGTTGTTTGCAAAATCTGCAGTCGTGACGTAGCAAAAGGAAGGTCTATAGGGACTCTACTTTACCCATCAGAGTGACCCCTGAACTGATCGCGCAGTTCATTCTTCCTTTACAGCCGACGATACTTCGGGCTGCTTTGGGGGCAACAAGAAGAAGAAAATGGAAGCCAATGCCCAAACGGGCAGACCGGCCACGTCCACGTTACCGTGAGTACTGACCTATCGACCCGAATGGATAATCGGAACTCTCACGCAATCGCAGAGTGATCAGCAGGGCTCGACCTTAGCACTAGCCCGGCGGTCATTGTCTAGTAAAAACAGCCACGGGCTAGTAAAATAGCCCACTTTACTAGCCCGGCGGACTAGTAAAAAGTAGACAGCGGTGTGGCAGCAAAAAATGACGCGGGCGGGGATGAGAAAGTAGAAACTCATAATTTGTTTTACTTGACCTAAAAACCTTGTCTTAAATTCAATATTAATTTTACAGGGCCAGTAAAACTTGCTGCGGGCTAGCAAAAAACTAAATTTACTACCCCTGTTGGGCTAGTAAAAAAAAAATTAAGCGCGAGGCTTGATCAGTCTCTCAACATTTGAAGTTAACCCATATCCGCCGGACTGGTCACAGCAAATAAACAGTGCTCTTGCCGAGGCTCCTTTGTTTGTTTAAAAAAAAATAATTGCATTACAAGAGGAAATTGTCAATGACAGCTTTTCCCAAAAATGAAACCCAAGCACACTATATACCAGTGGAAAGAGTACGAAATTTGCTTCATTATGATACCAACCAATCTTAAATATCATAAGCCATATGAACAGAATAGTGAATGGGATAACGTCGTCATTTTCACAAACTTAAAAATAGACTACAGACTTTCACGTAGTTTGGCGTTTGTAGCTTTTCTGCGTCCTACGGGAAATCCTGTAACTCGGCACATATGGGTTAATGAGAAAACTTTTGCTCACTGACTAAAATAACCTGCAATACACAAATCCTAAAAGTGAAAGGGCCTGATGTTTCGATCCTAGCAGGACCTTTCTCAACGTCAAAAGTCAAACTGTCTCAGTGGCACTGCAAGTGATGTTTTTCTCACGATGGTCTTCTGAGATAAACCATGGAGACATTGCCGAACGGCACTAACTGATGCAGCACCCTTTATAATATCTCCAATTTTTTATGCTCACGTCTCCCCTTTTTTTTTCTCAAAAGAAGCAAGTAAAGAAAACTGTTGCAAACTGAAATGACCCGCAATACATCAAACTAAAAAGTTAGAGGGCCTGACGTTTCGATCCCAGCTGCTAAGTCCTGCTAGGACAATGATTGGTTGTTTGCATGTGAATGAAAGCGATGTGATCCCTGGAGATATACGGCAGTTCATGGTTGAATTGCTTCTGACTGATGCCCCCACCCAGTCAAAGACTAGTTGACTATTCGGGAATGCCACCATCTACGGGGTGGATAGCTCAGTTGGAAGAGCACTGGTACGTTAATCCAGAGGTCTCAGGTTCAAGTCCTGGTCCAGTCAGATTTTGTTTTCTGAAAGTTTTGAAATATTGGTACTTGGTATAAAACAGTTTCGATACGGGAATGGTGCGAATTTCCCACTGACACGATTGATCTGATCAAGTCTCTTTACAAATGAAGAGTGCCCAATGCTCAGGTCCAGTCGAAGTTTTCTTTGCTAATTTTTCAATTTTGAAAAAAAAAAATGATACAAAATCTTGTACCTGGAATGAAAGTGCATTGACCCCAAACCACCCCCGCCCACCCCAGCAGGAGAGGGGCGACCTGGGACCCCGACATGCCCATCCCGGAGCGGAAGCGCCCGCCCAGGGGCACGGAGCTCCTCTTCGCCCACGAGATGGTCCGGCCGTACCTGAACCTCATCTCGGACTGCTCCAACCACGTCACCCTGGAGGCCACCGTGGGCACCATCCAGAACATCTCATCCGGAGAGTGGGTGGTAAGTTAGCCAGCCGGGGGGATCAAGTTTTTTTACTCAGTTTTTTCTTTGGGAAGTACATAAATACACAGATATGTTGCAAACTACTCACTGACTAAAATGACCTGCAATACATCAATCTGAGAAGTTATAGGGCCTGACATTTCGAACTTTCTCAAAGGCAAAGTGACAAAGTCTTTATCTGTATTCTTATTCTCCCTCCCTTCTCCTCTCTGCCCTGCCCTGCCCTGCCCTGCCCTGCCCTGCCCTGCCCTGCCCTGCCCTGCCCTGCCCTGCCCTGCCCTTCCCTTCCCTGCCCTTCACTCCCCTGTCCTGCCCTGCCCTGCCCTCCCATACCCTGCCCTTCCCTTCCCTGCTCTGTCCTGCCCTGCCCTCCCTTACCCTGCCCTGCCCTGCCCTGCCCTGCCCTGCCCTGCCCTGCCCTGCCCTGCCCTGCCCTGCCCTTCCCTTCCCTGCCCTGCCCTGTCCTGCCCTGACCTCCCATACCCTGCCCTGCCCTCCCATACCCTGCCCTGCCCTCCCATACCCTGCCCTTCACTCCCCTTTCCTGCCCTGCCCTCCCATACCCTGCCCTGCCCTGCCCTTCCCTTCCCTGCCCTGTCCTGTCCTGCCCTCCCATACCCTGCCCTGCCCTTCCCTGCCCTTCACTCCCCTGTCCTGCCCTGCCCTCCCATACCCTGCCCTGCCCTGCCCTGCCCTGCCCTTCCCTTCCCTGGCCTGCCCTGTCCTGCCCTTCCCTGCCCTGCCCTGCCCTTCCCTGCCCTGCCCTGCCCTCCCATACCCTGCCCTGCCCTGCCCTGCCCTGCCCTGCCCTGCCCTGCCCTGCCCTGCCCTGCCCTGCCCTGCCCTGCCCTTCCCTGCCCTGCCCTGCCCTTCCCTGCCCTGTCCTGCCCTGTCCTGCCCTGCCCTGCCCTGCCCTTCCCTTCCCTGCCCTGCCCTTTCCTTCCCTGCCCTGCCCTGCCCTGCCCTCCCATACCCTGCCCTGCCCTGCCCTTCACTCCCCTGTCCTGCCCTGCCCTCCCATACCCTGCCCTGCCCTGCCCTTCCCTGCCCTGTCTTGCCCTGCCCTCCCATACCCTGCCCTGCCCTGCCCTTCCCTGCCCTGTCCTGCCCTGACCTCCCATACCCTGCCCTGTCCTGCCCTGCCCTGCCTCCCACCCCATCCAACAGTGGGCCTTGTATGTCCGTGCCAAGCTGCGCAAGGAGAAGGGTCTGCCAGTCCTGGTGGAGCTGCTCAGGATGGAGAATGACAAGATAGTCTCCGCCGTGGCACGAGCCCTGCGGAACCTCTCCCTGGACTCACGCAACAAGGAGCTGATAGGTAGGCCCAGCACCACTCCCCCTCGTACATGTACATATAGCTGCCAACCATTCCTATCTGTGATGGATAATGGGTTTGGAAGGACATAGCTGCCATCCATTCCTTTTTCGGTGGAATCGTTCCTCTTTTTGGGGGGAAAAATGTATCACTTTTTACAAGCTCTTGAGTATGGATTTGATATCCATTTTTGATGGATAATGGGTTTGCATAGCTGTCAACCTACATGTATCTTAAACTTTAAGGAAATCAGGAATAATTCTGCTAAAAAAGAGGAATCACAAAAATCAGGAGCCAAAGGGCATGTTTGTTATAGCCGATTGTTCGGTATGTCAGTTTTTGTTATAGTGACGTTCCCCTGTATTATCTTTGGGGGATTTTTCCTCCATTGCAGGCAAGTACGCCATGCGTGACCTTGTCTTCAGGCTGCCCAGTGCAGGCACTGCCAGCAATGCCAACGACCGGAACCAGATCCACCCAGAGACCCTGGTGGCAGTGCTGAACGCCCTGCAGGAACTCATCAACAAGAACGCAGAGAACTCCAAGTAAGCCACTGCCCCGTAGTCAGAAGCAATTGTGACCCTGAACAGCGACATGAGGAATATCCCACCAAAACACTTTTCCAGTAAACAATGCCTAAAGTCAAAGTATCTTCTCAATTCGATTAAATTTTTTTATTTTTTTTTTTTATTTCCGGAAAGTTAATGTATTGGAGGATAATATGTGACCTGGCACAGCGACGTGAGGAATATCCCACCAAAACACTTTTCGAGTAAACAACGCCTAAAGTTAAAGTATCTTCTTAATCAATTCTTAATCAAATCAATTTTTGTTTTTGTGTGTATTTTCGGAAAGTTAATGTATTGGAGGAAATCTTGATATCATTTGAAAGTTAATGGTACACTCTTTCACATCATTAGAAAATCTCAAAATCTCAAAAGTGGGGTTTATTTCTCATTATGATGTGCCGGGTCACATACAGTAGTTGTATGTCAAAAGGATTTTTCCGAAATCCTTCTCTAAATGTTAAAAAAATGAGGATTTCGGGGGAGTGTTTGTGTACTGTTTTCATGAAAATATAAAGTTCCCGCCTTTTTGAATGGCCACTTTCGAGGAGTTAGACTGGTGCTGCTGTATTGTGTCTGGTGCCAAATGAACGAGCGAAGTCCCCTTGTACTATTTACAACAAAGATCATACGGAAATAAATTTGATATCATTCGGAAGCTAATGGTATACTCTTTCACATCATTAGAAAATCTCAAATGTGGGGGTTATTCCTCATTATGCTGTGCAGGTCACAATTGTTTGTCATTGGTCTGTGCAATGAATACCACAGTGAAGCTCATTCTCTGCTGTCATCTAGGGATCTTAGGTGTATGAACATATTTGCAAGCTTCTTTTTCTTAGTGGAGTCAGAAGTTGGTCATCTTTTTCACCTTTCAAAATACCCTTATAAAAATGAGGGCGCTATTGTTAGGTCATGTTAGGAACCCACAGTTTAAAACATAAGAGAAAGGAGAGGATCTTTGAGAAAGGTCCTGCTAGGATCAAAACGTCAGGCCCACTAAATTTTGAGATTTGCATTTTGGTAATTTAAGTCAGTAAGCAGTTTGCAACAGTTTTGTATATCAGTCACATCAGAAAAACATTAACTTTCAAACTGCATATTTATCCGTATGGGTTAGGTTTCATGAAAACCTCCTTACTAAATGATTATGAAGCATACTTTTTGGCAGTAGATCAACAGGTTTATGGATACATGTAGGTCTGCAAGAAAAAATAATACATTTTCAGAAACATTTGTACACAGCCAATTGGATTTCTGTTACATGATCCTGTGATGACGTCACAAATTTGCTGATGAATATTGAAATTCTCATTAGCAACACAACTAAAAACTTACAAATACACCCCCAGAACGAGTGTTAAAATCAGTTTCATTGTTAGCAACATTGGTGTTGATTTACTGTGAAGGGTATTTTTCGTCAAACCTAATCCAGAGGGATTAATTTGCAATGACCCTATTCAGATTGTAACACAATTTGCCCTTAGTTACCCAACTGCATGCCTTTTGTACCTTACACAGATCGCTACGGGATGCTAGTGGCATTGAGAAACTGGTCTCGATAACGAAATCCCGTAATAAGTATCGGCCAACTGTCATCAAGTGTGCCTTCCAGGTAAGTTGTGGAGGTGATAAACGTACAACTGGTGCAATTCACCAGGCAACTGGGCAAAGCACTGAGCATACAGTGCTAATTTTACATCAGAGATGGGCAAACCCTCATTGAATTGTATTCTCTACTACACATTTGGGAAGGTCAAACCCTCATTGAATGACATTCTCATCGATGCAAATCACCAGGCAATAGGGGCAAAGCACTGAGCATACAGTGCTGACTACACGTCGGGGAAGGGCAAAACCCTCATTGAATGACATTCTCACTGACGCAAATCACCAGGCAATCGGGGCAAAGCACTGAGCATACAGTGCTGACTTCACATCAGGGAAGGGTAAACCCTCATTGAATGACATTCTCACCGACGCAAATCACCAGGCAACTGGGCAAAGCACTGAGCATACAGCGCTGACTTCACATCAGGGAAGGGTAAACCCTCATTGAATGACATTCTCACCGACGCAAATCACCAGACAATCGGGGCAAAGCACTGAGCATACAGTGCCAACTATACGTCGGGGAAGGGCAAAACCCTCATTGAATGACATTCTCACTGACGCAAATCACCAGGCAATCGGGGCAAAGCACTGAGCATACAGTGCTGACTTCACATCAGGGAAGGGTAAACCCTCATTGAATGACATTCTCACCGACGCAAATCACCAGGCAACTGGGCAAAGCACTGAGCATACAGCGCTGTCTTCACATCAGGGAAGGGTAAACCCTCATTGAATGACATTCTTACAGACGCAAATCACCAGGCAACTGGGCAAAGCACTGAGCATACAGTGCTGACTACACGTCGGGGAAGGGCAAACCCTCATTGAATTTCGTTCTCACCGACACAAATCACCAGGCAATCGGGCAAAGCACTGAGCATACAGTGCTGACTTCACATCAGGGAAGGGTAAACCCTCATTGAATGACATTCTCACCGACGCAAATCACCAGGCAACTGGGCAAAGTACTGAGCATACAGTGCTGACTTCACATCAGGGAAGGGTAAACCCTCATTGAATGACATTCTCACCTATGCAAATCACCAGGCAATCGGGGCAAAGCACTGAGCATACAGTGCCAACTATACGTCGGGGAAGGGCAAAAGTCTCATTGAATTACATTCTCACTGACACAAATCACCAGGCAATTAGGACAAAGCACTGAGCATGTCATCCAATGGTTTAGAATCAGCGTCACTGAAAAGATGGTATCCTGTGCGTCTAATGTTTCTCTTTCTCTTTTCCTAGGTTTTGAGCACCATGTGGGCTTTTAAGGAGCTGCGTCCGTTGTACAAGCATGACGGCTGGGACGAGACTCACTTCAGTCCGGGCATCTGGACCACAGCACGCTCCCCGGCCGATAAGAGCCAGACTCTGCGCACGCCCAGCTCTGACAGAATGGGAGGTCCCACACCCCAGCGGTCTGCCTCCACACCGGGTAAGCTGCTGGGTACCAGCTCTTCAGAGAGAGGATAGAGAGGGGGGAGAGGGAGAGAAGACAGAGAGAGAAGAGAGAGAGAAGAAAGAGAGGGAGAGGGAGAAGAGAGAAAGAGAGCAAGAAAAGAGAGTGAGAAGAGAGAGGGAGACGAGAGAAGAGAGAAAGAATAAAGAGAGAGGGAGAGCAGAGAAAGAATAGAAGGAAAAGAGAGAGAGAGGGAGAGAGAGAAGAGAGAGAGAAAAGAGAGAAAGAAGAGAGAGAGAGACGAGAGAAAGAAGAGAGAAAGAAGAGAGAGAGTGACAGAGAGAGGGGGAGAAAGAGAGAGAGGAGAGAGAAGAGAGAAAGAGAGAGAGAGGGAGAGAGAAGAAAGAGAGAAGCGAGAGGAGAGAGAAGAGAGAGAAGAGAGAGGGAGAGAGAAAGAGAGAGGGAGAGAGAAAGAGAGAGAGAAGAGAAGTGAGTGAGAGGAGAGAGTTGGGAGAGAGAGAGATGCGAGGATGGAACCAACAGGCTCTCCACGTTTCTTGAGACCCACTTCCATTTCAAGCTTGTGATTGCACAGCTGAGTCCGTACACCGAGATGGCAGTTTGCTTTCCTGCACAAGTGGGCCTCTGTCGCCTCTCATCGAACCCCCTCATTCCTCCTCCCTCCTCTCCCCAGCCCCCGGCAAGCTGGACTACGAAGCCTCCCCGCTGCCCGCCAAGTCGCCTCCGCCCCAGACAGAAGGCTACAACTCGTACGACCGGCGACAGCAGAGCCCTCACAGGGAGCAGCCTGTGGACGTGGGCTATGACAATTATCATCCCCCAGGTAAGGCCACCACTCAAATGATGTATTTATGCAAATGTACATGTATGCGTACATATATATGTAAATGTATGCGTACTAATGCAGATGCACATAAATGTATGCAAATATGCGAGAGTTTACCAAAAATTATGCAGATTCATGCATAATTATGCAAAATTATACAGATCCATGTAGATTTATGTAAAATTATGCAGATTTGTGCAGATTTGTGCAGAATTATGCAGATTCATGCAAAATTATGCATTTCATTTTTTTTTCTTTGAATTTATGCTGAATTATGCAGAATTATACAGATTCATGCAAAATTATACAGATTTGTGCTTGCATTTGCAGGTATGCCTACTTTTGCGAATGTATGTAGATTTATGCAGATCTATTCAGTGTCATTGGCACAGGTGATCCCTGGTCTCAAATTAGGCAATACTATTCGAATGTGTGCACATTTTTTTGCAGACTGATTCCCACTGCACTGCACTTTTCCATCCTGACTCACTTGTTGCATACATTTGCATAACACTGCCGGCAATGTTATGCAAATTTGTGTTGACTTTAGGCAGTGTAGCCTCAATCCTTTCCAATAATCACACTCTGGTTAAACAAATAAAGGACTTAATGAAGAAACTGACTTAGAACTCGAGAACAGGTTTGAAAAAAAAAATGGCAAAGAAAACTTGTAGTGGACTGGGGACTTGAACCTGAGACCTCTTGTTTTGTGTAGTAGTGGTCCGACCATCTGCCCTATTGAGCCCTTAGATGGCAGCCTTCCCAAATAGTCAACTAGTCTTTGCCAGGGTGAGAGCCGGGTCTCGGGTTTAAGCCCCAGTCCAGTCAAAGTTTCCTTTGCCAATTTTACAAACCTGTTCTGTAAAACTTCTCAGTCAGTCTTGTTTTTTCCTGTCAATAACTGGTGTGATTGTGTGCTGTGCATGATTGTTGTTTGTGAAGCTTTCACCACCATTTGCTTTGACGTTGAGCTTGGTGGAACAGAGTCACAGCATCTTGTGAAGCTTTTCAAGTTGCAATGCAACACCTAGCCAATCAGTTGTTGGTTCAATTTACCTGTCCACCCCCCCCCCCCAAAATAAATTAACAAAAATCCTGGCTCAGTCTCTGACTTAAGCTTTGTATCGTGATCCAAAAAGCTAGAAACACAGATTAGAGAGACGGGCTAATGAATTTCAGGCTTGTGGATGACTGTTTCAAAAGAAAAAAATTTAAAAGAAAAATGAAGGAAAAAAAACATGGAATCTCCTCCAAAAACTGGAAGCCTAAAAGTGTTTTGGCAGACACATCCAAGAATTGTTTTGACTTTTATGCTGCTGGGATTTTCCCTTATTTGAGTGAGTTTACAAATCTAGTTGGCAAAGGAAGTGCACAATTTATAACAAGCACCTAGACCAAGTTTTCAGTTGGAACCCCAAACATGTCAGGCCTCGTTACTTCAATTCTTTCACCACATAGTTTATGTGTGACTTCAGATAGAATTTATTTACCCCAAAAAATTACAACGAGTTTCTGCCGGCCCGGTAGTGCGTGTTGTCTTGTCGTGAGGAAAGAGTTTTTAAAAAAATGGATTAAAGAAAAGGAGGCAATGCTGAAGCCGGAACCTGTTGAAGCCGGGGTTTAGAAAAAGGGACCGTCTTGTGTACACTCCACCTGTAATCTCTTAACCTCCATTAATCCTTGACCCTATTAATTTTAACCTCCACCTCCTCCTCCCCCCACACAACCCACCATCACCACTGTCACTACCCACCAACCACCACCACCTGTGCATGTGTAGACTGGCGTGTGGACCGTAATGCTGAGAATCCGTATAGCAGCCTAACTAGGCAGCCCGCCCCTGGCCGGGACTCCATGTCGGCGTATAGTGACGAAGGTAGTTGGCCCGTACTTTTCTTCAGAAGCTCTGCGATTGCACATTTGTTATTTCTATGCTAAGAGCAAAATCAACAGTCTAGTCCCCGATTTTACCAGAAAAAAAGGAGTAATAGGTTTGCAGTGACACCATTTTGTGAGTACATGTACAGTGGAACCTCCCTATAACAAACGCAGATATACCAAACATTCGCCTATAACAAACATGCCCTTTGGCTCCTGATTTTTGTGTACAAAATAATTACGTGGCTGCAACTGCTATAGCGAACGACCAGCTACATGTATATACCGAACAATTTTCACTCTGCCTTTGAGAAAGGTCCTGCTAGGATCGAAACGTCAGGCCCACTAAATTTTAGATTTGCATTTTGGTAATTTTAGTCAGTAAGCAGTTTGCAACATTTTTGTATATCACCAATTTTTTGGGATGTTTGTTATAGCGACATTCCACTGTATGGGTCGACCTGAAGAGAACCACACATACTCACAAAAGATAACTTTGCATGGTGTCACCGCAAACCTACATGTACTTCTCCTGCTATTCTCACCATGAAAAACCTTCAAATCTCATTTAAAAAGTCCTAACGTAGCTTTCTGCCAGGGTCATAATCCTTTTGCATAGCGCCGGTCCATTCTGTACAATGTACTATTAACAATGTGCTTTAACTGGGTACAAGTAAAAAAAGTGTGTATTATGTATTGTGCTGTGGCATGGTAACCCCTCCTGTGTTGTGCCTTTGCATGGAGATCTTGATGAAATGATTGTGTTGGCTTGGCTTGAGCACAGAAAAATATCTAACACTGGCTGAGTTTCAAATAATAATGAATGTTAAATTTTTCAGGTCGTCTGCTTTGAATGGTTGTTCTAACAATGTTTCGTTCATTCTCTTGTTATTTTTGCTTCTTTTTTTTCCTCCAAATGCTTTTGCTTGTGCCTTGCATGCTGTCCATACCGGTACTTAGTACATCAAGCCTCGTTCAGCAGGGAGCCGTTGCCCTTGGCAACAGACCAGCCCGGTGCTAGAGAATCCCTGTCCCAGTATAGCGAAGAAGGTACTTGAGATACCGTGCCTCATCACTGGTTACCATGATCCATTATATTGCACATTCATTGGCTAGAATGCCTGGTACCTGTGCCTGTCACTGGTTACCATGATCCATTCTCTTGCACCTCCATTGGATAGGATGCCTGGTGCCCCGCTCAGTCACTGGTTACCACGATTCTCTTCTCATACACATTCATTGGCTAGAATGCCTGGTACCTGTGCCTGTCACTGGTTACCATGATCCATTCTCTTGCACATTCATTGACTAGAATGCCTGGTGCCTGGTGCCCTGCTCCGTCACTGGTTACCACAAATTAAATGCACATTCATTAGGTAGAATGCCCGGTACCTGTGCCTATCACTGGTTACCATGATCCATTCTATTGCACCTTCATTAGGTAGGGTGCCTGGTGCCCCTACCCGTCACTGGTTACCATGATTCTTTTCTCAAACACATTCATTGGGTAGAATGCCCGGTACCTTGTGCCTGTCACTAGTTACCACTTTGTTGTGCATCCAGTGAATACGGTGCCTGGTATCCTTGGCTGTCCCTGGTTACCACAGTTCACAGTACCGTACATTGGAAAAAGTATCTGGTACCCAGCCAGTAGCTGGTTACCATATTCTCGTACACATTGCATATCTACATGGCCATAGCCACACCTTAGCCATAGCCCTTTTAAAGTTCCCTAACCATATCCATAATTGTACAATTACCATATCCATAACCCCAACCATAGCCACAACCATAACCATGACCATAACTGTAACCATAACCATAACCATAACCACACGCATATTCAAGCCATTGCCAACTCTAGCCATAATCACAGCCACAGCCATGACCATAACCATAGCCGACTGTAGCCAACTAGCCATATCCATGACCATAACCATTACCGTAACATTACCATAACCATAACCATGGCCATGATTATACATAACATAACCATTTCCATAACCATAACCAACTCTAGTCATAAGTACAGCCGTAACTGTGACCATAGACACAGCCTTGTCGGCTTATCCATAACCATACCCATTGTCATTGCCATTTACCATAACCATATCCTTAGTACCCAAAGTCAAGTATCCAAAACCATAGCAGTATCCACAACTATTCGTTCATTCCCACCTAACCTGTACCGCAATCATAGAGCTCTAGAAATAAACTAGAGTGCGCACTCAACGCGTGTCGCGTGCCGACAAGGGGACTGCGACACCATTACCAAAGAGGTGCAAATGCATGGATCTCTATGGGGCAGACTAATCCCAATTTTTACAAAAGAAAGTAGGACATTAAAATTTGCCAATCCCTTGAGGTATTGATGGCCTTTCCTTTCATTACTAAAAAAAAAAACATTTTTATAACATCTGCCTTTGAGAAAGGTCCTGCTAGGATAGAAACATGAGGCCCACTAAATTTTGAGATCTGCATTTTGGTAATTTTAGTCAGTAAGCAGTTTGCAACATTTTTGTATAGGGCCTATCACTTAATTTCTATAACATTTTAGTTTCCGCATTCACAATCTTTCGGCTATACCTTTCGCTATTCATATTACGGGCGATTGCTACTGACATCCGGGCACTTCGAGCTGAAGTTGCCCTCTTTGGTAATGGCGTATGTGTGCCCATGTCGGCACACGTTCGTACCGCGCGTTGATAGGGGAGTTTATTTATAGAACTCTATGACCGCAATACATTTAAAAACATGACCCCCCCCCCTTGTTGGCATGGATGTTTCTAACGCTGTGTGTATTTTGTTTGTGGTTTTTTTCTTCTTCTTCTTCGGTTTGTTCCCTCCCATCTGCTGGCATGGTTTGCTGTTGTGTAGCCTCCTATGTAGCTGAGAGACAGGATAGAATGCCTGAAAGCTTTGCCGTGCCCCAGAACAGAGACTCAATCTCTGCTTATAGTGAAGAAGGTAGATACAGTAGTCTGATCTTTGGCCTACTCATGGCCACACCCAAAAAAAAAAATGTTTCCAGTATTGGAATGGACTGTAATTCTGCACTGTGGGATATTTGTTCTTGTGTAAATTGGGTTCATTTGCTTTCTTTTTTTATGCTTTATTATGGGTTTTGCAGGCGAGGAAACAAAATTGAGAGTGCCTGTTGCTTTGATTCTAGCAGGATCTTTCTCAATGACTTTCTCTGGACTTGTGTCCAAACTGTAATCAAAGAATTGTGTTTGAAATAAACAGTTTTGATATGGGAATGGTGCAAATTCAGGTCCCAGAATGACCTCTCACTCAAGGTCATTGGACATTTTTATTCGAGGAGCACTTATCTCAAAGGCGCAACCCTAGCTCAACTTCTGAGAACCTTCCAAATACTTCCAAAATGCTTTCAAAATACTAGTACATGTACTTTCAAAATGCTTCCAAAATACATGTACTTCTGAAATGCTTCAAGATACCTGTACTTCCAAAATGCTTTCAAAATACCAGAACTAGAAGTGTTTAAAATGGTCAAGCCCTACGTCTGGAATGATTTTGTGGGAGATGTTGCAGTTAATTATTTCAGGACTCTCCTGTAAAAGCTCATTGCTACAGCTGCACCCTAGCTATTCCCCTGAAAAATGGTCAGAACAAGTTTGAAGATTTCAAACGTTTTCTATGGGGTTTAATACATAAGTCATGTTTTTATTTATTTCCATTTTGTTTCTAGTTGGGGTTAACCAATTGATTAACAAAAGCGATATGCCTTGGATTTGCATGCATTCCTGTATAGATGGCTTCGAAGTTTTGATATCTATTTACAGCATGACCATTGTGACTGGGCTTTAACTCTGACCCATAATCTTAACATTATAACAAATAAGTTGGTATTTTCTCAACTCTTGGTGGCAGCAGATGGTATAATATTTTTTTCTTTTATATGAGGCTTGTTCCTATTCAATGGCTACGACTTGAAATAGCAAAAGACTATAGGAATTGGCCGGAGTTGCTGGCTAGATGCTTCCATAGACTTGTGCATGATTTGAATCCGTATCTGATGATTTCAGACAGCCCAATTGTCAAAAGAACACAAGTTGGCATTTTCTTGCCTCTTGGTGGCAGCAAGCAGGAGAACCCCTGTGTAGTTTCATTAGTCCTTCATTACATTAGTTTCAAACTCATTCTTCACAAGCTCTCCTACATATTTAACTCAGCTTGTCAGTCTTGTGTAATTTTAAGCATAGCCAGTGAATTCAGACTCAGCCTTACAAATATAGCAAAGGTGTAAGTTGGCATTTTTTCACCTATTGGTGGCAGCAGACAGGAGAATCCTTCCTCCAGTACTTGTGCATAAGTTTACTACATGGTTGAAATTCAGCATCATTCCTCGGCATTTGTATGCCTGCATTTCTCGAAGGGCCATCATTATAGGCACATCCACATATTTCATAGGGGACATTTAAGTCTAAGGTTTACGGTGACACCATCTAACGCTTCTCTTTCAAGAAGAAGTGTGGCTCTGAAAAGTTACCGGCTCTTTTCGGAAATCAGACCCACACCCCTTCTCGAAAGAGGAGTGCTACATGTGTCACCACAAACCTTCCACTTAGTATTTCCACCGTGCAAACCGTCAAGTCTTATCGGGGGATAGTTGGGAGAATTTAAATGTATATGTTGTGTATTATTGTGTTGTCTAGCTCCGTCTGAGCGGTCAAGGGAGGACATCCCCATGAGGGAGCTCAACTATGCATCCATTGACCACAGCCGGTCAAATGAGTCCAGCAGCCGGAGGGGACCGCCTGTTGGTGGGGTGCCTGTCTTCGGAAGAGTAAGTTCTCCCAAGCAGCTTTGTATTTGTAATTCATTGAATTACTTAGGGAGAATTTTCCCAAAAGTGCCTGGCAATAGTAACAATTCTCCAAAACCTGTCGGCATTGTTGTTTATATTAAACCCATCCCAGATAATACAAAATAAGTTGAAAAAAATAATATGAGGAGAATTTGACAACATGAATTTAAGCAGAAGCTATTCTTTTGACGCAACACCAACTTTGTAAAATCTATTTTGTGGACATAATTATATCCCTATAATGGATTTTTTTATTATTGACGCAACACCAACTTTCATAGGTGAATACTGCACCAACGTGGGCAAAAATCGATGCTACACCAATTTTAGAGGATGTCTATTATTGACACAACAGCGACTTGTGAGAATGTATTATTGAGAGAAGGAGAATTTGTATTATTCAACTTCAGATAATTTGTATTTGAGCAACACCAATTTAAGGGAATTTGTATTTGAAGCAACACCAACTTAAGCGAAATTGTATCATTTACATAACAGCAACTTAGTAGAATTTGTGTTATTGACACAGCACCAACTGAGGAGAATTTGTATTGTTGACACAACAGCAACTTAATTTTGTGTTATTGACAGCACCAACTGAGATTTTGTATTAGTGATAGTGACACAACAGCAATTTATGAGAATTGTTGTTGACACAGCACCAACTGAGGAGAATTCGTATTAGTGACACAACAAACAACTTAGTCACATCAAGAACTTTGGAGAATTTGTTATTGACATTCCAGCAACTATTAAGGAAAATTGTGTTATTGACAAGTATGACAACACCAACTGAGGAGATTTTGTATTAGTGATAGTGACACACCAGCAATTTATGATAATTTTTGTTATTGAAACAGCACCAACTGAGGAAAATTTGTATTAGTGACACAACAACAACTTAGTGACACAACAACTTGGGAGAATTTGTTATTGACATGACAGCAACTAAGGAGAATTTGTGTTATTGACACAGCACCAACTAAGGAGAATTGACCAACTGATCGCCGCTTTTTTTGTGTTCCTCCCTAGGACCCGCCACCACCGCAGCAGCAGGAGAATGTGGTGTATGCCCAGGTGAACAAGAACCGACCGCCCTCAAACACCACCTACCTGGATACCGGAGGTCCAGCCGGTGACTCCTGGGTCTAAGAACCGGCGTCAAATTGTTTTAATTTCTCCCTTTTTGTAGCTGGCAATAATTACATGAAATACTCAAAAACGTTGGTTTCTTTTGTATATTAATTTTTCTTATATCTGTTGGGGGTAGGTTGAATAATACTAAATAATGTTTGGTTAAAGTCCATGTTTTGTTGTGATTGGGTATTTTGTACTTTTGTGAGGGTTTTGAATAACGGAGCTGTTTTGGCTGCTTCAGTCTCTGAAAAGGCTTTTGGGGCAGGTCTGGTCCCTTGAATTGTTTGAAATGCTCCTGGACTGCATACCTGCACTGTTGCTGCCCATCTTGGTGCGAAGGTACCAGACTATTGCAGAGCTTCAGTTTGCTATGACCTAAACACATGCATTGGCTATGGCCAAAATTAATGCTTAATTAAGTCTATGGGAGTAAATCACGGTGGATAGCTAGTGGCTTCCATACTTCATAGCATAAGCCATAGCTTATGTGATTCAGACGGGCCCTCTACATTTGCATCCTTGGCACTACTTGTCCACTTAAATGATTCAAGGTACCAGACAACATTGCCCAAAACTAGCTACATCTGCCCATGTGGTGGCGCTATACTGCTAAGGCAGTGCCTAGTTGCACTGGCTTACCAATGAGACGCCCTGTGTAATTTGAAGCCACAGCCGATGAATGGATACAGAGCCTGAGCCAGTGTTGCAGCTTCACACCGTTGTTTAAAAGCAGGTTATATTCACCCGGCAACGGCATTCTTCCCAAGGACGTTATTCTGCCGGTTTCTAATTCTGAATGGCCAATTGTCATCACATGTTTTCAGCTCTCTTGCCCTAAAGGTCATTCAGGAATGCCCTCCAGATGAATAACCTTTCGGGCAAAAGAGGTGGCACGACGTAAATCCAATTCAAAATACTTTATTAATCCCTTAAAAAAAAATGCAATTATAATCGTGTAGGGACAGCTCAGTAAAACTAAACAAATAAATGCAAGCAATTAGTTATATCAAACACTATGGCAGTTGGAGTCAGAGGAAGGGAGCTGCAGAATAGCATTTGCGGGAAGGATGCCGTTGCCGGGTCAATATACACTGCCTTGTTTAAGAAGCGAACTCCCTCTTCACACGGGCAGAAGAATCAGTTGCTGAAAGCAAAAGCATCCGAAGCCTAGGAGCGAGTGGTAACATTAATTTTCAGCACTTTTTTATCCGACCGCTCAGTTTTGACAAGGATCTATTCGTCTTGCAAAATGGCCGCATACAGGAATCATGGTGACTAGTGAGAACAAAAGTAAACAAGCTTGTACATTTGCATATCAAGTAGTCTACAGGAACAGTACCAGTCAGTTGAAGCGTTCATTTTTGAGAGCATCAACTTGAATAATCAGAACAGCTTCACTTGAAAAATTCGCAAAGAAAACTTTGACTGGACGGGGACTTGGACCCGAGACCTCTGGACTAACGTACTAGTGCTATCACCATCTGAGCTATCCAGCCCTTAGATGGTGGCCTTCCCTAATCGTCAACCAGTCTTTGCCGGGATGGGGGCAACAGCACTGCAGGAGAATCAATTTTACGCAGTAAGAATGTACAGTCATCACTGTTTGAAATCCATGCCATCACATCATGCGTTTGAGTCAACTTTTGGTTTTCCATTACATTTTTTGGTTTCATTGATATACCGCTGGTGAATCTGAACTAGCCAGATCTGCCCATGTGGTGGCGCTAGACAACTGAGGCAGTGTCCAGTAGCGCTGGCTACAGATGAGAGCCCTGGCTAATTTGAAGCCGTGGCCGAGTGTTTGGTTTCATTGATTTACCGCTGGGCTGCATGCGTGTGTGCAGTCCTGTTTGCGCTGCATCAGCAAACGTGTAGATGGTGCGTTTGGCTCGCCCACCATAGCGAACCGGTGCCTTCGTCATCGTGAACTACGCGTTGTGGTGCGAGAACACCACCCGGCCTCTAGCTGTGTGTGAGAAGCTGCCATAGCAAGATGTTCGGTTTTTTTTTTGCATATACATCCGAAATTGATGCATTTCTTTTTATTTTGACGATCACCAGTCACCGTTGAAAATAACCCATTTTGTACTTTCAAATCAACAACAGATTTTTTAAAAGCCCTCATGCAATTACTTGTATAATGTACAGAAATTAAGTAACCAAAATTTAAAAAAAAGTGGGTTTTTTTTTTAAAAGCTTGTAGATTTAAATAAGAGACAGTACTGTATCTCCAGCGTATGTTTTCAATTGAGCAGTGTGTAGTTTGCAGATTGCACAGGATATCCTGGTTGGCCGCGTACAGCCAGTGCATTCTGGGTAGTCATTCTTTTGACCTTTGGCATTTGACCTCTGCAAGTGTATATTTGGCCTACCGAGTGCTCTAGAACGTGTACATCCGAGTGCTGAAAAAAAATAGGGGGAAAAGCGAGTGTTTATTATCCTGCTGGAAGTATAAAGAATAGTACTGTTATCTGAGCTTTACTCGAAAGGATTACATTTTGTCCTCAGTGTGAACACGATAATGACAAACCTTAGAAATCAGTGAGTTAAAGGAGTGAGTTGAACTCGGTTTTTCCTTTGAAGAAGAATGATTATTTTCCCGAAGCTCACACTTGAAACGGTTAATTAATTAATTGATTTGTAATCATGTGTACATTGCTTTATAACTTTGAGGATTTGTTTTTTTGTAGTTGGTCTGTATAGCGTGGTTGTTTTGTATGTATTGCTATAAGAATTCATGCACTGGGCGGATAATTTAGACTGGTGCCTCGGAATGGTGACCTTCGCCGTCGATGGTTTGGCGTTTGAATGAATCAGGGCGCCAGGCGTCCATCACCCTGTAGTCGATGGAGTTTGGGAAAGCAAATCAAAGCTGGAAGCCCCAGTCCTACTTTGTAACAATCATCGATCTCCATAATAATATTATGGAGATCAATGGTAACAATAGAACCACATGATTTGCATAGGCTCCAATGTGTACAGAGCTGCCAGGGCAAAAGAATGTCTTGCTAAGCACAGAATATCTTCTGCTAAGAACAGAATGTATTATGCTAAGCATAGAATATCTTCTGCTAAGCATAGAATATATCATGCTAAGCACAGAATATAATATTCTAAGCACAGAATATATTTTGTTAAGCACAGAATATATTATGCTAAGCACAGAATATAAGATGCTAAACACAGAATATATGATGCTTAGCACATAATATTGTATGCTAAGCATATAATATATGATGCTTAGCACGGAATATTGTATGCTAAGCATATAATATATGATGCTTAGCATGGAACATTGTATGCTAAGCATATAATACATTATGCCAAGCATAGAATATATTCTGCTTAGCACAGAATATAACATGCTAAGCACAGTATATTTTGCTAAGCAGAAATGTATCAACAGCCCAAAACACCATCAGCACTTCGGGCTGGCGTTGTGTCAGTTTTCAATTGACGAAAACCAAAAAACGGCTCAGCAAATTGCTAAGCCAATTTTGCTTCTTCTCTGTGCTAAGCAGCTCCATGACATTGGTGCCTGTCCCCAAGCGATTTCAGTTCCTCTCTCTTGGTAATCATTGACTCATTTTACTGTAGAATTTTCGTTTGATTTATTGTGGCTGATAGGGGTGGTTAATCCTCAAATTTCGGGAGTCGGTTAATTGCCATAGCAAGGTATGCGTAAATTGACCCATATTCTTAACCGTATACCTTTTCCTACCATATAAACCGTACGGTAATGTGGTAGCGAGTACCTAGATTTTTTTTTTTAATCCTTGTACATTTTTTTAAAGATAAATTGCAAAGGAATCAGTGAGAAACAGACAATGCTAACCATGAATACCACAATTGCCTTGTATATAGTTATCAGAAACATGTTTTTAAAGGTAATGTTTTTTAAAGAGATCGTTTTGTCACACCAAAAAAACTAGGTTTGATTCGTGGATTTTGTCCATCGTGGCCGCTTAGGGTAAAATCTAATGCTTCGTGGGTTCCAAGGCTGTGTTAAAAACCAGACCGTAGTACCTGGTCGTCCAATGGGCGTCGCCATCTTGTTTTCCCTCTTCCACTCATGCCAGTATGCACCAAACCGAGGCTGTCCGGAGAAATGTCTGGTCCCGTAAGCCCTAGAAATTCCCACGGTTTTTAACCACTGGGAAGACAGGGACGATGACCAAGATGATCCACTCAGTCACCAACCCCAACTTAGACCACAATGCAATGCACCGATGAATGTGCGCATGCTCAAAGAGTATCTGCATAAATAAGGCCATGTACGATACGTATAAAGAAACAACACAGACGTGTCTATGGGGATTGCGTGAAGCCGTTGGCTTATGGCTTCCATAGACTCGTGTGTAAAAGGAAGCCGGGACTGAATCTACCACTGACACAAGTCTATGTGAATTGGCTACGGCCGCAGGCTTGTGACCTCCGTAGATGTAAGTTGAAGTCGTAGTCTTGACGCACAAGTCTACGTTGATTGGCCGCAGCCGCTAAACTGGCGTCTTTTATAGACTGTGTGGAATTCGAAGCCGTAGAGTTCAGGCAGGGTCTTACACGCACCTCTGACGGGTCAGGCCGCAGCCGTTAGCTCGTTACCACCATAGACTTTTGCATAAACTTAAGCCGCAGCCGATTCATCCGTGCACGAGTCATTTCACGTGAAGCCACTGAAGAGAATTTGTGTTTACGCGAAGGGCTGACCTCGCACAGCTGTAGAAATTCAATCCACATTCTTCGGCAGCTCCATGCACGAGTGTCACAGAATGTGGTCTCCCCCTCCAGTCGCACCTTTTTTCCCATGATACCGGCCGCTATACATTACATACAGATTCGAAATCCAAAATGCTTGCATACCCGCACGAGGATCTATGTTCTTATGTGTAACGATAGGGAAGAAATTAACGGGCGTCGATCCGGTACCGACGCGAATTACGCACTGATTAATATTCATTTACACTCGTGTAGGTTATTGCCTGCATGTACATTATGTACTATGGCCAAAGATGGCGAAATTGAAATGTATATTGAAATACTTAATAAGCGTCGGTACCAGATCGACGCCCATGATGGCCTCGTAACGATACACAATTGTAATACAGTGCAGCCACGCCATTCAAAGTAGCATCACCAAACCGAGGCTGAGTAGTCTGGCGCCTCTCCCTTGACTCGGAACTTACGCACTGTTCCTCACTGGCCATGCAGGGAGGTAGACGGGTGCAGTTAGAAAGGTGTAATACTAACTTCTTCTTTTTTCTCTTAAGCGCTAAAAACATATCCCTACTCTACTAACTCGTGTATGTTTGAATTTTCGCATCACATTCTACAGAGATCTTTTAATGGAGGAAATTTCTCGAATATATGACGGTTTTCTGTGAACAGTTCACCTTGTTGTCATTCGGAAAATACCAAGATTTGAAGATCTGCCTAAACGCTGATTACATTTACGCCTACATGTATTAGCATACAGCCGTGCTTTGTTAGTCTGTCATGTTGAAAACCAAATTGTCTTTGCGTGGATGTTTTGTTTTTCTCGTCACATTTGGTAGAAATTGTATTGCAGCAGTTAGGCTAACTAACGCGTGCACGTTTTGATAGGAGGAACTGCATGTCGAAAGTAAGCCTGCGTCCGAATCTACTGGCTACGGCTTGAAAGTGCGCACGAGTCTATGGAAGTCATCAACAAGCGGCTGGGTTGCGTGTTACTTCTAGCCGCAGCCAATAGATACGGACCCAGCCTAATAGACAAGGCGAATAATGAAAGCTGCGCATGCGCTAGAAATCTCCATGAACGGAAATTGTATCCGTTCAACCGCTGACTGGTAACCTGCACCTTACGCCACATACCACAGAACGCGGTCGGCTCTTCACGCTGGTAGCCTGGTGAACGTTGTTTATGGAATAACGTAAGGGAAATCAGTGTGAAGAAGCTTAACCTACGGACGACAGTAAAAGGATGTACTTTAACACAGCCTTGAAACAATGTTAATTACCTATAGCAACTTAATAATCGGTACTACTGTAGTTTGAAAAAGGGGGCTATTTTCTTTGCTGTTCCAAGATTTGATCTTCCAGTGACCTCTGCACAATAATTAATTAATGTTAAAAAAAATGGTTATTATTTTTTTTAGTGAAGGTCACCTGTAGAAACCTGTAAATGTATGCGCATATTTAAATGACTCATTGAACAAGTGATGAATATTCACGCCGACGCTGATGAATAATTCATTTGGAGTGGACGAGGCAGTGGACATGTTTTTGGTTTTTGGCATTATTATTGAAAATAAAGATTCGCCCTGCAGTTGTATAAAAAACATAGTCTTCCGTTTGTCCACGTGTTAAATTCATTTTTGTCTGAGGGAAGAGTCTCCGTGTTAACCCCTACACAACATTGGTAAGATCGAAAAAACAAATGTTCACATATTTACATGAAACGTATACAGTTTGAAGGTGGTTATAGTAGAAACCCCGCACTGAAATATTTCTGCCTAAAATGCTGTATAATTTTTTTAGAAAAGAGTAAAAGAAATACGTCTCACCCCTAAAATGCTGCATCTTAAATGCTGCATTTTCGCGAAACAAACGGAGCAGTTTTCACGATTTTCTCGAGACTCGGTTGGCGGATTGAGCTGAAATTTTCACAGGTGTGCTATTTCATGCATATGTTGGATCAGACAACGTATGGATGCTATTCGTTGACCTCGACTAATGTTGTGTTATCCCTTTAAAAACCCGTCAATGTTTGATAGTGTTCTTGTGGGGCCGTTTGGTATGGTTTTATTCCGACATAACTTGCTCACAGCGGTTGATTTTCTCGTTTGTCACCTCTACCACTACAAATTGATGGGGAAGCGACTGTCTTAAATGGTCTCTGCAATAAGTATCACAATCAAGCTAATTTTCTGCTGTCATACAATCACACATGTATTGGTAAGTTTCTTTTTCTAAGTGGTCAGAAATTGATAATCTTTTTTTACCTATAAAAAATATCCTTATAAAAATGAGGGCGCTATTGTAAGGTCAGGAACCCACAGTTTTAAAAACATAAAAAAAAATTGCAAACTGCAAATTAATCCCTCTGGATTAGGTTTGATGAAAAACTCCTCACTAAATGATTACGAAGCATACCTTTTGGCAGTAAATCAACAGGAAAATCTGTAGGAAAAACCAGAATTTTTCAGAAACTTTTGTACACAACCAATAGGATTTCTGTTGCATGATCCTGTGATGACATTACAAATTTGCTCATGAATATTGAAATTCTCATTAGCATAAAAACTACACTTACACAGGTGTTATTTTATGGAGGTACTCCATTTGCAAAGGTCAAAGAATCGCTTCCATTCTTTGTCAAATTGAAAGCATAATATTGAACACGATTCTTTGACCTTCGCAAATGTGACCCGGCACAGCGACATGAGGAAAATCCCACCAAAACACTAAATATGAAGTTCCTACCTTTTTGAATGGCCGCTTTCGAGGAGTTAGATTGGTGCTGCTATATTGTGTCTGGTGCCAAATGAACGAGCGAAGTCCCCTTGTACTATTTACAACAAAGTTCATACGGAAATAAATTTGATATCATTCGAAAGCTAATGGTATAATCTCATAAGTAGGGGTTATTCCTCGTTATGCTGTGCTGGGTCACAAATGGAGTACCCTACTTTTAATGGATAAACGCTTCCAGCAAAGCCGCCGTACAATGTGATGGTATCTTGGGCCCTTTTCCAAAACCCGGCTTAGGCTCAGGCTCCGACTTCGTCTCCATTTCTTTCATCCGTTTTAAAGTACAAGACACGAACATAGGAGGCCTTTGGCTTTGTGTTTGAATGTCATACTGCATTTTGAACAAGAATCCAAAGCTTCAACTTCAACAAAGAAGTCCAACCTGACGTTTTCAGCTTTTGGATAACAGAGACGAAGCCGGAGCCGAAGCCTAAGCCGGGTTTTGGAAAAGGGCTAGGTATAATTATCGTTTGGATCACATTGCTATTTTTAACAAAATAAACAAAAATAACAAAATAAAGACGGTAGTGTTTTATATAATGGAAATTAAAAATTAACTCAGTCATTTTTCTGAAATTATAAAAAAAAAAGCAAGTGGGTGATTGTAAAGGTGCGTCACGGCAACTCGAGGAGGTCACTGGCCTCGAATAACCTCTTGGTGACGTCGAGCACGTCACGCATGACCCCGACGGTGCGGGGCTCCATGTCTCGTAGCTCCGCCTCCGTCTGCGCCACGTAGCGATCCATGAAAGGACCCTTGTACGGCAGGGTCTTGGTGGCCAGCACGGCCAGCTTCTGCACGGGCCACGGGTCGTAGCGGGCAAGGGCAGCGCGGTACTCATCGGCCGCCGCGTCCCCGGTCCGACCCTCGGGCGGCAGCGCGGCCAGCCGGCTGATGAACCGGGCCACGAAGTCCAGACAACGGCGGAGGTGGACGGCCGACACGGTGCCCGGAGCAAGTCCGGACTCGCTCTTCTTAGTCTGCACTTTGGTCTTGCCCCCGCCGCTCGCCTCGACTCTGATGAGAGGGACAGACCTGCCGTTGGTGGCGCTCGTCTCGTGGGCCAGTGCGGATTGGAGGGTGGCGTACTCGTCTGGTTTAGCGGTGCGGTGGGCTCGGAGGATGTTCACGTCCGCTCGTATGTCCTTAGCCACGAAGGAGAAGGCGGTGCCCAGGAGCTCGAAAAACCTTGATTTCAGGTGAGTAAAGGAGAGGGAAGGACATCAAGGGTGTGCCCACAGACATAAATAACATATAGACCGACAGCCATACACTGACAACGCATGGGGATCACGACGTCAGGATACTGTAATGGGGACGGCGCCCGACTAAATGTGAAACCATGGGCGGAAGTAAATGAACAATGTGCACAAACATAATTATGGAAGAATCCTGGAATGATGGATTCAAACTGGATTTTTGGGATGAAACCATACTGATTGAGATCAAAAGCCCTTTTCAGAGATGACTACATTCTCCATTACAGATGTTTATATGCATGTTTTATTAGATATAATAATGAATCAAAATTTGGCAGGCAATTTTCTCGTGGATGACGGGCCAGTATGCATATTCTTGCACTGAGTCTGTGTACGTGCGTCGTCAGTGTGACGTGACGAACACGTTTGCCAATGGTTTTTTCACGCGTCCTGAAATTACAGTCTAGCGCCCGCTCTTGTCCGTTTAGACTATAGGTTTATGTGTGTGGATGTGCCCTACTCGACGTGTCAAAAACACTTCAGTGTCCTTATAGCGCCCTCTTGGGGCTGTGGTGGGTAAGGCTCCGCCTAGTCTAGTTCCCGTCCCCCTACCTGGACCCTTTTCCAA
This sequence comes from Luidia sarsii, assembly GCA_949987565.1. NCBI lineage: Eukaryota > Metazoa > Echinodermata > Asteroidea > Paxillosida > Luidiidae > Luidia > Luidia sarsii. Next base: position 7,224,940 of record OX465122.1, read on the forward strand.
AACCCGGCTTAGACTTGGGCTCCGGCTTTGTCTCCAAAAGTTCAACCTCAACAAAGAAATCCAACCTGTGTTTTCAGCTTTTGGATAACACTTACAGAGACGAAACCGGAGCCGAAGCCTAAGCCTGGTTTTGGAAAAAGGGCCCAAGTCTCCAGACGTCTCAGACGTATATTTCGGAGGATGTGAGACGTCTGGGGACCAGGTAGGGGACGGGAACCAGCCTAGTCTCCGCCATGTTGTTGTTGATGTCTTGGATGGAGTATAGAGTTTTACAAATGTGTGATTTTTGTCATCCGTGCATGCTCACTACAACGCTGTGCTTAGTGCCTTGCAGACGTGCTTTCTAGTGCACACGTCAAGGGCCAATTTCATGATTTTATTGGATCACCTTGCTGAAACCAAACTTCTCTTTTGGTTCCTGCTGAGCAAGGACTAGTGGAATACAAGTCAAGAACAGTTGACATCGGATCACAATGCGACTTGTAGCCTTGTCCTGTTTACAAGAGGAAGTCTAGACTACTCGTGCCTATCAGATTTTCATGGTTGAAATGCGCCTCTATTTGAATGGCCCTTTCCGAAATGAAGGCTTAGGCTCAGGCTTCGTCTCCGTCTGACAAAACCTGAAAACCCAGCTTGTGGTTTGTTTCCGAGATTGAACTGTTGTGGCTTGTTATAGGTACAGGATATTCACCAAGAAATTGGGGCCAAACGCTTGTTTTTAGATACATGTGATATAATAACGAGTAAGATAAATATGACCGAAGCCTAAGCCTCCAATTTGAAAACGGTAGAGCTTGAGAGGCGGCCAAGTAAAATGCCGTACATTGCCATGAAATAATAGACTTCCGGATAGCGGTGAGCGCGAGGTCATCGTGCAAGGTCATTTACATGTACATTAACCTCATGAATATTCAGTTGTGACGTACGGCATCTTACTTGGCCGCCTCTAATGCCCACCGCACGCGAGAGATATCTGCTAAGCCAAAAAAAAAAAATTCTCTCGAGGTCGTTAGCTCAGCACGTAGCTCACCGTGTGCTCTGATGGGATTTCTACCTCAAGAGGCCGTGAAACCAATATCTTTCCTGTTTGATTTCTTTCGCCTCTTGTGGATGAAAACTCATCGTGTGCGGCGACTTGAGCTACGTGCTGAGCACAAAAATAACAACTGGCCAATGAAAGTGCACGCTCTGTTCACGTGATGGCTTCCAAAAATAAATGTGACCCGGCACAGCATAATGAGGAAAAACCCCACTTTTGAGATTTTGAAAATTTCTAATGATGTGTAAGAGTATACCATTAGCTTTCAAATGATATCAAAATATAATATGCTCTAATACTTGAAATTTCCAAAAATACAAACAAGAAAAAGAAAATTGATTTGTAATCAAATTGTGAAGATACTTTAACTTCAGGCGTTGTTTACTCAAAAAGTGTTTTGGTGGGATATTCCTCATGTCGTTGTGCCGGGTCACATATGTTTAGCTCAGCACGTACAGTATAGCTCAAGTCGCCGCACACGATGATCGAGTTTTCATCCACGAGAGGCGAAAAAAAACAGGATAGACAATGCAGCTAACGACCTCAAGATAATTTTTGCTCAGCAGATAGCTCTCGTGTACGGCGGCCTTTTCGTCTACCTTTGAAAACGGCCATTATGAAATTGGCTCCTAGCTGGTATCCCGAGTTTGCTGGTTCCCGCACGAGATCCCGCTTGTCGTGTGGAGGGAACTGGCGTGACATGTTTCAACAATGGTATCCAATGCAGTAACGCTGTAATGCAATCAGTGCGATAGCCTCCCATGCAGTTCGATAGCAACTGATATCACCGCGGCCCATTCGTATATCTACTGATGTTTTGATAAAGCTTTGTCAATATTGTGTTTTCAATCTTAATCTTCCCCAGGCCTACTGATTGCAGGAATGACCGTAGGGATCCCAGGTACTGTTGAAAATGGAATTTACATGTTCAGCTATATTTACACACTTTTATAACCTCCATGATAAGGTACTAATTTTCGTCGGTTATTAATGTACACTAAAATGTGCCGAGCACAGAAGTCGTTTGAGGCTATAATTATAAAGGGATTAAAACCCCCATGGTTTGATGATTTCCATTTTGTTTGTGGCTGCATTAACTCCTTCACTCTTCCCCTCTCTCAACTACTCTCATTGCCCCTCTTTCTCCCTCCCTCACTCTCTCTTTCTCTCTCCTTCTCCCTGTCCCACTGTCTCCCTCTCCCTATTCCCTTCATCTGTTCATTTCCCTCCCCTCTCCTCCCAGCTCTCCCTCGCCATCGCCCTCTGCCTCTTTTTCGTTCTCTTCCTAGATCCTCGCCCTTTCCTCTTCCTCCCTCTCTCCCCCTCCCCTGCTCTCAATTCCCCCTCTCTCCCTTCTCCCCCTCTCTACCCCTCCCTTTTCAAACAGAGGCGTGAAAGGTGAATTATTCGTCTCAAGCTTAACGAAAGCAATTTTTTACTCCCAATAATAATGCTTCTATTATGTGCACGTATACAAGTTATGAATGGTGGTAGTAAAGGCATTCTTTGCCTTCGAGAAAGGTCCTGCTAGGATCGAAACGTCAGGCCCTCTAACTTTTACCATTCGTATTGAAAAAATGAACACGGGGCCTCTTCAACCCGAGACCTCTGCACTGCTCTTTCATCTGAGCTATCCAGCCCTTAGATGGTGGCCTCCCAAAATAATCAAGTAGTCTTTGCCGGGGTGGGGGGGGGGGGGGGGTTGGCAGTCAGAAGCAATTCAACCATTAATACTATTCGTATTAGTTAATGGCAAACCTAAACGCAGCGATCCTTCATTCGCAATGCGTGTGGCTCACCGTAGACTCTTGTTACGTCCGCGGCCGAGTATTGATGCTATAATTTATACCAACCTTGCAAGGTCGAGAAACGCCTCGGTGTATTCGTCCACCAAGATGTTCCCTTCCGGCGTCTTGCAGGCCCGGAACTTGTCCTCGAGACGCTGGAAATCCAACAGCTCCTTCGTGCCTGACATGATGATGGCGTCGTCCGGCCCCGTCGCGGTCCCTCAGTGGAATATTGACAGCCTTGGTTGCCCAAAGAGACCCGTCCGATTAGCCGCGGTTTGATAACTGGGCTACCAGAGACACAGACTGGCGTGTGATAATGTTTCACCCATCGGAGTTATGAGGGTGGGTCTGATAAGATCCCAGGGACTAAGTACTGATCGAAGGCCCCCCCCCCCAAAAAAAAAAAAAAAAAAAAACCAGCAACACACGACGGGGAACCTCCATGTTTTTAATTTAAAAAAAATATGAAGTCCTGACGTTGCGATCTAGCAGGACCCTTCTTTGCCCTTGAGAAAGGTCCTACTAGGCTCGAAACGTCATCAGCCCTCCTAATTTTCGATATCTGCAGTTTGGTTATTTTAGTCAGTAAGCAGTTTGCAACATGTTTGCATTGCTCAAGTAATATACAAAAATGTTGCAAACTGCTTTCTGACTAAAATTACCATAATGCAAATCTTAAAATTTAGTGGGCCTGACGTTTCGATCCTAGCAGGAGCTTTCTCAAAGGCAGAGTAATTATGCTCTAGCTATTGTATTTCGACGAATTCAAGGTGAACACACGGAGCATTAACGTAACACGAACTATAATACGCTTGCTGTTACGAACGGTATAGTACGGAAGCGTATTTAGGACATACTGGAAAAATAATCTTGCTCCACTATCCGCCTGGGCGGATTGCTATTTCGCACTGGCGGATTTATTGCTATAGCGAAATGGTGATAATTATATCTATAGGCCGATATTTATAATGTCTCTTGGTAATAAAATAGTAATCCACCCGTAATAGTGCTGCAATAATTTTATTTCAGTATGTCCTAAATACACTTCCGTAGTATGGCTCCCGCGGAAGTAGCGCGGACCGGCGCGCGCATTGGCGTGACGTCTGACGTATTCAGCGTCTACTTCCTGTATCTGAAGAGGAACGAGGAGTCGTTTTGGAGACAAAATCAGCCAATTCGTCACATCAGGAGTCGAGTGAGTATTGCTCGTTCTCAAGGTTTATTTCGATTTCGATCACACACTGACCCTTGGAAAAAAGTTCCTGGAAAAGTATTCTAATATTAGTATCACACGTTCAAATACCCACGTGGATTAAAAGTACGTTGTAATCTTCATAATATCTGCACTGACTAGTTACTGTTAAAGTTTGGAAAAGCCGCCATCTAAGGTCCGATAACTCTGAAACCAGAGGTCTCGGGTTTAAGTCAAAGTTTTTTTTGCCATTTTTTTTCGGATACTTCCAGATGCATGTACTTCTATGGAAGGTGTTCCCCTGGTCTGGCTGACTTGGTTCCCACTGGCAAGATGTTTAAACCAGGCTGTTTGCCTCCTGTCACCCATACACTCTCTCTCTTCCAAGATGAAGAACAAAATACATGTAGGTATCAGAACAGCTTCTTCCCATGTTCTGCTTCTCTTTGGAACTCCCTTCCTAGTTCATGTTTCCAACCTTCTTCTGAAGTGGAATGTCAATGCCATTATCCAGCTTCCCTGAGTTTCCTCCCTATCTCCCTCCTTCTCGGCCCTTTTGGGTGAAACTGCATAAATTATAATAATAAAAAAAATATAAAAAAAACATAGATAAAGCTGGAGCCTGAGCTGAGGTCGAAAAAAAGAGTTGTACTTCCGGTTCCCCGGCCGACCCTATTTTGACGGCGCGACCAGTGATTGAAATCAACGTGATTGAAAACAACCAACCGTGCATACAAATAAATCATGTTTATTTTTGGCTCGAGTATAGGCCCAACACTTAGCCAATACATGAGTCAGCATAAAAAAGGCAACAAAAGAGATAAGTCCTACCTACCTATTTGTACAGATTCCGTGTAATAGGAAACACAAGTAATTTTGTTTTTGGCCTTAAGCTGGGCTTTGGAAATAGCCCCTGGTACGTATACAATGTTACACTCTTTAATACTAAAAGATTTTGAGTGCCGGACATATCGATGCAAGCATAGCATAGCAGGACCCGTCTCAGAGACATTTCAAAGAGTTGCTGCTACGATCGAATACATCAGGTCCTCAACTTCTACATTTTTGGTCATTTAAAGGCAGGTAAGCGGGTATCAATTTTTGTTGGTATAATTATACCCTGTATACTGTCAACCTAAAACTTCACCATGCAGTAACATACAACCGACTGTAAAAGGTCGGTTGGAGGCTTAGATAACTCTTGGTGGCAGCAAACAGGTTCCGCCACACTGCAAACTATGGCCGTTTTCGAAATGAAGGCTTAGGCTCGGGCTCAGGCTTCGTCTCCGTCTGACAAAACCTGAAAATCCAGGATGTGGTTTGTTTCCGAAATTGAAGGTTTGTTGGCTTGATAGGTACAGGGTATTCACCAAGTAACTGGGGCCAAACGCTTGTTTTTAGAGGCCTGTGATATCATAACGAAGCCTAAGCCCGAGCCTAAGCCTTCATTTCGAAAACGGCCAATAAATAATACCCTGTAGTTATACTATTCCCGGTGCTAATAATATCAGAACTTCAAAGACTCCAAAATAATACCTCTTGTATTCAATATGCCATGATACTTGTATTAATAATAATATATATATATATAATATCCATGCATATTAGTTGTTACTAAATCTACACAATTCATGTGCGCAGTGCTGTTTACACGAACGCCAAAAGTACACTATAAATAAAACAAAAACTACAACTCTAAAAGTGAAAGAGCAATTAAAATATCAGACGTTCAAATTGTGACCCGGTTTTTGGTTTTACACACGCAGATAATACGGAGCGGTGATCCGTGCGCTGGTTCTCGCGCCAGATACAGCCTGTAGTATGGAGGGAACCAGCGATTTGCCGACCGCGATCCGTGTCACGCCAAATAGTGTCCGAACTCAGCCGAGATACGTGTACGTATGGTGCACTTCCCTCGTACGTACGTATAAGGCACTCATATGCTTGCATATTTTATGTGACGTCAACGACGCATAGCCAATGAAATCCCGATATGCTAATTAGCGGACACTCTTTGGCAGCGGACACCTTTTGAGTGGTTTTGAGTGGCTAAACATTATAAGGCCGTGTCCGAAACGGGCGTCTAGAGCTAGGTCTAGGTCTTCCCCCTATTGGAAATACACGGAGATGCGAAGACAATTGCCCGATAGCCGTAGCTCTGAAAGCACGTTTCGTACACGGCCTACGTTTGAGCTTTGTGATAAAAAAAAATCCCAACAAGTTGCCTTAAGTAACATGCAGTATTCGTTAGCCTGAGAAGTCAGAGAAAGGAATTCCTCACTTAAAACTAACTGGTCCCCACTTAATTGGTAAACCTTGATGCTGGACAACACTGGAAAGTCCCCCTATATCTGGACAGCACAGGTGGTAGAGAGCTAAGGTCCCCGGTCCAGTCAAATTCTCTTTGTCTTTTAAATAAAATGTCTAAAATGCTTTGGAAGATAAAAACTGGCCAAGTAAAAACTGATGACAAGGACTGGAACGGACATTGGAATGCAATAATATTTGGGACATGATTATCAGTTTAAGTGAGATGTAAACTTATAATTATTGTCAGTTCTGAACAAACTAAACAAAACCCAGATTTTTCCAGTGATTGTCATTTCCAAGATAGAGTACATCATTTGTGGAGGTCCAAGAATCGCTTCCATTCTTGGTCAAACTCAACGATACATAAAATAACACATCTCCATAAATTTTGGCTTAATCCGTCAACCATTTCATGAGTAAAACCGTGGAAATGAAATAAAAAGCTTACCCTCTTTCAGACATAGAGGGTTGTATTTGTAAAATTAACTCTTTGTTCCAACGATCGTTCTACAGAGCTTTCGTTGGAAAATCAACATGTAATTTCCTCTTTTCTTAAAAACGCTCAATTTTCCCTGGGAACCTTCAATTTAGCAATTTAGCGTGTCAAGATAATTGTTGTTTTTAGGTTAAAAATGAGAATGGTGTGTTATATGTGTAGTGTGTTAAAAGCAATAGGCTTCCATAAGGTTGCCTTGGAAATTCAATATATTTCCTCTTTTCTCGAAAAATGCCAAGTTTTCATTGGAGATAAATTTGGGGGTTAAAAATTGGGAAGGCCTTATACAACATTGGTAAATCTGAGAAAGTAGAAAAGGGGAAAAAATATCACAGTTTGCGCATCGTTCTGTAGTGTAAAAATATTTCATTACTCCTTTTATTAAAAAACTCTTTGTCGATGTTTGGGTGAAGATTTCTCGAAAAGTACAGCATCTCAGACCGTAAGATTTCAACATGAGGCTTCAATCATGACCATCTACAAACTGTGTAAATTAGAAGGAAATCTGTGGACATTGATGTTTTCCGATCTTCACAATGTTGTGTTGGGCCTTGAAAAAAGCACTGGCATTGGAGACAGGGAGGGCAATTGATTACAGAAAAAGAAAAAAAGGAGGATTTGGGAAGTGAGTGATTCAGGGTAAGTCCAGTAGATCGTTGTCGGCGTACAGCGCGTGCGTGATCTCGTCAATCTCCACCATGATAGCCACAGTAGGCCCGACAAGGCTCTCCAGCTCATCGCGGTTCTGCTTGCAGTAGCGCTGCAGGAAGACGCCGCGGGTCGGCAGCGTGTACATGGCCACGCCGGCCAGCTTGCGGATCATCCACGGGTGGTGCTTGCCCAGCGACTTGCCGTACTCCTCCGAGGCCGGCCGGCTGGTGCCCTCGTCGTCGGCCATGTCGCGGAGCCGGCCCAGGAAGCGGGCCACAAAGTCCATGGTGCGGTGGAGGCGGAGGAGGGTGCGGGAGGCCGAGGGGAGGCCGGACTTGGTCCGGGCCGTGGTGAGTCCGTTGGCCACCTCGTAGGCCACCATGGACTGGATCGTGGCGTAGCTGGACGGGTTCTCGGCACGGTGGGCTCGCAGGATGCCCACCTTCTCGTCGATGTCGCTGGAGACAAAGCTGAAGGCCTTGCCGAGGAGCGTGAAGAACCTGGGAGGAGGGGGAGAGAGAAAGAAAGAGAGGGAGAGAGTCAGAGAGAGGGGGAGATGCATAGAGAGAGGGAGGGATCGAGAGAGAGAGGAGAGAGAGATAGAGAGAGGGGGAGATACATAGAGATGAAGAGAGCGAGGATAAAGATAGAGAGAGGGAGGGAGAGAGAGAGAGACAGAGAGAGGGGGAGATGCATAGAGAGAGGGAGAGGGAGAGAGAAAGAGGAGAGAGAGTCAGAGAGAGGGGCAGATGCATAGAGAGAGGGAGAGGGAGAGAGAAAGAAAGAGAGGGAGAGAGTCAGAGAGAGGGGGAGATGCATAGAGAGAGGGAGAGGGAGAGAGAAAGAAAGGGAGAGAGACAGAGAGGGGGAGATACATAGAGATGAAGAGAGAGAGGATAAAGATAGAGAGAGGAGGGAGAGAGAATGAAAGAAAGGGAGATAGAGAGGTGTGGAGATGCATAAAGATGAAGAGAGAGAGGATAAAGATAGAGGGAGGGAGAGAGAGGGGGAAAGAAAGGGAGAGACAGAGAGAGGGAAGATAAATAGAGAGAGATGGAAAGTGGGAGGGAGAGAGAGAAAGAAAGGGAGAGATACAGACAGAGTGGGAGATACATAGAGATAGATGGAGAGAGAGAGAGGATAGAGATAGGGAGAGGGAGAGAGAGAGAGAAAGAAGGAGAGAGACAGAGTACGGTATAGCGCCTTGCTGCGAAGACGTACAGGGGACCAGACTGCCAGTTGCGGCGCTGCCGTTTGGATCTTGCGACCAAACCGGGAGGTTTTCGCCCATTTTGGGGGGGAAATCGACACATTTTCGCCACATGGACAGTTGCACACAGGTGCGTGGTATGTAAACCACATTTGCTAGAAATCTTGGGCCAAATGAAGCAGTATTTCATGAGTTATGCTGAACCTGCTGATCCCTATGCCACAGCACTTGTGAACGTTACACAGAAGCCTATGGGAAAAAAGCCTAGTTATCTGTGGGGTTCCGGTCGGGAGAGCAGCGGACGACGTAGAACCCCACAGTTCTGGTGGTACATCCTCCCTCAGGTCTCCGACCTACGGGCCGAAGGATGATGGTTACAGTTACCGCAACTACATGAGGTGATGACGTTCCGTTCTGACACCGCAGAGCAGCACCGTACCCAGCAGTGGAAGAACCACGCCAAACCTCAACCGCTTTACAGCGCAATCTCGTACCTGGACAAGTCGTTGAAGGCCGTCACGTAGTGGTCCATGAGGATCTCATTCTCGGGCGTCTTTGCCGCCGTGAACTCGTCCAGCAAGTGCTGGAAATCGAAGAGATCTTTGCCTGCCATCACTGCTGACGATAACCAACAATGCAGCCTTTTCACTGGTGCAACTTGACTTCCGCGTTCGACACAACGGCTGTTTCCGGCAGGATACTCACCAAGACAGGAATTTGTCGTCTGATTATATAAGTGGACCGAAATAATCGGGTTCCCGCTAGCATAATTTATATATAACACTAGAGGGAAGGCAGGGTGCCAGTCTATGACTTCGGTCGAATCCATTACATACAGAGGTAAAAAAATAATGGGTGACATTTCAAAACGAAACAAAAATACATTAAAAGGGACATTTATAAGATTTTTTTCCAAAATGTTATCAAATAAAAAATATACATGATGAAAAAAGATCACACACTGTACGTCCATGGATTTAATTTTGCTTAAAAAGTTAAAACATACTTAAAACATACCCTATTTTCCTTACATACCCATTTTAAGAAATGGCTGATACTTTTTCTTGGTCTTTTTTACACACAACACGACTACATGTACTCAGTAAACCAGCGGTTGTCACATGTGCCGATTTTTCTGAAATTCAGGGTTTCACTAAAGTAAACTAGTAAAAGTAAAAGTGTAGCCCCGTGTATTTGTGTTTTTTTTGGGGGGCGGCAGAGCTCATACCAACTAGCCATGGCAGAGATTAAAGTCACGCCGTTGGGTAAGTTGCTTTTCGGAGTTTTCGGAAGTGTTACTGGTTTTTGCTTAGCTGCAGCTTTGACTGTACTCAGTTGATTGTCCGAGTAACTTAGACCTAAAGTGGCCCTTTTTTTAAATTTTGGAGGGGTCGGGCGACTGTAGTCGCCCAAAAAGGGCGACTTTAAGGTCCAAGTTACTCGGACTAAGCCTACAGTAACTTTATTATTTTGATCGTCGTACAAGGACTACAGTACCGTGAATTTGGCAAGATGAGTTTAATAATAATAATAAATAGATTAGTTTAATTTTAATAATAGTAATACTACTTTTTAATAATAGTATTATTATTAACTAATTAAGTAATCTAATATTAATACTAATATCCTCAATGTAAATGTCTTGGGAAAAAAACATTAACCCAAATCAGGCCACCAATGTTATGAAGACAACACCTATGCTATGGTTACCCCCAGAACTGTGGGGTTCTACGTCGTCCGCTGCTCTCCCGACCGGAACCCCACAGATAACTAGGCTTTTTTTCCCATAGGCTTCTGTGTAACATTCACAAGTGCTGTGGCATAGGGATCAGCAGGTTCAGCATAACTCATAAAATACTGCTTCATTTGGCCCAAGATTTCTAGCAAATGTGGTTTACATACCAAGCACCTGTGTGCAACTGTCCATGTGGCGAAAATGTGTCGATTTCCCCCCCCCCCCCAAAATGGGCGAAAGTTATGCTGAACCTGCTGATCCCTATGCCACAGCACTTGTGAACGTTACAAAGGAGCCTATGGGAAAATAGCATAGTTATCTGTGGGGTTCCGGTCGGGAGAGCAGCGGACGACGTAGAACCCCACAGTTCTGGGGGTAAACCCAAATCAGGCCACCAATGTTATGAAGAAAACACCTATGCTATGGTCTGGCACAACCACTAAAATAAAATGGACTTACAACTATCCCAAAAATCATGATTTTGTATGTAACGTGTGGTGGCAGTGGTGTGTATGTTGGAATAGTGTATATTTTATACAGAGCAATGTATACGTACTGACTACTGACACTGGCACAGTCTTGTTGACACATACTGACATAGGCCTATGCACCAAATGTTATCATTTTAAAATATTTTCTCTTTTTCTTCTCTTCATTCTCTTCAGGTGCTGGGCAAGGTAAGTTTGCCATTTTCATTAGTTTTAAATTTATTGGAATTCAACTTCAAGAGAAAGACATTTCCAGTTTTCCTTTTCTTTGTTTTCAAAAGGAATAACCTGAAACCTTATCTTACTGGAAAAAGAAACAACTCCTGCTAGGATCAAACAAAACATCAGGATGCCTTGAATTATCACACTTATCAGTCTTGAAGTTAATACAAAAAACTGTTGAAAACTGCTCACTGACTAAAATGACCTCAAAACATAATCGAATACATAATCTCAAAAGGAAGACTAGGGCCTGACGTTTCGATCCTAGCAGAACCTTTCTCAAAGGCAAAGTGACAAGGTCACACACAGACAGTCAAGGGAAGGAAAGCCCTGACACACATGACAGAGGAAGGACAAAAGGGAAGCGAATGGGATGCAGATGTACACCAAGGGAGGGGAGATCAAAGGGGACAGAAACAAATCAGTTTGTTATTTTGTTGTTGTTATTGAAGAACACCTTGCATGTTTACCGATTATCGTTTTGTGTTCACTCCACCACTTCTCTCTTTGACTCTTTCCATTTGATCTTTCCCTCGTCTAGCTGATCCCTACCCAACCCCCTGCCCTTCCCTTTGATCCTATCCCACCAAGCTATCCTCTTTGTCTTTTGTTTGTTATCCATATCCCTATTGCTCTCCCTTTCCCTTTGTGCCAAAGAAAAATGTGAAAAAAAGTTTTACAAATAACTTCAATCGAATAAATCTGACCCACGGTGATACAAAACTGCTGCATATCCTTTCCTGGAACTCACTTAACCAAAATTAACAGGACCTTTGAGAAAGGTCCTGCTAGGATCGAAATGTTAAGATTTGCATTTTGGTAATTTTAGTCAGTAAGCAGTTTGCAACATTTGTGTATATCAGAATTAAAGTAATATCTGTAAGATGAGCAAAATGTACATATATCAAAAATTAGGAGGGCCTGACAGGCCTTGAATTTGGTAATTTTCAGGGCAAGGCCACTTTGGCCTTGAATGATGCAAAATTTTCGGGGGCACCAAGGCCATTGGGTAGGGCAACAAGGCCAAAAATAATTTGGAAAGGGCACAGTGGCCAAATGGAAATAAATTGTAAATTTGTATGAAGTTATCATTTTTGTATGCCCTGCTTTATACATAAAATGTACATTATACTGCCGCCTCTATAAAAGGGCCCTTTGTCCATAACTGCCACCTTTTAAAGTCCCCCTCGACATTGCAAGTTACGATATTGCGGTCACTGTCCAACGCAGCCAGCGGCCAGACCTCTTGGAACGGCGCGTGTACATTTGCATTGAGGATAAACCTCCACATTCCGACCAATGAAGAAATAAAGGGCGTCCTGTTTGGCGCACCAAATTTCCAAAGTCAGGAACCTAGATGTTTTTCATCTTGTTAACATGTTCTTGTGTTGAGGGTGCCGACTATTTATTTCCGATGCATGGTTACACATTAACGCGGCCGTTGTTGACACGATCGTGCATTCTTTTGACTTCTCTGTCTTATTGAGTCGACATCGCTCCCCGATAATTTGAATAAAATACATGTAGTCTAAAAACAACTGTAAATTGCTTACCAATGCAAAAAAGGGTACGAAGGCCAAGGTAAAAATAGGGCATGGCCAAACTGGCCGTGAAGACGGGGATTTTTGCGGGGCACCTCGGCCAGTAAAGAGGGCAATGACAGCACTGGCCGTCGTGGCCGCCGTTCAATTCTAGCCCTGCCTGACATTTCAATCCTAGCAGGCCTGACGTCTCGATCTCTGCCTTTGGGAAAGGTCGTGCTCGGATCAAAATGTCAGGCCCTCCTAATTAGTCAATGTTTTTTGTGTGTGATAATAATTCAGATGTCGGACGGAGTTGCATTCTCGTGACAATCGGAGGCAAAAACATCATGCTGGATTGTGGCATGCACATGGGATTCAACGATGATGTAAGTCTTTATCGCAGTAGATGAATCCTTCCAGAGGCTAGATTTCCACCAATCAAAGGCTGACCTAAAGAACTGGGAGGGGTGACTAGTCTGAAGCAATGCATAAGCCTCCATCCCCTATTGGTTGGTAGACGGCCAGCCAAGGCTGACAAATAGAATTGGGAGAGGGGTGACAAGTTTGAAGCAAGGCATGAGCCTCCATCCCCTATTGGTTGGTAGACTGCCAGCCAAGGCTGACAAATAGAACTGGGAGAGGGTGACTAGTCTGAAGCAAGGCATGAGCCTCCATCCCCTATTGGTTGGTAGACTGCCAGCCAAGGCTGACAAATAGAACTGGGAGAGGGTGACTAGTCTGAAGCAAGGCATGAGCCTCCATCCCTTATTGGTTGGTAGACTGCCAGCCAAGGCTGACAAATAGAACTGGGAGGGGAGTGACTAGTTTGAAGCAAGTCATGAGCCTCCATCCCCTATTGGTTGGTAGACTGCCAGCCAAGGCTGACAAATAGAACTGGGAGGGGAGTGACTAGTCTGAAGCAATGCATAAGCCTCCATCCCCTATTGGTTGGTAGACTGCCAGCCAAGGCTGACAAATAGAACTGGGAGGGGAGTGACTAGTCGGAAGCAAGGCATGAGCCTCCATCCTCTATTGGTTGGTAGACTGCCAGCCAAGGCTGACAAATAGAACCAGGAGGGGAGTGACTAGTCTGAAGCAAGGCATAAGCATCCATCCCCTATTGGTTGGTAGACGGCCAGCCAAGGCTGACAAATAGAACTGGGAGAGGGTGACTAGTCTGAAGCAAGGCATGAGCCTCCATCCCCTATTGGTTGGTAGACTGCCAGCCAAGGCTGACAAATAGAACTGGGAGGGGAGTGACTAGTCTGAAGCAAGGCATGAGCCTCCATCCCCTATTGGTGGGAGACTGCCAGCCAAGGCTGGCAAATAGAACTGGGAGGGGTGACTAGTCTGGTGCCAGGCATAAGCCTCCATCCCTATTTGCTAGTCCACTGTTTCTTTCCACTTCTCAGAGACGGTTTCCAGACTTCTCCTACATCACACGGACAGGACGTCTCACAGAGCATCTGGACTGTGTCATAGTAAGGTAAAGAGATTGACTTCAAATTAATCTGTTGACATCTGGTGACTAGGGATTAAGGCATTAGATCTTGTTGAACCAGGGAAGATTCCGCACAGATGGAAAAGTTGAGTTACATGTACTAATCCAGAAAATGGCTGACTACACGTCGGGGAAGGGCAAAACCCTCATTGATTCACATTCATACTGATGTAAATCACCAGGCAATCGGGGCAAAGCACTGAGCATAAAGTGCTGACTACACGTCGGGGAAGGGCAAAACCCTCATTGAATCACATTCTCACCAATGTAAATCACCAGGCAATCGGGCAAAGCACTTAGCATACAGTGCTGACTACACGTCGGGGAAGGGCAAACCCTCATTGAATGACATTCTCACCGATGTAAATACCAGGCAATCGGGGCAAAGCACTGAGCATACAGTACTGACTACACGTCGGGGAAGGGCAAAACCCTCATTGAATGACATTCTCACCGACGCAAATCACCAGGCAATCGGGGCAAAGCACTGAGCATACAGTGCTGACTACACGTCGGGGAAGGGTAAACCCTCATTGAATCACATTCTCACCAATGTAAATCACCAGGCAATCGGGGCAAAGCACTGAGCATACAGTGCTGACCACACGTCGGGGAAGGGCAAACCCTCATTGAATGACATTCTCACCGACGCAAATCACCAGGCAATCGGGGCAAAGCACTGAGCATACAGTGCTGACTACACGTCGAGGAAGGGCAAACCCTCATTGAATGACATTCTCACCAATGCAAATCACCAGGCAATCGGTGCAAAGCACTGAGCATACAGTGCTGACTACACGTCGGGGAAGGGCAAAACCCTCATTGAATGACATTTTCATCGATGCAAATCACCAGGCAATCAGGCAAAGCACTGAGCATACAGTGCTGACCACACGTCGGGGAAGGGCAAACCCTCATTGAATTACTGTACATTCTCACCAACACAAATCACCAGGCAATCGGGGCAAAGCACTGAGCATACAGTGCTGACTACACGTCGGGGAAGGGCAAAACCCTCATTGAATGACATTCTCACCGATGCAAATCACCAGGCAATCGGGGCAAAGCACTGAGCATACAGTGCTGACTACACGTCGGGGAAGGGCAAAACCCTCATTGAATGACATTCTCATCGATGCAAATCACCAGGCAATCAGGCAAAGCACTGAGCATACAGTGCTGACCACACGTCGGGGAAGGGCAAACCCTCATTGAATTACTGTACATTCTCACCAACACAAATCACCAGGCAATCGGGGCAAAGCACTGAGCATACAGTGCTGACTACACGTCGGGGAAGGGCAAAACCCTCATTGAATGACATTCTCACCGACGCAAATCACCAGGCAATCGGGGCAAAGCACTGAGCATACAGTGCTGACCACACGTCGGGGAAGGGCAAAACCCTCATTGAATGACATTCTCACCGATGCAAATCACCAGGCAATCGGGGCAAAGCACTGAGCATACAGTGCTGACCACACATCATGGAAGGGCAAACCCTCATTGAATTACATTTAAACTTACACAAGCTACAGTACACAATGTGTCTAGATGCTATTCTTTCTATTTCTGTTTTGTGCAGTCACTTTCACCTGGACCATTGTGGTGCCCTCCCCTACATGAGTGAGATAGTTGGCTACGACGGTCCCATCTACATGACCCAGCCCACCAAAGCCATATGCCCCATCCTCCTGGTAAGCAGCTCCTCATGAATATGCATGCACCTCATCAATATTCATCAGGCAATGGTAGCATTTCATTTGCTCAACATTGGCTCAACAAATAAAGGGACAAACTGACTGGGAAACTTTTGAACAATTTGGAAAAATGTTTTTCGATGTTTTCATTCTCAGGAGGATTACAGGAAGATCACCGTGGAGAGGAAAGGAGAGACAAATTTCTTCACTTCAGCTGTAAGTAAATGGAGAGATGGGGGATGAGGGATGAGACAGATTAGGAGGAAGAGGAGGTTAAGGAGGATGAGGAGGAGGAGGATGGCAAGGATTGGGATGATGAGGATGAGAAGGATTAGGAGGAAGAGGAGGATGAGGATGATGGTGGCAAGGATTGGGATGATGTGGAGGATGAGAAGGATTAGGAGGAAGAAGAGGATGAGGATAATGATGGCAATGATTGGGATGATGAGGATGAGAAGGATTAGGAGGAAGAGGAGGATGAGGAGGATGATGGCAATGATTGGGATGATGAGGAGGATTAGGAGGAAGAGGAGGATGAGGAGGAGGATGATGGCAAGGATTGGGATGATGAGGATGAGAAGGATTAGGAGGAAGAGGAGGATGAGGAGGATGATGGCAATGATTGGGATGATGAGGATGAGAAGGATTAGGAGGAAGAGGAGGATGAGGAGGATGGTGGCAATGATTGGGATGATGAGGAGGATGAGAAGGATTAGGAGGAAGAGGAGGATGAGGAGGATGATGGCAATGATTGGGATGATGAGGAGGATGAGAAGGATTAGGAGGAAGAGGAGGATGAGGAGGATGATCGCAAGGATTGGGATGATGAGGATGAAAAGGAGTAGGAGAAAGAGGAGGTTAAGGAGGATGAGAAGGATGATGGCAAGGATTGGGATGATGATGAGGATGAGAAGGATTAGGAGGAAGAGGAGGTTAAGGAGGAGGATGAGGAGGACGATAGCAAGGATTGGGATGAGGATGAGAAGGATTAGGAGGAAGAGGAAGTTAAGGAGGAAGAGGAGGATGATGGCAATGATTGGGATGATGAGGATGAGAAGGATTAGGAGGAAGAAGAGGAAGAGGAGGATGATGGCAATGATTGGGATGATGAGGAGGATGAGAAGGATTAGGAGGAAGAAGAGGAAGAGGAGGATGATGGCAATGATTGGGATGATGAGGAGGATGAGAAGGATTAGGAGGAAGAGGAGGATGAGGAGGATTAGGAGGAAGAGGAAGTTAAGGAGGAAGAGGAGGAGGATGGCAAGGATTGGGATGATGAGGATGAGAAGGATTAGGAGGAAGAGGAGGATGAGGATAATGATGGCAATGATTGGGATGATGAGGAGGATGAGAAGGATTAGGAGGAAGAGGAGGATTAGGAGGAAGAGGAGGATTAGGAGGATGAGGAGGATGATGGCAATGATTGGGATGATGAGGAGGATGAGAAGGATTAGGAGGAAGAAGAGGAAGAGGAGGATGATGGCAATGATTGGGATGATGAGGAGGATGAGAAGGATTAGGAGAAAGAGGAGGATGAGGAGGATTAGGAGGAAGAGGAGGATTAGGAGGATGAGGAGGATGATGGCAATGATTGGGATGATGAGGAGGATGAGAAGGATTAGGAGGAAGAGGAGGATTAGGAGGATGAGGAGGATGATGGCAATGATTGGGATGATGATGAGGATGAGAAGGATTAGGGGGAAGAGGAGGATGAGGGGGATGATGGCAAGGACTGGGATGATGATGAGGATGAGAAGGATTAGGAGAAAGAGGAGGATGAGGAGGATGATAGCAAGGATTGGGATGATGAGGAGGATGAGAAGGATTAGGAGGAAGAGGAGGATGAGGGGGATGATGGCAAGGACTGGGATAATGAGGATGATGAGAAGGATTAGGAGGAAGAGGAGGATGAGGGGGATGATGGCAAGGACTGGGATAATGAGGATGATGAGAAGGATTAGGAGGAAGAGGAGGATGAGGAGGATGATAGCAAGGATTGGGGTGATGAGGAGGATGAGAAGGATTAGGAGAAAGAGGAGGATGAGGAGGATGATAGCAAGGATTGGGATGATGAGGAGGATGAGAAGGATTAGGAGGAAGAGGAGGATGAGGGGGATGATGGCAAGGACTGGGATAATGAGGATGATGAGAAGGATTAGGAGGAAGAGGAGGATGAGGGGGATGATGGCAAGGACTGGGATAATGAGGATGATGAGAAGGATTAGGAGGAAGAGGAGGATGAGGAGGATGATAGCAAGGACTGGGATGATGAGGAGGATGAGAAGGATTAGGAGAAAGAGGAGGATGAGGAGGATGATAGCAAGGATTGGGATGATGAGGAGGATGAGAAGGATTAGGAGGAAGAGGAGGATGAGGGGGATGATGGCAAGGACTGGGATAATGAGGATGATGAGAAGGATTAGGAGGAAGAGGAGGATGAGGGGGATGATGGCAAGGACTGGGATAATGAGGATGATGAGAAGGATTAGGAGGAAGAGGAGGATGAGGAGGATGATAGCAAGGATTGGGGTGATGAGGAGGATGAGAAGGATTAGGAGGAAGAGGAGGATGAGGGGGATGATGGCAAGGACTGGGATAATGAGGATGATGAGAAGGATTAGGAGGAAGAGGAGGATGATAGCAATGATTGGGATGATGAGGAGTATGAGAAGGATTAGGAGGAAGAGGAGGAAGAGGAGGGTAAAAAGGACAAGCAGGATGATGATAATTAGGATTGGGATGATGATGAAGACGAGAAGGATTGGGATGATGAAAAGGATAATGATGAGGAGGAGGATGAGGAGGGTAAGGAGAATGAGGAGGCAGAGGACTAGGAGGATGAAGACGATGATGATGAGAAGGATTGGGATGATGATTTTTAGCCTGTTCCTTTCCATTCAAACCTTTTATTTCCTTTCCTTTTCCATTTCAGATGATCAAGGACTGTATGAAGAAGGTTGTGATCGTCAATCTTCACCAGACTGTTCAGGTAAGGGAAGAATGGATACCTGGAGACAGACTGAGGGTGACAGAGGCCAGATGGTAGGGTGCTGGAAGCCAAAGATTTTTGTTCACAATTCTTTGGCATTTTTTTTTTTGTTCCCTAGGTTGACGATGAGTTGGAGATCACAGCGTACTACGCGGGGCATGTATTAGGTGCAGCCATGTTTCGCATGAAAGTGGGTTCACAGTCAGTGGTGTACACGGTGAGTTTCAAGTTTTTTGTTCTCTTGCGTCAATCAGAAATTAAAACAGCAAGTGTAGAAAAAGTAGTCAGGATAAATTACAGATAAACATATACATTACTCCAGTCTATGAGTAATGGTTTTAAAAAAGTGATATACAAAAATTTTGCAAACTGCTTACTGACTAAAAGTACCAAAATGCAAATCTCAAAATTGAGTGGGCCTGACATTTCGATCCTAGCAGGCCTTTGAGAAAGGTCCTGCTAGGATCGAAACGTCAGGCCCACTACATTTTGAGGTTTAAACAAAAAAGTGTCATCCCTTGGCATTTAAAATTGAGTTTGTTGAATCTATCAGCCGTACATAACTCGCTATTCTTGCATTTCAATCATTTGAAGGTTTCCAAAGTCAATCTTCGATGTTCGCAATGCAAGAAGCATTTTAAGTTCTGCTTAAACCTCAAAAATTATACGCAGTGGCTGTTGTTACGGCAGTCGTCCGTGTGGTTCCCTGACTTCACAGTATTTGTCAGGATGTTTAGCTCTTGGAACCAGACTATCAGCTAATAGAGTGGTTCAATCAGCCTGCAATGCTGACAAAATACAATCAAGTCAGGGAACCACACAGACGACTGCCGTAACAACAGCCACTGCGAAAATTAAATCCATGTCAGCTTGAGTTGAAATAATTATTATCAAAAACGATCTTACGTCGAGTGTTTCAAATTTGTCGAATCATTTTTGTGCCAATCAGAAGCACTCGACCATTAACTGCTGTACATCACCAGGGCTCACACCTCAATTTTCATCCAGATGCAAACAAATACAATGCACTGTAGTTGTAAACCTGGCTACAGCAGCTCGGGGATCACACAGAGTGGATGTAGCTTTTGACCCTTTGCCGTCAAACAAACAAAGGAAAAAACAAGCTTACTGTGAAATTTCTAACAGTTTTTCTGTCATCTTTTTTTGTCTAGGGTGATTACAATATGACTCCAGACAGACATTTGGGGTAAGAATTGATTAAATTTTTATTATCTTAAAATTTAGTGGGCCTGACGTTTCGATCCTAGCAGGATCTTTCTCAAAGGCAGAGTGACAAGGACAAAACAGATACATGTACACGAAGGAAGGGGGAGAGAGTGAATAGGACACGGATGAGAAACAAAGAGTGAAGCTGGTAGGGAGAGATCAAAGGGAAGGGCAAGGAGTAGGGTAGGGATTTGTGAGAAGAGGGGGAAAGATCAAAAAGAGTGTGAAGGACTGAACACAAAAGAAGGATTATCAGAAAGCTGCATGGTGTTAGTCATTACCCTCTTGGATGTTGAGACCATGTGGTTGAACAGTCCGAAGACGCTTCATCCACATTTTCTCACGGCTAAGACGAACAGCATTACTAAATTTTATTATGAAAAATTAAGTTTTCAAAAAAATTGCAAATTGTTTACTGACTAAAATGACCAAAATGCAAATATCAAAAATTGGGAGGGCCTGAAGTTCCAATCCTAGCAGGACCTTTCCCAAGGGCAAAAATCCATTCTGCTTTTGGGAAAGGTCCTGCTAGGATCGAACAGCTAGGCCCTCCTTTATTTTGAAATGGATGAAGATTGTTTCACAGTCATTTTGGGCAGTATTTGCTGTGGTTAAATGTTTGTGTATGTGCGTGGCTTAATGTCAGCTTTCATTTTACGCAGTGGCTGTTGTTACGGCAGTCGTCCGTGTGGTTCCCTGACTTGATTGTATTTCATCAGCATTGCAGGCTGGTTGAACCAGTCTATTAGCTGATAGTCTGGTTCCAAGAGCTAAACATCCTGACAAATACTGTGAAGTCAGGGAACCACACGGACGACTGCCGTAGCAACAGCCACTGCGTTCATTTTAATCATGATAGAGTAGGTTTGTTGTGACACCTTGTAAAATTTCTCTTTTGTGAGTAAGTGTGGTTCTGAAAAGAATTGGAGGAACTCTACGTTTCGAACAGTGTACTCTGCTCGTCTTCAGAAGACAGAACAGAGTACACTGTTCGAAACGTCGAGTTCCTCCGGTTCTTTTCAGAACCACACTTACTCACAAAATGGAAATTGTACATGGTGTCACTGCAAACCTACTCCTGCTATCCTCACCGTGAATAAACCTTCAAATCTCATTTAATCAGGATATTTATTAAAAAATTTAGTGGGCCTGACGTTTCGATCCTAGCAGGACCTTTCTCAAAGGCAGAGTGACAAGGACAAAACAGATACATGTACACGAAGGCAGGGGGGAGAGAGTGAATAGGACACGGATGAGAAACAAAGGACAAAGAGTGAAGCTGGTAGGGAGAGATCAAAGGGAAGGGCAAGGGGTAGGGTAGAGATTAGTGAGAGGAGGGGGAAAGATCAAAGAGAAGGGCAAGGAGTGCGGTAGGGATTAGTGACAATAGGGGGAAAGATCAAAGAGAGAAGTGTGAAAGACTGAACACAAAAGAAGGATTATCAGAAAGCTGCATGGTGTTAGTCATTACCCTCCTGGATGTTGAGACCATGTGGTTGAATAGTCCGAAGACGCTTCATCCACATTTTCTCACGGCTAAGACGGACAGCATTACTACGGTGACCAAGTGATTCTATGCCCAGTACACTCATATCTGATATCGAATGATCAGGGAGATTGAAGTGATACCCAACAGGGGTGTCCATTTTACCGGTTTTGATGGTAGACCTATGGCCATAGATTCGTTTTTTTAGGGTGTTTTTTGTCTCGCCAACATACTGAATATTACAAACTCTACAAGAGATGAGGTATATGATGTTTGAGGTAGTGCACGTGATAGAGCCATAGGTCGTGTGGGTAGTTCCAGAAGAATGTCCATTGAAAGAGTCTATTTCCTTGACATGTGTCTTGCAAACAATGCATTTCGAGGTACACTTAAATGTACCAAATTTGGTTGGAGGTGAAGAGTCCAAAGGGGGAACCTCTGCTCGGACAATTAAGTCACGCAGGTTACGGGGGCGCCTGAAAGCCAAAACAGGCGAATTAGGAATGGCTTCAGCCAGACGATCTGAAGTGTGGAGAATATGGTGGTTTTCCTTAGTTATCTTCCTGAGAGGAGGAAGAGAAGGGTGGTAGGAAGTAACTAAGGGAACCTTGGGCTTGTCCTTGGGACCTGGTGGCTTTTGTTTTAGTGCCGAACTTCTGGGAATGGAATAGACTTTAGCAATGGAGTTCTTCACTTGGCGAGAACTATAGCCTCTAGCAACCAAGTTACTGGCCAATACACGTGTATGGCGGCGAAAGTCAGACTCATTGGAACATATTAGGATATTTATTGTTTGTTTTAATGGTTGATTATAGAGCTGCTTGGATTGACAAATGTCGGCCTGACATCCTGATTACGGAGTCGACATACGCCACCACCATTCGTGACTCCAAAAGGTTTGTTGAAACAAATGTCAAGCCATGTCACCATCCCTCACATTACATGCCCCTCAGCTCTCTCATTGTACCTCATCTCATCTCACCTCATACCTCATCCCACCTCATTGCTGATCATTGCACCTCATCTCACCGCATCCAACCGCATTACTGATCATTGCACCTCATCTCACCTCATCCCACCTCATCTCAGCTCATCTCAGCTCATCCCACCTCATCACTGATCATTGCACCTCATCTCACCTCATCCCACCTCATCGCTAATCATTCCACCCCATCGTACCTCACTCTTCCTCATCCCACCTCATCACTAATCATTGCACCTCATCTCACCTCATCTCACCTCATCACTGATCACTGCACCTCATCTCACCTTATCTCACCTCATCACTAATCATTGCACCTCTTCTCACCTCATCTCACCTCATCTCACCTCATCACTGATCACTGCACCTCATCTCACCTTATCTCACCTCATCACTAATCATTGCACCTCTTCTCACCTCATCTCACCTCATCTCACCTCATCACTGATCATTGCACCTCATCTCACCTCATCTCACCTCATCTCACCTCATCACTGATCACTGCACCTCATCTCACCTCATCTCACCTCATCACTAATCATTGCACCTCATCTCACCTCATCTCACCTCATCACTAATCATTGCACCTCATCTCACCTCTCTCACTGTACCTAATTTAATATCATCCCGCCTCATCGCTGATCATCGCACCTCATCGCTCATTACCTTACAATGCCCCCAGCGTTCAGATTGCTCGAGGGTGAAATCTCAGTGCAATTTATCTAGAGACTACGGTAAGAAATGAGCATACTGTGCCATAACCGAGAATCAAGACTGAAAGATCCTCAATCGAAATCATCTCAAAAGAGTTTTTCCATCTCGCTCTTCCAGGTGTAGGGAGCGAGACTTTCTCCAGAAGATCCACGACTGCATCCAGAAAGGGGGCAAGGTGCTGATCCCAGTCTTTGCCCTGGGTCGCGCCCAAGAACTCTGCATCCTCGTCGAGACCTTCTGGTAAGAAATACCCTGCAAAGTACACCGCAACTTCCATTGTAGTCTGTGTTGACTGTAAAATCAGTTTTTGCTTGTTTGCATCTGAATGAATGAATGAAAGTTCCCAGTCAGTTTTTCCCTTTTTTAGTTTGACTGGAATTAAAAAAAAAGCTGCATCCACTTTTGTGTGATCCCTTGAGCTGCCGTAGCCAGGTTTACAACGATTGGTTGTTTGCATCTGAATGAAAGCAGGGGTGTGATCCCTGGAGATATACAGCAGTTCATGGTTGAATTGCTTCTGACTGGTGTCCCCAACCCAGGCGAAGACTAGTTGACTATTTGGGAAGGCCGCCATCTAAGGGCTGGATAGCTCAGATGGGAAGAGCGCTGGGGTGTATGACACAACTCAGACTCAGGCTCAGGCTCAGGCTCAGGCTCAGGCTCTGGCTCTGGCTTTGGCTCTGCCTCTGCCTCTGTCTCTCGCTCAGGCTCTGGCTCTGACTCTGGCTCTGGCTCTCGTTCAGGCTCTGGCTCTCGTTCAGGCTCTGGCTCTGGCTCTGGCTCTGGCTCTGTCTCTCACTCAGGCTCTGGCTCTGGCTCTGGCTCTCGTTCAGGCTCTGGCTCTGGCTCTGCCTCTGTCTCTCGCTCAGGCTCTGGCTCTGGCTCTGGCTCTGTCTCTCGCTCTGGCTCTGGCTCTGGCTCTCGTTCAGGCTCTGGCTCTCGTTCAGGCTCTGGCTCTGGCTCTGGCTCTGGCTCTGTCTCTCACTCAGGCTCTGGCTCTGGCTGTGGTTCAGGCTCTGGCTCTGGTTATGGCTCTGGCTCTGCCTCTGCCTCTGCCTCTGCCTCTGCCTCTGCCTCTGTCTCTCGCTCAGGCTCTGGCTCTGGCTCAGGCTCTGGCTCTGGCTTTGGCTCTGGCTCATCCTCAGGCGCAAACACAGACCCATACTCAGATTCAGCCCGGAGTGCCATTTTCCTGAACTTGCTCTTGAGTCATGATTGCCGAGCTCAATGCTGAACACAAATTTGAAGGTTTTTTTCACACTGTTTTCTCAACCATTTAGGGATCGGATGAACCTGACTGTGCCGGTGTATTTCTCTCTTGGACTCACGGAAAAGGTAGGTGGCCTGAGTATTGAGGATATTTTCTTTTGGCAGCTGTTTGGATCAATTCAATCCTAGCAGAACTTTTCTCGAGCTCAATACGAGAAAGGTCCTGCTAGGATCCAAACATCAAACCCTAATTTGTGTTTTTCTTACTAAATTTGTTTGTAGGCCAACCACTATTACAAACTGTTCATCATGTGGACCAACCAGAAGATCCGAAAGACTTTTGTCAAAAGGAACATGTTTGATTTCAAGCACATCAAGGTAAGATGAGACTTGTTTGGTAGGGAAGATGAGTTGCATTTGTGTGGGGAGGTTTGGAGAATGTGGCCTGGAGTTTGTGTTGGGTTTGGGGTTGGGTTTGGGGTTGGTGTAAGGTTGAGGTTTGGGTTTTGGTTTGGGTTGAGGTTTTGGTTTGGGTTGAGGTTTGTGGTTGGATTGGGGTTGGGGTTCGTGGTTGGGGTTTGTGGTTGGGTTTAGGGTCTGGGATTTGGTTGGCCGTTGGCTGGGGTTTGTGGTTGGGTTTAGGGTCTGGGATTTGGTTGGCCGTTGGCTGTTGGGGTTGGGATTTGGGGTTTAGGTTTGGGGTTTGATTGGGGTTTGGGTTTGTGGTTGCGTTTGGGGTCAGGGGTTTGGTTGGCCATTGGGTTTGGGGTTGGGTTTAGGTTTGGGTTTGGGTTTGGGTTTGTGGTTGGTTTTAGGGTCTGGGGTTTGGTTGGCCGTTGGGGTTGGGGTTTAGGGTTGGGTTTGGGGTTAGGTTTGGGGTTGGATTGGGGTTTGGGGTTTGGTTTAGGTTTGGGTTTGGTTTAGGGTTGAGGTTGGGTTTTGGGTTTGGGTTGAGGTTTGGGTTTAGGGTTGGGGTTTGTGGTTGGGGTTTGTGGATGAGGTTTGTGGTTGAGTTTAGGGTCTGGGGTTTGGTTGGCTGTTGGGGTTGGGTTTAGGTTTGGGTTTGGGGTTAGATTTCGGGTTGGATTGGGGTTTGGGTTTGTGGTTGGGTTTGGGGTCTGGGATTTGGTTGGTCGTTGGGGTTTGGGGTTGGGTTTAGGTTTGGGTTTGGGTTGAGGCTGGGGTTGGGTTGGGGTTTGGGTTTGTGGTTGGGTTTGGGGTCTGGGATTTGGTTGGTCGTTGGGGTTGGGGGTTGGGGTTGGGTTTAGGTTTGGGTTTGGGTTGAGGCTGGGGTTGGGTTGGGGTTTGGCTTTGGATTTGGGCTTTGTGTTTGGAGTGGAGTTTGGGAATGGGGTTTGGGCTTTGGTTTTGGGGTTTTGGGTTTGGGATTGGTTGGTTTTGGGTTTGGGGTTAGGTTTGGGTTGGGGTGGGGTTTGGCTTTGGATTTGGCCTTTGTGTTTGGGGTGGAGTTTGGGAATGGGGTTTGGGCTTTGGTTTGGGGTTTTGGGTTGGGGTTTGGTTGGGATTTGGGTTGGGGTTAGGTTTGGGTTGGGGCTGGATATGGGGTTAGGTTTTAGGGGTTGGTTTTGGTTGGGCTTAGGGTTAGGGTGACTGTGTCTTTGTGAAAACTGACATATACATCTGTTATACCTCCTCACCCTCTGTCTCCTGCCTTCTTTCCCCAGCCCTTTGACCGTGGCTACATCCACAACCCAGGTCCCATGGTGGTCTTTGCCACACCAGGCATGCTCCATGCTGGCCTCTCTCTGCAGATCTTCCGCAACTGGGCCTCCAATCCCCTGAACATGGTCATCATGCCCGGCTACTGCGTGGCCGGCACCGTGGGCAGCAAGATCCTGAGCGGCGCCAAGAAGATCGAGATGGAGAACAGACAAGTGGTGAGGCATTCGCCTCGTTTCGCCTCGCCTTGCCTTTGCCCATCTCGCCTGACCCTTGCCTCGCTTGCATGCACCTGAGCTTTCTCATTGCAAAAATGCTAATCTCATTGCACATCTGTGTACCTCATCCTACCTCATTTCACCTCATTGCACCTCATTGCACCTCATTGCACCTCAATGCACCTCAATGCACCTCACTGCACCTCAATGAACCTCAATGTACTTCAACTCACCTCACTGCACCTCAGTGTACCTCATCCCGTCAAATTGCACCTCATTGTACCTCATCTGACCTCATCCCATCATATTGCACCTCATTGTACCTCATCTGACCTCATCCCATCATATTGCACCTCATTGTACCTAATCTGACCTCATCCTATTATATTGTACCTCAATGTACCTCATCTGACCTCATCCCATCATATTGCACCTCAGTGTACCTCATCCGACCTCATTCACTTCTCAATGTACCTCAACAAACCTCTTTGTATGTCCATGCACCTCATTGTACCTCACCACACCTCATTCCACCTCACTGTACCTCAGTCTACCCCACCATGCCTCATTGCACCTCACATCACCTCACCTCTCCTCACCTGTCCCAATTTCACCTCACTTGCCCTCATCTCACCTCATCTCACCACCTCATCAATTCTTCTATCAACCTCTTCTCCCTGCCTTTTCATCAATCAATACACAGAGTAACCTTCTCACCTATATCTTTGCTCTCCCTCTAGATTGACGTAAAGCTCTCTGTACAATACATGTCCTTCAGGTATGTCAGCTGCATTCGGAGTCTAAACATTTTGGTCATTATATCAATTGAAAAATTCAACTCAAACAAACAAAGGAAAAACTGACTGGGAACTTTTGAACAAATTGAACAATTCAGTTCAATTCATTCATTCCATTCATTCAAATTCAATTGATTCGTTTTGAGATTTGCATTATGGTAATTTTAGTCAGTAGGCAGTTTGCAACATTTTTGTATATCAAATTGAAAAATTGGTAAAAATAGACTTTGACTAAACTGGGACTGGCTTCCTCTCTGTTATCAAAAATCTGAAAAAAAACACAGGTTGGAGTTCTTTGTTGAAGTTGAATCCTTGGATTCCTTTTCAAAGTGCAGTATAACATTCAAAAACAAAGCCAAAGGTCTTCTGTTTTCATGCCTTGTACTTGACAAATCCTGACAAATCCTGAGCCTAAGCCTAAGCCGGGTTTAGGGCCCTGTATCTGCCTCAAGAGACACTCTTGGCGCAGTACAAGAAAAAAACAGTAAAGAAAAAAAACCAAAAATAATTAAGAACAATTATAACTATTAACAAAGAGGTGGTATTTCGGGGCATCTTTGAACTCGGAGATTGAATGGCTGGAACGAACATCACACGGCAGTAAATTCAAGAGACAGGGACCGGCATTAGAAAAAAACGGTTCTAGCAATGATGCTGTGCGTGCTCTCATGGGTGTCTGTGATGTGTTCGTGAGATTGTTTTGATTTCCCTGCAGCGCTGTCTGTCAAGTCTGATCGTAGCTGGTGGGTTTGGGCTTGGTAATGCTATATTAAAAGGCCACCAAACAAAACCCCAAACAAAAGACCATGAATGGTGAGCATGGTGGACTATCAAATGTCTTTGTCGTTTGTGGTTTTCAGTGCACACGCCGACGCCAAGGGAATCATGCAGCTCATCAGGATGTGCGAACCCAAGAATGTCTTTCTGGTCCACGGCGAAGCCAAGAAAATGGAGTTCCTGAAGGATAAGATCTGCGGGGAATTTGGTGAGATTGAGCATCTGTCGATAAGACCCCATCCTAGCCTCTAACCCCACCTCAATGTACCTCAATGTACCTCAACCCACCTCATTTCACCTTTATGTACCTCATCCCACTTCATTGCACCTCATTATACCTCATCCCTCCTCATTGTACCCCAGTGTACCTTATCCCGCCTCATTGCACCTCAGTGTTTCTCATCACGCCTCAGTGTACCTCATCACCCCTCATTGCACCTGTGTCCCTCATCCCACCTCATTGCACATCAGTGTCCCTCATCCCACCTCTTGCTCCTCAATGTCCCTCATCCCACCTCTTGCTCCTCAATGTCCCTCATCCCACCTCATTGCACCTCAGTGTCCCTCATCCCACCTCTTGTTCCTCAATGTCCCTCATCCCACCTCTTGCTCCTCAATGTCCCTCATCCCACCTCTTGCTCCTCAATGTCCCTCATCCCACCTCTTGCTCCTCAATGTCCCTCATCCCACCTCTTGCTCCTCAATGTCCCTCATCCCACCTCTTGCTCCTCAATGTCCCTCATCCCACCTCTTGCTCCTCAATGTCCCTCATCCCACCTCTTGCTCCTCAATGTCCCTCATCCCACCTCATTGCACCTCAGTGTACCTCATCCCACCTCATTGCACCTCAGTGTACCTCATCCCACCTCATTGCACCTCAGTGTCCCTCATCCCACCTCTTGCTCCTCAATGTCCCTCATCCCACCTCTTGCTCCTCAATGTCCCTCATCCCACCTCTTGCTCCTCAATGTCCCTCATCCCACCTCTTGCTCCTCAATGTCCCTCATCCCACCTCTTGCTCCTCAATGTCCCTCATCCCACCTCATTGCACCTCAGTGTACCTCATCCCACCTCATTGCACCTCAGTGTACCTCATCCCACCTCATTGCACCTCAGTGTTCCTCATCCCACCTCATTGCACCTGTGTCCCTCACCCCCCTCATTGCACCGAGCAGTGTACCTCATCCCACCTCATTGCACCTCAGTGTTCCTCAGTCCACCTCATTGCACCTGTGTCCCTCACCCCCCTCATTGCACCTCAGTGTACCTCATCCCACCTCATTGCACCTCAGTGTACCTCATCCCACCTCATTGCACCTCAGTGTACCTCATCCCACCTCATTGCACAGTCTGTGTACCTCAGACTGCCTCATTGCACCTCAATAGATTTCATCCCACCTCATTGCACCTCAATGTACCTCAATGTGCCAGCTACTCACCGAGTATAGTCTCAATTTGTTTGTGTAAAAGGTAAACGAAATTGTCACCACTGTGTGTCTGTATGCCTCATGCAGGTATCCAGTGTTTCATGCCAGCCAATGGAGAGGTCGTTAACGTGGAAACCAAGGCCAACCTCACAGCCGACGTGTCTCTGAACTTGCTCAAGCGAAGTATCGTCGTCACGGGTGAGTGCCAACATTTCACCCACTGTTTGAGCATTAAACGAAGATGGTAAAGAACCCGAGCCCGAGTTGTGTGTACCAGTGCTCTTCCATCTGAGCTATCCAGCCCTATAGATGGTGGGCCTCCCAAATAGTCGACTAGTCCTGGCTGGGATGGGGGTGCCAGTCAGTAGCAATTCAACCATTAACCCTAACGCTTTGCACCTCCCGCACAGGACACACACTGTATACCGCAATTTATCACAGTGCCCTCAGGGGTGCAGGCTCACGTACCACAGGATACCACAAAAACCACGCTGTGGTATGTCGTGGTGTATGGCCCTTATCCCCCCCCCACAGGAAAAACCATGTGTGGTGAATTGTGGTTTCAATGCCGGTTAGGGTTTTAATGGCCATTTATCTACAGGGATATCACCCACCCCCTATTTTCACTAAAATGGCAAACAGCACCAAGTTGCAAACCCACCTACAGCAGTTAAGTTCATCGCACAAACATGGATGCTGCATTTTGCAGACTTTCTTTTCAAAATAGAAAAAAAGGGAAGGGAAAAGAAACTTGGAAAATAAAAAAAATCAAGAAGAAAGAGAAGTTTAGTACAATGAATTTAAAAATAAATATACTTTATCCAAATCGGCAGATAATGTTGAATTGCTTCAAAGTTCCCAGTCAGTTTTTCTTTTCATTGTTTGATGCCCCCACCCCGGGGGCTAGTTGACTGTTAGGGAAGGTCACCATCTAAGGGCTGGATAGCTCAGATGAGAAGAGCACTGGTACGTTAATCCAGAGGTCTCGGGTTCAAGTCCCGGTCCAGTCAAAGTTTTCTTTGCCAGTTTTTCAATTTGTTCAAAACTTCCTGGTCAGTTTGTCCTTCCTTTCTTTGTTTGACTTTATCCACAGCTCAAAATTTTGTGGGCCTGACGTTTCGATCCTAGCAGGACCTTTCTCAAAGGCACTAAATTTTGAGATTTGCATTTTGGTAATTTTAGTCAGTAAGCAGTTTGCAACATTTTTGTATATCACTTTATCCAAAGCTCTTTGTCCTTACGCTATCATCCTTTGTTTCTCATCCGTGTCCTATTCACTCTCTCCCCCTTCCTCCGTGTACGTGTATCTGTTTTGTCCTTGTCACTTTGCCTTTGAGAAAGGTCCTGCTAGGATCCAAACGTCAGGCCACTAAATTTTGAGATTTGCATTTTGGTAATTTTAGTAATTTTTTTAGTAATTTTTGTATATCACTTTATTCAAAGCTGATATACAAAAATGTTGCAAACTGCTTACTGACTAAAATTACCAAAATGTAAATCTTAAAATTTAGTGGGCCTGATGTTTCGATCCTAGCAGGACCTTTCTCTGCCTTTGAGAAAGGTCCTGCTAGGATCGAAACGTCAGGCCCACTAAATTTTAAGATTTATTCAAAGCTGTCGGTGAAGTCAGGATTATGAATGTAATCATTCGGTGTTTTACTCTTGTTTACAGGCGATGCACTGAAGGAAGGCAAGCGAAACAAGATTCTGCACGGCGCCCTCACCATAGCGGGAGAGGCGAGTATTTTTGCGTGTGCGCGTACCATTTCGTGCAGGGTGTGCGTGCGATTCCAAGAACCATTCTGTTGTGTCACCCAATTGCAGTCACCAACTATGTGAAATTGTGTTCCAGATACTATCGTGTAGTGTTAAAGCCATGTGTCCTTTTTTTTTAGTATCTGCGGCATTGGCTTACACGTAGGCAATGGCTTTGGGTATGGCTATGGCTATGGATCTGGCTATGGCTATGGCTATGGCTATGGCTTTTGCTATGGCTTTTGCTATGGCTATGGCTGTGGTTTTTGCTATGGCTATGGCTTTTGCTATGGCCATTGCTATGGCTATGGCTATGGCTATGGCTATGGCTATGGCTTTTGCTATGGCTATGGCTTTTGCTATGGCTATGACTTTTGAAATGGCTATGGCTTTTGAAATTTCTATGGCTATGGCTTTTGCTATGGCTTTTTACTATGGCTTTTGCTATGGCTGTGGCTTTTGCTATGGCTATGGCTACGGCTACGGCTATGGCTTTTACTATGAGTATGGCTATGACTATGGCAATGGCTATGGCTATGACTATGGTTAAAGCTTTGGCTAGGGCTATGGCTATGGCTATAGCTTCAATTCTCACATCTATTCAAATACTACTTGGATTTTGTTTTTTCATATTGGAAAACAATGTTCAATTGTCCAACAGAAAATGCATCTGGAAGATGCCACGCAGACCATGCAGCAACTGGGCATGACAGAGCACGAAATACGCTTCACCTCCACCGTCACCATCCAACCCATGGGCATCGAGGCCGTCCAGAAGAAGCTCAAGAGGTCAGAGGTCACTTATCAGTTGCCAGAATCTCATTGTTATGCCTAAGGATAAGTCACCTCCTTCCAGTTCTATTTGTCAGCCTTGGCTGGCAGTCTACCAACCAATTGGGGATGGAGGCCTATGCCTTGCTACAGACTAGTTTCTCCCAGTTCTATTTGTCAGCCTTGGCTGGCAGTCTACCAACCAATAGAGGATGGAGGCTCATGTCTTGCTTGAGATTAGACACCCCTCCCGGTTCTATTTGTCAGCCTTGGCTGGAAGTCTACCAACCAATAGGGGATGGAGGCTCATGCCTTGCTTCAGACAAGTCACCCCCTCCCAGTTCTATTTGTCAGCCTTGGCTGGCAGTCTACCAACCAATAGGGGATGGAGGCTCATGCCTTTCTTCAGACTAGTCACCCCCCTCCCAGTTCTATTTGTCAGCCTTGGCTGGCAGTCTACCAACCAATAGGGGAGGGAGGCTCATGCCTTGCTTCAGACTAGACACCCCTCCCGGTTCTATTTGTCAGCCTTGACTGGCAGTCTACCAACCAATAGGGGATGGAGGTTTATGCTTTGCTTCAGACTAGTCACCCCCTCCCAGTTCTATTTGTCAGCCTTGGCTGGCAGTCTACCAACCAATAGGGGAGGGAGGCTCATGCCTTTCTTCAGATTAGACACCCCTCCCGGTTCTATTTGTCAGCCTTGGCTGGCAGTCTACCAACCAATAGGAGATGGAGGTTTATGCCTTGCTTCAGACTAGTCACCCCCCTCCCAGTTCTATTTGTCAGCCTTGGCTTGCAGTCTACCAACCAATAGGGGAGGGAGGCTCATGCCTTGCTTCAAACTAGACACCCTACCGGTTCTATTTGTCAGCCTTGGCTGGCAGTCTACCAACCAATAGGGGAGGGAGGCTCATGCCTTGCTTCAGACTAGTCACCCCTCTCCCAGTTCTATCTGTCAGCCTTGGCTGACAGTCTACTAACCAATAGGGGATGGAGGCTCATGCCTTGCTTCAGACTAGTCACTCCCCTCCCAGTTCTATTTGTCAGCCTTGGCTGGCAGTCTACCAACCAATAGGGGAGGGAGGCTCGTGCCTTGCTTCAGACTAGTCACCCCCCTCCCAGTTCTACTACTGATTTTGATGTGATATTCTGTGTATTTGTTTGTGCGTAGGAGGTTTCCTCAGCAGAGTGTGCAGCTAACCTCTGACGGATCCATCTTAGTGGACTCAGTCCTTGTCAAGGTGAGCATGCCCGACTGGCTTGCATTGGTTGAGCGAGGGCGCTCTTCCATCAATAAGGCTCTTGTGTTGGGCCCACATTATAACCTATAGATGGTCAGTATCTATTAGAAAAGATGTCAGTATACCGCAATGCAACAGATCTCAGGAAAATATGGGCCCACATCTGTTTTTCTCCTCAATTTGAGAATTGAGATGTCGGCCCTCACAAGAGGATTCTATTTTTATTCTACGTTTTCCAGGTTGCTGGGGAAAGTGATGATTCCTTGGACCTGCTAGTGTCATGGCCTTACCAGGTGGGTCCTGCCCTCGAACAAATGTCTTTTTGGTGTTTCCCTATCTGTCATTATTTTCTGTCTGATCCCCAAAAGTGGGTGGTACAATTGATATGGTGTACCCCTCTCCCTCTTTTAACTCCTTGACGGCGCGATTATTTTATTGCCAACGGCCGGCACAGTGCCATTGCAAAACA
Source organism: Luidia sarsii (assembly GCA_949987565.1). NCBI lineage: Eukaryota > Metazoa > Echinodermata > Asteroidea > Paxillosida > Luidiidae > Luidia > Luidia sarsii. Next base: position 7,258,542 of record OX465122.1, read on the forward strand.
ATCAGAGAACAATAAACCTGCAAAATAAAGCAGTGAGTGCACTATTTGTATCAGTGAATCTAAATGTGGCACAGTAGGATGTCTGCGTGGCTTTTGTCAAGGGATTATCAGCCCTCAAAGATGGGCCTTTTGTGTGTAGTCCAATGGCTGTGCGACACGACTCCGAGAACTGTGTGTGCTGCTACCCTTTGACCGCAAACATGCCTGCACTCCAGCGGACAAAGGATCTAGCTGGATGGCCTCAACAGAGCATGCAATTTGTGGTAAAGGCAGTGGGTGCATTCCACAGTCTCTCTGATGACCGCATTGGGTGTGGGGCAGGCCAGCACACTGTCTGCCGTAGTAGCGCGCAGACCCTAGATCGTTCACAATGAAGCCCCACAATAGCGCCATTGTTACCACAAATCTGGCAATTCATGCAGCAACTGACATCAAAAAAGGTGTTTGTCTTGATAAATATTGCTGAAAACAGTCTTTGTCTACAGTTTGGACAATAGCGGCATCCAAATTTTGAAACTCCCAGTGCAGCTATAGACGTCATCCGTACGCAAGGTGTTAAATGGGGGGATATGTGAATATCTGAATTTACTGATTGCGCCCTATAGGTGACATGATCTATAGTGGGTATCAAACAATAGAAAAACATGGCGGCCCCCATATCAAGGTGCCGCTGTTTTAAAGTACATGATGATTATTGCTTTTGTTTGCTCGATCAAGGCTTTTCTTTCTCGAAATCTGTGAAGAATATTCCAGAGTTTGAACCCGAGACCATACCGGAATACCCACTATAAGTCACGTGATGACATCGCGTAATGGATCGTTTGCACCAGCAGCCATCTTTGGGGCCTTCTAGTGTTATCAATGTGAGAGCTCAGGGACTCAGGCAACAAGATTTTATTATACAGAACAAAAACAAAACAAAAGAAAAGGGTTGGCTCACTGGTGCAGCATGAAATCACTGTACGAACTACTACATCATGGCTGACTCTGGCTGGCTTGGTGTGTAGTGGTCAAGAGCTGGCTGCAAAGTGACTGGAATGTGTCCACAGGACTTATGTGGGGGGGGGCTACTGTGGCACTGTGCCTGCTACTACACCCCAGATCACTGCACAAGGGTGTCACCATGGTAACAGCAGCTCTGTAGGGTGCCTTGCACTGCTTAAGACTAAGGAAGGGACTACATGGTATATTTACAAACATTAAGGGATCAACTACAATAATTGGTTACATCAATATTCAGTGACAATGCAGGTACAAAGAGTTCACTCTTGCCTATCCAAGAGGGACAAAAGACTAGGCCCCAAAGATGGCCGCCGGTGCCAGCAATCATTGGTCCTGGTGCGAAGTGGTTCAGACAGCAAGCAGGCAGCAACCTTTTCGTAGTGCTTTTATTTTTACATAATTTTCGTTTTTTCTTTGTTTGTTCCTCAGGACGAGGAGTTGGGCAGCTCGTTGTTCAGCATTCTGCAGCACGGATTTGCCTCCCACGTCGATACATAGGCCACGCACACACTAGACTACGCCATCATGCTCGTAAAAATTGTTGGGTTTTTTTTAAGCAGAACTTTTTGCCAAATGAGATTAAAGGCGGGAAAAACTGGAAGCTTTTGAATAAATTGAAAAATTGCCAAAAAAAATTGCCAAAAAAGGGAAAGTGAACCTTTGACTTGGTTTTGTTTACCGGCGCTCTTACCATCTGAGCTATCCAGCCCTTAGATGGTGGCCTTCCCTAATAGTCAACTAGTCTCTGGCACACCAGCGCTCTTACCATCTAAGCTATCCAGCCCTTAGATGGTGGCCTTCCCTAATAGTCCACTAGTCTTTGGCACACCAGCGCTCTTCCCGTCTGAGCTATCCAGCCCTTAGATGGTGGCCTTCCCTAATAGTCCACTAGTCTTTGGCACACCAGCGCTCTTCCCGTCTGAGCTATCCAGCCCTTAGATGGTGGCCTTCCCTAATAGTCAACTAGTCTTTGGCACACCAGCGCTCTTACCATCTGAGCTATCCAGCCCTTAGATGGTGGCCTTCCCTAATAGTCAACTAGTCTTTGGCACACCAGCGCTCTTACCATCTGAGCTATCCAGCCCTTAGATGGTGGCCTTCCCAAATAGATTATAGATCATCTGGAGTTCGATCCACACACCTGATGTTTAACATGACCCTGTAGCACGTTGTTGCAAAGGCATTGATCGTGTTTTCAATGTCCTTGGTAATGACCCACGACTTCCAGATGCATTCAGATGCAAACAAAACTCCCAATTGTTGTCAACTTGGCAGAGATAGGCCAGATTTCGTGCAGGCACACATTACACTACACTCGGTGTAGCTTAGCAGTGACTAGTCTTCTTTCCAGACTCTTTGTAACCCTGGCCCTTGTGGCAAATTTACATTGCAACCTAGCTGCCCCCATAGATTGTTTCTTTATCTTGTACAGTTTGATTTCAATAAATATTTGTATAAAAGAACACAAATGTCAATGTGTACATTTTTATTTATTGCAAGGACCAAAACATCAGGTTATTTGAGACAGTTTTTATTAAAAATTATTAAGAAATTATTTTATATTTATTCATTTTTAGCCCTCCCTCATCGTTTGTTTACCTTTAAGAATATCCTTATACAAATGAGGGCGCTATTGTAAAGTCATGTCAGCAACCCACAGTTTAAAAACGCAGTGGCTGTTGTTACGGCAGTCGTCCGTGTGGTTCCCTGACTTCACAGTATTTGTCAGGATGTTTAGCTCTTGGAACCAGACTATCAGCTAATAGACTGGTTCAACCAGACTGCAATGCTGACGAAATACAATCAAGTCAGGGAACCACATGGACGACTGCCGTAACAACAGCCACTGCGTTTAAAAAAAACCCCGAAAACCATTAACTTTCAAACTTCAAATTAATCCCTCTGAATTAGACTTGATGAAAACCTTCACTAAATGATTTTGAAGCATACATTTTGGCAGTTAATCAACAGGTTTAGGGATAGGTTTGCAGGAGAAAACATATTTGCAGAAACTTTTGTACACAATCAATTCGGTTTCTGTTGCATGATCCTGTGATGACATCACAAATTTGCTCATGAATATTGAAATTCTCAGCATGAAAACTGAAAACTTTGGAAATACACCCCCAGAACGAGTGTGAAAAACAGTTTGATTGTTTGCAACATTGCAAAACAGTTCTGTAGCATGGATTTAATGTCTATTTCAGCAGCCCTTTCAATCAAATAAGCAAGGGAAAAAGTGACAATGAACTTTTGAACAGAATGGAAACATTTTGAATCGTTATCTGTTACTCAAGAAATTAATCACACCATGCACAGCATCTGATACTAAAAATCAATTTGGCCACTTGAGGGCGCTATACTACATGTGATCTTCCAAAAAAATGCGCCGCGCGTAATGCTGAATTGTCAACGAAAGAACCTGTGAAAAGTTCCTAGATTCAAAGGTAAATGTCGACATTTGAGTAATTATAGGAAATCAGATGTGTAGAAATTTACGTTCTTTAACTTATTTTTTTATAACCGAGCATAATTTAAGAGCCATTTCACGCTTTATTCGGCCGGTTCTCGGCCCTTGAGAAAGTTGTCCGGAAATTGGCAACTGTCTATAATAGAAAGTGTACATAAAAATAAGATCTTTTATGATGGTTTTACCTTTTTAGTTTTACACGAAGCAAGTTAGCCCAACATTGGAATCATTATTTAGCAAATTTAATGTCTACACTTCAGTTTAATTGTGCTCAGTAGTTTGGAAAGTTTTTAGTGTAATACCCTCATCGGAAAAGGGTGGACAAAACCCTTTAAATTACACAAATTCTCAATGCAGTAATCTGTCACTGTCATGACTAAATTCTACCTAGTTGCGGTAACCGTAACCCTCATCCTCCCAAAGGTCGGAGACCTGAGGGTTACGGGAAATATGTACAAGATTATAGCGAGGTTTTTGTTTTTACCATTTTGGAAACACCACTGTCCCGATCGCCCCCTTTTTCCACCCTTTTGAAAATCGCCACACACAATCTAAGGACATGCACTTGATCCAAAATGTATACTGAATGTGATCAGATAACTCAAAACATCGTGGGTAAAATACTTTTCCGAAAAACGGGCAGAAACTCGCCCAAATACTGTCTGTAAATGTCCCGTCAACGTCTCCGCCAGGTTCGGAATCCGAACCTGGCGCCTCAACCAATCAGCGCTTAGTCTTGTGACGTATACCCGCAAGACGGCTATTTGCTGTTTCGCAATAACAGTCCACACTTGTGGTGCGCGCGCAGGTCATCGCCCTGTGAAGAGCCGACTGGTACTGTATACAACCATGGATACAACACGTGCGCTGTACATGTGATTGTACGGTACATGTACACGTACATGTACCGTACATGTGCAAGCATAGTACCAAAGAATACTCTTTGATAATACGCGTACATGTACATGTAAATCCATTGTGTAATCGTGGACATTTCACTATTCACAAAAGAAAAATCCCAATTCAAATTCAAAAATCAAAAAGTGGATCGCAACATTTCATGTTAGTGAACACACCTATAGTCGGCTATCTATGAGTTCACATTATATGACCATGTTGAAATTTCCAATGTATTGTCCTCGCAGGAATTTCTCCCCAGCAATGGCCAACCCCACCGCTAACCTCTTCGGAGCCCCTGCGGCTTCCACCGGTGGCTTCAGCTTTGGTGCCACCCCCGCCAGCTCTGGTGGTTTCTCCCTGGGCGCAGCCAAGCCTGCGGCCCCTGCGGCCGCTCCCACTCTCGGGACGGGTGGGTTCTCCTTTGGAGGTTCGTTTTTTCTTTTTATTCCTTAAGTACTGGTTTATATATCAGTTTGATCGTTGCCCATGTAACAAGGAAAGTAAAGTCTGTGTAGTCCTTGTCACTCTGCCTTTGAGAAAGGTCCTGCTAGGATCGAAACGTCAGGCCCACTAAATTTTAAGATTTTCATTTTGGTAATTTTAGTCAGTAAGCAGTTTGCAACATTTTTGTATATCACTTTAAGGAAAGTACTGGTTCATTTGCCAACGATATTCCCCTATATTCTGTTAGTGTTACTTTTCTTCTTTGTGTTCAAAAGATGACGATTAATTTAAAGTACCGGTAGATTCAATGACATTTGGCCTTGCTCGATGTAAAAAGCACTGTGCTTTGCCCGATGCCTGATGCAAAAAAATTCCGGCAACTTGGGCGAGATTCGAACCTGAAACTCAAGCTTTCTAGTGAAGAATGTAATGAGAATGTAATTCAATGAAGGTTTTGCCCTTCCCCAATGTGCAGTCAGCGATGCATACCGTACTCAGTGCTTGGAAATTTGCCTTGCTGAGAATGCATTCAATGTATTTACTCATTTTACTGTGTACTCAGTGATTGTTGGGTATTGAAGATTCTCCAGAGCATACTGGCCGGAACGTCGAGTGACGAGTTACAATTCAGGTTCTTTTCAGAACCACACCTTTTCTTTATGAGACCTTACACTGTACATGGTGTCACCGCAAACCCTTCTATAGGCCTATTGTTTCACCCACCATGCAAAGCCTTAAAGGCCCAATACAACATTGGTAAAGGTCAAAAGATTGTCACAGTATTAAACATCCCCAAAAAGCAATCCTGCAAAGGTTTTAGCTCAAATGGTGATCTGAGAAAGTAGAAAAAGGTAAAAAAAACGTCATGGTTTTTGCACCATTCTGTAGTGTAAGAAATAGTTTATGACTTGCGAGTAATAAACTATTTGTCGATGTTTGAGTGAAGATTTCTAGGGAAGTACAGCATCCCAGACCGTAAGATTTCAACATGAGGATTTTTTCATGACCATCTACAAACTGCGTGAGTAAGAAGGAAATCTGTGGACTGTGGTTTTTCTCGTTGTTCCAAGCAGCCTCCCCGTCCCTTGGTCAGCCAGTGGCCCCAGCCTCAGTCCCAGCCTCTGGCTTCTCTCTGGGCGCGGGTGTCAAGCCAGTCGGTAAGTCGTTTTCTGGAAAAGGACTTTCGGAGTAGATTGGAGTTTTAGAGTAGAAGGGGGTGGGTTGGGGTTGAACACCAGTCTGAAGCATTCAACCATTCAACAAGTTCTGAGCCATCATAGATATAACATTCATTCATTCGTTCATTCATTCATTGTAAACTTATTATTTTTACCACATCTCGTTTCATTAAGTGGCAGGGCATAAATACATACATGTAGTTTTGGATTTCTTAAGGCCTCTTTTCAAAAAGATCATCGGTTGGGTATCAGATGATGTGACCCGTCCGATGTCGTTTCTACCGGATAGCCATCGTGTATTTTTCACCCCAGAGTCCAGTACAATCGGCTTTCTACCGGGGGACATTGTATCGGTCGGATGAATTCAACCGGCACTCAACCGATTATCTTTTTGACAGGAGACCTAAGATTCAAGCATATTTTTACAGAATATATATCTATACCCTTCGGGCACATTCTTTATAATTTGAGATGGTGGAAGGGGATCCTTAAGAAGCAGAGCTTGTCCAGTGGGGATCCCCTAAACAAGAATTGATGTAACCATTTAATGAAAAAAAAAATCAATACAATTGATCGTAAATTTTTCAATTATACAAGACACACAGAAAAAAACCAAATTAAATAGGTCTATTACCAATCAGAGAAAAGTTTAGTACTTGGGCAATTCCACTCAAGTGCGACACAAGGGTCAACATTTCAAAATTCCTTTTTTTTTAATATCTTTTGCAAAATTGATAGCCTTTATTTTGTAGTTTCTAGAAATGATAAAACAATTGTTTTTGGCCAACTATTTCAAACGTTATAGCCTTTTGAAAATGTGGCTACATTTATGCTGCCAATCACAGGTAAGAACACAAAATTGAACTATTTTGGTATTTTCAGTAATCAATTGTTATGTAATACATTCTTGTGCTAAAATAACAATTCCTAGTATCTATTATGGGGAAAATTAGTTTTATTCAGATTATATCAAATGTTAGATCCCCAGGTGTTAAGACACCAGACTTGATTTGATATTCAAAATGATTAAAGAATGTAATGTCAGTCACAGTGGAATTGCCCACTTAGTCACCCGGTAAGAAGATCAATCGGGGCTATTATAATTTGATAGTAAAATTGATTTAAGTTTTGATTTAAATAATGGAAGGCTACGAATACCTTGAAGTGATAACATGATTTTTGTGTCGAGGAGAATGTAATTCAATGAGGGTTTGTCCTTGCTCGACGTGATAAGCACTGATTGCTCAATGCTTTGCCCGATGCCTGATGACAAAATTTTAGGCAGCTCAGGCGGGATTAAAACCCGCGACTTCTGCTTTCTAGTGCAGACGTCTTAAGCAGTTGAGCACCGAGCTGGTCGTGTGGGGGATTTGAATATTGTATATACATGTATATTCGATATTGTACATTCATTGTATATTTTGATGAAAACCTGTGAGGCTGTGAAATGTGAAAAAGTGTGCACTGTGTTTACTTATTTTTCTTATTTATGGCACAGGTCTTGTGAAAATAGCTGGGGTCCAGTAAAGAGTCTATTTTTGGAAGCCATCACGTGAACAGAGCGTGCGCTTTCATTGGCTAGTTGGGATTTTTGTGCTCAGCACGTAGCTCAAGTCACCGCACTCGATGAGTTTTCATCCATGAGAGGCGAAAAAAATCAAACAGGATAGATTTGGGTCTCAGGGCCTCTTGAGGCAGAAATCTCACCAAAAGTTCAGCGCACACGGTGAGCTACGTGCTGAGCTGATGACCTCGAGAGAATCTTTGCTCAGCAGATAGCTCTCGTGTGCGGCGGCCTTTACTGATTACTCTCCTGGATGTTGAGACCATGTGGTTGAATGGGACTGGTTTTTTTTACCTTTCAATCTGACAAGGGCCCTTTTTTTTCTCTCTCAAAAACAGGGGGCGGGTTTTCCTTTGGCTCCGCCCCTGCAGCAGCAACCCCAGCAGTAGCAACGACAAACACAGCGCTACCGACCGCTGCAAGCAGCGGCGGTTTCAGTTTCGGCGCGGCGCCCCTGGGTGCCGGCGGAGGGGTCCCCGGTTCGAATCCCGTCGCAACGGCCGCGGTGGCGCCGCTGGTCCCCGGCGGGGCACCGACGGTTGCGCCGGGTACCGGTGGCTTCAACTTTGCCGGCGGGGCCGGTACTGGCGGTGGCGGTTTCGGCTTAGGTGAGATTGTTTGTTTGATTTGGTTTCTCCAGTTAAGGGAGTCAGTGCGCGACGTCCGCCGTGCTCGTATCCATAGACTCGTGTGTAATTGGAAGCCATAGCCAGTGAGTTCAATCAGAGGCTAATACATGAGTCTATGAGGATTGGCTGAAGCCACTGGCTCGTGCCTCCCATAGACTCGTGTGCAATTGGAAGCCATAACCTGTGAATTCAGAGAGGGTCTAACACAAGTTCATGGGAAGAGGCTGCAGCCACTACATGTAGCTTGTGCCTCCTTTAGACTAGTGTGCAATTGAGAGCCATAGCCACTAGCCAGTGAGTAAATAAAAAAGGCTAACACATGAGTCTATGGGAATTGGCTGCAACCACTAGCTTGTGCCTCCCATAAACTTGTGTGCAATTGGAAGCCATAGCCAGTGAGTTCAATCAGAAGCTAATGCACGAGTCTATGGGGATTGGCTGAAGCCACTTGTGTGCAATTGAGAGCCATAGCCTGTGAATTCAGAGAGTGTCTAACACAAGTTTATGGGAAGAGGCTGCAGCCACTACATGTAGCTTGTGCCTCCTTAAGACTAGTGTGCAATTGAGAGCCATAGCCACTAGCCAGTGAGTAAATAAAAAAGGCTAATACATGAGTCTATGGGAATTGGCTGCAGCCACTGACTTGTGCCTCCCATATACCCATGTGCAATTGAAAGCCTTGCCAATGAGTTCTAACAGAGCCTAATACATGAGTCCATGGGAATTGGTTGAAGCCACTGGCTCGTGCCTCCCATAGACCTAGGTGCAATTGAGAGCCATAGTCTATGAATTCATACAGAGTCTAACACAAGTCTATGGGAATCGGTTGCAGCCACTAGTTCGTGCCGCCCTTAGACTCGTTTGCAATTGGAAGCCATAGCCAGTGAGTTGGAACAGAGCCTTATACACAAGTCTATGGGACCGGCTGCAGCCACTGGCTCTTGCCTTCCATAGACTCGTGTGCAATTGGAAGCCATAGCCAGTGAGTTCAAACAGAGCCTACATTGAACTCATTGGCTATGGCGTCCAATTACACAGGAGTCTATGGGAGCCGCAGGTAAGAGGCAGCAACCAACTGTGCACAAGTAACTTTTGCCAGCTCGGTTACTTTAACCATCTTCTCGGTTAAATTGACCGACTCAAAAGTCCAAGTGGGAACGACGGTCAAATTGAACCATTGGAAATTTAACCATCGTCTTGGTTAAATTTTAGTCCAGTGGAAATGCGGCTTAAGCCTTCATAAATGGTCATAGTTAGTATCCTCTCCCTGTTTTTTTTTTTCCCCCAAATCCTTGTAGGCGCTGCTTCCACCATGACAGCACCTTCAGGCGGCCTGAGCTTGGGTGGTCTGGGCGGCGGCGGCAACAAGCCCCTGGGCTTTGGCGCCCCCAACCCCGCTGCGGCCACGGCAGCCGCAGCGGCTGCAGCGACGATAGCCGCAGCGGCCGCAGCACCCCCGGCCTCTACCGTGCCGGCCACTGCCGGCGGCCAAGGGTTTGCCTTTGGGGCCAAGCCAGCGGCCGCCCCTACCGCGGCCCCAACGACGGCAACAGCTGCGGCCGCCACGTTGGGCGTCGGGGGACTGGGCGGAGCTTCGGCGGGGATGTTCGGGGCGGCGGCCGCCGCCAAGCCGGCCGGCCTTGGCACTGTGACCGCCACGACGGCCGGTGAGTTCTCTCGGACAGAAAGCATTTCGAAAGGAGGTTAACTCCTGAGGAGGTTAACTTCTGAGGACTTCTGAGGCTCCTTCTTTTGTGTTCATTCCTTCACACTTCTCTCTTCGATCTTTCCCCCTCTTCTCACTAATCCCTACCCTACTCCTTGCCCTTCCCTTTGATCTCACCCTACCAGCTTTACTCTTTGTCCTTTGTTTCTCATCCGTGTCCTATTCACTCTCTTCCCCCTTTCTTCGTGTACATGTATCTGTGTTGTCCTTGTCACTCTGCCTTTGAGAAAGGTCCTGCTAGGATCGAAACGTCAGATTCTGAGGATGTGACTTAATTTGGGAAGGCCGCCCTCTAAGGACTGGATAGCTCAGATGGTAAGAGTTCTCATACGCAAAGCCAGAGGTCACGGGGGTTCAAGTCCCAGTCCAGTCAAAGTTTTCTTAGTCAATTTTTCAATCAATTTGTTGTAATTATCGGTGAGTAAAGTTAGAGTGGGTGGACTAGTGACTTGAACCCAAGACCTCTGGTTCTGCGTACCAGTACCGGTACCTTGAGCTATCCAGCCCTTAGATGGCGGCCTTCCCAAAATAATGGTCAACTCTGATCCGCTCCAGGAAAAGGTGATATAAATTTTACACATTTTATTGATGAAAATTGCCATTGTTGTGAATAAAACCTGAAAGTATAAGCATTGAAGATATCATTTCAGAAGGAAAAAAAAAAATCAAAATTTCACGGAAAATTCCAACCTCTCAACATTGAACCATTGCATGCAAATGTACAGCGCGACTTACAGTATAACACCTTTTCGTGGAGCGGGTCGAATATTGTATCCAGTTTCATTTACAGGGATGAGATTCTTCCAACTTTTTGGCGGAAATCCGACATTGGAACTTTGACATTCCAACTTAAAAATTCGGTTCTGACTTTTTCCGATCCGTGGTCCCAAAAAAAAAAATATCAAAAATTAATTTTGGGAGAATCTCATCCGTGCATTTAGTGTGTGTGTCAGTGTCACTCAATTCTTGGTCTCTGTCTCCTCTCCGAATCTCTTGCAGGCGCTGGCCTAGGGTTTGGGGCCACAGGCACCAAGGCCGGCAGTTCTCTCGGGTCCTTGCTGGGCAAACCAGCAACCGCGGCCCCATCTACTGGTCTCTCCCTTGGTATGTATAGCCGTACCCATACTCAGGGATGTAAGACAGTTTCCGAAAATTTCTGGATTTCCAGAAATGGCATTTTTTTTAATTTTATTATTATTTTTTTTTTAGATTTTTTTTTTTTTTTGAGATTATTATTATTATCTGTTTTTTTTTAGAGTTTACTTTTCCTTTCATTTTTTTTTCTCCTGGGTCGTTGGCTGGGTGATTGTTTTTCTTCTTCGTGGTAACAGGTATACCATCAGCAGCAAACACTGCAGCCACAACAACAAGCACAACTGGGCTGTCACTGGGTATGTCGGTGGTGTTCCTGTTTCCATTCTCTTGCTCTCAGTCTCACTCTCATTCTCCTTCCCGATCCAGGTCCCGTTCTCATTCCCATTCTCGTTCCCGTTCTCGTTCTCATTCCTGTTCTCATTCCCATTCTCGTTCCCGTTCTCGTTCTCATTCCTGTTCTCATTCCCATTCTCGTTCCCGTTCTCGTTCTCATTCCTGTTCTCATTCCCATTCTCGTTCCCGTTCTCGTACTTGTTCTCATTCCTGTTCTCATTCCCACTCTCATTCCTGTTCTCGTTGTCGTTCCCGTTCTCGTTCCCGTTTGTTCCCGTTCTCATTCCTGTTCCAATTCTTGTTCTCATTCCTGTTCTCATTCCCATTCTCGTTCCCGTTCTCGTACTTGTTCTCATTCCTGTTCTCATTCCCACTCTCATTCCTGTTCTCGTTGTCGTTCCCGTTCTCGTTCCCGTTCTCGTTCCCATTCTCATTCCTGTTCCAATTCTCGTTCTCATTCCTGTTCTCGTTCCCGTTCTCATTCCTGTTCCAATTCTCATTCTCATTCCTGTTCTCGTTCCCGTTCTCGTTCCCGTTCTCATTCCTGTTCCAATTCTCGTTCTCATTCTTGTTCTCGTTCCCGTTCTCGTTCCCGTTCTCATTCCTGTTCTCATTCTTGTTCCTGTTATCATTCCCATTTTCATTCTCGTTCTCGTTCCCGTTCCCGTTCTCGTTCCCGTTCTCGTTCTCGTTCCCGTTCTCTTGTTCTCACTCTCGACAACTTCTCATCCTTATTCTCAGACCTTTGACACCACTCAGCCTCATGGAAGCTCTTCGAACTTTTTTTTCCATTTTCTTATTTTTCAGGGGGAGGATTAGGTGGACTTGGCATGCTAAAGGCACCGTAAGTCAATTTGATATTTCATTGTAATTCTTTTTAATCATTTTTTAAAGTAATGTTGGAAAACTTCATCGAAAACTTTGACTGGACCAAGACTTGAACCAGGTACCTCTAGTTTTGTGGACCAGTACTCCTACTACCATCTGAGCTATCCAGCCCTTAGATGGTGGCCATCCCAAATAGTCAACTAGTCTTTCCTGGGGTGGGGGCGCCAGTCAGAAGCATTTGGCCATTAGTATATCTGCAGGGATCGCGCCCACATTTTCACAATGAATTCACAGAGTTGGCATAAAGCATGCCCTCTGTTTACAATGCAGCGTGGTAGGAGGCCAACAAGTTGCTGGTGTTTGTGAAATCATGTACATGAAAATGGTTACTGTGACCGGCCATGGGAGCTAATGGTTACTGTGACCGGTCATGGGGGCAAATGGTTACTGTGACCGGCCATGGGGGCCAATGGTTACTGTGACCAGCCATGGGGGCTAATGGTTACTGTGACTGGCCATGGGGGCTAATGGTTACTGTGACCAGCCATGGGGGCTAATGGTTACTGTGACTGGCCATGGGGGCTAATGGTTACTGTGACTGGCCATGGGGGCTAATGGTTACTGTGACCGGCCATGGGGGCTAATGGTTACTGTGACTGGCCATGGGGGCTAATGGTTACTGTGACTGGCCATGGGGGCTAATGGTTACTGTGACCGGCCATGGGGGCTAATGGTTACTGTGACTGGCCATGGGGGCTAATGGTTACTGTGACCGGCCATGGGGGCTAATGGTTACTGTGACCGGCCATGGGGGCTAATGGTTACTGTGACCGGCCATGAGGGCTAATGGTTACTGTGACCGGCCATGGGGGCTAATGGTTACTGTGACTGGCCATGGGAGCTAATGGTTACTGTGACCGGCCATGAGGGCTAATGGTTACTGTGACCGGCCATGGGGGCTAATGGTTACTGTGACTGGCCATGGGGGCCAATGGTTACTGTGACCGGCCATGGGGGCTAATGGTTACTGTGACCGGCCATGGGGGCTAATGGTTACTGTGACCGGCCATGGGGGCTAATGGTTACTGTGACTGGCCATGGGGGCTAATGGTTACTGTGACCGGCCATGGGGGCTAATGGTTACTGTGACTGATCATGGGGGCTAATGGTTACTGTGACTGATCATGGGGGCTAATGGTTACTGTGACCGGCCATGGGGGCTAATGGTTACTGTGACCGGCCATGGGGGCTAATGGTTACTGTGACCGGCCATGGGGGCTAATGGTTACTGTGACCGGCCATGGGGGCTAATGGTTACTGTGACTGGCCATGGGGGCTAATGGTTACTGTGACCGGCCATGGGGGCTAATGGTTACTGTGACCGGCCATGGGGGCTAATGGTTACTGTGACTGGCCATGGGGGCTAATGGTTACTGTGACCGGCCATGGGGGCTAATGGTTACCGTGACCGGCCGTGGGGCTTAATTGTTCTATGTGACTCACCTGCAGGTCCACTGCAGCCAGTGCGGCCACTGCCCAGACAGCCGCTGCGGCCACCAGTGCTGCAGGAGCCCTTAGCCAGGCCAGCGTGGCCGCCGCAGCTCCAGGTCCCACCATGAGCTACCAGCAGCTGGAGCAGGCCGTCAATAAGTGGACGGTGCAGCTGGAGGAGCACGAGAAGATTTTCCTGACCCAGGCCACTCAGGTCAACGCCTGGGACCGCATCCTCATCCAGAACGGAGAAATGGTGAGGAGGAGGAGGAGGGAGGGGGAGCCGTCCTTCCTTTGCCCCTTCCCTCAGAATCCTTGAGAAGGTTCTGCCTGGGGTCTTTGAGAGTGGTGCTGCTAGGATCTTTAAGAAAGATCCTGCTAAGATCTTTAAGAAAGGTCCTTCAAAGATCTTTGACAAGGTCCTATTAGGATCTGTCAGAAATGTCCCTCCAGGATCTTTCAGAAAGGTCCTGCTATGATCTTTCAGAAAGGTCCCGCTAGGATCTGTCAGAAAGGTAGGATCTTTCAGAAAGGTCCTGCTAGGATCTGTCAGAAAGGTACTGCTAGGATCTTTAAGAAAGGTCGCGCTAGGATCTGTCAGAAAGGTACTGCTAGGATCTTTAAGAAAGGTCCTTCAAAGATCTTTGACAAGGTCCTATTAGGATCTGTCAGAAATGTCCCTCCAGGATCTTTCAGAAATGCCCTTACTGGTTTTTTTTTTAGGAAGGCCCTTCAATGATCTTTCAGGAAGGTCCTGCTAGGATCATTCAGAAAGGTCCATCAAGGATCTTTTAGAAAGGTCCTGCTATGATTTTTCAGGTCCTTTAATGATCTTTTAGAAAGGTTCTTCAAAGATCTTTCAGAAAGTTCCCTTCCTTCATTGTTCTGTCAGAAATGTCCTGCTAGGATCTTTCAGAAAGGTCCTGCTAGGACAATCGGAAGTGGTATTTTATTCAAACTCCCTTTCTTGTCTCAATTGGACCTGTTTCTGATTCATGTTTCAATCTTTAGATCACGTCATTACACAGCGACCTGGAGAAAGTAAAGACAGACCAACAAAGGTGAGAAAAAAAACACAATTATTATTAGCCATGGTTGGCAAGGTGATCCTATGATTTGTTCATGCTGAAGCAAATTTTGGTGCTTAACCACTTAATGCCGGGACCTCCGAATCCGGAGCTCCATTGGCTTGACTATGCGACGGGGCCCTCAGAATCCGGGCACCACTATTGTCCACATTCTAAACAAAGACTCTTTTCAGCTTAGAACAAAGCAATACGAATCAGTACAAAGACCCTTTTTGACACAAGTTGCCAGATGAATTTCAAGATTAGCAGCAGTAATTGTGCAATTGTGGGACTTTTAATATGGAGGATCAAGGGATACCGCCCTGCAGCTGAAAGCACGCGGGGGACATTGTCTTTGCATGCCACACGGCCCAACGGTCGTCGGTCTGGCATTGGAATTCCCCCCCACATTCTTTACCGTAATCTGTACGCTCGGTTGTGGCCGACCAACTCGAAGATTTGACTGCCTGGAGTGGAGGCAGGAGTCTGCGGTCAGGGATTGGAAGCACCCGTACATGCACACACACACGTCCGTTACGCTCCATTGACAATGCACAAAGGGCCCTTTTTTGAACGGATAATCTCTTTACAAAAGCCAGAACGACGTCCGAATTGTGCCATGTTTTACTCTCTTGTACCCATACTCCCATAGTATACCCTTATCAATTTATTTCACAGCAATGTATATTGTTCTGATTATTTTAGCGAGATTTGAAAATGATGCTTTGTTAAAAAAAAACCCGTATGGCGGTCATCGGCGCTGAAAAACACCCGAAGTGGTTAAGCGGCTCTATGAATTTGGCCCCTGATCTGACCTTCCGTTGTATGCCCTTTTTTGTTTTATTCTTCCAGACTGGAGCACGAGTTGGACTTCATCATGGCCCAGCAGAGTGAGTTGGAAGACATGCTGACACCGCTGGAGGAAGCAGTGCGCACCCAGACACAGGGCTCCCTCTACTCGCAGCACGCCGACTCTGAGAGGGAGAGAACGTGAGTGAGACATGCACCCACCTCTGCACCTCCTTAATGTTTATAGCCACGTCAAGGTCCTACCACTAGTCCTAGCCCTGTTCCACCTCAAGATGTACTCTAAGATCGGCCTGAGACATACAACGTTTTCATATCTTTTCTCCTGCTTCTCCTTCTTCTGCCCTCCTCCTCTTCCTCGTCCTCCTCCTCCTCTCCCTCTTCCTCTTCCTCTTCCTCTTCCTCTTCCTCTTCCTCTTCCTCTTCTTCCTCTTCCTCTTCCTCTTCCTCTTCCTCTTCCTCTTCCTCTTCCTCTTCCTCTTCCTCTTCCTCTTCCTCTTCCTCTTCCTCCCTCTTCCTCCCTCTTCCTCCTCTTCCTCCTCCCCTCCTTCCTCCTCTTCCTCCTCTTCCTCTTCCTCCTCCTCTTCCTCTTCCTCCTCTTCCTCCCCTCCTCTTCCTCTTCTTCTGTCCTCCCCTCCTCCCTCTTCCTCCCACCTCCCCTCCTCCCTCCTCTTCCTCCCACCTCCCCTCCTTCCTCCTCTGCCTCCTCTTCCTCCTCTTCCTCTTCCTCCTCTTCCTCCCCTTCTCCCTCCTCCTCTTCCTCTTCCTCTTCCCTCCCCTCCTCCTTCCTCTTCCTCCTCTTCCTCCTCTTCCTCCTCTTCCTCCTCTTCCTCTTCCTCTTCTTCCTCCTCCTCTTCCTCCTCCTCTTCCTCCTCCTTCCTCCTCCTTCCTCCTCCCTCTCCTCTTCCTCCTCCTTTCCTCCTCCCCTCCTCCTCCTCATTCTCTTCCTCCTCCTCTTTCTCTGCTATTCTATACAGGTACGTCCTGGCTGAGAATATTGATGGTCAACTGAAGAGGATGGTGCAAGACCTCCGTGAGATCATAGAGCACCTGAACACAGCCAACACACCACAGGACAACAACGATCCGGTGAGTTCAGGTCTACCTCCAATACGCCGATCCAGTAGGCCACGCCCACCATAGCAATGGCCAACCAACCGCGCACATGCACACAACGTGTCACGATCACCCACACGCCGTGCGCGTGCCGTACATAGGTCACATGCTATTTTGCATAATCAGTCGATAACAAGTTTTGGAAAAAGGCCATGGTATTGAGAGTCAGAATTACAATGAAAATATAAACACCGCTTGACCATGGTGAAGGACAAAAATCGGGTTTGCAAAGGAATTGCCTGGTACATACGAAACAAAAGTAAACACAAGTGTGTGTAGTAAAGAATACAAAATTTAAAACATTATGTCGGACAAAATGGCGGCAATTTGTCAGACCTCAAATCCCTGGTTGTGATTGATCAATTTGTCTAGGGCCATGGCCTAGTGGATCGGTTTATCCCTCCTACCATCCACAGTCCAACTTCTTCTGTCTAAAACTCCATTTAACCACTCCACACTGGGCTGCTTTCAAGTGTCCCTTACCGCCACACAGGTGTTTTTTTTTATGTTCCATTTGCAAAACTTCTTCTTTTCAAAAGTTCCGAGACAGTTTTTCCTTTATTCGATTTGTTGTTGTTTTTCCCAACAGATTTCTCAGGTTGGGAAAATCCTGAATGCACACATGGACTCACTTCAGTGGATTGATCAAAACACAGGTGAGTCTACAATTTTTTTCTGGGATATTTGTCTTTAATGAATTACCGTAGGTAGCGGCAGAGAATTGGGTTAAAGTCAAACTTTTTGAACAAATTGAAAAATTTGGAAAGAAATCTTTGATTGGACTGGGATTTGAACCCGAGACCTCTGGTTTTGCATACCAGCGCTCTTCCCATCTGAGCCCTTGGAAGGTGGCCTTCCCAAATAGTCAACAAGTCTTTTCCTGGGTGGGGGCGCAAGTCAGAAGCAATTCAACCTAATTTAACCAATCAATAACATGAATCAGAATTCATCTGAATGCAAGCCGAGGATTAGAGGTGAGATATACGGCAGTTAATGGTTGAATGCTTCTGACTTGGCACCCCCACCCCCCTGGAAAAGACTAGTCGACTATTAGGGAAGGCCACCATGTAAGGGCTGGATAGCTCAGATGGTAAGAGCACTGGTACGTTAATCCAGAGCTCTCTGGTTCAAATCCCGGTCCAGTCGAAGTTATCTTCCCCAATTTTGCAATTTATTATTGTGAAAGCTGTAAACACGACCCGACCACTGATAATTCCTAGGCCTATTGCTGCTCAATTCTGTTTTTTCTTTCTCTTTTCTTCCTGTAAATTACAGTCATGCTTCAGAGGAAGGTGGACGAAGTGAGCAAACAGAGTGAGATTGTCCGCAGAGACCAGGAGAAGAACGTCCACTTGGCTTTTGACTGACCCGTCGATTTCAAAACCTGGACATATGTGGCCACTAGAGGGCCACCGACATAGGGCCCCTTCTCCAAAACTCAGCTTTGGCTCAGGCTCCGGCTTTGTCTCTAGTTCATTCATCCATTTTAAAGTATGAGGCATGAAAACAGGAGGCCTTTGGCTTAATTTTTTTTAAAGTTGTCCTGCGTTTTGACAAAGAATCCAAAGCGTCAACTTCAACAAAAAACTGGATAACAGAGACGAAGCCGAAGCCTAAGCCACGTTATGGAAAAGGGCCATTAAGAAAACATTTTGTACAAAGGACTGACCTGGACATTTTTAGCCACTAGAGGGCGCCAGTGCATTGCATCAAATGTTTCACAGCCGCGCACTTGAATAAGACTATGTTTAAATGGACGATGTGGACACTTATTGTCACTAGGGGGCGCTTCAAAATGGCATGGAATGCCTCACGACCACAGTTATAAGGCTGTGTCCATATGCTTCACCCACTGAATCAAACATGGATGTTGGTGATCAATAGAGGGCGCTGTCACATGACATGAATGCCTACCACCAAAAATGTGACCCACTCTGCAAAGAAAGGTACTTAAAGGTCCTATACAACATTGGTAAAGGTCAAACGATTGCCACAGTTTGTGTGTTCAACCATTCAACATTCCAAAAAAGCAATACTGCGAAGGTTTTAGCTCAAATGGTCATCTGAGAAACTAGAAAAGGGCAAAAAATTGTCATGGTTTTCGCACCGTTCTGTGTGTAAGAAATAAGTTATTACTCGTGAGTAATTAACTATTTTTCAATGTTTGAGTGAAGTTTTCTTGGAGAGCACAGCATCCCAGACCTTAAGATTTCAACATGAGGATTCTATCATGACCATGTATTAACTGTGTAAATTAGAAGGAAATCTGTGGACGTTGATATTTTCTGATCTTCCCAATGTTGGATTGGGCCTAGGTTTAGGTCAAAGGCTTAGCATGTACTGCTTGGGAATGGATGTGAGAGGATGTGTGTGGTTTAGGGACATCAAGCCCCCATGTAAAAGTTATGGTGCCTGGGCCCTACAGTTCTTCAATGAGGGTTTAACCTGCTCCACTTTTTGTGCACAGTGGGTCACTAATGTTTTGGCTGTGGCTGCGTAAGTGGCTTCCATAGCCTCGTGTACAAATTGAAGCCGTAGATTGATTTTTTTTTTTATAAAGCAAAGATACTCAGCCATTGTGGTTTCTCAGAGTGTACACAATAAACCAATTATGAACTTTGAATGACCTCTGCCAGTGTGTCTGCCAAGGAGGTTATATGTTTACAGGCATTTGTTTGTTTGTTTGTCTGTTCGCAAAATAACTCGAAAAGTCATTAATGTAGCGTTGATTTTTTTTAAAAGTATGTCGGTATTCTCACTAGCTTGAGCTGATTCTTTTTTGGGGTGATGATCTGGATCAAATCCTGGATTCTGGATCACTTTGAAATTTTAGTCAAAGGGATAACACAACATTGGTCGAGGTCAAAGAATAGCATCCATACGTTGTCTGGTTGAACGAAGGCATGAAATAGCACACCTGTGAAAATTTCAGCTCAATCTGCCAACCGAGTCTCGAGAAAATAGTGAAAAACCACTTCATTTGTTTCGCAAAAATGCAGCATTCAACGAATTGTTCTAAAAAATCGTTTAGATGTAGGGGATGAGGCGTTAACTGTTTCCTTTACTCTTTTCTTCAAAAATACATCATTCTAGTGAGAAATATTTCAGTTCAAGGTTTTAACCATAACCATCTTCAAACTGTGTAAGTTTAATGTAAACCTGTGGATAGCTCAGGTGGTTAGAGCACTGATACATTAATCCAGAGGTCTCGGGTTCGAGTCCTGGTCCAGTCAAAGTTTTCTTTTCCCATTTTTTATCAATTTATAGGTGATTAAAACTTGCGACGGGTGGTCCATCGGAAGTTGATGTACCGTGCATCGTATAAATATAAGACTGTGTGAAATACACAGCATGTACCAGTGGTGGATTTTACCAGACTCCCCGTGTAGTACGATCTCACTGCGTTCACACTTGATCCCGCAAGGAGGATCAGATCTCGCAAGGGCGATCAAAGGGCGATCAACACAAGTGTGAACGCTTGCGCGATCAGGATCAGATCCCGGGATCTGATCCTCCTTTTGGGAAGGATCAGACCCGGGTCTGATCCCGCATGCGAGATCAACATGCAAGTGTGGACGCAATGCGGGATCTGATCCTGCGGTTTACAGCGACCACATCCGGCCCATGCCTGGAAAAACGCGCGAAAACAAGACTTTGTGTACATGTATGTGTTTATGTGTTTCGCGCGTCATGGCCGTGCTGACGTTCTACTGCTCATGACTAGTGACCTACGTGGATAACCTTTGGAGAGCGTTTCCGCTGCTCAATGCGCGATCAATGCAGGATCAGGATCCAGTGTGAACGCAGCACTGGATCAGATCCTCCGTGACCGTATGATCTGATCCTCCTTGCGGGATCAAGTGTGAACGCAGTGTCTGATATCAGATCATGCATAAGCGATTACAACTTATGATGGGTAATACTTTTTGAGATCCACCCCTGTGTTCCTTACTAATCCGAAAGAGACGACCCAGCTGTAACCTATTAAAAAAAAAAAGGTTGACAGCGCGGGCTCTTCAAAGTTTCAACTTCGACTGACCTGACTCCCTCCCCACCCCCCCCCCCAAAAAAAATCCTTTGTGGTCGCGCGGTATCTCTCTTCCAGACAGTATAATACCCTACCGAAGGCTCTCCGCTTTGGGAAGTCGTGTTTGATGTAAGGACCCAATGGCCGACCACTTCCGACGGTACGCCCCTTTTGCTGAACGTCTGAGGAGCGGAATGCAGTCCTGGGAGTTTACTAGGTCGGCCAATTACTTGCGCGCAGGGTGAACGACCTTCGGGCCATTTTTTGGTCGGCCGCCATTCGATAATTCTCGAATCCCAACCCCAAATTTCTGAGTCCGGCGCGAACAATAGAGACGGAGACGGTTTGCAGTTTGTACTGAGACCGACGAAGCTCTCGTCTGTCAACGAACTCACCGCAATTTGTCGGAAGTGCCTGACCTGGATTTTCTGGCTCATCCCTGGCGAAAACGCCTTTTCCGAGAAAGGTCCTAGTGGAATCAGAAAGTCCTCAACTCAGCATTATTTTATTGAGATAAATCTTCTCGCGTGATACACTTTGTGACCACTTTTGTTTTGGGCTTTAAAAAAAAATCTTACAAAAAAGCTATGATTAAAGCCACTACCCAACATTGGTAAGATCGAAAAACAGAAATGTTCACAGATTTGCATGAAACTTATAGAGTTTTAATGTGATTATAGTAGAAACCTCGCACTGAAATATTTCTGCCTAAAATGTTGTATTTTGGGAGAAAAGAGTAAAAGAAATAGTTTACGTCTCACCGAGATCTAAACTATTTTTCGGAACAGTACGGCGTTAAATGCTGCATTTTCGCGAAACAAATGAAGCGGTTTTCACGATTTTCTCGAGACTCGGTTGGCGGATTAAGCTGAAATTTTCACAGGTGTGCTATTCCATGCATATGTTGGATAAGACAATGTATGGATGCTAATCTTTGACCTCGACCAATGTTGTGCAGGGGCTTTAAAGAAGAAGAATATCTTATCTCCATTTTTTTTTGCTGGACTAGGTTTCGCTGTGAGGGATGTGCAGAGTGACCGGGATTTCAAAGCTAGGTCCAGTCAAAAAAAAGAAATTTCCCAATTTTTCAATAATTAATTTTGTTCAAGAGTTTCCAGTCAGGTTTTTCTTTTGTTTTTGTGACTTTCAGAAAGCCACGATTAAAGAAGAAGAAATTCTTATCTACTTGTTTTTCTGGACTAGGTTTCGCTGTGAGGTGTCGGGGGGTTTGAAGGCTAGCATGACCATTTTTTTCAGATAAAGGTGGAAGGTTTGCGGTGGCACCATGTAACATATCTTTTCAGAAGGTCGTGTGGCTCTGAAACGAGCCGGTCACTCGACGTTTCGAATAATTATAGTGTGTCTCTAGTCTCCACAAGGTGTATAAAGGTCTCCACAATGTTTTCACGAAACTGGTATTTGGAAATAACTCAAAAACGGGAAATTATGTGATGGGTAAGAATCCGAAGCGGTTTTTTTCTGTCATTTGACCACTGAATTGGTCAAGACGGCCTGACCGTTGGGGCAAACCTTCATCGAATTACATTCTCAGACGCCAACAAAATATATTGTATTCGATACATAAATAATTATTCTGCCACTATACAGATTCAAATCCACCACACGATCATGGTTAAGATGTTTGCACTAGAAAGCAGAAGTCATGGGTTTGAATCCTTTTATAAGGGACATAAGGTCCAAATTTCTACCCATACCAGGAAAGTGAATGTGGTTGAAATGGGAGCATTTTCAAAACATCGTTTCTCACTCGGTTGTATAGTGCAGGAGAACAAAGCAATGTCTCCACTAGGATAGACACATCGGTATGCCTATGGGTGTGTGTGCGAGCGTCTGTGTGTGTGGTTTTTTCAGCCGGGTTTTATATACCATTGTTGTTTCTATCTGAGACGACTGTGGGGGCGTGATCCCTGCTGATAATACCGCTGTTATTGGTTAATTGATTTTAACTTGTGTCCCTCCCCACACCTCGTCACAGATAGTCTGTTTTATAAAAGTTCAACTTTGGGATCAGCGGTATGGCTTCAATTCAGAGATCACGAGATCATGGTCTCTCCCCCTCTCTTTCTCTCTGCGTCTTTTTGCTGTTCGTTCTGTCTCTCTTGGCTTCTCTTTGTGTCCCTCTCAGTCGCTCTGTCTGTCCTCGCTGTTTGTCTCTTTCCGAGTCTCTGCATCTCTCTCTCCCTCTCTCTTTCTCTACCTTTCTTCACATCTTATTCCACCCGTCTCTGTTACTCTGTCTGTCTTACCTACCCCTCTCCTTGTCTCTCACCGAGTCTCTGTCTCTCCCTCCCTCCCTCTCTCTACCTCTCTCCACGACTTACTCCACCCATGGAGGTACCTCCATGCTCCACCCGTTCCTGTCACCCTGTCTCTGTCTCGCCATCCCCAACTCCTCGTCTTAGACAAAGAGCAAAGTTCTGAAAACCCTCTTATTCAGGAGTTACATCAGCACCCATGCACTTCATCCAAGGTTGGACTTCATAAAATAGAAGTATATTATCTGAAACGGCTTTGCCAAGCAGTATGCGGTTTCAAATTGTGGTATCACTGTCTAAATTTTGAGAAAATCTTGACTTTTTAGAGAGCAAAAACTCTCCCCGTATCTCCGTCTCTCTCCATTTCTCGATCCCCATGTCTGTCTGCGACTCTTGTTTGTCTGTCTGTATCGATACCAATATGCATCTCTCTGTATATGCCTCGTCTCTTCCCTGGTATTTTAATTACAGCGTCCAAGTTGAGCTGAGAGACGAAAACAACCTTTGTTCAATCACAGCACCGCACTCACGGCTTCGGGAGCAATTATCTCGCGGTTGACCTCGTTCAACGGTCGGGCTTAGCTACTGCGACAATATTTACACGATGTTTGGTGGTTTTTTTTTAGCCCTGCCGACCCTGTATGCTCCCCGATCCCAATCTGGGTTGTCCCCCTTCCCTCCTCCCCTTGCTCCCTGCCTCCCTCTCTGCCTCCCTCCCTCTCTGCCTCCCTCCCTCTCTGCCTCCCTCCCTCCATCTCTCCCTGCCTGCCTGCCTGCCTGCCTGCCTGCCTGCCTGCCTGCCTGCCTGCCTCCCTACCTGCATGCCTGCCTGCCTGCCTGCCTGCCTGCCTGTCTGCCTCCCTCCCTCCATCTCTCCCTCTCTGCCTGCCTCCCTCTCTGCCTCCCTCCCTCCATCTCTCCCTGTCTGCCTGCCTGCCTGCCTCCCTGCCTGCCTCCCTGCCTGCCTATACCTGCCTGCCTGCCTCCCTACCTGCCTGCCTCCCTACCTGCCTGCCTGCCTCCCTACCTACCTGCCTCCTTACCTTCCTGTCTGCCTACCTGCCTGCCCATGCCTCCCTGTTTCACTGCATCCCTGCCTGCCTGCCTGCCTGCCTTCCTGTCTGTCTGCCTCCCTCCCTCCATATATCTGCCTGCCTGTCTTTTAATGTCTGTCAATTGGAACTGTCCTTTTTTGATTTGCAGTGTCTGTTTGTAATGATTTATCATGACAATAAAGTTCACTCTCTTCCCCCTTCCTTTTTGTATGTATATTTGTTTGTCCTTGTCACTCTGCCTTTGAGAAAAGGTCCTGCTAGGATCGAAACGTTGACAACGTTGAACTAAATGTTGACAATAGTTTCAGTTGAAAAAGCGTAAGGCCTTCCTTCCTGCCTGCCTGCCTCCTTCCCTATACCTCCCTCTCTACCTCCCTCCCTCCACCTCTCCCCTCCCTAGCTCCCCTCCCTTCCCTCCCTCCCTCCCCTTCCCACGGAGGGAGATTAAAACGACACAATTAATCTCGGCTAAACAATCCCCATTGTTGCGAGGTTATGTATAAGACCGCAAAGGTATCGTTTTTTCCCTTCCATTAGACAAGGCTTCGACCGCGGGCCCAGATCAAAGGTCGGTGTTTTCGTTTTAACAGGGACGAACTGTGGACCTTTGTGCGTTTATCTGTTCTTTAAACCCGTGTAGTATAGGATCTCGGTGTTAGAACTATAGCGCTCAGTGCAGTATCCAAAAAAAAAATGTAATCTAGGGGCCATTTTCATAGAGCCGCTTATAGGCCCTATACGACATTGGTAAAAGTAAAAAAGATTGCCACAGTTTCTGTGTTTAAGCCCCTACACAACATTGGAAAGATCGAAAACAGAAATGTTCACAGATGTACATGAAACTTATACAGTTTGAAGATGGTTATACTAGAAACCTTGCGATGAAATATTTTTGCCTAAAATGTTGTATTTTGGGAGAAACGAGTAAAAGAAATCATTTACGTCTCACCAAGATCTAAACTATTTTTCGGAACAGTATGGCGTTGAATGCCGCATTTTCACGAAACAAATGAAGCGGTTTTCACGATTTTCTCGAGACTCGGTTGGCGGATTGAGCTGAAATTTTCACAGGTGTGCTATTTCATGCATACGTCTGATCAGACAACGTATGGATGCTATTCTTTGATCTCGATCAATGTTGTGTAGGGGCTTTAAACAATTATTAAACATTCCAAAAAAGCAATACTGCGAAGTTTTTAGCTCAAATAATTTTAATGGTCATCTGAGAAAGTAGAAAAAGGCAAAAAACCGTCACGGTTTTCGCACCGTTCTGTAGTGTCAGCAATGAGTAGGCTATACTGCCGAGTAATAAATTATTAATTTTGTCGATGTTTTAGTGAGGATTTCTCGAGAAGTACAGCATCCCAGACCGTAAGATTTCAACATGAGGATTCTATCATGACCATCTACAAACTGTGTAAATTAGAAGGAAATCTGTGGACATCGATGTTTTCCGATCTTCCCAATGTTGTATTGGGCCGTGTAGTTGTCAAAACTTGCTGAAGCATGAACATGAACAATCGTCCTCAAAATAATCAGGTTACCAGCCAACCCTCCACTTATTATTTCATGTGATGCAAACAAATACTAATTATTAGAATACGTTCCAAGTACAACAAGAATCAAGATGAGCTATCCATCTCTTCGACGGTGGCCTTCAACAAAAGCCCACTAGTCTTTTATAAGTTTAATACAAAACCATGTGCCAAACTGCTAACCGACTTTAAAAAAAGACCTTAGAGTTAGAGGGCCTGACGTTTCGATCCTAGCAGGACCTTTCTCAAAGGCAAAGTGACAAGGACATACACAGACAGTCCAGGGAAGGAAAGCCCTGACACACATGGCAGAGGAAGGACAACAATTGCATGTTTAACTATAATTATTACTCAGCTATTTTAAATCTCAAAAGTTACAGCTAGGCCCTGATGTTTCGATCCTATAGCAGGACCTTTATCAATGGTCCTACATCAACGGTCACGTTGCCTTTGAGAAAGATCCTGCTAGGATCAAAACGTCAGGCCCTCTGACTTCTGAGTTTAATAAATGTAGTCTTACAGGCCTAATCGTCTAATAATGGTTACACTAGAAAAAATTGTCAGAGAATTGGTGATAGTCCTCCACGGGCCTTTGCATTTTGCACTTTGTAATCGATAACCGAAATCTATCTGCGTGGCTATCATTGAAACAACAGAGCGACACGCCCCCTAGAGACGAGTTAGAGCACAACGCAAACAGATCTTGGACGACTGCAAACAGTATTATCTCTCCACCACAGGGTTCCTCTCGTTCGTAACTGCAGCACACAAAAAAAAAAAAAAACGCAAGATCAGCGGTGTCCGTTAATCTCTCAATGGCCCAATTAATTTTGGAACTCAGTTTCTGCACCGTGTATTACCTCACTTAGCTTTATAGTGGCATTATATTTTTTTAAGAAAGAAAGAAAATTAAACTCTTATCTGTCTGGGGTCTGTCCGTATGCGAACTGATAAACAACGTGTTGAATTATCCCTTGGGAGATTTCGGTTCAAAGTGTGTACACTGCTGAGGAGAAACGTTAGTATTAAATTAATCTGGCAATTTAATCTGTGTTGAATATTGGAATTGTCTTAACAGCGTGAGAGCATAACCTTTGGTGGACATGTGTTTACGGGTGTCGACGGTTCGAAAGAGTAAAATAAATGTTTCCTTCGAAACAGGGATGAGGCAGTTATTTTTGTTTGTTATAGCCGCATGACGTCACGTGGGTAGGGCGCCCTCTGCCAGATATCAAAATAGTTTTATGCGTACATGGACATTGTACGTGTACTGTATTGTGCACATGTACATATACATGTGTTCACATGCACAAGTACATGTGTTCACATGTACATGTACATTATGTACATGTACATGTACAGTACATGTATGTACATGTACAATGTACTGTACATCTACATGTAAATGTACCTGTATATACATGTACATATACATGTGTAAATGTACACTGCTCTCACACAAAAAACTGTTTCGTGTTGTTTTATCCAATTAAATCATAGATAATGTGTTTACAAATCATACCTGTCTTTTTAGTGGTATATCTATTGCTAATTAGTCAAATTGTATTGACACAATGTACACAATCATGTAGGCATACGATACATGTACACAATGTACTACAATACATGCGCACACTGTACAATACATGTACATGTACAGTGTGCATGTACTGTACATGTACATGTGTAGTTGTACATGTACGTACATGTACAAGTACAAGTACATGTACATGTACACATGAACATGTACATGTGTACATATACAATGTGTACATTATGTGTATCTGTATAATGTACAGTACATGTACAGAATATGAACACATGCATGTACTGTACAAGTAGAATACTGTGAAAATGTGTGGTACATATACTAGCACACAGATAAACAAATCCAAAACTTTAAAATAATTATTTTAACGACTCGAGAGTTTGTACAAACAAAATTATTCCCATTCCCGGGCAACATAATTTATTTACTGTTTCCACGCTAACTCAGCTGCCCTTTTAAAATTTCGGTAAAGTGCATGCAGTCAATCAAGTTATAAACTCGTGCTTTTCAGATCAAAGTTTGCACGAAAATCCACGAGTGCAATGAAATTTTCCTCTTTTTTTATAACTCATGCACTATGATTTCCTTTTGATATGAATTATAAATGTATTCGTTCATCGATAACATTCGAGGTTACGCACATTTTATTTTCCCAATGGCAAGCGCTACTATTCAATTGTTTGCTGTCCAGATCCATACTTAACACGAACTTCCACGTGACTAATAGCAGACGATATTTTTTTGTTTAGCTGCCACAGAACACTTAGCTGACATTTGACCCAGTAAATCGCGCGCTATCTTTAGTCCCTGTACAAATGTTGACTTTGGTAAGCAGCCGACATCGCCGGTTTTTTTTTCTTTCAAAGATGACGCATGCGCAGCTTGCCACTCAGGCAGACCGCCTGCGGCGCTGTCTGTATTGGTTCTAGTCGATCGCCAATTCGGCGCTCGGTAATCGGCGACGAATTTTCCCATTTTTGCTGGAAATTTTGCCAAAGTTGCAGCTTTTTCAGACTTATCGGGAATAGTTTTATCAGAAATTTGTGGAGTTACGCGACTGAGTTGAGCGGAAAGCCTCCAATCTGGGCGTCTCTGGAGTCGGTATCGATAATCGATGCTTCGATTCGGTGTAATCGATAGGAGGGCCATCGCGTGCGCGCATTGTGCTCCACACTCAAATCAGATTAATCTGATAACACGCTGTTGGCAAGGCCTTAGGACAAGGTACGAATCGTACATGTGACACGGCAACCGCAGATCACCCCCGAAAAACCGGCTGGTCGTAATCATCCACACCCCCCGAAAAAAACCCTAGAGATATGAGGTAAATTTCTGCCTCCAACCCTTCAGATCAGTACTGATTGTTAAGCCAGCCGGATCACCAATCGAATCAACAGTCCCCTGAAAAAAAGGTAATCTTCCCTCTGAAAAAAAGAAGAAGAAGAAAAAGAAACATCAACCCAGCAAGACCTTAGACGTAGACAACAACAAAATGGAGCAAGGGAAAGCAGCTTCTGCACCCGAGGGCATCGCCGGGGCTCGCAACGAGGCGGCCCTGCTGAGTCTGATGGAGTCCACCGGCTACAGCATCGTCCAGGAGAACGGCCAGCGCAAGTACGGCGGCCCCTGCCCGGGCTGGGGCGAGGGCCAGCCGCCTCCCTGCCGGGGCTGCGAGGTCTTCGTCGGCAAGATCCCGCGGGACCTCTTCGAGGACGAGCTGGTGCCGGTCTTCGGCCGGGCCGGCAAGATCTACGAGCTCCGCCTGATGATGGACTTCAGCGGCAACAACCGCGGCTACGCCTTCGTCATGTACACGGGCCGGGAGGAGAGCAAGAAGGCCGTCAAGCTCCTCAACAACTACGAGATCAGGAAGGGTCGCTACCTGGGAGTCTGCCCCAGCGTGGACAACTGCCGGCTCTTCGTCGGCGGCATCCCCAAGGGGAAGAAGCGGGACGAGATCCTGGCCGAGATGGCCAAGGTGACGGAGAGCGTGGTGGACGTCATCGTCTACCCGTCGGCCACGGACAAGAGCAAGAACCGGGGCTTCGCCTTCGTCGAGTACGAGAACCACCGGGCGGCCGCCATGGCCCGCCGCAAGCTCATCCCCGGACGGATCCAGCTGTGGGGCCACCAGATCATGGTGGACTGGGCCGAGCCCGAGAGAGACGTCGACGAGGACATCATGAAGACGGTAATGCCTCCCCCCTTACTCTAGTCTTACTCTTACTTCTTACTCTTAGATTTTCCTCGGATCAGTTTGGTTGAACATTTTGAAATTCAGAGCGGGCCTGACGTTTCAATCCTAGCTAGCAGGACCTTTCTCAAAGGACCTTTCTCAGTCAAAGACTCTTTCTCAGAGGACCTTTATCAAAGGACCTACTGTAGTTTAATTCTAGCAGGACCTTTCTCAAAGAATCTTTCTAAATTTTAGTCAAAGGACCTTTATCAAAGGACCTACTGACTGTACTAGTTTAATTCTAGCAGGACCTTTCTCAAAGAATCTTTCTCAAATGACCTGTATTCTGTAATTCCAGCAGGACCTTACTCAAACTCAAAGGACCTATCTAGCAGGACCTTTCTCAGAGAAAGGTCCTGCTGGGATCGAAACGTCAGGCCCTCTAACTTGTTGAGATGTTTTTATTGCAGGTCATTTTACTTCGAAAAAAAGGGTGACTTGACGGGTCCAAGTTACTCGGACTATCTTAGTCCGAGCATGGGTCCTCTAATTTTCTATGGTCCGAGTAACAAAGACCTTAAAAGTTAAGGGACAATTGAAGGGACAATTTGTAGTCAAGTTGAAGTTCAGCCTTTTCACCTCCTCTCTAGGTTGGATCCTATAGCTACAGTCACCCGACCCCTCCAAAATTTAAAAGTTAGGTCCTAGTTCCTTCCCAGCACAGCACTAAATAGCAGGACTTTTTTTCAAAGGCCAAATAGTCATTAGGCCTAAGCCTTCAGTTCAAGGTTTTGAGGACAGTTTTGCTAATGATCGACACGTCCGGTTCTCTAAAATGTTTTCCAAATCTTCTCATGTAAATTGGTTAGGACAAGAAACTGATAAACTCGAGAGAAGTTTAATATAACTTAGAATCAAAGTTAGAAGTCAAGGGGATCTAAAAATAACCAAAATAAAAAACTCTTATTTCTTAAAAAAAAATAAGACTAAGACTAGAGTAAGAGGGCCTGACATTTTGATCCTAGCTGGACCTGTTTTATATTTTTATGAGATCCTTTGATCAAAATATAAAATTGTCACAGACTGCTTGAAAATCCCTCCAAGCTCAAATTTAGAGGGCCTGGCAAAGTTGAAAAAAAAAGTCTTGCTTAGATCCATTTCAATAACATGCCCTCTGAAATGTTCGAGATTTGTACAAATTTGGCTTGAAACTAAAACATTTTTGTACTTAGCACCTAAAAAAATACTCAAATTATCTCAAATTACTCTGTGCATTAGTCCAGACGTGTAAATGTCAGCATATAATTTTATTTCTTGTTTGTCATTTCCATTTCAATGGAGACCGATTCATCAGCATTTACGAGGTTAGACTATTTCATTTTCCCCTCGTAATGAGTTAATTCAAATTTGAAATATCTTGCTCGCCGCTTACAGCAGTAGTGCTACATACATGTAGTACATGACTCATTACTAGTAGTAGTACTAGTCTACTAGTACTACAGTACTACTACTAGTACAGGTAGTACTGTTGCCATTTCCACAACTGTAGTAATATTGTGTCTACAGCCCACCAAAATGTAAGCCCAAAATAATTGTAGAACAATTGACATGGGAAGTTTTCAGCCAAGATAAACCAGAAATTGTTAGTCATACATTGCAAGAAAGTTATCTAAAAATGTAAAGGCCATCATTATTACACATGCAATGTACAATTTCTGTACTATTTCTGTAAGTTGTACACAGTGTACATGTAAGTTGTAAACAACATGTACATGTACTTCTGTACACTACATGTGTACAGACCTGTACATGTACTTTACATTTTGTACATGTATACCGAACAGAATGCAAATGATTTGAGTTCTAACCATTATTCGCCATTGTCTAACAGCAATGGTGCTTTATTTTTAAGCAGTCAAACATATGTGCTTGGTGGCCATTGGTGGGTGCACAGTGAAGGCCTGCACATTGTACACACACAGTGAGGTTTTTGCCAGCTAATTTCCTCTTTTGTGCTCCAATTTCATTTGTTTGCAAACACCCACTAACCCTGGTACAGAGCTGAACTGTAAATATTGTGAGGAGAAAAGGAGAGAGAGAGAGAGAGAGAGAGAGAGAGACAGACAGACACAAAAAAACACAGTTGGTTTCAGAACTGGGCATTATACATGTATTGGTACATTACCCTGACCAGGGCTGGATTTCACAAAGCCTTACAAGGTACATGTATGACGCATCGTAACTCAACTTGCGGTTGTTAACCCATCATAACTTTTCATGGGTCATGTAGTTTCTGTGCATCTTTCATGCGATTGCGATTGATCGTAAGTTATGCGTACGATGCGTTTCATGATATCGACCACAGTTATGAGGTAGTGTGTGTACCCTTAGTGGGGAACATTTTGCTATTTTTTTAATACAAGATACAGTAGGCCCTAGTTGAAATGGCATGGATTCACATACCTTTGGCATAAATATAAAGGTATTAATATCAGACTTTTTTTTCTCAGAACAGATTGAATGATTGTGGAGTTATGTGACTGACACCAATTCTAAATTTGATATAATTTTTAGAGTAATATTTAAAAAATGTGGCAAAATGCTTACTGATTAAAATCATCAATTCTTGTAAGTTGTAAATGTGGAGGGTCCGGTGTTTCAATCCTAGCTAGATCTTTCTCAGAGGCTTTCGCGAAAGAAGATCTAAGTTTTTAAAATCAAGACAAGGCTAGTTGACTATTTCAGTTTGGGAAGGCTACCATCCAAGGGCTGGATACAGCTAAGGTGGTTAGAGTGCTGGTATTGACACTGGTATGCAAGCCCATCCGTGAGCCATCCAGCCCTTAGATGGTGGTCTCCAAAATAGTCACCTAGTCTTTGCCTGGTCTGGGCTGCCAGTCAGAAGCAATTCAACCATTAAAGTTCTGCTGTATATCTCCAGGGACGCACGCCCTACTTTCATTCCGATGAATTCTGATTCATTTTATTTGATTGGTTTGCCACTCAAATTTGTCAATGTTTTTAAATTTCACCTTTTTTTTCTTCGAAAAAGTGGACGGTTGGGTCAAGGACATTTACATGTAAATTGAAAATCAAAATTCACTTCTCATATTAAAAACCTGGCAAAAATTATCTTTCTGCCTTGCCTTTTTACATACCGGTATGTGCGCGTCACGCCAGCTTTCCAAAACTTGTGCAAAAGGGGGATACCATCTGCTCTAACATGCCGCCACTAGAGCACATGTATACATCTTTATGCGTAATCAATACTTCAATATCAGCCATCATACTGTGTTGCATGTTCAATTTGCTAGAGAAAAAAAATTTACTCCCAACTTCGCCCAGGGGAAAACTATCCATAAGACAAGAAAAAGCATTCAGAAATTGAGCAACCGATATTCTGGTAGTTCTATTATCAGTGTCCATCCACTGCAGCTTGAATGACCCCCTATAGGGGTCTTCAACTGGTTTCATTCCCCTGCTCTCACCCCTTCCATCACCCCTGTCCATCCCTCCATCCATCCCTTGGGCAAACACTGAGAGCCTGGCCTCTGCCAATAAGGCTGGACAAATATTGCACACAAACCAAAGCAGGACTGACCAGTGTGCGTCTCTCACTGTCTCTCACTGTGCTCTCTATGCCAGTCAAATTTGAACAAGGGCGAGTCATAAACATCTTAACAAATACTCAGGGCCGGGTCATTTGCGCGCCTTTGACCCGTGCGTGTCCGTTTTAGGCAGACAAGGGCTTCCCCCGTCTTTATGGGGGTGGTTTATGGTGGCGGCCATCTTGTCTACAATCTTTTTTTTAGGGGAGGTTTTCAATCTCCGCTGGCTGTTCACAATTGCAAATTGTGTACGCTGTAGAGTCAAGACCCTTTTGAGGGTACTTAGCAGAGCCCCTTTACATGTAGCAATTTGTTACAATCAAAGTACATGTATGTGTGTACTTCTAAAAGGGTTTTTATTAACTTTTAAGAGGTGTCTAGCTAAGTACAAACATGACTACAAAGTTACATGTAATTGTTCATCGCAAGGAACTTGAGTATGTTCTGCTTTTCAGAATATAAATTAAAAACTCATCTACTGAGCAAATTACCGAAGAGCCACTTCATCAGACTCATACAATTTTGAAGCATGGTGAGTTGGTGACACTCCCCCCCCACCTTTGGAAAATCTGCAGTGAACTTCCCCAGTGCCTTTCACTGTGAACATCTATATAGGCCTACCCTGAAAATCAGGTGAAAATGCCATGTTGCAGTGCAATGGAAATTCACAGCGATTTCACTACTTTTTCATGCCAGATTTTCACATGAGATTTCATTAGTATTTAGTAGGTTCTATTCCAGGCCACTTTCGTGCTGGTAAATGACTTCAATGCACAAGCCCATGGTATGAGTTTGGTGAACAATTCCACAGACTAGACCACAACTGCCTGGCAGATGAGTTGAGTGGTTATTCAGCTAGAGTACATGTACCTGTAAATTGGGCCATACCACCCTAGATTTTCAAGGTTTTTTTTTCACTGTCTTCCCCACTACCATAAGATGTCTTTATCAGGTCAAATAAGTTGAAATCTTCAGGATAAATTCACTTATCAAAAAGGGTCGATGAAATGACATGACATATTGGCCCCATTTTCATGGTTAAGATTTTCACAGTGTTTCTGCCTCTGGAAAAGGTCCCGTTTGGATCGAAAATTCTCCCCTCCATTTTTTAAGATTTCCACTTTGGGTCATCAGTCACTTGCCAGTTTGCAAACAATTTTCATAGCCCTTTGCCTCAAAGCCTATTTACAGACATAAGAAGACCCCTCCCCCCTTGGAAAAAAACGAAATAAAGAAAGATTGGTTGATTAAGTCATACATGTATCCCCGGTGCATTGTATTCTATGCAAAATCCTGGGCGAATCGAAGGACTTTAACCCTTTGCAATCTGCCTGCTGAGTCACTGAGTAACTACAAGTTTGTTAATTTTAAACCTCTCGACCCCTTCTCCAAAAAAAATTAAAATAAATAAATCCCCCAGAAGCTGAGCAAATCGAGATAAGTTGTCAACACTTGGCCTTCCCACACTGATAGGCCTGCAGAGAGCTTGCTACAACGAAGACCCCTATGATTTACAGTGTGTATCTTGTGTAGCATTAATACTAATTGATAGTATTATCTTTCTGTACTTCGACCATTAGCTGTGCTTAAGCATCACCAATGTACTTTTCAATGGCCGTTTGAAACAGTGAAGTAGCCATTGAAGTTGGGATCTAGCCAACCATGTGGATCTACATGTACATGTACAGGTGTATGCCAACTGTGGAGTTAGTAACAGGCCTTGCCAGCAAATCTTATTATCTTCCACTGTGTTATCTTTAGCCTATATACACGCACACTGTCCTGAGGATGATTTCATCAAACCCATCACAACTTACGATCAATTGCAAGACACTGATGCACAGAAACCCCACGCCCTATACTTCAACTTGCCTATTAAAACAATTCAGGCAGCTTGGTCTTCTTGGGTGGGATTTGAACCTGCGACTCCTGCTTTCTAGATGTTTTCAGAAAGGCAGGAATCACGGGTTCGAATCCCACCCGAGCTGCCTGAATTTTTTTTTCCAGTACTGAGTAAGTTATCAGTTAACACGTACTCACAATTTCAGCCCTGGGAAACCCAGGTCTTCTGACGTTTCTAACCTTGCAGGACCATTCTCAAAGAGAGAAATGTCTTGCAAAAATAAAAATGTTGTCAGACCCACCATGTTTTTTTAAACTTTGTTTATTTCAATCAATAAGTGATGCTTTTTTAAACTTTGTTTATTTCAGTCAATAAGTGATGCCATCAGTTAGGATAGTGCATTGTGGGATTAAAAAAAAAGATTTCGCAGAGCTTTCCCACACACACTGCGTCGCAAATAAATGCGATCATTTTGAAAAGTCTAACTAATAGTGGAGTCAGAATTGCGATTCAAATCCCACTAGTAATCACCTTTATTGTCATATTGTGTTCACACAGAAAAAAGTTTGAATCACGATTCAAATCACGACCCAAGTAATCGCGTTTTTTTAGGACAGTGGAAACAGCCCTTATGTCAGGTCCTCAAAATTATTGAGACTCATCCAGTCTGACACATTTTTGTGTTGCGATTTGAACAGTTAATTCCCTGCAATATCTCCCGAGGCAGAAAACGAAATTGAAATACGTGCAGCATTTGGCGAATCCTCTTCCACAATGTACAGTAGTGCGCACAATATGGTGTTGATTTGCACTATTAGTAAAAAAAACCCACCCCAACCTATTCCTGTTTAAATGCCACGTGCACTTTTTGAATTTGCTATACTGTATGCAGTTCTGATCCCTTTCTATCAGAATGACCGTTGGACCCTAAGTACTGTGTATCATTAACCTGCCTGCTTTCTTGTTCTCTTTCTCCTTTTTTTTTCATACACCATGTATGGTAAAAGCATGATAGGGCTAGTCGCCACAGTGACTGTATATTAGATGTACACGTACAATGTACATGCACATCCGACTGAGATGTACAGTACACAGGCGTCCTATTGCACTCTGTTGCATTGTCTAACACTAGACTTGGGAGGGTGGGCGGTACATGTATTTGTTCACGCCCAGCCCTGAAATGCTTTATTATTATTAGTGGGTGAAAGGTTGTGCCATCCTACTGTGGCATGAATATAGCGACTAGTTTTGCCATGGGGTTGTGATTTATCCCGTAATTAATCGTGCCTAATGAGTTTTTTAATTTGTGGTTGAGGTTGTTCGTGGCTTACTCGACTGTCATGAATATAGCAGCAGGTAGTATGAATCGTTTATCTAAGGGCCGTTTCAACTACACCAAATAAACGCGATTATTTGGATCGTGATTGAAATCACGATTCAAACTCCCACTTTTTTGGTGTATACATGTGGATGGAATAAACGCGATTATTTGAATCGGGATTTGGACTCCACTAAGACAAGAGTGAGACTTTTTTTTCAAATGATTGCGTTTATTTGCAATACGGTGTGTGGGAATGCTCCACTGACTCGCGCCAGTTTTTATTATCCCACAATGCACCGCTCACGCTCTGATTGACAGGAAGTGCCAACTGCTAACCACAAGCAGCTTGTGATTTTGGCTGGTGTGGACATGACAAAAAAAACCTGGTTTTGGTGTCACGATTCAAATCGTGATTATTTCCGTAGTTGGAACGGCCCTATAGTGAGTTTGATTAACCATACCAGAACTTGAAAAATATCTATTATGGGCGTATTCATTTTCCAAAGTGTCGGGGCTGCTTGTTCCGGTTCATTGGCTAGGGCTAGCCTGGAATTAGAGTGTATTAGTTACTGAGGTTGTGGTTGGGTATAATGACAGCAGCTGCTTGCGTGCTAATCTCAGCCGTAGACAAGAAATTCAGATTCAGGCTAAGGCATCACATTCACAAGTGAACTGGTGCAATTTGACAAAGTGTGCATTCTAGAAACCCACCCTTATGATTTCTTGTGCTCTGCCCATCCTTGTCTAGTTCCCTGTATACTCAAAAGCCAGTCAGCAATGTCGTCCCATATCAACTTGAGGACCAGACTTTTGCCGTTTAGTCAAGTTTAGTCATTTTTCAGCGGACAGATTACTGGTATACATACACTTGCATGTGCATTAATGCTGGCTGCATATGATAGCTATGGTATGTGACTTATAAATGATAAATTGATCCATATGTTGTAATGGGAGTTTTTTTTTCACAAACCGGTAGGCCTATAGTGTGCATGTTTATTGCCAGCTTACACATGGCAAAAGAAAGTGCTACAATTCATTTCAGTGGGCGCTAATGATTTTTTAAAATTAAATTCCATTTACAGTAAGTTAATACATTTGTGTAGGCCTATTTTGCATGGTGCAAATTGTACGTGTTACAACTTACATGTACATCATATAGGCCGGATGTTTTTTTTTTACCGAGTCGCGTTTAGCCGAGCGGTGCTTTTCCACTGGACTAATCGGCTCGGTTAAAGTTACTTGGCCACTTTTACTGGGTTACAAAAGTAACCATCCGGCTCGGTTAGAGTATAAACACAGAGGAAATTTAACTGGGCCGTTTCCACTGGACTCAAAATGGGAAAAAGTAACCATCGTCTCGGTTACTTTTGACAAAAAAAAATCCATGGAAAAGCGGCTTCAGTATTAAATAGTATGTTTTCAGTGATTCTACCATAGATACAACTTACAAATCATGTGGCAGTGTATGGTAATTTAAGCCCAGCTTGTGGTAACTATTCAGTCAACTGATTCCACCCATTGTGAAGGTGATGCCAATAGCACAAAACCCAGACTGACTTTTCTTTTATCAAATAGAACAAACCACTTAACCCATTAAAAGGATCCAGTCTCCTTTTCAATAGTCAGACCAGAAAGAGCAACCATTCCCTTGCCTCAGGGCCAGCCCTCCTCACTCAAAGCCTAATTGAGCATGCTGATTTATGACACCTGTTTTCAAACTCCTTTAGATTCTAATCCCTGTAATAAAGTGCACACTCCTCACTGGGTTCTATTATTACCCCCCTATTTAGTGGGGTTTTGTGTACTCAGTATCAATGACCCTCCTTGCCCCCCCCCCTCCCTCTTGCAAGCTGGCTTCTTAGTCTGTGCAGCCAGGCAGAACGGAATCACTGCCACCTGCTTGTACCTACTATCATGTTGAGCAGGGTGTAAAACCTCCTTGAATTGCTTGTAGTTGTACCTAAAGAGTGGAGGTCAATTTCACCAAACCCCTCATACATGTTCATGTAGTGAAAGGTTTGAGGTGACACCATGTATCTCTTCCCTTTCAAGAAGTGTGGCTCTGAAAAGAGCCTGTAACTCAGCGGCTCTTTTCAGAGCCACACTTCTTGATAAAGAAGAGATTATCCAAGGTGTACAATGTATTTCCACCAAGCAAACCTTCAAGTCTTATCAAACCCATCATAACTTATGATCCATCATAAGATAATGAGCGATGCACAGAAACCATACAGCCTATCACAACTTACAAATGGGTACAAATGGGTTATCCATGGTGTAGTAAGGATTTGCGAAACCCACCCCTGGACATTTTTAATTTATTCCATTGTCTTCTTACATGTACATCCTACAACCACTCCACAGGATGTTTTGGGATTCCCCAGTCAAGTTGACATTAGCCAGTTTGTGTGTGTGTGTGTGTGTGTGTCATGGGATGGGAGAGTTTTCTGGTCAGTCTTTGCATGCTTTGTGTAAGAATAGATGGAGCCGCGCTGTTGATAGCTGACTTGTTGAAGGTCATTTGGGGATAACCTTGGGTAGGCCTATGTTTTTATTCTCAGAATTTCTCCCAAAACTTAAGCCATACTGGGATACAATTTTTTTTGCAGTTGAAAAAGGTCCTGCTAGTAATAAAATATCAGGGGCTGATTTCATGGAGTCGCTATTAAAAAGCACCAAAATTTGTTTAGGCCATAGCTGCCAAACCATTATTTTTTTGGAGGAATCATTCCCCCCTTTTTTTGGTAAACATTTATCAATGCAATGAGGTTTTGCCCTTCTCGACGTAATAAGAGCTGCAAGCTCAGTGCTTTGCCTGATGCCTGATGAAAACATTTCAGGCAGCTCAGGTTGGATTTGAACCCGTGACTTCTGCTTTCTACTTCTAGTGCTGATGTCTTAACCACTTGACCGCCCAACTGGTCAAGGTCGAGGTCGTGTGATGGATTTGAATATTTATCAATATCATGATGTTTGCATCGAGGAGAATGTATTCAATGAGGTTTTGCAAACTGAATGCTCAGTGCTTTGCCCGATGCCTGATAAAAAAAATTCATGCAGCTCGGGTGGGATGTGTAACTGCGACTCTTTATTATATTTCCACATGGTCAAGCAATGGGTGGACCAGCCTGTGTTTGGGGTCTAGATGAGGCTACAAGTACTAGGACCAGGAAATACCTGGTAAACCAATGTCCTGAGACTGGTTCCACATGACATACTGCAGTAAGGGGGAGGGGAGGGGGGAGGGAGGGGGATAAGGCCAGGGAGGGGGAGAGGGAGGGGGAGTCCTGTGGGAGGATGCTACTAGGACCAGGGAAGAAACCATGGTCCTGAGACTGGCTCCACTTGACATACTGCAGTAAGGGGGAGGGGAGGGGGAGATGGAAGGGGAGTTCTGTGGGAGGAGGCTACTGGGACCAGGGAAGAAACTATGGTCCTGAGGCTGGCTCCACATGACAGAAAGAGGGAGGGGGAAGGAAGGGAGAGGGATTTCTGTGGGAAAGCAAGTTGCCTGTCTAGTGTGATGCAATGCACATGTCCCATGATCTATTGCCTCTCTCAACCCCTGGCGAAATTTGGGGCCATTTTACACCCCACAGTGGTCTCTATCACCCCCTTGGGATGGACTCCCTAGTTATCAGTGCTATTAGGCGCAAGTCCAGCCCAGCTGGATTAGACTACATGTGTAGGCCAGTCTGTCCTGTCCAGACATCAAGCCCTGAATGAGTTGGAGACAGATTTAGAGAAGTACCTAGTAGTATATTTATGGGGGATATCAAAAATCCTTCACTGGAGACAGTTTTCTTGGGAGAAGAAATGTAACAGAATTCACCTCAATAGGTGCGGTGCGTTCCCACTAGAAAATAAAAGAAAAATGCATCCCGATTGAAAAACGATTTTGTTCGCGTGTGCGATTACGCACGGCAACAAAATTTGAAAAGTGAACCGCGATTCAAAAACCGATCAGATTCAGTCATAACTGCTCATGCCTGAAATGTGACCAAGAGATCTACGCTTAGGGGATGTAACTTTTCAATTTTCTCTTTTCGACAGCGTCCACACACAGGTGCCCGGCAAATAATCGCAGTGTTTCCAAAAAAATTGCAAGCAGAGCTGCGATTTGGATCGCGATTCGAATCGCGCTTATTAGTTTTTTTGAATAGTGAATCGTGCTGTTTGGTTCTAGTGGCAACATTTTGAATGCTCACTGCTATTAGTATCAGTGTTTGCTTTTCTGCAGAAATTCCAATCTGGGAACGATCCAGATGTGCATGTAGCACATGATGATAGGCCTATAACATAGAGCTCTATAGATAAAATAGAGAGCACATTCGTGCTGACAAAGGGACTGCGACGCCATTACCAAAGAGGGCAATCTATCTAGACGTGATGCGTCGAAGACTGCACTCGTACGCGCATGCACGCACGTTCGAACACACACACACACACGTACAGTACACAAACATGTAATGCGTGTAGCTCATATTGCGCACGATTTCCACTGACATCTGGGCACTTGAATTTGCCCTCTTTGGCAGATGCGCGTCCATGTCAGCATATGTTCGTACCACGTGTTGATGTAGGGCAGTGCAGTGTTTATTTATAGAGGTCTATGGCCTATAACTACAACATAAAAGCAGAGAAACACATGCCAGAATGGAACTGTCTTGAGATTGAACTTGGAATGGTTTGGCTCAGTAGGTGCTGATTTTGTAACACATCGGAAGTTACATGTAATTTGGATGTATCTAATATTTCTTGAGAAAGGTGCACCCAAAACAACGGGTAGGTGTGTATAGTGGTCACCGGAGAGATCGAGGGTCAATAAACAGTGTAGATATTTTGTAGCTATTAACTAAAATGTTCTGGGCATTATTTTTGTTTCGGAAAGTGTCTTCCACGTCTGGAGTGACACACGGTCATCGTCGCCTGTGTGTACATGTACCTCACTGCACCTGTAGTCATCGTTGATTTTTTTCCCCATTGTCTTAATTGCCGTTAACAGGTGAAGATCCTGTACGTGCGCAACCTGATGCTGCACACCACCGAGGAGACCATCCAGGCCGCCTTCAACAAGATCAAGGAGGGCTGCGTGGAGAGGGTCAAGAAACTGCGCGACTTTGCCTTTGTGCACTTCCAGAGCCGGGAGGATGCCATTCTCGGCCTCAAGAAGATGAATGGTGAGCGCCTTAAAGCCTAGGGTTGCTAGGTAGGGGAGAGAGAGAGAGAGAGAGGAAGACAGAGAGAGGCAGGGGAGGTGGAGGGAGGAGAGGGAGAATGGGAGATGCGGAGGGAGGACAGAGGAGGAGAGGGGGAGGGAGAGGCAGAGCCCCGTGGTAGAGGGGAAGGGAGAGGCAGAGTGGGAGAGTGTAAGGGAGAGGAGGAGGGTGGGCTAAGGAGTAGAGGGGAAGGGAGAGGCAGAGTGGGAGAGTGTAAGGGAGAGGAGGAGGTGGGCTAAGGAGTAGAGGGGAAGGGAGAGGCAGAGTGGGAGAGTGTAAGGGAGAGGAGGAGGGTGGGCTAAGGATTAGAGGGGAAGGGAGAGGCAGAGTGGGAGAGTGTAAGGGAGAGGAGGAGGGTGGGCTAAGGAGTAGAGGGGAAGGGAGAGGCAGAGTGGGAGAGTGTAAGGGAGAGGAGGAGGGTGGGCTAAGGAGTAGAGGGGAAGGGAGAGGCAGAGGCAGATTGGGAGAGTGTAAGGGAGAGGAGGAGGGTGGGCTAAGGAGTAGAGGGGAAGGGAGAGGCAGAGTGGGAGAGTGTAAGGGAGAGGAGGAGGGTGGGCTAAGGAGTAGAGGGGAAGGGAGAGGCAGAGTGGGAGAGTGTAAGGGAGAGGAGGAGGTGGGCTAAGGAGTAGAGGGGAAGGGAGAGGCAGAGTGGGAGAGTGTAAGGGAGAGGAGGAGGTGGGCTAAGGAGTAGGGGGGAAGGGAGAGGCAGAGTGGGAGAGTGTAAGGGAGAGGAGGAGGGTGGGCTAAGGAGTAGAGGGGAAGGGAGAGGCAGAGTGGGAGAGTGGTGGGCTAAGGAGTAGAGGGGAAGGGAGAGGCAGAGTGGGAGAGTGTAAGGGAGAGGAGGAGGTGGGCTAAGGAGTAGAGGGGAAGGGAGAGGCAGAGTGGGAGAGTGTAAGGGAGAGGAGGAGGTGGGTTAAGGAGTAGTGGGGAAGGGAGAGGCAGAGTGGGAGAGTGTAAGGGAGAGGAGGAGGTGGGTTAAGGAGTAGAGGGGAAGGGAGAGGCAGATTGGGAGAGTGTAAGGGAGAGGAGGAGGGTGGGCTAAGGAGTAGAGGGGAAGGGAGAGGCAGAGGCAGAGTGGGAGAGTGTAAGGGAGAGGAGGAGGTGGGCTAAGGAGTAGAGGGGAAGGGAGAGGCAGAGTGGGAGAGTGTAAGGGAGAGGAGGAGGGTGGGCTAAGGACTAAAGGGGAGGGAGAGGCAGAGGGAGAGGCAGAGGAGGAGAGGTGGAGGGAGTGCCGAGAGTGAAAGGGAGGGGGAGATGGGGAGATCTAATGCAGGGAGCTGGTAATGGAGGAGTCAGAGAGGGGAGTGAGAGAGAAGTAGTTTTAACCATATTTTCCGGATCGCTTGTTGCCATTTGTTCCCAGGTGCCAACATCGATGGCTCGGACATTGAGGTGGTCTTTGCCAAGCCGGTGGACAAGAACAACCTGGTGCGGTTTCCTCGGGGCGGGGCAGGGCGTGGC
This sequence comes from Luidia sarsii, assembly GCA_949987565.1. Taxonomy (NCBI): domain Eukaryota; kingdom Metazoa; phylum Echinodermata; class Asteroidea; order Paxillosida; family Luidiidae; genus Luidia; species Luidia sarsii. Next base: position 7,301,262 of record OX465122.1, read on the forward strand.
TACATCCAGCAGGGCGCTTATGGTTACGGCCTGGGCTATGACACGCCCCTGGCTGTCCAGCAGCAGCCCTACTATCAGCCTTACAATAACACCACCACCATGAATGGGTGAGTGACCCCTGACCTGACCTAACCTCAAGCCAAACCCAAACCACTGTTGCCAACTCGTGACCGAACCCTTAACCTGGATCCCGAAACCCTCAACCCAAACTCAAAACTCTGAATCCGAACCCTGAACCTCAAAGCCAGAACCCAGAACCCCAAACCCCAAACCCAGAAACCCAAACCCAGACTTTCAAACCCAGAACCCCAAACCCAGAACCCCAAACCCAGAACCCCAAACCCAGAACCCCAAACCCAGAACCCCAAACCCAGAGTTCCAAACCCAGAACCCCAAACCCAGAACCCAGAACCCCAAACCCAGAACCCAGAACCCAGAACCCAGAACCCCAAACCCCAACCCCAAACCCAGAGTTCCAAACCCAGAACCCAGAACCCAGAACCCAGAACCCAGAACCCCAAACCCAGAACCCCTGACCCAGAAACCGGCCAAACCGCAAACCGCAAACCCAGAACCCCAAACCCAGAACCCCAAACCTAGAACCCCAAACCCAGAACCCCAAACCCAGAGTTCCAAACCCAGAACCCCAAACCCAGAACCCCAAACCCAGAACCCCAAACCCAGAACCCCAAACCCAGAACCCCAAACCCAGAACCCCAAACCCCAAACCCAGAACCCAGAACCCCAAACCCCAATTCCAAACCCAGAGTTCCAAACCCAGAGTTCCAAACCCAGAACCCAGAACCCAGAACCCAGAACCCAGAACCCAGAACCCAGAACCCCAAACCCCAAACCCCAAACCCCAAACCCCAAACACAAAACACAAAACCCAAAACCCAAAACCCAAAACCTCAAACCCCGAACCTCAAACCCCGAACCTCGAGTCCAGACCCCAGAACCCCGGCCATTTGAAATTCTCCAACATTCCATGTTTGTTTGATGTTTTGTCGTCTGATTTTCTCGCTCAGTTTTGCCGGAGCGAGCCGAGGCACCCTTGCGACCCGTGGCTCCTTCTCCCCAAGGGGGCGTGGCCGCGGGGCGGCCGGTATGAGGGGGGCGGGTGGCATCCGCAGCTACGGTGGCCCGCAGGCCGGCCGCGGAGGCTACAACCGTTTCTTTGATGGCCGCAAACCAGCTGAGGTTAGTCATGTGCGGCAGAAAGGGTGGGGGGAAACCCCTCAATGGCATATAAGGATAAGGGCCACCATAAGATTCAGCTCAAGGCTTGGCCTTAAAAATTAAATCATTGGAAAGTCATTGGACATACAAGTTTGTACTGTGAGCTTGTCATTCTGGGGCAAATTGCACAGAGCTGCTGAAGCTCCCAAATTTGCTTTTAAACATGCATGGATGTACATTGTAAGGCGTCTAGAAATTTCCGGATTTCCTGAGATGGCTTGATTTTTTGATTTTATTTTATGTCAAACTAGTTTCTTAAACTGCTCAATTTTATCGGTTAAAACCCTAAAAACTGAAGGGCGCCTGCACCCCTGCCGTGAATCTCGCAATAGCATTTCTCGGTCGCGTAAGCGTTCAATCGCAGTCTCAGGAAATGACTTTGTCGGTCACGTACATCCCTGAGCATGTAAAGCCTTGGTAAATAAAGTCAGGTTGCCAACCAAAGTTCCGCTTGTACAGTATTTTAGGCTAAGCACCCTTGACCGGATTACAAGTTGAGGGCAGCAAGCATCAAGTCAAACGTGGTTGGCAATCTTTAATTGAAACAAGGACAAATTAAGAGTTGCTCTTTTGTGAGTGAGTGCGGTGCTGAGAAGAATCGGAAGGTTTCACTCGACGTTTTGAACATTGGTGTGTTCGTCTTCAGGAGAACGAGAAGACAAAAAGAGCACACTTCCAAAAAAACGTTGAGTGAACCTCCTCCGTTTCTTCTCAGCACCTTACTCACTCACAGACAAGCAACCATTTACATGGCGTCACCGCAATCCCCATGATCTGATCTGAGTAAGAGTTCAGGAATAAGCCCTGGATTGCCAGTGTTGTCTGGAATCATAGAGATATATATTCTAGTGGTTCAATTGGATATTCCAAAAAGGAAAAATCTGGGCAAGGCTTGCATTTCGTGTATCATACATTAGCTCAAGGAAATATAAAACAGTAAAGCTCCAGACTCAAATATTTAATGAACATTAAATAGTCGTAAACTTTTGCGGGAATGGTGGCTAATTTCTTATAACAATGCCACGCAGACTAATCCGAGATCTTACGGAAGTTTGGAAGAGCCATGTGAAACGGTTTATTAAAAAAACAAAAAAACACCAGTTGCTGTGTGCACGTTGATGCACACTTCATGCAGTAAGATGTCAAATCGCTGCAGTGAGATTTCAACTCGCTGTAGTGCGATTCTAAAGTGCTGCATCCAAATTCCAAGGTGCTGCAGCGAGAAGTATCCGCCCGCTGCAGCAAGATTCTACGGCTTAATTTACTCCTGGAAATTATTGAAAGGGCCTGCTACATATTCCCTCGCATGGTCAGACAGAAAAGGAAAAAAAAAAGCAAAGTTAGGGGTCCTCTCTAAGCTTCCGTAGGCTCCAACTTGTCGCAGGTTTTTTTGTTTCTCCCCTGGCTTACATATCTTCTGTTTATTCCCTTCTCTTTTCTCCCCTCTTCTGTATAACCTTCCCCATTGCATTCCTACACATTCTCTCAAACAAATTCCATGTGGTTCTCTCTTTGTCTCTCTCGAATGCACCTCCCATTGCACCCATTGCATGGACCCATGTAAACAAATACTGTATCGGCCTTTCATACGACTTGAAATACTTCACTTTCTGTTGGCTCACGGTCTATCAACTCATGTTTATTCATCTTTGGTCCTGCTATTGCCTTGCATGCTCATTGCCATTGTAAATTATTTTCTTTCATCACTCGTGCATGCGCCATTTGGCTCTGGTTCTGCTGAATGCAATCCACTAATGACTAACCCTTGTCAACCAATCCACGCATGCTGTCCACTTAATTATCCTCTGTCCACTCCAATCTCTGTCTTCTTCCACCAATACCTGTCCTCCGTATTCCACTTTCCTTTCTGTCTCTTCCACTGTCTGCTATCTGTTATCCACAAACTCATCCACAACCTTGTGTGTACCACCGCTTTCCTTCCATCCACCAACCACCTAATGACCGTTTTCACTGGCACAACCACTGTCATTCCATCCACTATCTACATGTACCATCACTTCCACAATGTTAATCATTCTGCACACCATTCTGCCAACGTATCCACCACCCTTCAACTCTCTGTGGTCCACTTGCATGTCCACACATTTTCCCCACCCACTATCAACGCAACCCACCACAACTATCAACTTATCCACAACCCATTTCCAATCAACCACCAATAACCATCACAACATGTCCACATCCAACCAAACATCCACAATCAACCAAATATCTACAATCAACCTAACATCCACAATCAACCAAACATCCACAATCAACCAAACGTCCACAATCAACCAAATGTCCACAATCAACCAATCATCCACAATTAACCAAAACTCCACAATCAACCAAATGTCCACAACCAAACAATCAACCACAATCAACCAAACATCCACAATCATGAACCAACCAACTCACCATGCCATTCCTACACAACCAACCATCCCCAATCGACCACCAAATTGACAAACCGCGTGCAATCATGAACATCAACTCTCAATCAACCAAATGTCCCACGACCATTGACCGACCATCCACACTCCACAAAATACCACCATCCCACTTCTGCACGTACCAACCAACCATCCACTATCTCCTCCATCCACCACTGCCTATCCACTCTCCCCTTTCCTATTCTTGCCTCTACCTCTCCCTGCCCTTGCCTTGCTTCACGGCCATCCTACTAACAGACGAGGCTGTATGATATAATGCCAGGAATGGAACTGACACCAACAAACCCAGTAACACTCAAGCCACAGAAGAGTTTTGTACAGGTACTCCGTCTAACCGATAATTGTTTTAAATTTTTTTTTCAAGTGTCCCTACTGGGACTGCATAGATTGTTGCTGCATGTTCATGTTTGATACCATATCTCGAGGCAGTTTATTACTAACTTCAAATTCAAAGGAAAAACTAAATGGACCTTCTTTTGAAACAGTTTTTGAAAAAATGGCCAAGAAAACTTTGACTGGAACCAGGGACTTGAACCCAAGACCTCTGATTTTGCGCACCAGGGCTCTCAACCATCTAAACTATATACAGCACCAAGATGGTGGTCTTGCCAAAAAAAAAAGGCAACTCAACTTTTGTCCGTATCTAGGCCTCCTTCTGAGTTTTCTTTGCCATTTTTTCATTTGCAATATCTTAGATTGACCCACCCTTTCTGAAATTTTCTTATTCTGTCAGGTTTTTTTTTTCTTCTGAACTTTGTTTTGGTTGCATGGCGTTTGTACATGCAAGGAGTTTCATCCTTTCCTCATGTTTATGCATGAATCAAATTTGCATCCTGGGTTTTCATTGGGATTTTTCTCATGACACGTTTGTGCAGCTCCTTGGTGTCATAATGCTCCCCTACACTATGAACATCTAAACGGTGAAAATGGGGTGAAAATGACATTAAGCCGTGAAAAGAAAATTCATCTTGTTTTCACCCCTATTTCATGGCAAACATTTAGCCACCAGTGGTCTCATCTGGTGGTAAATGGCTAGAGGCAATTTAGAAGTATCTAGGAGTGACAGTTACAAGGATACCATACAGTACCTCTAATCTATGGGAGCTGGTGATCCCTCCTGGTATTTGAATTGAATCCCTCAAGGCTGGAGCTTGCCACCCTAGATATTCACGTTTTTTTCACGGTCTCTTTAGTGACCTGAAGATGTCCTTATAAGGTCTTAGAAGCGATTATTTCCACGATGAATTCACTGTAAATTGCACCGTGAATTCACAGTGAATTTTTAGTTTCACCGCGAAATGCCATTTTCACCCCTCTTTCACGGTGTAGATGTTCATAGTGCTAGCTGCCTAAACAGTATTGTTGGACAGTGCGGACCAAGCGCACTCACTGTGCGGCACGGGTACTACCTGACCAAAGTATTGGAGGACTAGGGAGCATGCTGACTCCAAAGAGCGTGTTGACACCCAAAGAGCTGCACACATGGTTAATTAACTTACTAATAAACTTACTCTGCCGTGTTTGTGCACGTGTGATGTACGTTGAGTTTGACGGAAGCGTGGAAGCGATTCCGTGAGCTTTGCATAACTTGTCGGCACTGACGGTCTGTTTGTTGGTCTTTCCGTTGTGGTCGTAGGTGCTTGAGGAGGAGTGTGCCAAGCACAACTGGGGCATCCCTGTGTTCACCCTGCTCTCCAGTCGCTCACCCCAGAGCAACGTCCAACTCTTCGTCTACAAGGTGCTGACACGGGAGCAAATAAATCAGAAAATTAAATGGATTGATTTGCAAATTGATTTGAAATTGGTTGATTTGAAATGGGTTGATTTGAAATGGGTCGATCAGAAAATCATTGGCCACTTTTGATTTGTTAATTCAAAATTGATTTGGAAATTGATTAGAAACAAAATGGATTGATTTGAGATGGATTGATTTGAAATGGATTGATTTGAAATAGATTGATTAAAATTCAATGGATTAATTTGATATATAGATTGATTTGAAATGGATTGATTTGATATGGATTGATTTGAAATGGATTGATTTGAAATGGATTGATTTGAAATGGATTGATTTGAAATGGATTGATTTGAAATGGATTGATTTGAAATGGATTGATTTGAAATGGATTAGGTTAGTTAGGGATTGATTTGAAATGGATTGATTTGACATCCGCCTCTAACTCTCCTTATCATCCTCCCTCCTTTCCCCTCTTCCTCTCTCCCTGTCCTCCATCACCCCTTCTTCCTCCACCTCATCCTCCTCCACCTCATCCTCCTCCACCTCATCCCCCTTCCTCCCCTCCCCTTCCTCCTCTTCTTCTCCACCTCTTCCCCTTCCTCCTTCATCTCATCCTCCCTACCTCTTCCTCCCCACCTCTTCCCCTCCCCTTCCTCTTCTTCAACTCCCCTTTCCTCCTTCACCTCCTCCCCTTCCTCCCCTTCTCCACCTCCACCCCTTCCTCCTCCATCTCCTCCTCCCCTTCTCCACCCCTTCCTCCTCCATCCTCCCTTCCTCCTCCTGCCCATCTTCCTCTTTTTTTCTCCACCTCCTACTACACCCCATCCCTCCCTCCCCTCCAGGTCGAGATCCCAGCCCTGTCCCAGAGCTATCCCACCGGCATCCAGCCCCTCAAGCTCTGCACCAGTGTGGAGGACGCCAAGTCCCTGGCCGCCGAGCACGTCCTGACAACCGTTGGCCTGGCCCTAGATGGTAAGACCTAGAAACTAGCTGGTTCAGTCCCGGCCCTGGAGTAGATGGTAAGACCTAGAAACTAGCTGGTTCAGTCCCGGCCCTGGAGTAGATGGTAAGACCTAGAAACTAGCTGGTTCAGTCCCGGCCCTGGAGTAGATGGTAAGACCTAGAAACTAGCTGGTTCAGTCTAGGCTCTGGAGTAGATGGAAAGACCTAGAAACTAGCTGGTTCCCGGCCCTGGAGTAGATGGTAAGACCTAGAAACTAGCTGGTTCAGTCCCGCCCCTGGAGTAGATGGTAAGACCTAGAAACTAGCTGGTTCAGTCCCGGCCCTGGAGTAGATGGTAAGACCTAGAAACTAGCTGGTTCCCGGCCCTAGAGTAGATGGTAAGCCCTAGAAACTAGCTGGTGCCTGGCACTAGATGGTAAGACCTAGAAACTAGCTGGTTCCTGGCCCTAGAGTAGATGGTAAGCCCTATAGAAACTAGCTGGTGCCTGGCACTAGATGGTAAGACCTAGAAACTAGCTGGTTCCTGGCCCTAGAGTAGATGGTAAGCCCTATAGAAACTAGCTGGTGCCTGGCACTAGATGGTAAGACCTAGAAACTAGCTGGTTCCTGGCCCTAGAGTAGATGGTAAGTAGTATAGAAACTAGCTGGTGCCTGGCACTAGATGGTAAGACCTAGAAACTAGTTGGTTCCCAGCCCTAGAGTAGATGGTAAGCCCCATAGAAACTAGCTGGTGCCTGGCACTAGATGGTAAGACCTAGAAACTACATGTAGCTGGTTCCTGGCCCTATAGTAGATGGTACTTAAGCAGTATAGAAACTAGCTGGTGCCTGGCACTAGATGGTAAGACCTAGAAACTAGTTGGTTCCCGGCCCTAGAGTAGATGGTAAGCCCTATAGAAACTAGCTGGTGCCTGGCACTAGATGGTAAGACCTAGAAACTAGCTGGTTCCTGGCCCTAAATGGTAAGAACTAGAATCTAAGCTGGTTCCCGGCCCTAGAGTAGATGGTAATCCCTATAGAAACTAGCTGGTGCCTGGCACTAGATGGTAAGACCTAGAAACTAGCTGGTTCCCGGCCCTAGAGTAGATGGTAAGCCCTATAGAAACTAGCTGGTGCCTGGCACTAGATGGTAAGACCTAGAAACTAGCTGGTTCCTGGCCCTAGAGTAGATGGTAAGCAGTATAGAAACTAGCTGGTGCCTGGCACTAGATGGTAAGACCTAGAAACTAGCTGGTGCCTGGCCCTAGATGGTAAGACCTAGAAACTAGCTGGTTCCTGGCACTAGATGGTAAGACCTAGAAACTAGCTGGTTCCTGGCACTAGATGGTAAGACCTAGAAACTAGCTGGTTCCTGGCACTAGATGGTAAGACCTAGAAACTAGCTGGTTCCTGGCACTAGATGGTAAGACCTAGAAACTAGCTGGTTCCTGGCACTAGATGGTAAGACCTAGAAACTAGTTGGTGCCTGGCACTAGATGGTAAGACCTAGAAACTAGTTGGTGCCTGGCACTAGATGGTAAGACCTAGAAACTAGTTGGTGCCTGGCACTAGATGGTAAGACCTAGAAACTAGTTGGTGCCTGGCACTAGATGGTAAGACCTAGAAACTAGTTGGTTCCCAGCCCTAGAGTAGATGGTAAGCCCCATAGAAACTAGCTGGTGCCCGGCCCTAGAGTAGATGGTAAGCAGTATAGAAACTAGCTGGTGCCTGGCACTAGATGGTAAGCAGTATAGAAACTAGCTGGTGCCCGGCCCTAGATGGAAAGACCTAGAAACTAGCTGGTTCCCAGCCCTACAGTAGATGGTAAGCCCTTGAAACTACATGTAGCTGGTGCCTGGCCCTAGATGGTAAGCCCTAGAAAACTAGCTGGTACTATGCACGATCGGTGTCTACAACCCATACAAACCTTACACTTTTGTGTTTTAAAAGGGCCGTTCCCAGTTGTCAAATTTGCACCAGCAGTTTGCAACAGTTTTTTGTTCTTTCCTTCAAATTTGAACCAAATAAGACTCTTGAAGGTTTGCATGGTGGAAATACCAAGTAGGAGGTTTGCGGTGACACCATGTACATCCTATGATATCTTAAGAGAAGGAGTATGGCTCTGAAAAATCTGGTAATTCAATGGTGTCACCGCAAACCTCCTACTTGAAATTGGAACCATCTATTAAGGGAAAACAGACAGGGTACTTTTTTTCTCTGAAATGTGTTTGCTCTGGGGATTATTAAGTTGATGGATGGGTGGGTGGGGTAGGGGTTAGCAAGCTGGCTTATCTGGTGGCTTGCATCAGTAAAAAAAAATCCTAATACTCTCCACCAGTTCTAATCAAAGGAACCTTTGGTACATCGTTTACGAATACCTGGGGCCGTTTAATTAATTAAGCTGCTGATATGAAGCACGTACCCAATTTTCCATCGGCATTTAGATAGTCCTGCTCAGTTAAAAAAAAACAAAAAAAAACCAAACAAACACTTAACCAATAATAAAAAACAAATAAAAATAACCAAAACAAACCCCCCAAAACTCAATAATACAAATTATACATTGTTTTTGCAAGATCGCCCAAAACAAGGCTGAAAAGCCACTCAAGGTTAAGGGCTAGATAGAGATAGAGAGGGACTCAGGAAGGCCGGAGATAGGAATTAACATTACTTACTTTTTAAAATTGGCAAGATCATAGGCAGGGGGGAAGCAAAAAAAAATTGATACAGTTGGCTACTAATATTTCAATTCAAGTGGCAATTTACTAAGCACCAAAGTTGCCGGTCCATTTTTTCCGTCAACTTAAAGTTGGAAAAAAAAGAGAGCCTGCATTCACTTTGTGTGATTCCCCGAGCTGCTGTAGCCAGGTTTACAACAATTGGTTTTTTGCATCTGAATGAAAGCGGGGGTTTGATCCCTGGAGATGTACAGCAGTTAATGGTTGAGTGCTTCTGACTTGCGCCCCCACACTGGCAAAGACTAGTTGACTATTTGGGAAGGCCACCATCTAAGGACTGGATAGCTCAGGTGGTAAGAGCACTAGTAAGCAACACCAGAGGTCTCTGGCTGAAGTCATGGGTCGGGTCCAGTCCAGTCCAGTCCAGTTTTAAAAAAAAAAATCCCAAATTGAAAACATTGGCAAAGAAAAGAGAGATACATACATACGGCAGTTATTAATGGTTGAAATGCTTCTTACATGGCTCCCCCACCCCAGCAAAGACTAATTGACTATTTGGGAAGGCCACCATCTAATTCTAAGGGCTGGATACATGTACTGTAGCTCAGATGAAAGAGAACTGATCCATTGATCCAGAGGTCTTGGGTTCAAGTCCCAGTCCAGTCAAAGTTTTCTTTTGCTAAGTTGTCTTTCCTCCAAAAAATGCAAGGGTTGCGCTGTCAAAATAGGGGTTGGCTGGGAAACCGGAATTTTTTTTTTGGGTGCTTATTCTATATACCGGTATTCCTGATCATGACATCACCCCTACGTAACTCATTTTGGTAGAGCCCATCCCATTTTGCAACTCACATCGCAAAATCATTGAGGTTCCATTTTGGGGTAGTATCATGCTGTTGTCTGAGTTCAAAGGGTCACCGCTCATTTGCATACCGGTTTGGCTCCGCCCATCCCCCATCCCCATCCATCATGGCAGTCCTTGGCATTGATTTTTGATTTCTTTTTTGCATATTCATGAATGCGCATGGGTGGCTTGTCCAATCACAGCGAGGCATCGTTGAAAATTCCAGAGTGTCCATACACAAATTCCTACATGAGTAATAATATCGATTGCAGTCTGGAATGTTACCAGAAATCTGGCCAGAATTTTGCAAATGCCCGTAAAAAATACTGAAAAGAATTGTAAGACCAATCTGAAATCGTCTAATAGACCTTGAAATGGTCGCCCCGTAACTTGAAATCTCACCGGAATTGCGACCAGCCGTTAAACAGGACTGGATTGCAGGACTATAATATAGCCTGGATTGCAGGACTATCCCAACTAGCTCGTGAAATCCTCATCTGAAATGTCAAGCCCTACCTGGATGGTGGAAGCTAACCAGAATTATATGTGATTACCCGAAATCGCCACCAGAATTATGAATCACGAAATGTCACCAAACTGTAGACTTGCAGACTAAAGGGCCTGTACCTGGTGACGTTCCGATCCTAGCAGGACCTTTTTCCAAGGCTGCCTTTGAGAAAGGTCCTGCTTGGATCAAAACGCCATGCCCTCCCTTATCTGTGACGTTTGCATTTTGGTCAGTTTAGTTAGGGGAGCAGTTTGCACCATCTTTGCATATCAGTCTTAAATGTAGACTGCTGAAAAAAAACAAAAATCCTAAAACACGAAACGTGAGGCCCTCTGGGAATTTGTGAGATTCATATTTTGGTCAGTGAAGTCAGTAAGCAGTTTGCGCCACTTTTGCATATCAGTCTGAAAATTAGACTGCTGAAAAAAGAAATATTGAAATGTTAGCCTTTCCTACATTTTTGAGATTTGCATTTAGGTCAGTTTGGTCAGTGAGCAGTTTGCACCATTTTTGCATATCAGTCTAAAATGTAGATTGCTGGAAAAACAAGCCAATTGAAATGTTAGGGCCTCCTAATTAGTCTGATTAGCATTTTGGTCAGTTTGGTCAGTGAGCAGTTTGCACGATTGTTGCAGATCAGTCTAAAAATGTAGACTGCTGAAAAAAACCCACCAAAATTGAAACATCAGGCCCTCCTACATGTACACATGTACATTTTGTAATTTGTGAGATTTGCATTTCGGTCATTTTAGTCAGTAAGCAGTTTGCACCATTTTGCTAAAATGTAGACTCCTGGGGAAAAAAAATATAGAAATGATTCCTCGTTGTGACTTCTTGCATGGCAAAAAAAGAGATTTTTTTTTTGGTATCGCTTTTTTTTTCTGCTTTTGCTTTTCTGCACTCAGGCTCCGAGAGTGGGGGCACGGCCACACTTGTCCCCTCATCCTCCCCCACTGGCTCGGGGGATTACCTCCCCTCAACCCAACAACAGCAGCAGCAGCAGCAGCAACAGCCACCACCAATACCGGGGGCCGCCAGTGTGGCTGGTACCCACCACTCCCACCACCACCACCACCACTCCCACCATGCACACCCCACCACCGGTCCCCACGGCCTGGCCAATGGGGCCGCCATCACCACGGGGTACCAGCCGGCCTACGTCGGCGTCCCCATCACCACCACCTCCCCCGTAGTCATGACGCCAGGTAGGGTCATCAGCAGATCGGTGGATAGTTGTGTATTAGGGCAAAAGGTCACTGGTCATTTTTTTAATCACTCATTATTTTCCACGAGTGCAGCATCAGGCCCTCTAAATTTTTGATATTTGTAATGTGGTCATTTTAGTCTGTGATGAGCAGTTTGCAACATTTTTGCATATTACTCTAAATATGCATCAGCTTGATTTTGTATGATTTTATTGACTGAGTTTAATCATTTCTTGTTGATTTTTCCCCTTTTTCTTCCCGTCATTTGTCCCGCACTTTCTCTCCTCCCCCCCCCATTTTTTTTGTATAGGAGGAGATGCGCCTGACAGCCCTCAGTTTAGCTATGGCGGTTACCACGGTCACGGATACGCCCCGCCCTCCCCAACCGACGTCTACCAAGCCCAGTATGCCCAATGAGTCGCCTCCCCCTCCCCCACTCCACCCCTCTCGAAAAATGGATCGCCCCCACTTCTTCTTATGTCACATCAAGGTCATCACCCCGAACAGAGGTCATCTCAGTATAACCATGGCAACTGGTAAATTCTTTGCCATCGCTCTGCTACCGGCTGTCTTTGATTTTAATTTTTTTTTTTTAAAGTCATCCTGATTTAGGTTTTTTTTCAGCAGTGAAACATCCACATTAACTGGTATCTGTGTATAAGCCGACAATTCTCTATCACTCTATCTTTAATTCTGTCATTTTAGGGGTTTAAACAAACAAAGGAAAAACTTAACATTTGAAAAATTGGCTAAGAAAAGTTAAAATTCTTTGCCAATTTTTCATTTTGTTTGTCTTTTTAAGAGAACAAGGAGCATTGACACACATTTGACATGCATGCAGTTTGGCCCCCACAAAATTAAGTGTGAGCCGGCGCCCAGCAAAAACAAGTGTAACCTCGGCAGGAAGTGACCTTTGACCTTTCATGGCGTTCGGATCACTTCTTGCCTCACTTCCTTTTTTTTTTTTACGAATCTTGGATCAGGCTCAGGCTCAAGCTCAAGCATCGGTTCCCGTACGACACAACAACAAAAATCAACCTGAAAATTTAAGATTGTAGCTTGTCACTATTCCATGTTTTTTTTTTGTCATTGTCCTGTGCTGTTCAAAGTGCTCATTCTGAAAAACCATAGCTGCCAACCATTCCAATTTGGGAGGAATCATTCCTCTTTTTTGGGTTAAAAAAAAAATCACTTTTCACAACAGCTCTTGACAACATATTCCCGATTTTTGGCTTAGAAATACACAAGTATTCCTATGTATAGTTTGCTCTGTGATTCCTTTTTTTATAGCAGAATCATTCCTATTGTCCTTTAAGAGTGGTTGGCAGCTATGAAAACCCCTGTGTTCCAAGGCATGGTGGGTAAGCGAGGTGAATCGGAAGCCCTAGCCTGAGCCTAACCCTTAATTTCGTAAAGAACCCAGTATTTCAAACTTGATTGGATGGTATAGTATATCATTACTGTATTAGATTTTATTTGGAAAAAAAATCTCATTGGAGCGGTGTTGTAGTCAAGTGCTTTTCTTTGAGTAGGCGTACAAGTATAAACACGTACATTGAGTACAAGTTAGAATGTATGAAGTACAATTGAGTACAAGTTTGAGTGTAAGCAAATGCAGTTGAGTGCAAGTACTAGTATGAGTACTAGAATACTACAGTAGTTCTTTAATACTGTAAATTTAAATGCTTTTGAGTACGAGTTTGAGTATTAGTGCAGATGAGTAGTTCTACAGTGCTGTATTGCAGTATTGTTTGAACAAATGAAGTTGCGTACGAGTATGAGTATGAGTGCAGATCTGACGAGTACAAGTTCTACAACACTTGTACTGATTGTTGAAAAAACAATCTAGTGAATCTCCAATTGATTGATCGGATATTGGTATCAATTACCAATCAATACAAGATCAAAATGGGAAGCTGTATCGATCGATGTTTGATATTTGTCACACACTAATAGAGCCACCCCAAAAATCTTTATCTTGGATGTAAATTTTAAGTAACACACACATGGCTGGTCCGAATAGTGAAAAAATAATTAAATATTTTTTTTGGGTGACAGAAATTTAGAAATTGCTTTAGGGGCTCTGCATTGGTAATGTTTCCATGGCTACTAATTGTTATGAAGGGACTTAATTCTCTTATCTCCCATTTTTTTTATTCCATCTGTGACAAATTGTATCATTTTTTTTTTTCAATTTCATTGTGCAGCTAGTTTTTACCAAAGACAATGCCTTAACTCAACCAAAGATGTTTTAGTATTAGTTTCAGTTTTTTGAGGGGTTTTCAGTAAGTTTTTTGTTTTGTTGTTGCCTTTTTGGATGTTAAAGGCACTGGGATATGGTCAGTAACATATGCTCCTGTAAGCTGATTGGTCTGTAGTGTATGCTCCTGTAAGCTGATTGGTCAATAGAATATGCTCCTGCAAGCTGATTGGTCAGTGAAATATGCTCCTGCAAGCCGATTGGTCAATAGAATATGCTCCTGCAAGCTGATTGGTCCGTGAAATATGCTCTTGCAAGCCGATTGGTCAATAGAATATGCTCCTGTAAGCTGATTGGTCAGGAATATATCCTCCTGCAAGCTGATTGGTCTGTAGAATATGCTCCTGCAAGCTGATTGGTCTGTAGAATATGCTCCTGCAAGATCATTGGTCTGTAGAATATGCTCCTGCAAGCTGATTGGTCAGGAATATATCCTCCTGCAAGCTGATTGGTCTGTAGAATATGCTCCTGCAAGATCATTGGTCTGTAGAATATGCTCCTGCAAGCTGATTGGTCTGTAGAATATGCTCCTGCAAGCTGATTGGTCTGTAGAATATGCTCCTGCAAGATCATTGGTCTGTAGAATATGCTCCTGCAAGCTGATTGGTCAGAAATATATCCTCCTGCAAGCTGATTGGTCTGTAGAGTATGCTCCTGCAAGCTGATTGGTCTGTAGAATATGCTCCTGCAAGCTGATTGGTCTGTAGAGTATGCTCCTGCAAGCTGATTGGTCTGTAGAATATGCTCCTGCAAGCTGATTGGTCTGTAGTGTATGCTTCTGTAAGCTGATTGGTCAGTAAAATATGCTCCTGCAAGCTGATTTGGCAGTCAACATAATGCTGGCATCAGATTGGTCAATGCATTTGGGCCGAAATGCACCCACCCTAACTGCTCAGTTTTTATCAAAAAATCTTATCCCACTTTTTTTCAAGGTTTTTTTTTCAGAGTTTTTTCGGCACTTTTTTTAAGATATAGATGATTGCCGCTTTGTGGCTGAGAAGTGAAGTTGATGTATATTTTGGCTGTTGTTGGTATTTGGTATCTATTGCACTAAGTGACTCTTTAACTCGGATTACTTACTTAGGATTATACCAACTCGTTATAAGCATGACACGGACTGTTGGATTATGTAGTTTTTAGGATTATTTTGCTGTAGAATTCTTTCAAAAAAGTTTACTTAATGACGTTGGGTTGTTTGGATTTTGTTTTGGCTTACAGTTGAGATGAAAGTTATTCTCTTTCGATTCTGTTTTTGTCCCAGTTTGGTACTGAAAGACTACTCCCAGGAAAAGTATCACTGCAAGATTGTTGGAAAAAGCTTTTGCCCAAAGTTTAAATCGAAAGATTTTAAGAAGAAAAATGGTCAAAAAGCAAATCAAAATTGCAGTGTTGCTTTTTCTTTGCTGTAGGTTTTTCACTTAATCATCTCATGTTATATCATAGTTCATCCTTAAAAATTCATCCTTATCTTAATCTGTATTTTAAACATTTGGTAGATTCATGACGCACCCTTTTTTCATTCATGATATTCAACTCATTTTTATTTTATTTTTTGTATTTCTCATCTAATAGGTTTCACTTAATCACCTTCACTCATCCATCGGTTTAGCTAGTTAATAGGATTTGACCAGGTTAATTTCTTCATGCGATTGTGGTTTTAGCTAGTTAGGGAGGTTTTTATCCGGCAGGTTTCACCCAATCACCTTACTCATTCATCTGGTTTTGCTAGTTAACACGATTAAACCAGGCTAATTTCTTTATAAGACTGGTTTAAGCTAGTTAAGGAGGTTTATCAGCAGGCTTCACCAAAGCACCCATGTCATCCCATCAGGTTAAGCTAGTTAATACTTGACATAAACTAGGTTAATTTCTTTATCCGATGGTGGTTTAAGCTAGTTAAGGAGGTTTATCAGCAGGCTTCACCAAAGCATCCATGTCATCCTATCAGGTTAAGCTAGTTAATACTTGACATAAACTAGGTTAATTTCTTTATCTGATGGTGGTTTAAGCTAGTTAAGGAGGTTTATTGTCAGGCTTCATCAAATCACCCTAGTCATCCAATCTAGTTAAGCTAGTTAATACTTTACATATAATTAGGTTAATTTCTCTATTTGGATGGGTTTTCAGTTAGTGAAATTTTATTGAAACAAGACATAGCCTACTTTGTTAAGTGATCGTCTATTGCCATTGAGTTTTACCAAAAAAGTGTTTTTACGATTGCGCTAGTTTTAAAATTTGAATTTTTGTTTTCATACAGGAACATAGTCGGAAAGTCTTAACAATCACACAACCAAAGATGTGTTATTTGCCAATTAATAAGGGGGGAAAACATTTCATTAGAAGAACCTTAAAATTTAGTGGGCCTGACGTTTCGATCCTAGCAGGACCTTTCTCAAAGGCAGAGTTATTAGAAGAACGTAAATATGTAGTTCATAACGCAGGTACACTTTTTAGTTCAGTATTAAGTTGCCATGACCACTTTCTTTTCTCACACCTTTGTTTAGTGATCAGACCAGCCGCCGATTTCACAAAACTTCAAATGTTGCGTAGGCAACATTTTGTTGCTTAACTTAGGCAACATTTTGCTGCCTTTTCTAGTGTTCAAAAGAGCCATTGTGGCACAAGACTTACGCAACATTTGTACGTTGAGTAACTTACGCAACATTTGTACGTTGAGTAACTTACGCAACATTTGTACGTCACGTAACTTACTTAACATTTGTACGTTGAGTAACTTACTTAACATTTGACGCTGTGTAACTTACGCAACATTTGTACGTTAAGTATTAAACTTACATGTACGCAACATTTGTACGTTGAGTATTAAACTTACGCAACATTTGTACGTTGAGTAACTTACGCAACATTTGTACGTTGCGTAACTTACGCAACTTTTCTTGAAATCGGCTGCAGGGGTGGATGTCACAAAACCTTACGTAGCGTCGTAACTCAACTTTGGACGGATAATTACCCCAGCCAAAGATGTGGTTACACCATAATGGTTTCTGTGCATCGTTCATCTGGCTATTGATCGTAGGATAGAACGAGCTTGTCGATAGCGACCGCTGATCCTATTGAAAACTTATGTAAGAGGTTTTGTTAGTTCTCCAATGAAGTTTGATGGTATTTGTTATTGTTGAAACATCCTCTGCGCTATCTTATCAGATCAAAACATCAACTCTCCTGAAATGCTTACTGAGACCAAGTATAGAGAAAATTGCTGGAAAAAAAATGGAAATAACAAGATTTCCTGTCGAAAAGAAAGAATGTTTCACAATTTCCGGGGGAAAAAAGGCATCACCGAAAATACACATTTTCCCTTACTCTTTCTTCCAAAATTACAAACGAATGAAAAGCACAAAGAAAAAAATCCAAAAATGCTCTTTTCTTTTTAATTTGTTCCCTTTTCTGGAAACTTTTGAACTCTTAGGAAAAATTACCAATAACCATTTCAATTCAACTCACTTTTTTAAAGAACTTTTTTTTATCAGTACTGTTGTTGCCAAACGTTTTCCGACTCGCCACAGAAACTGCCAAAACGAAAGAAGAAAACCATGTTTTTTTTTCCTTTTTTTTTTTTTGGAAGAGAAGAGTTTATATATATGCAGAAGTTTCCAGTTTTATTAAGATTTTTTATGGATATTTTTTTATTTGGGTGTGTGAGGTTAACACGTAGAAGAGGCTTGTGTATTTCGTTCATTCCTTTTTTTTCTCTCTTGCGTTTAGATTTAGGAAGGGAGTTGCGCTCAATTCAAAGGTAAACTGAGTTTTTGTTCCAAGGGAAGGATATCATTCCATGATGGTCAAGGAAGAAAATAAGGCCTAATGACAAAAACTAAAACATGTTTAGCGTCCCTTTTTTGCTTTTTTTTTTTTTTTTCAAAGTGGCCGACCGCCGACACATCAAAAACAACCAGCCGGGCATGTTTTTGATAAAAAAAAAAGTTAACACGTGTGAATACACAATTTCCACTGTGACAACTGAATCTTTAAAAACTACATTTTCTTAAAAAGAAGAACTTTTTGTCTGGAAAAAAAATCATGAATTTTTCCCTTTTTGGGGGTTCAAAAAAAGAAGGAAAAATGAGCAAGTGTCCTCCAAAAACGAAGGGGGTTAGGGACGCTAAAAATGTTTTTTTTTTTACTTGGCCTAAGTGTAAGAACCACTGTGTACTGATACATCGACTTTTATTCAGAGTCCTAATGAATATGCATGAATTCCTCGGCCCAATTGGCTGTCACAGCAGCCAATCAAATTGTCCCCTCCTTTTCTGTATACAGTTGACCCCGCCTCCTTGGCCAACATGAATATGCATGAGTAAAAGTGTTTTGTTTCCATGAATAATCATAGTGCGCGCCTCACCAGACATCATGAATTTGCATATAAACGAGGTAATTTTAGGTTCAGTGGGCGGGGCACTCCATGCTGCCTCATGAATATATATGATTTAAGTGTCTTTCTTCATGTATATTCATAGTATCTGGACATCATGAATTTGCATATTAACGTGGCATGGTTAGGTTTGGTGGGCAGGGCACTCCATGCATATCATGAATATGCACGCTTAAAAGTATTTTCTTACCATAGATATTCATAGTATGCGTTGTGTGGCTCGAAGTCTGTAAGGCTCGAGTGAGTTGGCCAGCTATTTATTTCTCGCAGGGGACTTTTTTCCAGCTATTTATGCCCTCAATCATGTCTAGATCTTCAGTGTCTCACCAAAAAGAAAAAAATAGAAAAGAATGAAGAAAATATGCCAAGAAAAACCACTCATTTTTGGAGTATTTAAGAAAAGCTAAAGCTACCAGATTTCCCCCCTCTCAAATTGAAGCCTTGTTCGTGTGATTGCATCGTTGGATGTTTTATCTTTTACAAAATGTTGTCGTTCTCTTTGGAGTTTAGATAATTGCCTGTTTGATTCCCTGTATGAATTTGAACTTATTAGGCTATGTGAACTTAACACTGTTGCTATGCATTAGAACTACGGGACTAGAACTATGACCTTGTTTGAGACATGAGCTGCTATTGGTCAGTTTGGCCTTGGCGACAGCGCCATAACTGCTTCAACAGGGATCGCCATTGGTCAAAATTGTTCAACCTTGCCAACTGTGCCACGGGGATCCCCATTGGTCATAAGTTACAGCCTTAGCCGGCCTGCAACCAATCACATGCTTTGGCTCATATTAGGTACTGGTGTAGCTAGCACCCATGCAGTGCATGCCTTGCATAGCCGTGTTGCAGTCACCACAAAATGTTTGAGAAAACGAAAAGTGTTAGAATGAAGTTCACACTGCTTCTTCAGATCTGTAAACCTTTGCAAAATTTTCAGTAGTTAAATATGAACTTTGAAGTAGATTTTTACTGTAGACCTTTAAAGTTAATTCTCTTTGGCCAAAACACTGTAGCGTATGTTTTGAAAAGAAGAAGACCTCTAGCATCTTTTACACTTTCGTTGTTAACTTGTTTACACGTTGATCCTGAGAGTTGATCAATTAAGTTTTTGCAGAAGAATGCTGGCACTGCACATTTTGATGAAGGTAGACGAATTACATGTACCAATGTTTGGTTCGGTTTTAACGCAGTAGTAAGATATGGAAAATTTCTTGTCTTTCTGTGCCAAAGAAAAACTCCCCTCTTCGCCGTATGCAAGATAAGTGATATCTGGCATTCGCTTTTGTGCTGGCAAAGTTTAAAGCATTTTAGCTATTTTTATCTAAGAAAAAAGTATATATATGACTATTACTAGTTATTACATTTTTTTTAAAGAGTTTTATGTTTACCACTAAGGAGGTATACGAAGTCGTGTTTTTGAACGAAGAAAAATCCAACGGCTGTTTCCTGCTTGAGCCAGTTGTTCGCAGTAAACAGCCGCTGGAGGCTAAAGCTCCACCTACTCAGGTGTTTTCTATTTTTTATATACATGGAGGCCTGTCCCGCTTTGACCAATCAGGGCGGGCGTACCATTCGCACACACTCCGGGCAGTGTCCAAGATATCTGCCGGAGACGGTGATTCGTCGATTTACCGATGGGCCGGACGTGTACGTCCCTAGACGATGCTGTCTGCTGAGAAAATTATTTGCCGTGAAGAACCGATGAACTAAAAGTGGTCTGATTCATCTCAGAAAATACCTGAAGGCGAAATGGGTTAATAAAAGACATTTCACATTTGTCAACCCTCCAAAAAATTGTGTATTATGATGTGACAACTTAACAAAGGTTGTTGACATAGAAAACAGTGTGAATTAAATTTTTCTGGAAACAGAAAAGTGTCCATGCAATTATCCCATCAACTGGTCTAAAACAAAGATGACCATTGTTTGGTTCTTTGATAGAGAAACATAATAATCAGAAGTCAGTAATGTTCACAAATTTCAACTGTGCCTTATTTTCCAGAAGAGCTTAAGGTCTTTTTAAATCTCCACGTATCAAAATTCCTACAAATAAAAAAAAAATTAAACTTAAAAAAAAAATGGCCGCTTATCTTGAAGAAAACGTCCAAATGAGATGCTAAGAGCTTTAGTGAAGAATGTATGGTTTGAGTTATGTTTTAAGAAAACAAATTGACAAAAAAAGTGTTTGTAATCCAATTTTTATTCCCTGTTGTAGTGGTTACCATGGTTACTATTATTATTATTATCATCATCATTCCATCATTAAAATCATCCACGGATTATCATTGAGATTTCTTGTGTCTGACTCAATTTTGTCCTTGTATTTTTGCATGTCTAAACGATTTTGTATCAATCCACTCTTTGAACAGATTTTCGTGACTAGGGTTTCAGTCCTAGTACTCATATTTGCACTTATTGAATTCATATATACGTGGCCGTGTTCATGTATTACACATGGCGAAGTATTTGTACCCATGGCCAAGTACAGTACTCGGCCATGGGTACAAATACTTCACCTAGTACTTTGCCTAGTACCATGGCTAGCTATATAGTACAATACTTGTACCCATGGCCAAGTACAGTACTTGTACTCATGGCCTAGTACTTCTACCCATGGCCAAGTACAGTACTTTTAGTCATGGCCTAGTACCTACACACATGGTCAAGTACAGTACTTGTACTCATGGCCTAGTACTGCTACCCATGGCCAAGTACGGTACTTTTACCCATGGCCTATGTACCTACACACATGGTCAAGTACAGTACTTGTACTCATGGCCTAGTACTTCTACCCATGGCCAAGTACAGTACTTTTACCCATGGCCTAGTACCTGCACACATGGCAAAGTACAGTACTTGTACCCATGGCGCACATGTAGTGCTCATATTTGTACCCGTGGCCAAGTACTCGTGCTTGTACCAACGACCAAGTACTGTCATACTCGTACCCATGGCCATCATACCTGCACCCATAGCTAAGTACTCGTACTTGTACCCCATAGCCAAGATCTTATACTTAAACCCATGGCCAAGTACTCATACTTATTGCAAAATGTACTTGTGGTTGTAGTCAGTCAAGCAACAATTATCATGATTATTGTATCATTCTCAATCGTAAACAGCTCCTACTGTGTTGTGCTATGGTTTACATTGATGACAACATAACACAAGTCAAATGTACAGTCTACACTGATGTTCTTAATTTATTCAATAATACATTATGTATCCAATCACAGAACAAATGAAGTAAACTTGGTTTTGTCTTCCTACGCACAGATACAAAAACAAAATTCCTCACCATTTGATCATTAAATAACAGTTTTTACACAAATTTACATCTTAATGAGCCATAATTATATGCAAGAATAGTGGCTGTGTCGACCTCCAAGTTCCTGTACCAAAACAAAATTATACAGGCAGTAGTTAGGGAAGATTCTATAACAGGTTTCCAACCTACATGTATGGAGAAATCAATCGCAGCTTGAACAAGAAAAAACTTCAAAACATTTCTACACAACATATTAAAGTGCGCTATCTGTTTCAGCAAGAAATTTCTTCCCTGGGGGAAAGGAGATTGCCAACCGTATTCCACTTGACCCTTGTTGGAATTGCCGTTTATTCTAATACTGGTCGTTCATGAGCATGAAATACAAGTGGCAGGATTGCGGTGACACCATCTAACACTTCTCTTTCGAGAAGGAGTGTGGCTCTGAAAAGTGCAGGTAACTCGACGTTTCAGGCAGTGTGTACTCTGCTCGTCATCAGAGTACACACTGCCTGAAACGTTGAGATACCGGCTCTATCCAGAGCCACACTCCTTCTCGAAAGAGAAGTGTACATGATGTCACCGCAAACCATCCACTTTGTACTTCCACCATGCAAACCTTCAAGTCTTATCTGAGTTAACGGCTCTTTTCAGAGCAACACTTCTTCTCGAAAGAGTTACATGGTATCACCGCAAACCTTCCACTTTGTACTTCCACCATGCAAACCTTCAAGTCTTATCTGAGTTAACGACTCTTTGCAGAGCAACACTTCTTCTCGAAAGAGTTACATGGTATCACCGCAAACTTTCCACTTTGTACTTCCACCATGCAAACCTTCAAGTCTTATCTGGGTTACCGGCTCTTTTCAGAGCCACACTCCTTCTCGAAAGAGAAGTGCTATATGGTGTCACCGCAAACTTTCCACTTTGTACTTCCACCATGCAAACCTTCAAGTCTTATCTGAGTTAGCGGCTCTTTTCAGAGCCACACTTCTTCTCGAAAGAGAAGTGCTACATGGTGTCACTGCAGACTTTCCACTTAGTACTTCCACCATGCAAACCTCATGAAATACAAGTGGAACTTTGGCTGGCGACCGGAGTCTATTGAGGAGTGTTTTTTCATGCTTAAGGGATTTTTGGTGCTTAAAGGTCCTATACAACACCGGTAAAGGTCAAAAGATTGCCACAGTTTGTGTATTAAACCATTAAACATTCCAAAAAAAGAAACCCTGCAAAGGTTTGAACTCAAACATTAAACTAAGACAGTAGAAAAGGGCAAAAAAACGCCACGGTTTTCGCACTGATCTGTAGTGTAAGAAATAGTTAATTACACAACTATTTGTCAATGTTTGAGTGAAGATTTTTCGAAAAGTACAGCATCCAAGACCGTAAGATTTCAACATAAGGATTCTATCATGACCATCTACAAACTGTGTAAATTAGAAGGAAATCTGTGGACATTGATGTTTTCTGATCTTCCCAATGATGTATTGGCCTTTAAACAGCCCTATCATATTGGCCCCTAACCTCTTTGATCTAAAAAAAAAAAAAAATGGTGGAAAACTGTTCAGTCCAACACCGAGGAATTGCATAAAACTGATATTTTGGAGCAAGTTGCGTGCTAACCACAGTGAAAGCTTTCTCTGCCCTTTTCTTTTTGCGAAACTCATTTCTTAATATGGGATAATCTCAATACAACAGGCACAAACACGGGAGACATTGTGTTGGCATGCCACACAGCCCAAAGGTTGTCTGTCAGTCAGTGGAATTCCACCCACATTCTTCACCACAATCTGTACGCTCGGTTGGGGCCGACCAACTTGACGATTCGACCGCCTTGAGTGGAGGCTAGTCTGTGGTCAGGGACCGTCGATATTGTACACACACATGTCACGCTACACTTCATGGACAATGCGCTACACTCCATTGTCGACGCACAATGGGCCCGTTTTCGAACAAATCTTTTGACAAAAGCCATACTGATGTCCAAACTTTGCCAGGTTTTACTCTCTTGTACCCATAGTATACCCTGGTCGATTGTTTTCACAGAAATATACTGTTCCGATTGTTTTAGCGAGATTTGAAAATTATGCACTTTTCAAAAAACCCCGTGTGGCGGTGATGGGCACTGGAAAAACGGCCGGTGTGAAGTGGTTAACATGTCCTTATTAGGTCACATGAGTTGAAACCTTCAGGGTGGATTCACTCTAAAAGGGTCCATGAAATCACCACGAATTTTGTTTTCCATCACATTACGTTCGTCCAATCTTCACGGTTTAGTTTTTAACCAAAACTCTACGGAATTGACCCGGAATCTCATCCACAGCCTCTCCTTCAAAGACAAGGAAATTAGTTCAAATGACTTCTGATCATAAGGCCAGCGTGTCGCGGAGAAGTTTGCGCATCGTTGTTCCCACGGAGGTGTT
This sequence comes from Luidia sarsii, assembly GCA_949987565.1. Lineage (NCBI taxonomy): Eukaryota > Metazoa > Echinodermata > Asteroidea > Paxillosida > Luidiidae > Luidia > Luidia sarsii. The sequence continues at coordinate 7,325,212 of OX465122.1, forward strand.
GGCAGGGCCTGAGGTCTGATGTGTAATCTGAAAACAACAAATAAAAAAATTTGAAGAATTGGCAAAGAAACTGGACTAAAACTTGAACCCGAGACCTCTGGATTTGGGAACCAGTGCTCTTACTATCTGAGCTATCCAGCCCTTAGATGGTGGCCTTCCCAAATAGTCAACTAGTCTTTGACTGGGTGGGGCCGCCAGTCAGAGGCAACTCAACCATTAACTGCCGTATATCTCCATGGATCACAACCTTACTTTCATTCAGATGCGAACAACTTATTGTTGTAAACCTGGCTACGGCAGCTCGGGGATCACACAAAGTGGATGCAGCTTTTTTAATTCAAGTCAAATAAACAAAGGAAAAACTGACTGGGTTTTGAAGAAATTGACAAATTGACCAAGAAAAAACCCAGAAAATTGCTTATGAAAGCGAGGGGCGTGATACCTAGTTAATGGGTGAATGCCCATCCCCAGCAAAGATAGTTGACTAGTTGGCCACTACCTAAGGGCTGGATAGCTCAGAGGTGGATTTGACAAAGCCTTACGATGCATCGTAACTCAACTAACCATGGATAAGCCCATCGTTAGTGTTGACAGGCCGTATGGATTCTATGCATTGCTCAAGTCTTGCGATTGACTGTACGTTACGATGGGTTTCATGAATTCAACCACTGGTGGTCAGAGCTTGCAACTAGCCTCCAATACCACATCTGATGAATATGCATAGATAGTTACATTGGATTTGCATATAAACGTGCATTATGCATGAGGCTGACCTTAAAGAGGTAGGGCTGGACATCAGGGAAGCTGACGTCGAAGACAGTGTCCAGCAAGGGCTGGTTGGGGGCCTTGGGCAGGTAGTCATGGCGACCCATGGCCTCCGATATGCAAATCACCTTCTCTCCCAGGAGCTCTCCCAGCTTCTCCCTGTATAGTTGCCTCTCTGCATTAAAGATGCATTGCAGGATATGTTTAATGATACAATACAGGGATTAAAGATACATTATAGTTATATTACAGGGATTAATACCCGCATACATAATGGGATAGATTTAAAGATACATTATTGGATTTAAAATACATTTCTTCCCTGGTCCCATTAGCCTCATCTTGACCCAAACCCAGGGCTGGTTGACCCATTGGTTGACCACTGTGGTCTGCCATTTGGTAACCAGCCTCAGGACCATGGTTTCTTCCCTGGTCCCAGTAGCCTCATCTTGACTCAAACCCAGGCTTGTACACCCATTGGTTGACCACTGTGGTCTGCCATTTGGTAACCAGCCTCAGGACCATGGTTTCTTCCCTGGTCCCAGTAGCCTCATCTTGACTCAAACCCAGGGCTGGTCCACCCATTGGTTGACTAACTGTGGTCTGCCATTTGGTAACCAGCCTTAGGACCATGGTTTCTTCCCTGGTCCCAGTAGCCTCATCTTGACTCAAACCCAGGCTGGTACACCCATTGGTTGACCAATGTGGTCTGCCATTTGGTAACCAGCCTCAGGACCGTGGTTTCTTCCCTGGTCCCAGTAGCCTCATCTTGACCCAAACCCAGGCTGGTCTACCTATTGGTTGACCACTGTGGTCTGCCATTTGGTAACCAGCCTCGGGACCATGGTTTCTTCCCTGGTCCCAGTAGCCTCATCTTGACCCAAACCCAGGGCTGGTCGACCCATTGGTTGACCACTGTGGTCTGCCATTTGGTAACCAGCCTCAGGACCATGGTTTCTTCCCTGGTCCCAGTAGCCTCATCTTGACCCAAACCCAGGGCTGGTCCACCCATTGGTTGACCACTGTGGTCTGCCATTTGGTAACCAGCCTCAGGACAATGGTTTCTTCCCTGGTCCCAGTAGCCTCATCTTGACCCAAACCCAGGGCTGGTTGACCCATTGGTTGACCAATGTGGTCTGCCATTTGGTAACCAGCCTCAGGACCGTGGTTTCTTCCCTGGTCCCAGTAGCCTCATCTTGACCCAAACCCAGAGCTGGTAGACCCATTGGTTGACTACTGTGGCATGCAATTTGGTAACCAGCCTCAGGACCATGGTTTCTTCCCTGGTCCCAGTAGCCTCATCTTGACCCAAACCCAGGGCTGGTCCACCCATTGGTTGACCACTGTGGTCTGCCATTTGGTAACCAGCCTCAGGACCATGGTTTCTTCCCTGGTCCCAGTAGCCTCATCTTGACCCAAACCCAGAGCTGGTAGACCCATTGGTTGACTACTGTGGCATGCAATTTGGTAACCAGCCTCAGGACCGTGGTTTCTTCCCTGGTCCCTCTAGCCTCATCTTGACCCAAACCCAGTGTTTTCAGTTTCCCAAACAAGCTGCTTGTTCCAATTGGCTTACCATGCTCATTGGACAGGGCAACTATGTTGATATGTATCGTCCACACCTCCCAGGGAATGCACTCGTCTGGGAACGGCCAACGATTCTTCTTCTTCTGGTAAAACTCCAGGGAAATCTATCCAGGGACGAAGGTGTACACGTCAGTTTCTCTCTCATAAGTTGCCATACATGTATATCTTAGTAGTCCTGCATCCAAACATTTTAACCACTTCGCGCCAGGTGGTTTTTCAGCGCCGATGCATCACAATGCATCATTTTCAAATCTCGTTAAAACAATTGGAACAATATATTTCTGTGAAATAAATCGCTAAGGGCATACTATGGGTACAAGAGAGTAAAACCTGGCACAATTCGAACGTCGTTGTGGCTTTTGTCAAGAGATTATCCGTTCGAAAAAGGGCCCATTGTGCGTCGTCAATGGAGCGTAACGGACTTGTATGTGTGTGCGTGTACGGTGCTTTCAATCCCTGACCGCAGACTCCAGCCTCCACTTCAGGCATTCAAATCTTCGAGTTGGTCGGCCACAACCGAGCGTCCAGATTGCGGTAAAGAATGTGGGTGGAATTCCAATGCCTGACTGACGACCGTTGGGCTGTGTGGCATGCAAAGACAATTTTCCCTTGCGTGCTTTCAGCGGCAGTGCGGTATCCCTCGATCCTCCACAGTAAAAGTCCCACAATTGCACAATTACTGCTGCTAATCTTGAAATTCATGTGGCAACTTGCGTCAAAAAGAGTCTTTGTACTGATTCGTATTGCTTTGATCTAAGCTGAAAAGAGTCTTTGTTTAGAATGTGGACAAAAGTGGTGCCCGGATTTGGAGGGCCCTGTCGTATAGTCAAGCCAACGGAGCTCGGGATTCGGAGGTCCCGGCGCGAAGTGGTTAAATCCGTTTTGTTTTGTCCTTGCGAACAGGGTTGGCCAGATTCACTTCACAGGTGACAAATAGTCAACTAGTCTTTGCCGGGGTGGGACGCCAGTCAGAAGAAATTCATCCATTAACTGCCGTACACTTCCGGGGATCACACCCCTGCTTTCATTCAGATGCAAACAACCAATTGGTGTAAATCTGGCTATGGCAGCTCAGGGATCGCACAGAGTGGATCCAGCTTTTATAAATCGAGTCAAACAAATGAGATTTGAAGGTTTGGTGAGAATAGCAGGATAATAAGGTTTGCGGTGACACCATGTCAATTCTCTTTTGTGAGTAAGTGGGGTTATGAAAAGAACCGGAGGAACTTGACGTTTCGAACAGTATACTCTGCTCGTTTTCAGGATACTGCTGGATTCCAACTGGGAGTGTAGAGAGGGATCCTGGTGAGGGGATTAGCACAGTGAAGGGTGAAGGTGGGAACTCAAACGGGAAGTCAAACAGGAAGTCAAACGAACAAAGGCAAAACTGACTCGGAACTTTTGAACAAATTGAAAATTTGCCAGAGAAAACTTTGATTCAACTCAAGATGCAAACAACCAGTTGTTGTAAACCTGGCTATGGCAGCTGGGGGATCAAATCCCACTGGATTAACGTACCAGTGCTCTTCCATCTGAGCTATCTAACAATCAGAAACCTGATTCTCCTGATGACGGCCAGAGCATACCGGCCAGAACATCGAGTTACCACTCAGGTTCTTTTCAGAACTATTACTAAGGAGACCTTATACCAAGTATACATAGTGTCACTGCAAACTCTTCTACCTACACACACTATGATTCATTGAGGGTTTTGATAGGTGAAATGTTAGTATTTTGTCGGCTGCGCTCTTTGCACAAACGCAGACAGCAATCGCCGCTGCTCACCTGTCCGTTGCTGCGCGTGCCGTCGCTGGATCGCAGCGAGTCTCGGAAGGACGCAACCTCTTTCTGCAGTACGCGGTCCAGCTCGGCAGAGTGGCAGCGCACGTACGTGAAGTCAACGAAGCCACAGTCTACGTCCACCATGCCCACCGTGCCGATGGCATAGGTCCCCTCCTGCTTGTAGTGGAACTGTCCACAACAATAAAATGATGACAACAATGACGACGTTAGACAACAACAATGATCCCAAAACACACAACAACATCATGACAATCTTAATGACAATCAACAATCTTAACAATAATACTAACAGCTGCAACAACACAACAAGAACACCAAGAAGTAAAAGACGACGAAGAAGACGGAGAAGACGATAATTGAAGAAGAAGATGAAGATTAAGAAGACAATTATGAAGATGAAGAAGGAAAAAAAGAAGAACAATAGCAACAGCAACAACAGCAACAACAGCAGCAGCACCAACAGCAACAGCACCAGCAACAACAGCAACAGCAGAAACAGCAACAATGGCAACAGAAACAGCAACAACAGCAACCGACACAGCAACAGCAGTAACAACAGCAACAGCAACAACTGCAACAGAAACAGCAACAACAGCAACAACAGAAGCAGCAACAACAGCAACAGCAGAAACAGCAACAACAGCAACAGAAACAGCAACAACAGAAGCAGCAACAACAGCAACAGCAGAAACAGCAACAACAGCAACAGAAACAGCAACAACAGCAACAGAAACAGCAACAATAGCAACCGAAACAGCAACAGCAACATCAACAGCAGCAGCAGCAATAGCAACAGCAACAGCAGCAGCAACATCAACATCAACAGCAACAGCATCAACAACAGCAACAGCAGCAACAGCAGCAACAGCAACAGCAGAAACAGCAACAACGACAACAGGAACAGCAACAACAGCGGCAGCACTGCAGAGATGAGTGAGTGAGTGTATGATTATATCTCACCTTGCCCGTTGTTCTGTGGAAGAGCAGAGTGTGTAACAGACTCAGAACCACATCCTCAATCTGCCTTGCTTCAACCGACTAAAACAGACATGAGACCCCCCAAAAAGAAGTGGGATACTTTTAAAAGGACCAGCTTCAGATGCAAAGAGGGCCTGACATTTCGATCCTAGCAGGACCTTTCTCAAAGGCAAAGGTCCTCCTAGGATTGAAACGTCAGGCCCTCTAACTTTTGAGATTTATGTATTGCAGGTCAATAGTCAGTGAGCAGTTTGGAACAGTTTTTGTATTAACTTCAACTACGTAATAGAACTTTGTAAACCTGGCTACAGCAGCTCGAGGATCACACAAAAGGGCTTTTCACACCACGAAAAACCTCCGTGTTGGACACGGGTCGGACCCGTGTCCACTAGACTGAGCTTTTCACACTACACGATTTCAACAAGGCGTCGACCCGTGTACAGTGCTCGACACGTGTTGAAACCAACCCTGCTCGTGAGGTGGGTTGAGAGCGGTCGACCCGTGTTGAGAAATCCGACACGTGTTGAAAGACGTAGTGTGAACGTCCCTGGGTTGAGTTCGACTCGTGTAAAATAACGGCCGAGTGCATGCGTGGCAGCACTATAGGGTCTATCTGTGTTGAAAGTGCGATACCGTGTGTAGTGTGAAATGATTGGGCAATACACGTCTTGAAACGTTACACGTGTCAAGCAAATTTCGGTGTTGCGGTGAGAAGTGTGAAAACGGAGTGAAAGTGAGTAAGTGACCCATGTCAGTGAAAGCGACCCGTGTTTGACAAGGGTCGACCCATGTAGATTTCAACACGGATCAAACGTTCATAGTGTGAAAAGGCCTAAAGTGGATGCTGCTAAGTTTTCAAGTCAAGCAAACAAAGGAAAAACTGACTTGGCACTTTTCAATTGGCAATGAAAACTGCGACTGGACCAGGACTTGAACCCAAGACCTCTGGATTTGCGTACCAGCTGCTCTTACCACCTGAGCTAGTTATCTAGCCCTCGGTAGAAGGTCAGAATTTCAGTTCTTGACTTCAACACGGGACTTCATACTCACCACCTCAAACGTCTGTGATCTTGCATTCATGCTTGCCACTTCATGTCGAAATGACCTTCTCGGACCTTCTTGTTACAACCTGCCCAGGATAGAATAGGACAGAATTTTACAATCAATGACAGATTCTCCGGACAAAAAATCCTAAAAAGTTTCATCACTTTCATTTATACCAGGCTTTGTTTGTCTCAAAATTTCTCTCTGCCTTTGAGAAAGGTCCTGCTAGGATTGAAACGTCAGGCCCACTAAATTTCGAGATTTGCTTTCTTGGTAATTTTAGTCAATAAGCAGTTTGCAACATTTTTGTATATCACTAAAAAGTTTCAACTTAGATTATGGTCTTCTACAATATTGAGAGTGAGTGTGGCTCAGAAAAAAGAAAAGGCTCCGATTCTACTTTTCTAGGTTCATCAGCTCTTCTCACTAGGTTGTCAGGGCCGTGAAGACCCTGATGATCAAACTAAAATAGCTCTGAGATAGACTCCAGTGGGAAAGAGGAGACGAACAGAGTACATGTATACGGTTCGAATAAGACTTTAGGCTTTGAATGGTGGGCGAAACAATACAGGAGGGTTTGCGGTGACACCATGTATAAGGTCTCTTAAAGCCCCTACACAACATTGGTAAGATCGAATAGCAGAAAAGTTCACAGATTTACATGAAACTTAGTTTGAAGATGATTATAGTAGAAACCTCGCACTGAAATATTTCTGCCTAAAATGTTGTATTTTGGGAGAAAAGAGTAGAAGAAATCGTTTACGTCTCAACGAGATCTGAACTATTTTTCGGAACAGTACGGCGTTTAATGCTGCATTTTCGCGAAACAAAATGAAGCGATCTTCTCGAGACTCTGTTGGCGGATTGAGCTGAAATTTTCACAGATGTGGTATTTTATGCATATGTTGGATCAGACAACGTATGGATGCTATTCTTTGACCTCGACCAATGTTGTGTAGGGGCTTTAAGCAGCAGAATTTGCTTCAGAATGAAAAATCATCTTCAAAAGAATCAGGTTGCCAGCCAAAGTACTGTACCACTTGCTTAGCAGATTTTCAAGCTTAAGTGGCTATTTCGAAACGTCAAGTTTCTTCTTTTCAGAACCACAACTCTTCTTTAAGGGACTTATACTTATAATTATACATGGTGTCACCGCAAACCCTCTTATATCATACTGTTTGAAACGTCAAGTTCCTCAGGTTCTTTTTAATTTCAGAACCACGTACACATACTCTAGTCCGAGTAACTTGGACCCGACAAGTCACCCTTTTTTTATCGAATTTTGAAATTTTGAGATTCGGGTGACTACTTCTTGTACTTCGGCGGTAAATCTGGGGGTTTGTGTCGGGTAGTTTTTCGGTCGAATTGTTTTTTGGCGGTTTGTACACATCAGCCATGTTGTGACCCTACAGTCACCCGAATCTCAAAATTTCAAAATTTGATAAAAAAAAAGGGGACTTGTCGGGTCCAAGTTAATCGGACTACACATACTCACAAAAAATACCTTTGTAAATGGTGATGGTGACCATACACCTACATGTACAGTACACAGATAGATGACACAGATAGCCAAAAAGACTATCAAATTTGAGGGACCAAGGCTGTGGGACTCATTCACGGAAAATCTAAACATTTAAATGCAGCCTTAAATTTATCTTATGAAATGAATATTGTGATACCATTAAACTTATTTTATCAATTTTATTTGTTATCGTCGTATCAGGATTTTGATCACTGTACGACGACCGAAAATATAGTTACTTACTGTAGCTTATCATGAGTAATGAAACATATTTGACACGGTCATGACATGATGTCACTCACTGCAATGGTTAGTCCGAGTAACTTGGACCCTTACAATCGCCCTTTAAAAAAAATTTTGGCCGCATTTTGGCTCGTCGGACGGGAGAGATTCTTCTCAAAAACCTGAGGGAAAATTTCTCCTTTTTCCCAAAACGTGAGTAAAACAAATGACCAGTATTGAAATCGGTGATTCTCACTTAAACCAACGATGGGTGCGTGGGACAGTTTCACGGGTGTTTTCGGGGTAAAATCTGGGGGTTTTGGTCGGGGGTAGTCATGGAGTCGAACACATAGTTAGTTTGACGGGATTCCGAGCAGTTTTTCTTGGACCCTACATCAGTACATGTACATTGCCCGAAATCTCAATTTTTTTAAAAAGGGCGATTGTAAGGGTCCAAGTTACTCGGACTATGGACTGGTTACGAGTGGTGGTAATTCCTTCATGTACTTACAGTTACACTTACACTAGTTACAGTAACAAGTAACACTAACACAGTAACAGTAACACTTATCTGTTATAACAGTAACACAGTCAGCAGTCAATACACTGTAAAATTACATAGTACCATGGAGATCTCTTCTTATTCCTCCATGATAGTACAGAGTACAGACTACAGTACAGACTACAGTACAACATACATTACAGCTATACAGGCATTACAGCCTACAGACAGTACAACACTACCTCCATGGTACAAGTCAGTCAACACAACACAACACAACACATTACACAACAGAACAGTAGTGGAGAAGGAAAAAAAACACGGCTAAATCTCACTTCGCGGTCAGATTCTGTCGCACCAGATTATCCGAGGGCTTACTCAACGACCCTCGATGAATCTCACGTCTTCGACGCACTTCCTCCAATCTTTCAATCGATCATCGGATGAGTGGACGACCAAAACTCCCGAATTTCACGGAAGAAATTCCGCCACTTTTTTGTAGCCTTTCCGCTGTTTATGTTTTCTTATTGTGTTATAATGTGTGTCAGTGTACCGTGAACAATATAGAACGAACTTTGACCTTTGATGAATATTCAACAAATTTTACATACTGACCCCGTGTCAAAGGTCAGTGGCAGTGTCATCATAGCAACCGCATGACCTGTAAACAGGAGAAGTCCATATTTTTGGCACGAACCAAGCCTAAAATCAACGATACTTTCTCTTTCTAGAGACTTTCAACTCGCAAAAACAATTCACAGACAATACCGGAATAGTCTGGTGTTCGTGAAAGTGTCCGGTGTCGCGTTTTTCACCGCGTTTCAGAGGGTCAAAAAGCAGCAAACGTAAGTCATTTTTTTCAAGCAACTGTGTGTCCCACAGACGAACACTCAAAATGGCGACCACTCGTATTTCGGCCGAACTTCCACCCAATATCGACCCGACCAAAGCACCGCTTGCCTACGGCGACAGGGCTTTGCCGAAGCTGGTAAGTCTCTCCATATTTGTGTACGTCTATCGGTGCCCGTGCAGCACGTTTTGAGCAAACTTTAAGTCGAAACCCTGCAACAGTACAGGGCATTTGAAATTTGATTATTATTATTATTTTTTTACTACTCACCAGCAGTTCAACTTCAACTAAGTTCAAGTATTTATAACTTGGAAGGCCAGGGCAAGCTTTTAGTTTAATATCCTCTAATCTCGGTGGAAAAACCTAAAGGCTAAACCCAAATAAAACCACCAATTCACAAATGTAATGTGTATAGACAACAAACAAGGTCTGGTATAGTTGCGGTAACCATCCCTCATCCTCCCGAAGGTTTCCAACCCGACCGGAACCCCACAGATAACTATCCTTTTTTTCCCATAGGCTTCTGTGTAATGTTCACTAGTAGTAGTACTAGTACTACTACTAGTACTACTACTAGTACTAGTAGTAGTAGTCCTGTGGCATAGGGCTCAGAAAATTCAGCATACCGGTAACTCATAAAATACTGCTTCATTTGGCCCAAGATTTCTAGCAAATGTGGTTTACATACCACGCACATGTGTGCAACTGTCCGTGTGGTGAAAATGTGTCGATTTCCCCCCCCCCCCCAAAAAAAAAATGGGCAAAAACCTCCCGTTGGTCGCAAGATTCAAACGGCAGCGCCGCAACTGGCAGTCTGGTCCCTGCAGTCAGTTGGTTACGGACCGAGTTGGTCACGGACTGAGTTGGTCATGGACCAAGTTGGTTACGGACTGAGTTGGTCATGGACCAAGTTGGTTACGGACTGAGTTGGTCATGGACCGAGTTGGTCATGGACTGAGTTGGTCATGGACCAAGTTGGTTACGGACTGAGTTGGTCATGGACTGAGTTGGTTACGGACCGAGTTGACTGGGACCGAGTTGGTTATGGACTGAGTTGGTCATGGACTGAGTTGATCACGGACCAAGTTGGTTATGGACTGAGTTGGTTACGGACCATGTTGACGTGAAACTGTTGTGCCAGACAGTGTGATTAATACTATTGATTCCCTCTTTTCTGTCTTTCCCCCCCTCCCTTTTCCCCTGTAGAATCGGGAGTTGAACAGTGATGAGCTGATCACGAGGCAGAGAGCTCTAATGACGCTGTGCGACTATCTACACGACCCTGAACACATCGCTGAGGCCCTACGAGTAGGTAAGTATAATCTCGGGCCATCTCACATATCATTGATAATTCCCACCCAGGTCGCTTCATATCCAAGTTTGTTTGTACCCAAATTTTCACAATCAGGTCACTTCGTCCCCAGGTCACTTCCTACCCACATTACTTTTTACCAAAGTCATTTCATGACTGGGTACGAGGTGACCCAGGTCATGACCCAGGTCACTTCCTATACAGGTCAGGGCTCGAATTTCAGAAAAAAAATTACCAGGCAACAGCTGAAGACTCTTACTAGACCTGAACTATAAAAAAAAAAAAAAAAAAAAAAAAAATCATGCAGTGAAAGGAATACCATGACAAAATGCTGTTTACTTGTACTGTTATACTGGTTAAAGTCAAAGTTATACATGTATTTGAGTGCCATTTTCTTCATGGTGCAAGAAAAAGACCCATTAGACAGCTGGTCCAGTGCAGTCACACTCGACACTAGACGACGCTGAAATCACTAGACTCAGTCCACGGTCTAGTGGATATTTCGAACCCTGTCGACTGGGCAGGATTCTACCACAAAGGCAATGGCTGATCTTACTGTGACAGGCCTTTTGTATACTGCTCTTGTATAGCACCCTCAATTAGCCAGTAAACTGTATCCAGCTTAGCACACTGCCATTAGGTCATTCAACCCACAACCTCCATAGAGTACACTACTACAGTACCAAGTCCTTCTACCAGCAAGTTAAATTTGCACTACATGCTCCTCATCAGGATGCTTCCATATCTTCTAGGCTAGGGGTGTTTGTTTTATTCAGATGTAGCAGCACCATTAAAGAATCAGACAGTTGAAATGTACAGTCACTATGAACATCTAAACTGTGAAAAGGGGGTGAAAATATCATTTCGCAGTGAAACTAAAAAGTCACTGTGATTTCACGGTGCATTTCACAGTGAATTCACTGTGAAAATAATCGCCTCTCTCACCTGATATAAGGTCACTGAAGACTAGAATTTGTGAATATCTTGGGTGGAAAGCTCCAACCTAATTCAATTACCAGTAGGGACCATTAGCCCCCATTATACCTGTCACTCCCAGATACTTCAAAACTGCCTCTAGCCACTTACCACCAGGACTGTGGCCTTGTAGACCACTGGTGGTAACACCGTGAAAATGACTTTGCTAACTGTGTGCCATGAAATAGAGGTGAAAACACGGTGAATTTTCTTTTCACGGATAAATGTCATTTTCACCCCATTTTCACAGTTTAGATGTTCATAGTGAGTGCACCATCTGTTGGCTGCATATCTAGCAGTCATATTACTTTGTGTGATCCCTGAATCACTAGACTCGGTCCACAGTCTAGTGGATATTTCTAGCAATGATCAGGATCCCTCTCTACACTACATATAAGCCCCACTCCCAAGTTATAGACTCCAGGAGTCTCCAGAAGAACATACTTCTCCAAACAGAGCATACTGTTTAAAACGTCGAGTTCCTCCGGTTCGTCCGGCACCACTTCTGCCCCAGTTTTAAAACAGCGATTCTTTTCAGAGATGTAACGTGATGTTTGCGTCAAGGAGAATGTAATTCGATGAGGGTTTGCCCTTACTCGACGTGATATGAGCACCGAGTGCATCATCGTTTTGCCTGATGCCTGATGAAAAACCTTTCACACTATAAACATCTAAACCGTGAAAATGGGGTGAAAATGCCATTTAGCTGTGAAAAGAAAATTCACGGTGTTTTCACCCCTATTTCATGGCACGCAGTTAGCCAAGTCATTTTCACGGTGTTTTCACCAGTGGTCTCCAAGGCCACATCCTGGTGGTAAATGGCTAGAGGCAATTTAGAAGTATCTGGGAGTGACAGTTACAAGGACTCCATACAGTACCTCTATGGGGGCTGGTGGTCCCTAAGTACTAATTGAATTAGCCATCCCTCAAGGCTGGAGCTTGCCACCCTAGATATTCACTGGGTTTTTCATGGTCTCTTTAGTGACCAGAAGATGTCCCGATCAGGTCAGAGAGGCGATTATTTTCACGGTGAATTCACTGTAAGATGCACCGCGAAATCACAGTGACTTTTTAGTTTCACGGCAAAATGACATTTTCACCCCTTTTTCACGGTTTAGATGTTCATATGTGTCAGGCAGCTCGGGACAAAGCTGAAATCACGAGACTCGGTCCATTGATCGTTCTGATCGAGAGTTTGATCTCCCTCATTGCAGGTTGTGCAGACAGTCTGAAGCATCTCCTGCGTGACGCTGACGGCACAGTCAGACACAAAGCCACCGAGGTGCTGTACATCATTGCCGGTGAGTCCACGTCTCTTCATCAAGATGTTTTTTTTGCCCTACTCGACGTATTTCCTCAGTGCTTTGCCCGATATATGCATGCATTTTTGTACACTACTCTTCTGAAATTAGGGTTAGCGTCTAGTTACTGCTCCAACTTGGGTTGTCCGGAGTTGTTCAACCACTTTCCGATGATCCGACTCTGTTAAGATGCTTTTCTAATGCCTTTGGAATGGTCTGTCTCTGCCTCTGTCTCTTCTTCTGTCTCTGTTTCTGCCTGTCTATGTCTCTGTCTCCGTCCCTGTCCCTGTCCCTTTCTTTGTACCTGTCACTGTCTCTGTCACTGTCTCTGTCTCTGTCTCTGTCTCGTCTCTGTCTCTGTCTCTGTCTTCCTCTCTGTATCTTTGCCTGTCTATGTTTCTGTCTCTATCCCTATTTTTGTCTCTGCCTCTCTCTCCTTCTCTCTATCTCTGTCTGTCCCTGTCTCTCTGCCTCTGTCCCTGCCTCTGCCCCTGCCTTCCTCTTTCTATCTCTGCCTGTCTCTGCCTCTTGCTCTGTCCCTGCCTCTATCTGTCTCTTTCTCTGTCCCTGTTGCTGTCTCTGCCTCTCTCTCCCTCTCTCTATCTCTGTCTGTCTCTTTCTCTGTCTCTGCCTGTGTCTCTGTCTCTGTGTCCATGTTGCTGTATCTGTTGCTGTCTCTGCCTCTGTCTTTCTCTCTCTACCTCTGCTTGTCTCTGCTTCTTATTCTCATTCCCCGTTTCCCCGTTCCTCTCCTTCGCTCCGCAGGGCACAACATCGGCCGGGACGCCTTCCTCCAATGCTCCATCATCCTGCCGCTGTCCTACCTCTTCAGCGACGATCTGGCCGTGGTCCGGCGCAACGCCCACATGGCTCTGGCCATGCTCTGCCGCTTCACGCCGGGGGCAGAGGGAGTGGTGGAGGCCAGCCTCATCCCAACCCTGGTGGACAAACTCAAGGAGGAGCTAGACGAGATCAAGGTAGGATGCTAGGCTAGGATTGGGGGTTTGTCACTATGAACATCTAAACCGTGAAAAGGGGGTGAAAATGCCATTTTGCCATGAAACTAAAGTCACTGTGATTTCACGGTGCATCTTACAGTGAATTTACCGTGAAAATAATCACTTCTCTGATCTGATAAGGATCGACATCTTCTGGTTAATAAAGAGACCGTGAAAAAAACGTGAATATCTAGGGTGGCAAGCTCCAGCCTTGAGGGATGGCTAATTAAATTACAAGTAGGATCCCCCAGACACCATAGAGGTACTGTATGGTGTCCTTGTAACTGTCACTCCCAGATACTTCTAAATTGCCTCTAGCTATTTACCACCAGGAATGTGGCCTTGGAGACCACTGGTGAAAACACCGTGAAAATGACTTAGCTAACTGTGTGCCATGAAATAGGGGTGAAAACATGATGAATTTTCTTTTCACGGCTAAATGACATTTTCACCCCATTTTCACGGTTAAGATGTTCATAGTGTGTGTGTGTGTGTGTGTGTGTATGGGGGAAGGCCCGCCTTAATTAGTGTTTGTCTTGGTCTCAATTTCTCTTGGTCTCAGTCTTGGTAGTAGTGTCTATCTCTGTCTCTGTCTGTTTCTGTCGCTGCCTCTATCTCTTCTTCTGTCTCTGTCTCTGCCTCTGCCTGTCTATCTCACTGTCTCTGTCCTTGTCCCTGTCTCTATCTCTATCTCTGTCTCTCCCTCTGTCTCTGTGTCTCCCTCTGTCTCTGTATCTATCTCTGTCTCTGTCTCTGCCTCTGCCTCTGCCTCTGCCTCTGCCTCTGTCTCTGCCTCTGTCTCTGCCTCTGCTTCTGTCTCTGTCTCTGTCTCTCCCTCTGTTTCTATCTCTGTCTCTGTCTCTGTCTCTGTCTCTGTCTGTCTCTCTCTCTGTCTCAGTCTATGTCTCTCCCTCTGTTTCTATCTCTGTTTCTATCTCTGTCTCTGTCTCTGTCTATCTGTCTCTGTCTCTCTCTGACTCTGTCTGTCTCTCCCTCTACACATGTATCTGTTTCTATCTCTGTCTCTGTCTCTGCCTCTGTGTCTGTCTCCGTCTCTGTGTCGGTCTCTGTCTGTATCTCTTTGTCTGCCTCTGCTTCTGCTTCTGGTTTGCTCTGTCTATCTCTGTCTCCACCACTGTCTCTTTCTCTTCCTCTGTCTCTATCACTCCTTCCGTCTCTGTCTCTGTCTTTGCATGTCTCAGTCTCTGTCTCCTCTGCCTGTCTGTCTCCATCCCTCTCTCTGTCTCTGTCTCTGTCTTGAGCCGCGTCCGCACTCCGCACTGGACTTAAAATGGGTAAACTAACCAAGCAAATGGGTAACTTACCCGACTCCAGTGGGTAGTTTAACCGACCAACTTCTGCCCGGTTAAATTGACCAGGTCAGTTTAACCGAGTCGATAAGTCCAATCCGGACACGACGTCTCGGTAAACGACTCGGTTAAAAACCACATCCGGCGCCCCACACGTTACGTTACTGTATGCAAGACTCGTGCGGGCACAGGGTTACAACGTGTTTGTGTACCTAGAGTACATGCACATGTACATGAGTCGGTTAGTTTTACCCATCGTCTCGGTTAGTTTACCCGAGTCGAAAAGTCCAAGTGCGAACGCCGGGAAGATTTACCCATTGGAATGTTACCCACGGGCTCGGTAAAAAATAAGTCCAGTGCGGACACGGCTTTGGTCACCATCTCAGTCTTCACTTCTGTCCTTGTCTTTGCCTCAGTCTTGGACTTGGTCTTGGGGTATCAGTCTCAAGTCTCGGTCGCAATCTCAATCACGATCGCATTACTGTTGATGAGGCTCTCAACTCTAAATCTGTTCCTCTATCCCCTTCTATCTCTCCCCCGATGCCCGTGCGTAGGAGTACATCTTGGACACACTGCACTTCTGCCTGATATTGGAGCAGATCCAGGCCCTGATTGCCGGAGCCATGGAAGTCTTTACGGACCTCCTGAACCACGACTCGGCCGTCATCCGAGCCAAAGCCGCGAGGGACATCATGGACTTGAGGTAACTCGGATATAAATTGAACAGAAAAATGGCCAAGGTCGAACACTTTGACTTGACCGGGATTTGAATCCCCGACCTGCTGTAGCCAGGTTTACAACCATTGCTAGTTTGCATCTGAATGAAAGTGGGGGTGTGATATCCCTGGAGATGGTTGAATTGCTTCTGATGATGATGATGACGATGATGTAGATGATGATGATGATGATGATGATGACGATGATGATGATGGTGGTGATGATGATGTAGATGATGATGATGATGATGATGATGATGATGATGATGATGATGGTGATGATGATGTAGATGATGATGATGATGGGGAGGATGATGATGATGATGGGGAGGATGATGATGATGATGGGGATGATGATGATGATGATGATGATGATAATGATGATGGGGATGATGATGATGATGATGATGATGATAATGATGATGGGGATGATGATGATGATGATGATGATGATGATAATGATGGAGAGGATGAGGATGGTGATGATGTAGATGATGATGATGATGATGATGATGATGATGATGATGATGTAGATGATGACATTGATGATGGTGATTTTGGTGATGATGGTATAAATGGTGACGATGGTTGTGATGATGATGACAAAAATGATGCTGATGGTGATCATGGAGATGGCTTTGACTATGACAGTGATATGTGCTGTGCACCTTTCTGCCGTGCATCTCACCTGCATAATCTCAATGCTGTGTCTTACATTTCATCTTCACGCCTTTCCCTCTGTTCTGACCTGATCAGTGTTCCCCTGGATGGCAAGAACAAAGCCTGTGAGGTGAACACACTTCCACCCTTGGTGACCCTACTCGCTGACAATTGCCCGGAGGTCAGGTCCAAAGCAGCTGGGGCAATTATGGCGTAAGTTTGGTTTCTGATTCAATGTGATTCGATTTGATTCAATGTGATTAGATTGGATTCAGTTTGATTCAACTTGATTCAGTTTGATTCCATTGGATTCAGTTTGATTCCATTGGATTCAGTTTGATTTGATTTGAATTGATTCTTTTTATAGGTTTGATTCAAGTTGATTTGATTTGAATTGATTCTTTTTATAGGTTTGATTCAAGTTGATTTGATTTGATTTGATATGATTTGTTTTAATTAAATTATATTAGATTACATTGAGGTGATATACAAAATTGTTGCAAACTGCTTACTGACTAAAATAACCAAAATGCAAATCTTAAAATTTAGTGGGCCTGACGTTTCGATCCTAGCAGGACCTTTCTCTGCCTTTGAGAAAGGTCCTGCTAGGATCGAAACGTCAGGCCCACTAAATTTTAGATTACATTGATTTAATTTAATTTGATATGATTCAATTAATTTGATACGATTCAATTGATTTGATATGATTAAATTTGATTTGATATATTATATGATACAATTTATGATGATTTCATATGATTCAATTTGATCGGATATGTCAAAATTTAGTGGGGCTGACATTTCGATCCTAGCAGGACCTTTCTCAAAGGTCCTGCTAGGATCGAAACGTCAGGCCCACTAAATCTTGAGATTTGCATTTTGGTAATTTTAGTCAGTAAGCAGTTTGCAACATTTTTGTATATCACTTTTGATCGGATATGATTTGATTTGATAGACCGGTATGCACACTGTCAGCTGCACAAGTATCAACATCCAAGGAATTCCAAAGACCGACAGCACTAGGCATGTGCTGGTTGGTACGACATGATTGAATTTGATTCGACCTTTCCTCCTCCCCTCCCCCCTCCCGGCCCACACCTCCCTCTTTCTGCAGGATCACCATCACCACGCAGGGCAAGTACAAGGCCATCCAGGCCATGGCAATCCCCAAGCTGGTGGGGCTGGTCAACGACAAGGCCAGCGAGGTCAGACTAAACGCCATCAAGGCCATCACCACGCTGGCTGAGGCCCCTGAGGGACGCAAGGCTCTCCTGGAGAACGTCAGCACGGTGAGTCCCGGCCTCATTTTCCTTTTCTTCCCTTCATTAAAACCCTAACCGGCATTGAAACCACAATTTACCATGCATGGTTTTTCCTGTGGTATGTTGTGGTATTCAGTCCTCTACACACACACACACAAATGCTTGTGGTGATGTGTGGTGTTTGGACCTGCACCCATGATGAGTGCAGCGTGGTTTCCTGTGGCACATACACCACGATTTACCACAATGGGGTTTGTGGTTTGTTGTGGTATTATAGGCTGTCAGGCACTGTCTGTGCAGTACTGTGTTTGGGAGGATAAGGGCCATACACCACGACATACCACAGCGTGGTTTTTGTGGTATCCTGTGGTATGTAGGCCTGCACCCCTGAGGGCACTGTGGTAAATTGTGGTATACAGTAGGAATCCTGTGCAGGAGGTGCGAAGCGTTAGGGTTAACAAAAAAATGAAAAACTGACCAGGAATTTTTGAACAAATTGAAAATGAATGGCAAAGGAAACTTTGAGACCTGGATCGAGAGATTGAAGTGACACCCAACGTGTGTCCAATTTGATGCCAGTGTTGATTGTGGACCTATAGGTTCTGGAGATTTTTAGTTTCGCCAACATCTTAACACTGATCTAAACCAGAAAATGGGCTGAATAATGTCATGTTGCCGTGAAAAACAGAACTCATGGTGATTTCATCATGGACCCTTTTAATGTAAATTCATCCTGAAGATTTCAACTCATGTGCCCTGATAAGACATCTTAGGGTAGTGGGGAAGACAGTGGGAAAAACCCTGAATATCTAGGGTGGTAAAGGTTCCAATTACAGGTGCTCTAGCCGAATCACCACCCAACTCATCTGCCAGGCAGTTGTGGTCTAGTCTGTGGAATTGTACGCCAAACTCATACCATAGGCTTGTGCATTGAAGTCATTTACCACCAAGAAAGTGGCCTGGAATAGAACCACTTCATGAAATCTCCTTTGAAAATCGGGCTTGAAAAAGTAGTGAAATTGCTGTGAATCATGATTTCATGGCAACATGTCATTTTCACCCGATTTTCAGGGTATTGATGTTCACAGTACAGTGCGAGTTGGTTACGGTTACACAGCTTTTTCAGTTGGCTCAATCATTGTGTTAATCAATCTCCTCCTGCATTTTACAGACTCATTTGAATATTCATGAGCAGAAGATGGATATTTGAGCACAATCTCATCTTGGATTTTGGTTTTTATTTTCAGATTGAGAAAAGGATGGAGGACGACTCGACCGCTGTGGTCAAAGCCGCCCAGATCGCTGTCAAAGTCATCACGTGGAAACCATAGTAACCTACGCCTCATGAATAATTCATAGCCCGATTAATATTCAGATTCTGACCAGTCATCACCGGATGCAAGCCCCTCTCTCCCCTCCAAAAATAAGTGGATTCTGACTGGCACCCCCACCCTGGCAAAGACTAGATGACTATTAGGGGAGGCCACCATCTAAGGGCTGGATAGCTCAGATGGGAAGAGCGCTGGTACAGTATTCCAGAGGTCTCAGGTTCATGTCCCAGTCTAGACAAAGTTTTCTTTGCCAATTTTTCAATTGGTTCCAAAATTCCCACTTTTTTTTCTTGGTTTGTCAGACAAATAAGTAGCGAGTTTTTTATTCATATTCTGATGGTTTTGTACACACATTTTGATAAAAAATATGGAAAAATCATGCCCATTGAATAAAACTACAATGAAGTCTTTATTTCTGCTTTATAACTTATTGAAAAAAAAACCAGTGTGATGATCAATAATTGTTGTAAATAGATCTACAACTGTATATAAACACGACTGTGCACTCACTTTACACAGTGATGGTATCATTTGTATTATGTATAAAGGTATTGTTTGAATTATCCATCCAAAATAGTTTTCAAATAAAGAAAAATCATGCAAGGAGGATTCAATTCAATTGCTGTTTTTGAGTGTTTTATTTGATAAGAATACCTTGTATAGGACTGATTATATACCATTGTATTGTTCATCAGTATCTCTGTACACAAACAGTTATGCAATACATAGGTTATTATATGCAATGAATACATCATTGTTCAGATACATAGGTCATATACTGTATACCTATATATACAGTATGCAATAGGTTGATCATATACCCTACGGACTGATGATACACCAAATAAATAATCAATAAATGGGTAAAACCAAAAATGATTTGTTTTTAATTCAATAATTTTGTTTTTAATTTAATTTGTTTTTAACCCAATATACTGAAAAATAAATTACTGAATAAACTGTTCATATACCCAATAAATAGGATATTATTAATAGATGTGTTATATACAGTATATATATATATATATATATATATATATATATATACAGTACTCAATAAATAGATAATGTAACCATGGAGGAAGAAGGTGGGTAATATACCTGATAGGTTGATCATAAACCCTAAAGACTAATAATATTAAAAAGATATTTAGGGCAGGGCAGGACAGGGCAAGACAGGGCAGGGCAAGACAGGGCAGGGCAAGACAGGGCAGGGCAGGGCAAGACAGGGCAGGGTATGGCAGGACAGGGCAAGACAGGGTAGGGCAGGGCAAGACAGGGCAGGGCAGGGAGGGGCAGGACAGGGCAGGACAGGGTAGGGCAGGGTAGGGCAGGACAGGACAGGGCAGGGCAGGGCAGGGTAGGGCAGGGTAGGGTAGACAGGGCAGGGCAGGGTAGTGATTACAAGAAATAAGGCAAAGGGCATACAGATGACAAATGGATATATTTACACTAAAATCTCACAGACCAGAAAACAAACCAGTTGAATATCACAAATAATCACAGTCCCTCAACCATCCCTGATTCTTTTGAGTGCCCCCCCCCCAATTATCCAATTAGAACATCCTATGTCTGTATAGCTTGGGTGGGCTAGGAGATTCCATTGCAGGCTTCTGCAGGGGTGACACAAAGGTCGGCAGCCAGAAGGGTGAGTCGCTCTCCGAATCACGTCCTCTCTTCAGCCGTCCGCTCCACTGTCGCTGCAACATCTCTCTCTCGGATGCAGACAGCGTCAGCTGATCGCGGCCGTTCACCCCACTGCCCTCTCGGATGAGCCAGCGGCCGTCGCCAGGGTGATAGTGCTGCCCGGTGGTCATGTGATCAGTCAGGTGGCCACAGTGGGTGGGGTCGTAAGGGAGCGGGTCTATGCCTTCAGGGTGGCATGTGCCGGCTGAGGGCAGAAGTGCGGTGCTGGTGCTAGGGCGATGATCGTGAGCCGTGACCAGGGTTTGGCAGTGGGAGACATTGATGAGGTCCAAGAAGTCAGGCGATGATGTTCTGACATGCTGAGAGCAAAAAACACACATGCAATAATAATAATAATAATGGGAATTTATAGGGCACCGGTATCCTTCTCAAGAGAGGTTCATGGCGAAGTACAAGAAAAACAGTCAAGAAAAACAAAAATTATTAAGAATAATTATAACACAGAGGTGGTGTTTAAGGGCAACTCAGAGATTGAATGGACAGAACAAATATTGAGCGGCAATACATTCCAGAGACGGGGACCGGCATTAGAAAAAGATGGATCACCGCATGAATTGTGAGCATGATCGAGGGACAGCAAGCAACGAGGTATAGTAGGATCTCAAGCGCCTAGGTGGGTTGTGCATGGTCAACAAGTTGGCAATGTACAGTACGCTATGAACATCTAAACCGTGAAAAAGGGGTGAAAATTTCGCTGTGAAACTAAAAAGTTCTGTGATTTCAAGGTGCATTTTACAGTGAATTCAACTTGAAAATAATCGCCTCTCTGACCTGATAAGAACATCTTCAGGTCACTATTAAAGAGACCGTGAAAAAAACGTGAATATCTAGGGTGGCAAGCTCCAGCTTTGAGGGATGGCTAATTAAATTACCAGTAGGGATCACCAGCCCCCATAGAGGTACTGATGTATAGTGTCCTTGTAACTGTCACTCCCAGATACTTCTAAATTGCCTGTAGCCATTTACCACCAGGAATGTGGCCTTGGAGACCACTGGTGAAAAACACAGTGAAAATGACTTGGCTATAACTGCGTGCCATGAAATTGGGGTGAAAACACGGTGAATTTTCTTTTCATGCCTAAAAAGATGACATTTTCGCCCCATGTTCACAGTTTAGATGTTCCTAGTGGTATAGGGGAGCAGAATCATGCAACTTGATCAGGCAGCTTATACTTGATCCGGTCAAAAAACTGCAGATAGAATGGGTGAAATGTGAGCTGTAGTGTTGACAAGAGTCACACTACGTGCATCAGAACAAGCTGATTGCAAGGTTATAATTGTAAAGTAAGGAATTACGAGCGAGATGAGATAGGGCATGAACCAGGTTTTCATCATCACTTGACAAAGAAATGACCAAGAAATATCAATACAATCTTAGTTACTAAGGCAGAAATAGTCCCAAGTCTTCTTCCTTGAGTGGCAGGGCATGCTACCAAAGTTAAAAGTCCATTTCAGGCCATTTTACTTTCATCCTTCATTTCATTTTGTATGACATTTTTTTTGGCATAATACGTACTGTAACAGCATATAATATTTTTTACATACATGTACTTGTGCATCTTCATGATGGTAACCATGGTAACTCCCATCCTGATTGTGGTGACTGGCGTCGTATCCCCCGGCAACCTGTCTCCGTGGACTCCTCGGTCCCTCGGTCCGCCTGAGCAACTCCAACCCATCAAAAGTGATTGACTCTAGCGCCCTCTTGTGAGCGTCAGATTCGTACATGACCCCGTTGGTCAGTACAGAGGCACTGTGGTGATTCACATGTAGAACCATATCCTGATACAGACAATTATATCATTTAGAAGATATCAATTCATATAAAGTGAACTCCTCTCCTATTTCTTCACGACTATGAAATTTAAAGTTAAAAGCTACATCAACTTCAGTGTGTGTAATCATCAACAACTAATCTTCATCAACTGTCATGTTTGTTTAATCCCCAAGCTGCTGTAGTCAGGTTTACAATAATTAGTTGTTTGCATCTGAATGAAAACGGAGGGGGGGGGTTGTGGGTTGTGATCCCTGGAGATATACGGCAGTTAATGGTTGAATTGCTTCTGACTGGTGCCCCTACCCCAGCAAAGACTAGTTGACAACTGTACTTGGAACACTATGAACATCTAAACCGTGAAAATGGGGTGAAAATGTCATTTAGCCGTGAGAAGAAAATTAACCATGTTTTCACCCCTATTTCATGGCAGGCATTTATTCAAGTCATTTTCACGGTGTTTTTACGAGTGTTCAACAAGGCCACAATCCTGGTGGTAAATGGCTAGAGGCAATTTAGAAGTATCTGGGAGTGACAGTTACAAGGACACCATACAATATCTCAATGGGGCTGGTGGTCGATCCTTATACTGGTAATTGAATTATTCATCCCCAAGGCTGGAGCTTGTCTCCCTAGATATTCACGTTTTTTTCAAGGTCTCTTTAGTGTCCTGAAGATGTCCTTATCAGGTCAGAGAGGCGATTGTTTTCACGGTGAATTCACTGTAAAATGCACCGTGCAATCACAGTGACACTTTAGTTTCTCGACGAAATGACTTTTTCACGGTTTAGATGTTCATAGTGGGAAGGCCACCATCTAATGGCTGGATAGCTCAGATGGAAGAGCATTGGTTCAAATCCCGGTGAAGTCAAAGTTTTCTTTGCCATTTTTTCAATGATCAATCTGTCAAATTTAACTAAGTAATCAATTCATTGGCTTTAATTAAATAGCAATTAATCCATTGTATTTTAATAAATAGTTATCACTCCATTTGATTTTACTAAATAGTGATCAATCCTTTGGCTTTTTCTCAATAATGATCAATCCATTAGATTTTTACTAGGAATCAATAAGTTGCATGACTGGGGAATTTATTGGAAAGATAATCTGGATCAGACTAAGACAAATTGGAAGCCATACCTGTTCAGGTTGAAGTTGTCGAAGATCCAAACCCTCACTCTCTTGGGATTGGGAGTTGGCTGGGTGGAAAGGGCGTGGCTCTGGGCATGGCCCATAGTGCTGATGATGGCAATACGCTGCCTTGTCTGGGTGGGGTTCTGGGTATGGGTTTGGGTGTGATTCTGGGTGTGGTCCTGGGTGTGTCACATAGCTTTGACGGCAATATGCTGCTTCACCTGGGTAGAGAAGTGGGCGTGGCACTGGGTGTGGCTCTGGGTGTGGCACCGGGCGTGGCCCAGATTGGGGTCTTTGGTCTCGCCGACGCGATGAGGACGGGGCGAGGCCACCATCTCCGCTGTGGGAGACTGGGCGTGGTTCGGGGCGTGGCACTGGGTGTGGCAACCCTTCCTGGTGGCTGTGAGGGATATCTGGCTGATCCAACTCATGTAAGTTGGGTCTAGTCACAATCTCAGCACCACATTTCTTCCTCTCTGCAAAAAAAAAAAAATGTTATTTAAATGAGATTGGAAGGTTTAGTGAGTAAACAGTTTGCAGTGCGAGTGGAACTCAATGTTTCAAACAGTATACTCTGTTTGCCCTCAGGAGACTGCTCAGTAGATTCTAACTGGGAGAGGGCCTTAAAGGCCCAATACAACTTTAGTAAAGGTCAAAAGGTTGCCATAGTTTGTGTGTTAAACCATTAAACATTCCAAAAACACAATAATGTGACGTTTTAAATAAGCTCAAACATTTATCTGAGAAAGTAGAAAAAGGCAAAAAGAGGTCA
The DNA here is from genome assembly GCA_949987565.1 of Luidia sarsii. Classification (NCBI taxonomy): domain Eukaryota; kingdom Metazoa; phylum Echinodermata; class Asteroidea; order Paxillosida; family Luidiidae; genus Luidia; species Luidia sarsii. The sequence continues at coordinate 7,349,737 of OX465122.1, forward strand.
TGGTTTTCGCACTGTTCTGTAGTGTAAGAGATTAATAGTCTAATTAATAGACTATTTGTTGATGCTTGAGGGAAGATTTCTCTAAAGGTACAGCATCCCATACCGTGAGATTTCAACATGAGGATTCTGTCATGACCATCTACGAAGTGTGTAAATTAGAACAAAATCTGTGGACACCAATGTTTCCCAATCTTCCAAATTTTGTATTGGGCCTTTAAAGCCCCTACACAACATTGGTAAGATTGAAATACAGAAATGTTCACAGATTTTTATGAAACTTATACAGTTAGAAGAAGGTTATAGTAGAAACCTCTCACTGAAATATTTCTGCCTAAAATGTTGTATTTTGGGAGAAATGAGTAAAAGAAATCGTTTACATCTCACCGAGATCTAAACTATTTTTCAGAACAGGACGGCGATGAATGCTGCGGTTTTCACAATTTTGTTGAGACTCGGTTGGCGGATTGAGCTGAAATTTTCACAGGTGTGCTATTTCATGCATATGTTGGATCAGACAACGTATGGATGCTATTCTTTGACCTCGACCAATGTTGTGTAGGGGCTTTATGAGTGTAGAGAGGGATCCTGATGTTGAGATTATAGCCCAGTTATAAAGAACATGTTCATTTTAGTTATGCAACTAACAAAGGCCAGACTGGACTGCCACGATCATAGTACCACAGTGTTTCATATATACAACCAGTGGAGGAAATCTTGGTACTTACCTTCATTCCTCAAGAGGACCTTGTCTATTTCTGAGGTGGCATGGGATGGGGTGTGGCTTAGATCTCCTCCAGTGCTGTGCATGTCAATCACCAGAAACAATCCACCAATCACAGCCTTAATGCATATTCATATATTTCAGGCTTATGGCACCAATATGAACCAAGACATTATGGGGTGTGGCTTAGATCTCCCCCAGTGCTGTGTCTGCCAATCACCAGAAACAATCCACCAATCACAGCCTTAATGCATATTCATATATTCATATAATACCACTTAGTGTTATGTTAAAAAGCAGAAATGGTTGCTTTATACATGACTTAGAGCTTTGACAAAACATATTTTACTTTGATGAGATTGGTATTAGATTTATTAGGCAATACATACTTGTTTGACTTCATCATCTTCTGCAAGTTCTCCCGAACCTCTTGAAAGTAATCTACAAATGACAAATATGTCACAATGGCACGAGCACATGATGAGATATTTTTTCGTGAAAAACTAGCACCCCAATAGAGGTCCTTTCTCAAATGAAGGAAGCTAGACACATCCAAGCAGGTCCTTTCTTGAACAAAATGAGGCTAGATAAATCCCAGCAGGACCTTTCTCAAATGCATAACACAAGACAGATCCTAGCAGGTCCTTTCTCAAAGGAAGGAAGCTTGACAGATCCAACATTAGAAGGACCTTTCCCAAAGGAATAATAGCCAGACAGATCCTAGCAGGTCCTTTTTCAAAGGAAGGAAGCTAGACAGATCGTAGAAGGACCTTTCTCAAAGGAAGGAAGCTAGACAGATCCTAGCAGGACCTTTCTCAAAGGAAGGAAGATATAAACACATCCTGGCAGGACTTTTCTTAAAGGCATCAAGCTAGACAGATCCAAGCAGGTCCTTTCTCAAAAAAAATGAGGCTAGATAAATCCTAGCAGGACCTATTTCAAATGCATAAAGCCAGACAGATCCTAACAGGGTCTTTCTCAAATGAGGGAAGCTAGACACATCCTAGCAGGTCCTTTCCCAAAGAAAATGAGGCTAGATAAATCCTAGCAGGACCTTTCTCAAATGCATAAAGCCAGACAGATCCTAGCAGGACCTTTCTCAAATGCATAAAGCCAGACAGATCCTAGCAGGACCTTTCTCAAATGCATAAAGCCAGACAGATCCTAGCAGGACCTTTCTCAAATGCATAACACAAGACAGATCCTACCAGGACCTTTCCCAAAGACATTAGCCAGACAGATCCTAGCAGGTTTTTTCTCAAATTGCATAAAGTTAGACAGATCTATAGCCAGCAGGACCTTTCTAAAAGGAAGGAAGCTGAACACATCCTAGCAGGACCTTTCTCAAAGGAACAAAGCTAGAAATTTAAAGATCCTAGCAGGACCTTTCTCATAGCAACAAAGCTAGAAATTTAAAGATCCTAGCAGGACCTTTCTCAAAGGAACAAAGCTAGACAGATCCTAGCATGACCTTCATCAAAAGCATAAAGCTACACAGATCCTTGCAGGACTATTTTTTTTGAAACCAGATACTAAAAAATACAAGATATATAATGTACACAATGGATTGTATCAATCTATTTGATATACCTCTATCAGGAAACATGGATTTGATGTCCAGATGTTCCATTAATTCCTTGGCAATGTCCCCAAGAGACAGTTCCTGTGAATTCAAGAAAGTGAAGTGAAAAACATGATCATCAAGACTGAAGCAATATTTCATTTCAAAGTCCTTAAGAGGGTGAGATGGTCAAATCCATTTAATTGTTTCTAATTCTGTGTTCTGACTGTTGCCCCCATCCCGGCAAAGGGATTCAAATCCCGACCGGGCTGCAGGGTAAAACAATGAGCATTCAGTGTTTATCACCTCGAGCTGGGCAAAACCCATAGAGCTCTCACTATGAACATCTAAAAGTGAAAATGGGCTGCAAATGTCATTTAGCCGTGAAAAGAAAATTCACCGTGTAATTTTCACCCCTATTTCATGGCACATAGTTAGCCAAGTCATTTTCACAGTGTTTTCACCAGTGGTCTCCAAGGCCACATTCCTGGTGGTAAATGGCAAGAGGCAATTTAGAAGTATCTGGGAGTGACAGGTACAAGGACACCATACAGTACCTCTATGGGGGCTGGTGGTCCTTATACTGGTCTTTTTAGTGACCTGAAGATGTCCTTATCAGGTCAGAGAGGCAATTATTTTCCTGGTGAATTCACTGTAAATTGCACTGTGAAATCACAGTGACTTTTTAGTTTCACAGCGAAATGACGTTTTCACCCCTTTTTTCACCGTTTTGATGTTCATATTGTGTCTATAAATAACAGTTATTAACTAGAGTGCGCACTCCCCTATCAATGCGCGGTACGAACATGTGCCGACATGGACGCACATCCGCCATTACCAAAGAGGGCAACTTCAGCTCGAAGTGCCCGGATGTCAGTAGCAATCGCACGTAATATGAATGGGGAAAGGTATAGCTGAAAGGTTGTGAATGCGGGAAATAAAATGTTAAAAATAGGTTTTTAGTAATGAAAGAAAAGGCCATCAATACCACAAGGGATAGGCGAATCTTAATATCCTACTTTCCTTTGTAAAAATTGGGATTAGTTTGCCGTGGTTTGCCCCATAGAGATCCATGTATTTGCCCTCTTTGGTAATGGCGTCGCAGTCCCCTTGTCGGCACGCGTCATGTGATGAGTGCGCACTCTAGTTTATTTATAGAGCTCTATGGCAAAACCTCATTGAATTAATATAAATTGCTGGACAAGGTGATATTTACAATGTGAAAATTGGGTGAATATGCCATGTTGCCATGAAAAACTAAAATCAAAGTCATTTTGTGGACCCTTTTGAAGTAAAATCACTCTAACATTTCACCTCATCTGACCTGCTCTGGCCAAATCACCACACAACTTATCTGCCAGGCAGTTGTGGTCTAGTCTGTGTAATTGTACACCATAGGCTTGTGCATTGCAGCCATTTACCAGCAAGAATGTGGCCTTGAATAGACCACTGGTGAAATCACCATGAAAAGCTGGTGAAGAGCTTTTTGAGCATGAACAAGTGAGGAAACTGCAGTGAATTTTCTTTTCACAGAAACATGACATTTTCCATGCTATTACCACGGTTTGGACGCTCAAAGTGATCAAAGGTGCCATTTATAAATGTCCTCACCTTCGGAAATTCCGGTCCCAAAGAATCTACTGGACCATCACGGGAAATGCTACCACGAGATCTGTATGTTTAGAGGATATTTGTTGAGGGTAGAAAAAGTTTACTTTTTTGTATACATCTTGGGTGATGTGTGATGTTTGGAGATAAATTAGTTAGACATATGTTACAAGATATCCAGACGATGGAGGTTTTTGTTAAAGGCCCAATACAACATTGGGAAGATCGGAAAACAATGATGTCCCCAGATTTTGTTCTAATTTACAAAGTTTGTAGATGGTCATGATAGAATCCTTATGTTGAAATCTTGTACAGTCTGGGATGCTGTACTTTTCGAGAAATCTTCACTCAAACACCACCAAATAGTTTTTATCACCTGAGATAAAGACTAAATTGTTTGTGCGATTCGTTGAATGTAGTTGCAATTGGACCACTTTTGATGTCTGGCTCTGACCTGGTTAAATGTAACTATTTTGTTTTCTTTTTTTTCCTGGCTTTTCATAGTAGAGCAACCCCTTGGTGTTTCCCTGGTATCCTCACCTGGTCTCCGGTCTCATCGATGGCGTGGGCCCTCTGCTTCTTTCAGGGCTGAAAACGGGGGTGCCACCCCTATCGGGCCACAGGGACTCATAGCTCGGGGCACACTGCAGGGAGCTGGTTGGCGATTTACTCACAATGTCCTTCAGGGTTTTTTCGACGGCTGCTTTCACATTTTCAGAGACCCGGATGGGACCTACAGAGGGGAATCAATCGTCATAGAAACCAATATATTTATTTGGGTGTCATAAAACAGAGCTAGACTCTAAAATGGTCAACTTTGGTGACTGGACCACAGGTAGCCTTATTCAAAAAATAAAAATCTCTTTAACTTTTTCCCTGCGACGAGTTGCTCACAGCGGCTTGAGTTAAGAGCTGCGACGAGTTGCTCACAGCGGCTTGAGTTAAGAGCTGCGGCTCGTTGTTAACCTTGTGTAAATTAATTCCGTCTGAAGTCAAAGTCACTTACACAGTGAAAGAGTTAAGAAAAGTTAGAGGTGACACCATGTGCTTATGTTTTATTAATTTTTTTTTGTAGTTTGTGTAGTTCTGAGAAGATCCAAGAAGGGACTCTCCTGAAAAACTACACTTATTGTTTTTTGACAAATATCCTGAAAGCTCCAACATTATGAGCATCTAAACGGTGAAAATGGGGTGACAATGTCATTTAGCAGTGAAAAGAAATCATCATGTTTTCACCCCTATTTCATGGCACACACTATAGCCAAGTCATTTTCAGTGTTTTCACCAGTGGTCTCCAAGGCCACCTTCCTGGTGGTAAATGGCTAGAGGCAATTTAGAAGTATCTGGGAGTGACAGTTACAAGGACACCATACAGTACCTCTATGGGGGCTGGTGGTCCCTACTAGATATTCACGTTTTTTTCACGGTCTCTTTAATAGTGACCTGAAGATGTCCTTATCAGGTCAGAGAAGTGATTATTTTAACGGTGAATTCACTGTAAAATGCACCGTGAAATCACAGTGACTTTTTAGTTTCACGGTGAATTGACATTTTCATCACCCTTTTTCACAGTTTAGATGTTCATACAGTGTGTGTAGTGCAAATTCTCTTTGATATGGCTTCAAATTCTGGTGCAAAATGTCTTCTATGTTACTATAACACTGGGGATAGATAACATTTAAAGGTTTGCATAGTGGAAGCACAATGTGGAATGGTTGCGGTGACACTGCGTAAGTCATCTCTTTCCTTGCTGTCAATATGCTTGACATGATTGAACGCACGCTCGCCATTTTCTGAGTGCATTCTTAACTTATTGTAATTTACACCTACCTCTGAAAATCTTGTCCGATTTCTTCCCATTGTTAAAAATGCCCAGAGGTCTCTGATGAGAAAAAAACCAACAACAAATACTGTCAGGATATTGAGCAGATTTTGAATTCTCTACCTACAACCTGTTTTCCCCTTTCTTATAACGTGTCCCAATTCAAGCGAATAAATGTTCATCTTTCTTCTTCCTGATGATCTAGTTTGCTTGTGGTTCTTCTCATTATTACTTTCATTTAGCCCTCACCTTGAGTGGCCTTTTAAGGTCTTGTGTTGGGCTACATTCCCCCCCCAAAACAAAAAAAATTGTCTGAAACCTTTTGTTACCGGTTCCACAAAAATGGGTATTATGTGCTAAAATTTAAAAATTTAGTTATATACATAGCTGAATTATAATTTGGTGTGGGTTTGAACTCCATGCCATTTGACATTCTGGAGATATACCGATATTTGCATATTCATATTGTAAAATTGTTACAAAAGTGCTTTCAAAGATACAGCCCTTTGAACATAAAATTTGAAATTTGCTAAAAAGAAACTCTGGAGTGTCCCTAGCAACAGTTATGTTCCTTTGAAGCTATCTTTCTAAAAATGTCATGGAAGTATTCGTACATACCCCCCCCCCCCAAAAAAAAGGGAATTTTTTTTCACCCACTCCACATAGAACAGGCCTTTATGCGTTATAGCATAGCGCCCCATAATACCCTTTTTCGCAGAGCGGGTCACTTTTTCATCATGAACAGATGAAGAAAAAGAAGATCGAATAAATGGATGAAGAAATTAATGGATGATTAACAAACTGAACAAAAGGAACCAATTGAATGATTGAATGGCTGAACAAACTGACAGGCCATGTACGCAGGTCATATTCCAGTACTTACAGTCAATCTACTTTGTGTAATCACTGAGAATGGTCTCGTCTCTTTATTCAGTGCCCGGTCAATGCAGGAATGCTATAGAAAGAGAAAAACACAGCAGAATTAATAATATTCATGAGTTTGTGCAGGCAATTTCTGGGAGAGCTTCAAAAGGGTCTTCAGTTTTGTCAGTCTTACATGTATTTTAAGCTGCATCCACTCTCTGTTTGATCCTTGAGCTAGATCTGTAGTCAGGTTTACAACAATTAGTTGCTCGCATCTGAATGAAAGTGGGGATGTAATCCCTGGAGATGTACGGCAGTTAATGGTTGATTTGCTTCTGACTGGCGCCCCCACCCCGGCAAAGACTAGTTGACTATATGGGAGACCACCATCTAAGGGCTGGATAGCTCAGATGGAAGAGCACTGGTACGTTAATCCAGAGGTCTCTGGTTCAAGTCCTGGTCCAGTCAAAGTTTTCTTTGCCATTTTTTCAATATCTTCAAAAGTTCTTAGTCAGTTTTTTTACTTTGTTAGTCTTGTTATAAGTGAAATGTGGACTCACTGAGCATATTTCTCGAGCTTTTTTGACATGCTTTCTGAACTCAGCTTTCTCGTGTGGATCAACCTGGTGATGAATAATCATATGAGATTTGCATAATGTTTGTTCAATTTGCATATAATTTGGATACAAGCAGGCATATTAGCTCGGTTTATGGTTATTACCTCACTCATACATGTATATGATTTGAGAAAACTTCTTCTTAAAAAGATTAGGGTAAATCATCTTTCATGGGTAAAACTGAAACATTACACTTGCGAATTACTCAAATCCTTTTATATGGGTTTGAAACAAGCAAGCAAGCAAGCAAAATAAAGAAGCAAGCAAGCAAGCAAGCAAGCAAACAAGCAAGCAAGCAAGCAAGCAAGCAAGCAAGCAAGCAAGCAAGCAAGCAAGCAAGCAAGCAAGCAAGCAAGCAAGCAAGCAAACAAGCAAGCAAACAAGCAAGCAAGCAAGCAAACAAGCAAGCAAGCAAGCAAGCAAACAAGCAAGCAAACAAGCAAACAAACAAGCAAGCAAGCAAGCAAGCAAGCAAGCAAACAAGCAAGCAAGCAAACAAGCAAGCAAGATGACATGAAAGTAAGCATTTAATCAATTAGTCAAAGGCTTAACATATCAATCAATCAATTATTTGATCAATCAATCAATCATTCATCTTGTCACCCAATCATCAACCAACCAATTGATCAATTGCTCAATCAATCAGTCAATCAATCATCCATGGGACAATTAATAAATTGGTCAATCGACAGATCAATTCAACCGACCAATTGATTTGACCAACAAATCAATTCAACCGACCAATCGATTAAATCGACCACTTGATCGAATCATACATTCAAATATATCATTCAGTCAACTGATCAATTAATCATTAGATGTAAAATCAAACAAAAGAAATGAAATCAAGTTTGCAGATTAAGTAGACAAAATCTACCTGTTTCTGGTAAGTTTTGTTCCTCTCTGCTCTCGACTTTCGCCTCTTCTCCCTCTGCTGATGGGCCTTACTCCTGGCAGTTCGCTGATGGTGTGCGTGCTTGGTACCTTCATCGTCTGCACCTTTTGCCTTAGCGCATCTCTTGGCTTCTGCGGCCAGTTTGGATGGCTGTTTCTCCGGTGTGTGATTACCATCACTGATCATGACGTCATCGCTGTCGTAGATCTTGTACTTGTGGAAGGTTTCAGTCGCTGTTTTTACTGGAAAGAATCCAGAACCGAGATTAAAAAATATTCATACTATGCTTCCTTTCTCAACCAGAATGAGGTGTGGATCTATAAACAGAAGACATAATGAACATTATCCATGTTGCATGTACTTAGTTAACTGGGTAGATAGTTAGTTAGTTAACTGTAGTTAGTTACTTAGTTAGTTAACTGTAGTTAGTTACTTAGTTAGTTAACTGGGTAGAATGTTAGTTAACCGTTCAAAAGGTAATTAATCAGTACGACAGGTTAGTAATCGGTCACTCAGGTTAATAATCAGTAAACCAGGTTAGTATTTGGTTACTCAGGTTAGTAATCAGTAAGCCAGGTTAGTAATCAGTCACCTAGGTTAGTAATCAGTAAGCCAGGTTAATATTTGGTTACTCAGGTTAGTAATCAGTAAGCCAGGTTAGTAATCGGTCACCCAGGTTAGTAATCAGTAAACCAGGTTAGTATTTGGTTATACTCAGGTTAGTAATCGGTAAGCCAGATTAGTAATCAGTAAGCCAGGTTAGTAATCAGTAAGCCAGGTTAGTAATCAGTAAGCCAGGTTAGTAATCGGTCATCACCCAGGTTAGTAATCAGTCAGCCGGGTTAGTAATTTGTCACCCAGGTTAATAACAAGTAAGCCAGGTTAGTAATTAGTCACCCAGGTTAGTACAAGTTCACCCAGGTTTTGGTTACCCTGGTTAAGATGAGTAAGTTAACCTAAGTTAATCTAAGTTAAGTGGTCTGTTACCCAGGGTTAGCTATTCAATGAACAGTTTGCCCTGGTTAGTTTATATAAATTTGTGACTTTGAAACCAAGAGCTTACCCCCTACTGATTTGGAGATGGTCGGAGTTTTCCTTCCCACTACAATGGCAGGACCCCCATGGGGAGTACTTGTCATTGCCTTGAACACTGTTGATTCAAGAGAAAAAAATCTTGGATTAGAAATGGGCTCCACCGCTCCAGGGAGACTGTTCTTTTAGATAATCGACAAGGGCTTGAATTTCAGAACTACTTTTACAAGATCTGTACCATAAATATGAAAAAAATGAATAACAAATTTGCACGCTATGAAAGGAATACCATAAGAAAATGGTATTTATTTGTATAGGTCAGAGTCAAATAATTTAACGAAATCTGGCACAATGATAAAGTAATGATATTAAAACATACAAATTAATCAGACCTCAACTGTTAAATGAGTGGCATTTTGTTCATGGTGCACAAAAAACAACCCCTAGACAGCCAGTCCAGTGTACTCACACTCAGCACTAGACCGACGCTGAAATCACTAGACGCGGTCAACGGTCTAGGTCTAGTGGATTCTACTATTCCTAGGCAATGGCTGATCTTACTGTGACATGCCTTTTGCATACTGCTCTTGTATAGCACCCTCAATTAGCCAGTAAACTGTATCGAGCTTAGCACACTGCCATTAGGTCATTCAACCCACAACTTCCATAGTCACTACTACAGTACCAAGTCCTTCTACCAGCACGTTTGCACTACATGCTCCTCAGGATGCTTCCATATCTTCTAGGCTAGGGGTGTTTGTTTTATTCAGATGTAGCAGCGCCATTAAAGAACAAGTCAGTTGAATGTACACCATCTCTGTTGGCTGCATATCTAGCTGTCACATTACTTTGTGTGATCCCCGAACTGTAGCCAGGTTTACAACAATTGGTTGCTTGCATCTGAATGAAAGCAGAGATGTGATCCCTGGAGATATACAGCAGTTAAAGGTTGAATTGCTTCTGACTGGCACCCCACCCTGACAAAGACTAGTTGACTATTAGGGAAGGCCACGATTGCCAGGGCGGGAGTGCCAGTCAGAAGCAGTTAATGTTTGAATGCTTATGACTGGCACCCCCACCCCGGCAAAGACTAATTAAGTATTTGAGAAGGCCACCATCTAAGGGCTGGATAGCTCATCAGGGGCCAATTTCATAGAGCCGCTTAAGCGCCAAAACAGGCTTAAGCACAAAAACTCATGAGCCACAGGATCCCCTGGCCAACCCAAACTTCATTATTGTTTCATGCTTAGCAAAGAAGAGTGGAATACAAGTCAGAAGCAATGAACATCAAACCGCAGGGCAATTTGTAATCCTGCTTACACAAGGAAAAACAATTCTGCTTAGCGGATTTTCACGCTTAAGCGGCTCTTTGAAATTGGGCCCTGATGGTAAGAGTGCTGGTACGCAAAACCAGAGGTCTTGGGTTCAAGTCCCTGTCCAGTCAAAGTTTTCTGTGCCATTTTTCAAAATGGTTTAAAAGTTCCCAGTAATTTTTTCCTTAACTGTTCCAGTTTTAGAATTCCCTGCTTAGCAATGCCACGAGAATTGTGCTGTTTAACTTCTCAGAAAGATTAACAGAGGACACGCACCTTTCAGAACTCTTTCTCGAACCTCTGCCTGATCTTTTGTATTAGCCATTAATTTACATGTAGGCTTATACTAGGTACATTTTCATCTTCAGATCCAATAGAATCTGTGAACAAAGATTAGGAAAAATTAATACATGTGTAACCAAATACAGTCAAAATTAAGAGCAGAATAGGCCTATGTGTACAGATGTACAGTATCAAGCCTCGCACTTAAGGTTGTTTTTTTACTAGCCCACTGGGCTAGTAAATTTAGTTTTTTGCTAGCCCGCAGCAAGTTTAACTAGCCATGTAAAATTGATATTGAATTTAACACAAGGTTATTAGGTCAAGTAAAACAAATTATTAGTTTCTACTTTCTCATATCTGCCCGTATCATTTTTTTTCACTACCCCGCTGTCTACTTTTTACTAGTCCGCCGGGCTAGCAAAGTGGGTTATTTGACTAGCCCGCGGCTGTTTTTACTAGACAATGACCGTCGGGCTAGTGCTAAGGTCGAGCCCTGAGTATATATCTTTTAACCACTTCGCGCCGGGGGGTTTTTCAGCGCCGATGACCGCCATACGGGGGTTTTTGAACAATGCATCATTTTAAAATCTTGCTAAAACAATCGGAACAATATATTTCTGTGAAATAAATCAATAAGGGTATACTATGGGTACAAGAGAGTAAAACCTGGCACAATTCGGACGTCGTTGTGGCCTTTGTCAAGAGATTATCCGTTCGAAAAAGGGCCCTTTGTGCGTCGTCAATGGACCGTAACGGACGTGTGTGTGTGGGTTCGTGTACGCTGCTGACAATCCCTGACCGCAGACTCCAGCCTCCACTCCAGGCAGTCAAATCTTCGAGTTGGTCGGCCACAAACGAGCGTACAGATTACGGTAAAGAATGTGGGGGGAATTCCAATGCCAGACCGACGACCGTTGGGCTGTGTGGCATGCAAAGACAATGTCCCCCGCGTGCTTTCAGCTGCAGCGCGGTATCCCTCGATCCTCCACAGTAAAAGTCCCACAATTGCACAATTACTGCGGCTAATCTTGCAATTCATGTGGCAACGTGCGTCAAAAAGGGTCTTTGTACTGATTCATAATGCTTTGTTCAAAGCTGAAAAGAGTCTTTGTGTAGAATGTGGACAATAGTGGTGCCCGGATTCGGAGGGCCCCGTTGCAAAGGCAATCCAATTGACCTCCGGATTCGGAGGTCCCGGCGCGAAGTGGTTAATGCAAATTTGCTCAAAACAAGGCTATAAAGCCACTCAAGGTTAAGGGCTAAGGAAAGAAGGAGATAGAGAGGGACCCAGGAAGGTTGGATAGGAATTGAGTTGACATTCTAAGGAGGAATACATATGTGACCCGGCACAGCGACATGAGGAATATTCCATCAAAACCTTTTTTTTTGAGTAAACAACATCTGAAGTCAAAATATCTTCTAAATTCAACAAATCAATTTTTGTTTTTCTGTATTTTCGGAAAGTTAATGTGTTGGAGGATATTATGTCCAAAGGATTTTTCCAAAATTTGTCTCTAAATGTTCAAAAAACAAGGATTTTGGGGGAGTGTTTGTGTACTGTTTTCATGAAAATATAAAGTTCCTGCCTTTTTGAATGGCTGCTTTCGAGGAGTTAGACTGGTGCTGCTATATTGTGTCTGGTACCAAATGAACGAGCGAAGTCCCCTTGTACTATGTACAACAAAGTTCATACGGAAATAAATTTGATATCATTCAAAAGCTAATGGTATAGGGCCTATTCTTTCACATCATTAGAAAATCTCAAAATCTGAAAAGTGAGGGTTATTCCTCATTATGCTGTGCCGGGTCACATATTCAATGTAATTAAATGAGTGTTTCCACAGCTTGATGTGTACTGGTAATTAGCACTGTAAGCTCAATGATTTGGCTGATTGCCTGCTGAAGGAATCCAGGAAGCTTGGGTGGGATTCGAACCTGTGACTCCTGTTTTCTAGTGCAGACATCCAAATGATAAACATGCACATGAAAGAAGTTAATATTTTTCAACTTGAATTGAAAATATATGCATCCACTATGTGATCCCCAAGGTGCTGTAGCCAGGTTTACAACAATTGGTTGTTTGCATCTGAATGAAAGCAGGGACGTGATCTCTGGAGATACACTATACATCAGTTAATGATTCTGGCACTCCTGACCCAGCAAAGACTAGTTGACTATTTGGGAAGGGCGCCATCTATAGGGCTGGATAGCTCAGAGATGGCAAGAGTGCTGATCCACAAAACCAGAGGTCTTGGGTTCAAGTCCTGGTCCCATTTTTCAAAAATGTCCCTTTAAAAAAAAATGGTCCTAATTTGACCTTTAATCTTCAAACTAAAGTGTATGATCCGAGATCCTAGCAGGACCATTCTGAAATTAAAGTAATAGTAATTAGTATTCCATTTTCTGTACCCTGCACTATACTCTGCTCTTGTCACTGCATGGTACACAACCTGGGTGAAGGATTTACTTTCCAGTTAATGTTTAACAGCAATGTGTGTACAGCCTCTCCTTCAGTTTCCTGAAGCATGCATAATCGGCAGGGGATGTATGTAATATCCTGTGTCATGGGTCTATTATACACAGCCGATGCCAAGGGAAAAGCTAGTGCAACAGAAGCATTTCAAAGACGCAGTCATAAATGTTAGAGGGAAGATAGGCAAACATCGATGTCCATGTCCAGATTTCCTTCTAATTTACAGTTTGTAGATTGTCATGATAGAATCCTAATGTTGAAATCTTACAGTCTGGGATGCTGTACGGTACTAACTCGAGAAATCTTTGAACTAAAACATTGGCAGATAGTAATAAACTATTTCTTACACTACAGAAAGGTGCCAAAACCATGACTATTTCCCCCCCTATTTTCTCAGATTACTATTTGAGCAAAAACCTTTGCAGGATTTCTTCTTTGGAATGTTTTATGCTTTGACACAGAAACTGTGGCAATTTCTTGAGCCATGAATGTTATAAAGGGCCTTTAAGCATCAAACAAATATACCCTGTTTTCCCCCTTTTTACCTAACTTCTTGGCCGGGCTTTTAAATGTTTTAGAATGTATGTAAACGTGTTTGTAAATAATTTTATTATCGTCCTTTCATTGTTGTTTCGTGGCTGTTTGCCTTTCGGCAATTGGGTTCACTTTTTTAATGACATAGCTCCTGTCATCTTGTCTGAATTGTGTATATTTTATCTTATCCAGTGTGATGATGACAAATAAAATGATAATTAAAATAATAATATACACAAATGTAGGAACTGCTTACTGGCTACAAAGACCAAAATGCAAATTAAATGCTAATTTTGAAGACCTGATGCTACGATCCTAACAGGACCTTTCTAAATGGCAGAGAATGGCCTCTGAGATAGGTGCTGCCTTTGAGAAATGTCCTGCTAGGATTGAAACCTTGGTGTCAACAAAAAATAGTAGGCCTAAGCATTGGCTAAGTCCATGAAGTGAACATAAGTGAAGATGGCCAATTGTCTCAATTTGTTTTCTATGGCCATGAGGTGTTACATGATCCATCATAAACATGCATCAACACACCCAACCAAAAAATAAGTAAAAAAATTATGATCAGTGTGAAAATATCATCAGTGTGAAATTTTCTAGTTACTGATTTCAATAACCTGACTTTAAATTATGCAAATCTTTCTACTTTTGAAAAAAAAAAAGGTCTTGTGAGATTGCGTCAGGTCCTATATTTCTTTTGGATAATAAAGTTGCAATTCGTTTAGCATCAGCATTATTGCCATAACTCATTATAATTAGTAGGTATACAAAATGCTCATCATTAAAAATGTCATTGAACTTTTGAAGGTGTTTTTTTTTGGAAAAAGAGTAAATCTAGTTAAGTAATGCTAATGCTAGGTGTAGGCTGTGTTATGTACACTGTATTGTACGTTACTGCGCCAACACATTGAAATCTTGACTGAGTAATGCAATGAATTAATTCGATGTTTCCAAACACACAATTCAAATTCAAGCAAGTATTATATTATAAACACCACTGCCAGCACTGGAACAGGCCTATGAACAAGTAGGAATTTGGAAGACAGCTAAAACAAACCTTCGCATAAAAACTTTACTAGAAAAAAAATACTTACTAGGTGTAGTCTAGGCCTATTAATATTATTTTATACACAGCATAACGTGTGCTAAAATACATACAATCGATCGGATTAGAAAGTTGTAGTTATGAAAGAAATCGGAAGATTTGTGATCTATTTTTGGCTTTAAATCCCATTTATTCTAATACTTAATACTTTATGACATTCATTCGGTATTTCATGGGAAGGACAATGACACAAAGCGTTAAAAACTTACAAACTTTGTACGGTTCGCTTTGGAGCAAAATCTACGTGACTACCTTTGACGCCGCCATGTTGAAATGTGACGTCACGGTCAAAAAGTTTCTGCGTTGACATAGGCGCGGCTAGTTTGCATAAATTATTATTTTAATTTCCAATTGGTCAACGTGGCGTTTTATTTGCATAGGATTTGAATGAAACCAATCAACACAGAGAGAAGTTTGTCATGAAGTAATTCCTTTGTGTTGGACTCTGCAATTTTATTGTGGGGACGAGTCCTGCATGGTTTCGGTGTAGGTGCCGGAATATAATTATAATTATTCCATGTTTAAAAGTGGAACTCAGAAAGATTAAGAATGTTATAGAGAACCAGCACTGTAGCTAATTTTTCGACCCTAGCAAGACTTTTCTCGAAGACAAAACGATCCTCCTAGGAGTGAAACATAGACACAAAGTGTTTTAAAATTATCTTAGGAAGGAAAAATTGACCGAGAATATTTTAAAAACTATTTGTGGGGAAAATAGCAAAAAAAAACATACAAAAAAGCCAACGCCTTTGACATGACCGGGAGTTGAACACGAGACCTCTGCCTTAACGTAGGCCTACTATGACTTTTCCACGTGAGCTGTCCAATCCGATCCTTAGTTATAGATGGCAGCCTTCCCAAACAGTCAATCAGTCTGTAACGGGATTCGTATTTGTTTTTTTACACGAAAGCCTGTGGCTTTTCGCCTTTTTAGTCAATCAAACGGCTTGTTATGCGTCTACGTACGCTCACTCCAATCCGCTTGCGACGATTCATGCATGTATTATGTACATGTGCAC
Source organism: Luidia sarsii (assembly GCA_949987565.1). Lineage (NCBI taxonomy): Eukaryota > Metazoa > Echinodermata > Asteroidea > Paxillosida > Luidiidae > Luidia > Luidia sarsii. The sequence continues at coordinate 7,365,586 of OX465122.1, forward strand.
GCGCTGTGCATGTGAAAGTTCATGCCATGCTGCCGTAGGCCTACATCACACGTTGCACCGATGAGCGTAGATGGAAATAGTAGGCTACCCTAACACTAACCCTAACCCTAACCCTAACCCTAACCCTAACCCTAACCCAAACCCAAACGTACCCTAACCCTAACCCTAACCCTAACCCTAACCCTAACCCTAACCCTAACCCTAACCCTAACCCTAACCAAAACCCTAACCCTAACCCTAACCCTAACCCCAACCCAAACCGTATCGCTAACACTAACCCTAACCCTAACCCTAACCCTAACCCTAACCCTAACCCAAACCCTAACCCTAACCCAAACCCTAACCCTAACCCTAACCCTAACCCTAACCCTAACCCTAACCCTAACCCTAACCCTAACCCTAACCCTTACCCTTACCATAACCATAACCCTAACCCTAACCCTAACCCTAACCCTAACCCTAACCCTAACCCTAACCCTAACCCTAACCCTAACCCTAACCCTAACCCTAACCCTAACCCCAACCCTAACCCCAACCCTAACCCCAACCCAAACCGTAACGCTAACCCTAACCCCAACCCTAACCCTAACCCTAACCCTAACCCTAACCCTAACCCTAACCCTATAAAGACATCCACCGCGGGTTTTTTGGGAGTGAGCGTAGACGCATTTACCAGCCGTTAAATTGACTAAAAAAGCGAAAAGCCACAGACTTTCTTTTAAAACGAAAAATACGCTGCGGGGTTAGGGGCGCCAGTCAGAAGCAATTCAACCATTAGTCCTATAGGTCTAACTGCCGTATATAAACCAAAGAGCACGCCCTAGTTTTCATTCAGGCTAGACGGGGGAAAACCCCGACTGTAAACCGTTTTCTCTAAACCATGCATGGCCGCAACAGTTCGGGCTACATATGTAATTGCTTTCTCCCCTATCTAACCCTGACTTCCTTGGCGCCAAAATGCACTATTTTGTCCGCATTAATTTTCACCGATTTCCCCCCCGGCTATCCTAATCCAGGTCAAAAAGCAGGGTCACACTATACCCATAAGCCCTAGAGATTACGGCCGTTCAGTGTAAACAACCTCCCTTCATAGCAACAAGATTATAGTCAAACAAGGAAATAAACGTACAACTTGTCCAACGGTTCGTACTTGAGTGGTAAGCTCGTCCCGGTACAAAAGTAAAAAAATCGCTCCACACATTGAGGAATTATCTTCCTGGTTTAAATTGAACACCTGTCTCAACTTGTCAATTTTTTTTTCTGTTCGTCTAGACGTGCAAGCGGCTGAATTGTCACTCTCTAAAACGAAACCAACTGTACATTGTATACGTGCCATCGAAACTATTTCGAGTATAGGGCGAGCCCTCAGTGAATCCGATTTCGAACCTTTTGTTCACACTTGCACACAGTGGTTCGATATCTTTTAATATCATGCTCGGTTATCAAATGATAATAGACCTGACGTTTGTGCAGCTCCACAAAGCTCTTCAACGTCAACATGCTCCCTAGTCCTCCAATACTCTTTGGTCAGGTAGTACCCGTGCCGTACGGCGAACGCGCTTGGTCCGCACTTGACGACATTTTTTTTAGGCAGCTAGGGGAGAATGCTGACGTTGAAGAGCCCGTTGATTCCGATCGAGGAGCTGCACACAAAACAGGGATACAAACCAATAGGCAGGGGGAGAGTAAACGCTAAGATGTCAGCCAGAGGACAAAAGGCATAGCTGGTATAGGGTGAGATAAAAGGGAAGGGCAGGGGTTAGGGTAGGGATTAGGTACTGGAAGGGAAAGGGCGAACGAGAGAAGTATACAAGGGGAAGTGAACACAAGAGAGGGATTACGAGCTGAACAAGTCAGTGTAGCAAAATTGTTGAATTTCCAGCGATCGTTCCGTTAGTTCCTTTTACAGATACCGCGCTCAACGTCAACGTATAATTTCAAATCTACGGCTTATGTCAAGACACGGTTGATCTGACAGATTGGGCCGAAATTTACGCAGGTGCGTTTTTTTATGTATAGGCCTACCCTGAGTGTGACAAAGCATGGAAGCGATTTCTTTGACCTTCGCAAAATGGTGTACGCTGCCTTTAAAGGCCCCCATTCAAGATTTGGTTAAGGTCAACAGATTGCCACAGTTTGTGTGTTAATTAAAATAATAAAACAAAAATCCTGGGCGAAGGTTTTTGCACAAAATAAAATGGTAGGCCTATAGCCTGTGAAAGTAGAAAAAGGGCAAAAAAACAAAAACCGTCACGGTTTTCTCACCGTTCTGTATAGTGTAAGAAATAGTTTATTACTCGCGAGTAATTAACTATGTGACGATGTTTGAGATTTTTAGAAAATTATAGAATCCCAGACTGTAAGATTTCAACATAGGGATGCTATCATGACCATCTACAAACTGTGTAAATTAGAAGGAAATCTGTGGAAATATTTTCCGATATTCCCAATGTTGTATTGGCCTTTCAAGCCCCCACACAACATTGGTCGAGGTCAAAGAATAGCATTCATGCGTTGTCTGGTCCAACATAATATGAATGAAATAGCGCACCTGTGAACATTTCAGCTCAATCTGCCAACCGAGTCTTGAGAAAATCGTGAAAACCGCTTCATTTGTTTCGCGAAAATGCAGCATTGAACGCCGCACCGTTCCGAAAAATAGTTTAGATCTCGGTGAGATGTAAACGATTTCTTTTACTCTTTTCTCCCAAAATACAACATTTTAGACAAAAAATTATTCCAGTGCGAGGTTTCTACTACAACCATCTTCAAACTGTATAAGTTTCATATAAATCTGTGAACATTATGTTTTTCGATCTTACCAATGTTGTGTAGGGGCTTTAAAGAGAGAGAGAGAGAGACTGCCCGCCTCTTTCGTATACCTCTATAGTTTTATTATAGCTATACCGCGGTGCAACACTGAAACCAAATTAACCAAACAAAGCAACCTCTTTGAACGGGAAGTCCGGCGTTGCTTTGAAATAAACCCAATGGTTGTACTGTAAATTTTAGAGGGTCTGAAGTTTCGATCTTAGCAGGAACTCTCTCAAATGCAGTTTCTATTATGCGCTGTAAAATTAACGTATTTTACGGTATAGATCGAGGTACACTGTTAGTAATCAAACTGTCAGATGCAGCGCTAATTCTGTGTGCAGGGCACGGCTGGATAGGAGACATCCTTCGACAAGACAGACGAACTTTTGAACTAATTGAAACAAACAATGACAAAGAAAAAAAATACTGGTTCGGGATTTGAACCACAGACCCCTTGATTTGCGTACAAGCACTCTTCCCATCTGAGCTATCCAGCCCTTAGATGGTGGACTCCCCAAATAGTCAACTATAGGTCTCGGTTCAATTCCCGGTCCAGTCAAAGTTTTCATGACCATTTTAAAAATAATCTATTCTGTGTTTGAGTATTATAGGCAATCGGGCAAAGCACTGGGTGCTTGGTGTTAGGGCCTAATTATACCTCGAGTAGCTTGGCAAACTCCCATGCATTAAAGTACCCATAGCACTGAAATAAACCCCAAAACAACCACGTGGGCTAGATGACGATTCAGGGATCTTATGATAACCTACTGACGTCATTAAGCAAGGGGAGGGGATGTATTTATAACATCAGATCACAGAACACCTGCAATGCCAATCGATGTAGTCTTGATTCAACTGCTGTTTCATGTTTCAAAAAAAATTCCGTATATATATATATATATACCTTCAGGACCGGGTGGCGTATGGTGGATAGTTTCCATAGGAACTTTTTCCACAAAACCTGTTAACTGCGAACGGATTCTGTGTTGTTTCAAGTATTAATCTTCGGATCTAGAAATGGGTAGCGGGTGATTGTCCAGTCAGGCGATTATTGAGTACATTGTGCCAGGTTTGACTGGCTTGTGGCACACGGTGATTTATAATATGATTTACTTCACAGGTATTTATCTCAAAATTTAGTGGGCCTGACGTTTCGATCCTAGCAGGGCCTTTCTCAAAGGCAGAGTGACAAGGACAAAACAGATACATGTACACGAAGGAAGGGGGAAGAGAGTGAATATGACACGGATGAGAAACAAAGGACAAAGAGGAAAGCTGGTACGGTGAGATCAAAGGGAAGGGCGAGAAGTAGGGTAGGGATTAATCAGAAGAGGGGGAAAGATCAAAGAGAGAAGTGTGGAGGAGCGAACACAAAAGAAGGAAAAGAAGTAAAAAAAATATATCAGTTTCTCATCCCTGTTGCCGCCGCATCAATTATTCATTTATTTTTTATTTATTAAAAAAGAAGGATCCTTCTTCTTTGGTGTCCTTTGTTTCTCATAATTATTCACTCTCTTCCCCCTTCCTTCGTGTACATGTATCTGTTTTGTCCTTGTCACTCTGCCTTTGAGAAAGGTCCTGCTAGGATCGAAACGTCAGGCCCACTCAATTTAGAGATTTGCATTTTGGTAATTTTAGTCAGTAAGCAGTTTGCAACATTTTTGTATATCACTCACAGGTATTTACTTCACTGTGACTCGCACGTACGTATTTGCAGTGTGAATGTAGCCCCGTCTATGTATTTACCATTAGCAACCACAGATATGGCCGACTTCTCGTCGTTTATTAAAGGCCCAATTTATGGGAAGATCGGAAAACATCGATGGCCACATATTTCCTTCTAATTTACACAGTTTGTAGATGATCGAGATAGAATCCTCATGTAGAAGTCTTACGGTCTGGGATGCTTTACTTCTCGGGAAATCTTCACTCAAACATTCGACAAATAGTAATTATTACTCGCGAGTAATAAACGTCGTTCACATCAGTATAAACCCATGGTGTAGACACCGCTCTACCCATCTCACAATGCAACAGCCATATTCACGGATCCGATTTCGTGATTCGTATAACCAATTCACTCTCTCAAAAGTCACGATTTGAAACCCACGCCTCCACATGCAGATGTCGTACTTCAGATACAAGTATTATGTGTTACGCGCTAGTACCGCACTGGTCATGCTAGCGACACAACAAGCTCCCAAAATCTACCCTATCAATCTCACTGCGCAAAAAAACGTGTCTTCATTACGGTTACTATACCCACGCTCTCAAAATGTCACGCTTTGAAATCTGCGCCCTCACAAATGGCACAAAGGATGACATTAACGCTATCATTATAGCGTACGGGATGTGCCTCGATCGTTAAAGAAGCTCATTATTTATAAACACAACGCAAACGGCATGATGAGGTAGGGAGGCCAGTTCCCTTCCTCGCCGCCTTTCAACCGTCCACCAGGTCTAAAGAGAGCCATGCAGGTACACATTCGCTGCTAGGTGGAGAGAGAGGGAGAGGGAGAGGGAGAGGGAGAGGGTGAGGGAGAGGGAGAGGGAGAGGGACAGGGAGAGGGAGAGGGACAGGGAGAGGGTGAATGAGAGGCAGAGGCAGAGGCAGAGGCAGAGGCAGAGGCAGAGGCAGAGGCAGAGGCAGAGGCAGAGGCAGAGGCAGAGGCAGAGGCAGAGGCAGAGGCAGAGGCAGAGGCAGAGGCAGAGGCAGAGGCAGAGGCAGAGGCAGAGGCAGACGGAGAGGCAGAGGCAGAGGCAGAGGCAGAGGCAGAGGCAGAGGCAGAGGCAGAGGCAGAGACAGAGGGAGGAGAGGGGGAGAGGGAGAGGGAGAGAGAGAGAAAGAGAGGGCGAGGAAGTGGGAGAGGGAGAGGGAGAGGAAGAGAGGGAGAGGGATAGGGAGAGGGAGAGGGAGAGGGAGAGGGAGAGGGAGAGGGAGAGGGAGAGGGAGAGAGAGATCGATGTAGAGGGAGAGGGAGAGGCAGAGGCAGAGGCAGAGGCAGAGGCAGAGGCAGAGGCAGAGGCAGAGGCAGAGGCAGAGGCAGAGGCAGAGGCAGAGGCAGAGGCAGAGGCAGAGGCAGAGGCAGAGGCAGAGGCAGAGGCAGAGGGAGAGACAGAGGCAGATGCAGAAGGAGGGGGGGGGGGAGAGGAAGAGGGAGAGGGAGAGGGAGAGGAAGAGAGGGAGAGGGATAGGGAGAGGGAGAGGGAGAGGGAGAGAGAGATCGATGTAGAGGGAGAGGGAGAGGGAGAGGGAGAGGGAGAGGGAGAGGGAAAGGGAGAGGTAGAGGGAGAGGGAGAGGGAGAGGGAGAGGGAGAGGAAGAGAGGGAGAGGGATAAGGAGAGGAAGAGAGGGAGAGGGATAGGGATAGGGAGAGGTAGAGGTAGAGGGAGAGGGAGATAATTAAAGAGGATGAGAGGGAGAGGGAGAGGGATAGGGAGAGGAAGAGGGAGAGGCAGAGAGGGAGAGGGATAGGGAGAGGGAAAGGGAGAGGCAGAAGCAGAGGCAGAGGCCGAGGCCGAGGCAGAGGCAGAGGCAGAGGCAGAGGCAGAGGCAGGGGCAGAGGCAGAGGCAGAGGCAGAGACAGAGACAGAGGCAGAGGCAGAGACAGAGACAAAGGCAGAGGCAGAGGCAGAGGCAGAGAGATAGGGGGGTTGAGAGACAGAGAGAGGTTGAGAGAGAGAGGGGCAGAAACAGACGTATCACCTTCTTGTCCTATCACCTTCTGAGATTCGAACCAGGGCAGAGACAGAGGCAGAGCGAGAGCGAGAGGGCGAGGGAGAGGCAGAGGCAGAGGCAGAGGCAGAGGCAGAGGGAGGAGAGGGGGAGAAAGAGAGGGAGAGAGAGAGAAAGAGAGGGCGAGGAAGTGGGAGAGGGAGAGGGAGAGGGAGAAACGGACTAGAGGCAGATGCAGAAAGGGTCCATAAAATCACTAGGAATTCGGTTTTTCATGGCGAAATGACACAATTTTCACGGTTTAGATTTTCACAGGGGGTAGAATTGTCCCTCTCCAGTCACCGTTCGATTAATCTATTTCTCGCACACTATCATTTTTTCGTCGCTTGTGACGATCGAAACTGTAGCGCCGAATTCACCTCATTCTCATCCATGCATGCAACAGCCGTCGGCAAGGGTCCGACCGCGCGCACATTATTCACGACGCTCCTGCTTCGCGCTTGGCAACCACGGGATGAGAATGGAGACGGATAAACGCTCATTAGCATAAAGGAAACCGTGGCAACAGCAACGAAGGGCGCTGGAAATGAACTAGACACACGGTTTACTCATACAGTATACAATTTCAATTCTTATGCACACAGTATCAATTTGACTTGAGGGTGGCGAAATCCTTGCTGTGTAGCAACACCGATATTCAACTCTCTATATTATTCTAAATCCTATTTATTTTTTATAACAACCTTCCCATCTCTTTGAATGATAAATAATGGATAGTGAATATTTTAAACTGCACACATGGTATTACTGTGGACGTGATATTACTTGCGTTAGAGACAGTATTGATCGATGTATTTTGCCGAGGTTTTGAATTCAGAATATATCTCTTTATATGACCCAGAACAGCGCAGATCAGGACAGTGAGAGTCAAGGACCCAGACCGGGTCAGATTAGGTTTCATGGTGGGTCAGATCTGGGTCAAGGGTGGGTGAGATAAGGAGATAAATTGGGTAAGATTAGGTGAGGGATTGAGGGAGATCAAGACCCAGAGTGGGTCAGATTAGGACCCAGAGTGGGTCAGATTAGGACCCAGAGTGGGTCAAAGTAGGACCCAGAGTGGGTCAGATTAGGACCCAGAGTGGGTCAGAGTAGGACCCAGAGTGGGTCAGATTAGGACCCAGAGTGGGTCAAAGTAGGACCCAGAGTGGGTCAGATTAGGACCCAGAATGGGTCAAAGTAGGACCCAGAGTGGGTCAAAGTAGGACCCAGAGTGGGTCAGATTAGGACCCAGAGTGGGTCAGATTAGGACCAAGAGTGGGTCACATTGGAACCCAGAATAGGTCATGTCAGAGTAGGACTCAGAGTGGGTCAGATTAAGACTCAGAGTAGGTCAGAGTAGGACTCAGAGTGGGTCAGAGTAGGACCCAGAGTGGGTCAGAGTAGGACCCAGAGTGGGTCAGAGTAGGACCCAGAGTGGGTCAGAGTAGGACCCAGAGTGGGTCAGATTAAGACCCAGAGTGGGTCAGAGTAGGACCCAGAGTGGGTCAGATTAAGACCCAGAGTGGGTCAGAGTAGGACCCAGAGTGGGTCAGATTAAGACCCAGAGTGGGTCAGAGTAGGACCCAGAGTGGGTCAGAGTAGGACCCAGAGTGGGTCAGATTAAGACCCAGAGTGGGTCAGAGTAGGACCCAGAGTGGGTCAGAGTAGGACCCAGAGTGGGTCAGAATAGGACCCAGAGTGGGTCAGATTATGACGAGAACCCACACTTGGCCATATTGGGATCCGATGTGCGTCAAACAGGGATAGATCTAATGTGGGTCAGATTAGGACCCATCGTGGGTCATGATGATCTCCCTCTTGGTCAGAACGTGGTGCATAATTATGTGCGAGTTTAAAAGCCTGCCGCTCTGCAGAAGCAACGGGTGTTTCAGTCAAATATTTGAACTATATTTGTAATGATGACCATGATGACATTGTATTCCCCGCTGTAATTGAAAGACTGGAAAAAAAGCTAACAATTAATTAGAAACGACGTAAAGCACTATACCTCTCACGCACTACATAACAGGGAATGGCTTCTAACGCGGCTGGCCATTGAATGGTAGTCTTCTTCTCAAGTCTGACAATCCGACCACATCATACACACCCTGGGCTCGATTTCACCAAGCCGTACAATGCATCGTAACTCAACTTACGGATAACCCATCGTAAGTTGTGACAGACCGTATGGTCTCTGTGCACCGCTCATCGTCTTGCCATGGATCGTAGGTTACGATGAGTTTGGTGAACTCGACTGCTGGTCAGTCGTCGACGAACAGCAGGCTTGAGGGCAAGACTAGCGTTCATAATGGCAGAATTAGGCGCCGCCGTTTCCATTGAATATGAGTGTGTCACACCGGTGCGCTGTATGCGCGGTGCACGGTTGTTTCAGTGGTAATTAGTAAAGCCGCTCGTCAACATTACTCATTATGGTCACAATGTAAATACAGTACAGCCAAGGCCGACGTTAAAGGCATTACCGCCATAATTGATTTCAGCAGCTCAACCCAAAGCACACACTATTAAACTGAAAGAGAGCACACGAATCACTTGCGTCTTTTCGCTATGCATTTATTCATGGAGACGAATTGTAAGGGCAATGTGCTGTAAAAACAAATCAGATACGTTCCCGCGTGTGGGTTGATTTCGGATTCATTTCATGAAATATTCATTTTCTTGGTCAAAATTAATAATTCAACTCATCAATGATTCATTAGGCTCATCGAATATTCATGTAATCCATCATGATTCGCGCTACTCATCAATTATTCATGTAGCGGCGATTAATGATTTATGAATCTCATGAATTAAGCCCATTCATGGAACGCATGATTTTTTTCACGTAGGGCCTAGGTAGCTGATGAATAATTTATGAAGCCATCAATTATTTATGTACCTATGACGTATTCCGAGCAGCAACTCATCAATTATTCATGAAGTCATCAATAATGCATTAGACAATGATATTGAGGAATAATTACCATATATTGGAATATTCATAGTTTCTCGATTATAATATGTATTTGATATCTTTCTTTCGCAGCCAGAACTTTCGGATACTCCCCGACGCGATGACGCATAACCGCCATCTTAGTCCTGTACCCACCGACAAAACCTTTATTCTACAACAGACATTATGTAAGGCACCAGACTAGCGAATTGTCTACGAGCCTCGCTCTGACGCCAGCTTGAACAATTCACATCTGCTGGTGTGTGTGCGGAAGAAAACAAAATGGCTGACGCTTAGCAACAATAAATCTTTCTTTTGCATAGGTATGCATTGCCCATACTCTTTACCAATCAAAAATATTCAAAATATGCAGATAATATCTGATAAACATTCACCAACATCTCATCACGAATGTTATGAAGTTTACAATGCATTTCTTCTTACTTAATCCTTTTTCTACTAAAAATAAATGGTCAATATATATCTGTTTAAATGTTGCAATCACAAGAATCTCTTTTGGTTTTCGGTTTTCAAAAGATCGTATAGCTTTTGAAAAAATAAATCAGTGGACCTTAGTCTGTAGTATATCAATAACATATCAATAGTTACAAATATAAATCATGATTATTCACTGTAAGATAACATTTTCAGTGCGATCGCAAAATTGTTGACTCTACCAATTTCATCATAGGCATCTAGCGGTTTGTTTAAAGCATTTTAAGTTGCAACTAGAGTATCACACTTTATGATATTAAAACGCACTTCTAAAATAGCAGAAGTATCTGATGCTGCGATTTGAGCATGATATTTTTTAAAGGCAGAATGGCACAGACAAACACAGGAACGTAGAAAGAGACAGAGATAGAGCAACGTACAGAGATACAGAGAGACGGAAAGATGCAGAAACAGAGAGAGAGAGACGGAACGAGATGGAGAGACGGAGAGATAGAGAGAGACTGAGAGAGACAGAGAAAGAGAGAGAGACAGATAAAGACAGAGAGAGACAGAGAAAGACTGAGAGAGACAAAGAAAGACAGAGAAAGACTGAGAGAGACTGAGAGAGACAGAGAAAGACAGAGAAAGACTGAGAGAGACTGAGAGAGACAAAGAAAGACAGAGAAAGACTGAGAGAGACTGAGAGAGACAGAGAAAGACAGATAGACAGATAAAGACAGAGAGAGACAGAGAAAGACAGAGAGAGACAGAGAAAGACAGAGAGACAGATAAAGACAGAGAGAGATAGAGAAAGACAGAGACAGACAGAGACAGACAGAGAGAGACATAGAGAGAGAAAGACAGAGAGAGACAGATAAAGACAGAGAGACAGAGAAAGACAACGAGAGAGACATAGAAAGACAGAGAGCTAGAGAGAGACAGAGAAAGACGAGAGATAGAGAGACAGAGAAAGACAACGAGAGAGACATATATAGAAAGACAGAGAGCTAGAGAGAGACAGAGAAAGACAGAGACAGACAGAGACAATCAGAGAGAGACAGAGAAAGACAGAGAGAGACAGACAGAGAAAGACACAGAGAGAGATAGAGAAAGACAGAGAGAGGCAGAGACAGACAGAGAGAGAGAGACACACAGAGAGAGAAAGACAGAGAGAGACAGAGAGAGACAGAGAGAGAGACAGAGAAAGGCAGAGAGACAGAGAAAGACAGAAAGAGACAGAGAAAGACAACGAGAGAGACATATATAGAAAGACAGAGAGCTAGAGAGAGACAGAGAAAGACAGAGACAGACAGAGACAATCAGAGAGAGACAGAGAAAGACAGAGAGAGACAGACAGAGAAAGACACAGAGAGAGATAGAGAAAGACAGAGAGAGGCAGAGACAGACAGAGAGAGAGAGACACACAGAGAGAGAAAGACAGAGAGAGACAGAGAGAGACAGAGAGAGACAGAGAAAGGCAGAGAGACAGAGAAAGACAGAAAGAGACAGAGAAAGACAACGAAAGAGACATAGAAAGACAAAGAGCTTGATGAGAGAGACAGAAAAAGACAGAGACAGAGAAAGACAGAGAGAGAGAGAAAGAGAGAGAGAGAGAGACAGACAGACAGAGAGAGAAAGGCAGAGAGAGAAAGACAGAGAGAGAGAGAGAGACATAGAAAGACAGAGAAAGACAGAGAGAGACAGAGACAGCGAGAAAGAGAGAGAGAGACAGAGACAGAGAGAGACAGAGAAAGACAAAGGGCCAGAGAGACAGAGAGGGATATGGAATGACATAGATTGAGACACAGAGAGACAGAGAGACAGAGACGGAGACAGAGATGGAGATAGACAGAGACAGTCATAGAGATAGAAAGAGGCGGAGAGGGACACTGAGACCGAGACACAAAGAGAGAGAGAGAAAGAGACAGGGAGAGAGACACAGGGAGGGAAACAGAAACAGAGAAAAGCACACAGAAAGGCAGGTACAGCCGATAGAGAGAGAGGTAGGACCTTTATCGATGGCAGACCGGAACGTCAGGCCCCCTGAAATTAATGTTTGAAATTTGCATTTGAATAATTTACGCCAGAACGCGGTCTCAATCATTGTTATGTAACTCCTAATTTGGACCCGACCTTCGCGCGCTCAAATAATGGCAATTGGGGATGCACGCATCTACGCTTCCCAGGAAAAGTGGAATATGCTAATGGTTAATGAAATTTACCACGGCGACTCAAATAGGTGAATTATTGCCGAGGGTATTTCCATCTTGCTCCGAAGGACACGTTCTCGTTAAGGAGTGGAACCCCCTGTGGTACGATTCTTTGATCACTATGGCCGTTTACACGAAATGCGGGCTCGGGCTAATTAGGCTTCGTGCACATCGTCGATGTTTCCACGACATTATCACTTCAAATTATGCTGTTAACCTTGTAGACCACCGTATATCACAAGAACACTCTTTACTCTTCTTACTGTGAAAATCTAAGCCATTGAAATCGGGTGAATAATTATGTCAATGTCATGTTGTCATGAAAAACAAAATTGTGACCCGGCACAGCATAATGAGGAATAACCCCCACTTTTGAGATTTTGAGATTTTGAGATTTTCTAATGATGTGAAAGAGTATACCATTAGCTTTCAAATGATATCAAAATTATTTCCGTGTGAGCTTTGTTGTAAATAGTACAAGGGGACTTAATTCGCTCGTTCATTTGGTACCAGACACAATATACAGTGTAGCAGCGCCATTCTAACTCCTCGAAAGCGGCCATTCAAAAAGGCAGGAACTTTACATTTTCATGAAAACAGTACACAAACACTCCCCCGAAATCCTCGTTTTTTCAACATTTAGAGACGGATTTTGGAAAAATCCTTTAGACATAATATCCTCCAATACATTAACTTTCCGAAAATACAAAAACAAATTGAGACGATACTTTGACTTCAGGCGTTGTTTACTCGAAAAAGTGTTTTGGTGGGATATTCCTCATGTCGCTGTGCCGGGTCACAATTCATAGTGATTTCAGGACCCTTTAAAATTGGATTCACCATGAACCATTCACCTCATCTGACCTGCTCTAGCCAAAATGTTGTCTAGTCTTGTCTGGCTTGTGCATCGCAGTCATATTACCACCAATGATGTGGCCTTGAATAGACCACTGGTGAAACCGGTTGATGAAACCGCTGGTGAAATGCTGGAGCATTTGGGGAAGGACAAGTGGTGAAACTGCAGTGAATTTTTTTTTCTCACGGCAACATGACATTTTCCACCCTGTATTCTCGGTTTGGATGTTCACAGTGTCTACTCATTGAAAAAGGCTGAAATACGCTTCGAAACATGCAATTAACTTTCAAAGAGCTATTTTGAAAACGCAGTGGCTGTTGTTACGGCAGTCGTCCGTATGGTTCCCTGACTTGATTGTATTTCGTCAGCATTGCAGGCTGGTTGAACCAGTCTATTAGCTGATAGTCTGGTTCCAAGAGCTAAACATCCTGAAAAATACTGTGAAGTCAGGGAACCATACGGACGACTGCCGTAACAACAGCCACTGCGTTTTGAAAAACCCGTTTCTTTTTTTTTCTGCGTGGTTGAACCCGCATGAAAATGCCGACGACATTATTTTTTCTTACCCGCACGCGAATCTAGTGCCTTGTGGAGACCTAGTCTAACAGGTTGAATAGGTCTCCACAGGGAAATTGTAAAGGTCGATAGGTCGCCAGAAGGTTTTCACGAAACTGATATTTGGAAATAACTCAAAAGCGGAACATTTGTGATGGGTAAGATAACTAGAATCCGTCGCAAATTGAACTGTTATATAAAAGGGACACACGGTCCGAATTTCTACCCAGGAAAGTGAATGTGGTTGAAATGGGAGCATTTTTAAACCATCGTTTCTCACTAGGTTTTATATATCGCAGTGGCTATTGTTACGGCAGTCATCCGTGTGGTCCCCTCACTTGAAAGTATTCGTCAGCATTGCAGGCTGGTTGAACCAGACTATTCGTTGATAGTCTGGTTCCAAGATAAACATCCTGACAAATAATGCTAAGTACGTCAGGGAACCACATGGACGACTGCCGTAAACACAGCCACTGCGTTTATATAATAGTGCACGAGAACAAAGCAATGTCTCCACAAGGATACAGATTCAGGTATGTGGGTTTCAATGATACGGAAACCATCATGGCCAGTTTCTTGGTGAACAATCTGTACATAAACAAGCCAACAAACCTATACAAATTGGAGACAAACCACAAATTGGATTGTCAGGTTTTGTCAGACGGTGACGAAACATAAGCCCGAGCCTGATCCATGCATTCGTAAAGGGCTACAGTAGTGGTTAACGTTCATATGAAAATACGTACACGGGTTAAAGCCCCTATACACAACATTGGTCGAGGTCAAAGAATAGCATCCATACGTTGTCTGATCCAACATATGCATGAAATAGCACACCTGTGAAAATTTCAGCTCAATCCGCCAACCGAGTCTCGAGAAAATCATGAAAACTGCTTCATTTGTTTCGCGAAAATGCAGCATTCAACGCCGTACTGCTCCGAAAAATAGTTTAGATCTCGGTGAGACGTAAACTATTTCCTTTACCCATTTCTCCCAAAATACAACATTTTAGGCAGAAACATTTCAGTGAGAAGTTTCTACTATAACCATCTTCAAACTGTATAAGTTTCATGTAAATCTGTGAACATTTCTGTTTTTCGATCTTACCAATGTTGTGTAGGGGCTTTAAAGCACCATTATGAAGTTATAACGAGGAATTAAGTCGACACTGATAGGCACAGAAACCAATTCAATGGTTTGTCCTGCTCGACGCAATAAGCACTGAATGCTCAGTACTTTGCCCGATGCCTGATGAAACAATTTCAGGCAGCTCAGGCGGGATTCGAACCCGCGACTCCTGCTTTCTAGTGCAGACGTCTTAAGGCCACCGCACACTGTACGATCCGACTACGACCCGACTGCACAGTCGGGTCGTAGTCGGATCGTAGTCGGATCGTAGAGTGTGCGGTTGCCTTAAACCACTTCACCACCGAGCTGGTCGAAGTCGTGTGGCGGATTCGAATAACGCACAGCGGAGGATACCGCTTTGCATCGTAGATGTAATAAAATGCTTACGTTGAGGAGAATGTAATTCTCGTCGACGACCAGTTTGCGTCAAAGAGAGTAACCCGCGCCCTTTTGTGAAATCGAAGCTCAGAAATTGGCAGCAAACGAGTGGATGGAGCGTGGCCTCGCTAAACAACAGCGGAGTTCGGTTAGGTTCAGAGAACAGGAGTTTGACACGAGAGGAAACATGAAACAGCCGTGCTGTCACCACAAAGTGAAAGTGATCACCTTCTGCCAGTTTTACATGAATTATAGTTCGTTCACTGTAACAAGAGTTCGACTATTCTCGTAACACTAGTCTGGATTGTATTAGTGTAGGCTACGGTTGTTCATGCGATCACGTTGGAATTTGGGCGACACCAGATCTGCGCTGTGCACGCATTGTGATTGTAATCCTCACTTGCAACGCTATAGCAGCATACACGCACCGCGTTTGCCATCCTGTCACCAAGGTAATCTCCACTGATTTCTCCGAAACTACGCACCCCACGTTCCGACAAAAACACTAATTTGTTGCTGGTAATCTACACGAAAACTCTGTGTGAGTTTCATTTCTGAACTCCATCTGGGTTTTGGAGAAAACAATCAAACAGTTCACGAAGTTACGTGCTTCGCCGTAGAGTTGTGCGATAAAAAGACGGCGAGTTTGTCATCTATACCCATGAGGCCATGATGCTTCGCGAACGTCGAAAATTAAGGTTTATTCAGTTACCTGAAGTGGGTAGACAAAAAGTTGGTACTGTAATTGAATACAGTTGTCTGTTGGAACAGACAAATATAAAGCTGCCTTAAGGGACTATATAGGGACTTATATAGGGACTTATAGGGACTATACGCAGGCATTACCATGCACATACATTATAAAAATAATTTCACACGATTTCTTCACACTATGAACATCTAAACCGTGAAAATGGGGTGAAAATGTCATTTAGCCGTGAAAAGAAATTTCTGGTGGAAATGGCTAGAGGCAATTTAGAAGTATCTGGTAGTTACAGTTACAAGGACATCATACAGTACCTCTATGGGGGCTGAGGGTCCCTACTGGTAATTGAATTAGCCACCCCTTAAGACTGGAGCTTGCCACCATAGATATTCACGTTTTTTTCACGGTCTATTTAGTGAACTGGATATGTCCTTTTCAGGTCAGAGAGGCGATTATTTTCACGATGAATTCACTGTAAAATGCATCGTGAAATCACAGTGACTTTTTAGTTTCACGGCAGAATGACATTTTCACCCCTCTTTCACGGTTCAGATGTTCATAGTGTCAATACAAAACATTCACAATTTGGTATCCGCACGTGTCTTTACTCGTGTGTCATATCTCAGTCACCACAGAGATATCGGTATGTCCATGGAGAGATGCAGTTCAGCAGACGCTTTCCGAAACACGCCGTGATGATGAGTGGTGCACGACGCAGCTTCGAGAGGAGTCTACGCTCCCTTGGGGACGGGGCGCGTCGGTCTCGGCGCCGCCGCTGTCCTCGCGCTCGTGCAGCGTGGGCATCAGACTGGCGGCCGGCGGCTGGTGGTAGTCTTCCGTCCGGGCGTAGAGGGCGACCGCGGCGCAACTGCCGGGGCCGGCCGGCCTGGGCGGCCGCCTAGGAGGGTTTCTCCGGGCGTTCGTTTCCAACTCTGCTGGCTCCGAGTCGATGCCGAGAACGAAGACCTCGTCAACCTCGGATGACGTGGACCGGTCGCGGTGGAAGACAGAGCCGTCGGACAAGCAGTCCTCGTCCGCCTCGTCGTCAATGGCGGTGTCGCTCAGAGCGGAGAGCCAGTGGTCGAAGACGGGGTTCTCGAAGGACCAGCTGGCCCGACGACTGGCCGCCGTAGACGGGGCAGGAGCGACCGCCGGCAAGGAGAGAGCCCTAGTAGTACTACCAGGCTTGGCCGGACCCGCCCTGGCCCCTCCGGGATCGGTGGAGGAGACGGGGAACGCAGGCGGGCTCAGAGAGAGCGAGGCCACCCCGAGACCGTTGGGGATGTCGTGCAGGCTCCCGCGCCGGAGCTCCAAGCGGGGGCTGAGCGGCGGCTGACCCAGGGCGCCGCGGAGGGCGCCCGCCGGCCACGACGCGCTGAGCCTCTTGGGGGCCCGCGACGCGCCGGACGGCGGACGTTCGGGGCACCGACGCGCTGCCCCAAGAACCACGGCCGGAGGAGCCCGGGAGCCCCCGGCCTCATCATCGACATCTCCCTGCCTCCTCCTCCCCTGACGGAGAAGCGAGTTCAGCGCCGCCTCGCGACGGAGCACGGACAGACGGAAGTACAGGATCCCCCCGGCCAGGCAAAGCATGACGGCGCTTGCCAGCGCGCAGGCGACCACCACCTGGCTGTCGTCTGGCGCCGGGGTCGTCGTCCAAGTCTCCGCCGACGGACTCGAGACCGCCGCGTCCATGGTCGACTCATCGGCGGGGCCACACCGGCGATTCCCCCGCGGGACGGCCGCTGCGTCATCGCCTGGCATCTCATTCCCCTTCGGCCCCCGCCCTGCTCGGCCTTTCTCTGGGCTGAACCCCCAAGCCACGGTACGACAACACCGCCCGGTCAGATTAGGTACCGCGACTTGGGCAGGAGCTTGCCCGTAGGCGACGGCAGAGCTTCTTGGCCATCTCACGGTGTTCATCGATCATCACGGACATGAGGTCAAACGGTGAAATACATAATGACACGAGCCTACCACAAGGCTATATGCCGTAATGCGCGCTCCTCGCTCTATGGGTGACGCTGTTATAACGCAGAGTCGCTCATTGAACAACTGTACCGATGCAGCTCAAAGTACGCGTCAAACAACCCGACGACCGTTTCCTGAGCGAGCATTTGTCACAATGCGTGTACGAGCAACACATCGTCTGCTATTTGATGCACAGAGCAGTTGACTTAAAAAAAATCCCGAAAAGCAGTTGCTCCTCGACCTCGCGAACATTGGAGAACCCGACGACCGTTTCATGAGCATGATCACAGTGTGTCGTCGTTTGAATGCACTCGTCTTCGTTTCGTTTGGCGATATCACTATGAACATCTAAACCGTGAAAAAGGGGTGAAAATGTCATTTCGCCGTGAAACTAAAAGTCAGTGTGATTTCACGGTGCATTTTACAGTGAATTCACCGTGAAAAATAATCACCTCTTTGAACTGAAAGGGCATCTTCAGGACGCTAAAGAGACCGTGAAAAAACATGAATATCTAGGTTGGCAAGCTGCAGCTTTGAGGGATGGCTTTCAATTACCAGTGGGGACCACCAGCCCCCCCCCCCCCTTAATGGCACTGTTTGATGTCCTTGTAACTGTAACTCCCAGATACTTCTAAATTGCCTCTAGCCATTTACCACCAGGAATGTGGCCTTGGAGACCACTGGTGAAAACACCGTGAAAATGACTTGGCTAACTGTGTGCTATGAAACAGGGGTGAAAACACTGTGAATTTTCTTTTCACGGCTAAAAGACATTTTCACCCTATTTTCACGGTTAAGATGTTCATAGTAAGCCCATACTTTCCACACATCTCATGTAACCATTTTTCTCACCCTAGCTGGCAATATTTTTTTAAGTAGAAACAGCCAATCCGTCAATGGTAGGGAAGAGAAGCTCTACATGTTTACCTTATTAAACATCTTCAAGGACAACACTGTAAAAACGAACTGCACCTCATGCACTTCTGCAATGGCACATATTTGTCCCAGAATTATGAACTCTTGAAGCACCTACTGTACTTCATGCACATGGAATACTGTAGCTCAAGCACATGTGGCATTGTAATCACTTGAGCAAGAGTCGGATGAGGTGCATGAAGTGCTTCATGTACAAGAACATCTCCCTATTTATTGTACCTCAACCACATGGAGTGAAAGTGAGCATCACCTAGTACTCATGTATCGTGCACCATGTGCCTCAACATACTTCATCCATGTGCATGATGTGGGCACCGTTTTTACAGTGAAGTGTTGGTACACAAAATGTTGATATCGCTAGACAAGGCGGGTTTTCTGGAGTTATAAACTGAGACACAAATCTAAAAAGCACTAGAAAGCGGGAGTCGCGGGTTCGAATCCCGCCCGAGCTGCAAGAAATGTTTTCATCAGACATCGGGCAAAGCACTGAGCACTCAGTGCTTATCACGTCGAGCAGGGCAAACCCTCATTGAATTATATTCTCCTCGACGCAAACATCATGTTATATCTACATGCAAATCTGCCGAAGACATAATTATTTGCATATTTGCATATATGCATAATTATTTGTATTACGAGAGCTAAAATGTCCTCCTTACCTGTCCGATATTCGCTAATAATTTTCTTAAAAATTAACCTGTTTTCATATCAACGACGTTTGATGAAATTAAAGGTCTTTTTTCAGTAATGGTCCTGTTTAGCCTGTTGGATATTTCCCTGTGATTGTCGGTTTATATGCATTCTTCAATGGTGGCTTAATTGTTAATGGAACAACTTGAAAACAACCACGTGCACGTGCACCTGTACCAAATCCACGGTTAGATGTGGTTAGTACAGTAATATTAATATTAACGCAGTAGCTGTTGTTACGGCAGTCGTCCGTGTGGTTCCCTGACTTAATTGTATTTCGTCAGCATTGCAGGCTGGTTGAACCAGTCTATTAGCTGATAGTCTGGTTCCAAGAGCTAAACATCCTGACAAATACTGTGAAGTCAGGGAACCACACGGACGACTGCCGTAACAACAGCCACTGCGTAATATTAAAGGTATACTGAAATCAAAATTAACTTGGGGTTAAATAAATCGGTATTAGCGAGCTTTCGTTTTACGACGGAGAGCGCGCAGTACGGGGGATTTCACTGACCGTGACCGTTCCCGCACTCAAGCTCCCGTCCTGTTTGGAATCTGTTTCGTTCTGTTTATGTGAGGGGTATACGCACTGCATGCACGGCACTGCACTGCGCTGCGCTGCACTGAGTATCAAATTACACACGCAGGATTGGTCACTTGTTACGTAACGCAGTAGCCGACTGCTCTGCGTTGTGTTCTGGACCAGACGCTATTTCCCCACTCAACGCTCCCAGATTTCAACGGTACGGGGACTTACAGGTTGTCGCGCATGCGCAGATCTATGATCGGCTCGAATTACCGTACTAGATTTCTCCCGTCGTAAAACGAAAGCTCGCTACTGTTATAAAAGT
The DNA here is from genome assembly GCA_949987565.1 of Luidia sarsii. NCBI lineage: Eukaryota > Metazoa > Echinodermata > Asteroidea > Paxillosida > Luidiidae > Luidia > Luidia sarsii. Next base: position 7,385,781 of record OX465122.1, read on the forward strand.
GTCTTTAATTTTTGAGACCAGAAAAATGATTAGTTTAGCGATAAAACGCTATATTTTGGTCTGAGAATTGTGCCCCCCCCCCCACTTCGGAAACGAACGTACTACGTCACATACAGAATGTGTGGTCAGCATTGAGGTCGTGAACTTTGCACCGGCCATGCATTGTCTCTATTGTCTATCAGCCGTAAATACCGCACTGTAACATGCGCAGTAGCGCACTTCTTCTCAGCATTTCCATCACCTCGCTCGGCTTCTTTTGGTCTGTAGGTGACGTCACGGGCTCACAGGGGGAATTTTTGGGGGCGGGGCGAACATGTTTTTTTTCCGGTGTTTTGGGGCGAAATTAGGAGCTAACAAATTTGTTTAAAATCAATCCTGTATTGATTATATTGTGAACATTACCTCAGAAGAGAGTTTTTAGCTCTTTTTCAAATCCTTTTTCTGTAGACTTTTAAAGGGATAACACAACATTGGTCGAGGTCAAAGAATAATATCAATACGTTGTGTGATCCAACATATGAATGAAATAGCACACCTGTGAAAATTTCAGCTCAATCCGCCAACCGAGTCTCGAGAAAATATTGAAAACCGCTTCATTTGTTTCGCGAAAATACAGCATTCAACGCCGTACTGTTCTGAAAAATAGTTTAGATCTCGGTGAGACGTAAACTATTTCCTTTACTCATTTCCCCCAAATTACAACATTTTAGGCAGAAATATTTCAGTGAGAGGTTTCTACCATAACCATCTTCAAACTGTATAAGTTTAATGTAAATCTGTGAACATTTCTGTTTTTCGATCTTTCCAACGTTGTGTAGGGCTTTAAGCGCAGTGACTACTGACAATTAATCGAATTGAATGTGGCCCACTATTATAGCACGCTCGGACGTACGATTCCTTCACCCACAGAGGGCGCTGTTTACATAACACATGGCGATCTCTGCAACCCTGGTTAGACCTTTCTTTGTTAACCCGGTGCTGTCTGATATTGACCTAATTACCGAAGATCATTCCTACATGTATGTGTATGTTCCAGTTTCACAGGTCACACATTTGACATCCTATTATGCCAACCAACTAGACAGATTGTCAAGAGAAAGATATCACGACAAACCGATGGTTAAATTTCAGAACGGAACAAGACGCTCATTTGTATAGTTGGCCTATGGGCCTCGGATTCAGGGAAACTTGAAAATTGTTCGTTCCGAATCTCTCCTGTATCGTTTGCTGCAGCAACAGCACCAGCAACTTAATACCACTTTCCATCACAGTACACCATTCAGGACAAAATAATGTAAACTTGTGAGAATTGTTATCGGCGTGCCATTGTGCCAAGGCAAGGGGAAGTTTGTATCATGGTTGCATACAAAGTTCGTGCCACTGCCAACCAACAATGGCAGATGTGTTTTGTCACGTGACTTGGCAAAAGAAAGGTCTATACTTGAAACTCTAGACTTGTATTACGCCGATCCAGTAGGCCACGCCCACCATAGCAACGACCAAGCAACCGCGCGCATGTGCGCGGTTGCTTGGTCGTGTCACGTGTCACGATCGCCCACACGCCGTGCACGTCGATCCACCGAAAACACTTCTCTCCGTTGGACTTTGGTTTTGGAAAAGGCCAAACATGTACATTTCCTCTCTTGCCAGGGTATCGAGAGTCAGAATTACAATGAAAATATAAACACTGCTGGATCGTGGTTAGGGATAAAACTCGGGTTTGCAAAAGAATTGCCTGGTACATGCGAAATAAAAGTAAACCCTACAAAAAGTGTGTAGTAAAGAATACAACATTTAAAACGTTATGTCGGACAAAATGGCGGCAATTTGTCGGCCCTTAAATCGTGCGTTGTGATTGGTCAATTTGTCAAGGGGTGTGGTCTACTGGATCGGTGTATAGGTAAACGCCACCCGTGAGTTTGTACTTGGTTGAACATAATCTGTATTGAAACTTCATCAATTATTTTTTTCATTTAGATTCGATTAGGCCCACCTGAGAATGCTGGGTAGACTATGGGAGCATTCCAATAACCTAACTTATACCTGAACGATATTGAACATAATTTTTGTAAACTTGGATGAAAGAGTAGGGGGTGATAAACACCCGGAGCACCGTCGCAATATAATGAATAAATTCAAGGGACTTTTTCAACAATTTGGCCCGTCTCCCGTCTCCCGTCGCCCGTCGCACGTCCCCCGTCGCCCCTCGCCTTTCCCCCGTCGCCCCTCGCCTTTCCCCCGTCGCCCGTCTCTCGTCTCCCGTCGCCCCTCGCCTTTCCCCCGTCGCCCGTCTCCCGTCGCCCCTCGCCTTCCTCCGTCGCCCCTCGCCTTTCCCCCGTCGCCCGTCTCTCGTCTCCCGTCTCCCGTCGCCCGTCACACGTAGCCCTTTTCCCGTCGCCCGTCTCCCGTCGCCCGTCGCCTTTCCCCCGTCGCCCGTCTCCCGTCTCCCGTCGCCCGTCACACGTAGCCCTTTTCCCGTCCCCCGTCTCCCGTCGCCCGTCGCCTATCCCCCGTCGCCCGTCTCCCGTCTCCCGTCGCCCGTCGCCCGTCTCCCGTCTCCCGTCTCCCGTCTCCCGTCTCCCGTTTCCCGTCGCCCGTCTCCCGTCGCTCGTCGCCTTTTCCCCGTTGCCCGTCGCCCGTCTCCCGTCGCCCGTCGCCCGTCTCCTGTTTCCCGTCTCCCGTCTCACGCCCCCATCCTCCGTCGCCCGTCGCCCGTCGCCCTCCCCCATCGCCCGTCTCCCGTCGCGCGTCGCCCTGTCCCCCGTCTCCCCTCGCCTTTCCCCCGTCTTTCCCCCATCGCCTTTCCCCCGTCGCCCGTCTCCCATTTCCCGTAGGCCTATCCGGTTGCCCGTCTAACGTCCCCCATCGCCTTTCGCCTCTCGCCTTCCTCCGTCGCCCGTCTCCCGTCTCCCGTCGCCCGTCGCCTTTCCCCCGTCCCCCGTCGCCCGTCTCCCTTCTCCCATCTCCCGTCGTCCGTCGCCTGTCGCCGTCGCCCGTCGCATTTTCCCCGTCGCCCGTCTCCCGTCGCCCGTCACCTTTACCTCGTCGCCCGTTTCCCGTCTCCCATCTCACGTCGCCCGTCTCCCGTCGCCCGTCGCCTTTCCCCCGTCCCCCGTCGCCCATCGTCCGTCTCCTGTCGCCCGTCGCCTTTCCTCCGTCGCCCGTCGCCCGTCTCCCGTAGCCCGTCGCCCGTCTCCCGTTTCCCGTCTCCCGTCTCACGCCCCCATCCCCCGTCGCCCGTCGCCCTCCCCCATCGCCCGTCTCCCGTTGCGCGTCGCCCTGTCCCCCGTCTCCCCTCGCCTTTCCCCCGTCTTTACCCCATCGCCTTTCCCCCGTCGCCCGTCTCCCATTTCCCGTAGGCCTATCCGGTCGCCCGTCTAACGTCCCCCATCGCCCCTCGCCTCTCCCGTCTCCCGTCGCCCGTCGCCTTTCCCCCGTCCCCCGTCGCCCGTCTCCCTTCTCCCGTCTCCCGTCGTCCGTCGCCCGTCGCCGTCGCCCGTCGCATTTTCCCCGTCGCCCGTCTCCCGTTTCCCGTCTCCCGTCTCACGTCGCCCGTCTCCCGTCGCCCGTCGCCTTTCCCCCGTCGCCCGTCGCCCGTCGTCCGTCTCCTGTCGCCCGTCGCCTTTCCTCCGTCGCCCGTCGCCCGTCTCCTGTCGCCCGTCGCCTTTCCTCCGTCGCCCGTCGTCCGTCTCCTGTCGCCCGTCGCCTTTCCTCCGTCGCCCGTCGCCCGTCTCCTGTCGCCCGTCGCCTTTCCTCCGTCGCCCGTCGTCCGTCTCCTGTCGCCCGTCGCCTTATCTCCGTCGCCCGTCGCCCGTCTCCCGTCACCCGTCACCTTTCCCCGTCACTTTTCTCCCGTCCCCCTCTCACGTCGCCCGTCTCCCGTCGCCCGTCGCCTTTCCCCCGTCGCCCGTCGCCCGTCGTCCGTCTCCTGTCGCCCGTCGCCTTTCCTCCGTCGCCCGTCGCCCGTCTCCTGTCGCCCGTCGCCTTTCCTCCGTCGCCCGTCGTCCGTCTCCTGTCGCCCGTCGCCTTTCCTCCGTCGCCCGTCGCCCGTCTCCTGTCGCCCGTCGCCTTTCCTCCGTCGCCCGTCGTCCGTCTCCTGTCGCCCGTCGCCTTATCTCCGTCGCCCGTCGCCCGTCTCCCGTCACCCGTCACCTTTCCCCCGTCACTTTTCTCCCGTCCCCCGTCGCCCATTGTCCGTCTCCAGTCGCCCGTCGCCCGTTGTCTGTCGCCCGTCGTTTTTTTGCGCAGTGCTTTTTTTTCACTTTCACCTTTGATCTTTTTCCATACTAGTTCGATCGGTCCGCCGTGCCTGAAAATTTGGACTATGCTGATGTTATACCTACCGGTGCTTCATTTGTTATTGACAAACATACCGAAACAAGTGAAGTAGAACCCACTTTTGTATTAAGCAACTGTAGTTTGTGTTTTATTCCTACTGAAAACACAGTCATAACGTAACTTTGTTACCTCTGCGTTATGTTAAAAAAAAAAAAAAAAGTCGTATGAGGACCAGCGCTTTAACTTCAATATCTGTGAATTGTTTAAAATTGAACTATATACGTGTACTTATAGTACAGAGAGCGCTAAGTACATAAATAAAATATCCACCAGAAAAGATACTCATCATAGATGTTTGTGTCGAGGAGAATGAAATTCAATGAGGTTTTGTCCTGTTCGATGTGATAAACACGGAGTGCTCAGTGCTTTGACCGATGCTTGATAAAAAGTGGTTAAGTGGTTAAGACGTCCGTGCTAGAAATCGGGAGTCGCGGGTTCGAACCCCGCCTGAGCTGCCTGAAATATTTTCATCAGGCACCGGCAAAGCACTGAGCACTCGGTGATTCTCACGTCGAGCAAGAGCAAAACCTCTTTGAAGAAAAAATTCTATTTCATGAAACCAATGTGATTGTTTGTGTGATTCCTAAAAATTGTGCATGTATTCGATGAACGTGTATTTGCCATTTCTTTTTCTTGGTTTGCATTATTGCATTCAGAGTTGCTCCAAAATTCTGACGCAAGGCCGAGGTGCGACGTGGTGCTGAGATAGAAATTAGAAAAATAAACCAAATGAAATGAAATTGAAGATTAATTGGAAATCTACCGAGTCCACACTTAGCGCTGAAGGACTGACGCTCCCTTGCAAGTCATTAACGACAGGAATTAATTAATTAAGGCATTAAAATCTGACGCCCTCCCATTGGTTGGCTGGAAACGTACACAACTGCATTGAGGTGTATATATGCACTAAGGTATCGGCAAAGAGCTCTATGGGTAACGGTTATACAGGGGCGCCCTCTTGTGTTAAGATAATGAACTCACTCAAGTGTGGCAATGTAATAATGGTGGTTGTCCATACGCGCTAGTGGTGACTAGGCAGAAATCCAATTAAACTTCGATTTCATTTTCATTCAATTTCGTTAATATTTTATATCATACGTTAATCAGTCTCACCGACTGATTAATGTGTGGGTATTGTCTAATGAGTCAATTACAGTAGTAACTATTAGTATACAGCTGGTCGTGATTGTGGACGAGGTAGTACGTCATAGACTCCTAGACCAATCAAGGCATCACACGGCGCCCTTGATGCTGACTGCACTGCACAACTGGGCGTTGCTGTGTCGCGCTCACTTCGTTGTGCGATATCGTGGTATCGACACACACCGAGGCACACTCCCAACTCCTCGTTCACAAACCAAGATTCTACTGCAGTTACTACAGAAGGATTATTGTTCCGTTATACCCGGCACGCATTCTTCGTATCTATTTCCACACATTATTGTGTCAGTATTCTGTCAACCTTTGCTGAATCTACGTGAACAATGGCGATATCAAGTGCTGCTGTTGAGGTGTTGTGCTTGCTTGCATATCTTCAAATGGTCATGTCAACCAAGGAGTGTTCGAATCGGTTCAACCGCCATTCGCTTGTCTTTCACGCGGCTGAAAATAGAGCACTGCACGGTTATGTATACGCCAGTATGAACGTTTCCTCTCGTGTCAGATGCGGGAGAGATTGCAGCATAGATCGAAGATGTATGTCCTTCAACTTTCACGACGACAAGAAACTGTGTGAATTGAACAACATGACATCCACAAATTGTACACACCTGAGTAAAACTATCGGAAGTGTCTACTTTGATAGAAACAAAGACACTCCTTTGTTTTCGTTGCCTGATAACACCCCCATCTCCATCAATGATCGAGCCAGTTGCAAGACGCTCTTAAATGCTGGATACACCTCAAGCGGCGTCTACACAATCTACCCCAGAGGAAATTCTGATGGATGCATCCGGGTATTCTGCGATATGACACTGGATGGCGGTGGTTGGACTGTAGTTACACGGCGGCAAGATGGCAGCGTGGACTTCTACCGTAACTGGGCAGACTACCAGGCTGGCTTCGGTGATCTGTCGGGTGAGTTTTGGCTGGGCAATGACAACTTAGTGACTCTGACGTCGGACGATTCCCGAGGAACTTGGGAAGTGCATTTTGAGTTGGAGGACTGGGAAGGCAACAAAGCATGGGCAAGATACCAGGATTTCAAAATCACTCAGGAATTGTACACTCTTAACATTGGCACCTACGATGCACTCAGCACTGCCGGTGACGGTTTGGGACGCAATAGGGGTTATTCATTTTCGACTAGGGATCGAGATAATGATCCGTTCCATGGCCACTGCGCACAGGAGCGTGAGGGAGCTTGGTGGTACGGGTCATGTTCCTGGGTTCAGTTAACCGGTGTGTATTACCTAAATCAAAACGGTGGCGGTTATCGTGGTATTGTCTGGGTTTCCTGGAAAGGCTCTAGTTATTCCTTGAAAAGGGCCACTATGAAAATACGTGAAACAACGATTGGTTAATCTCTTATTTTCATCAAGGAGACAAAGTATTGAAAAGTCTCCGGTATTATTTGAAATGTTATCCCGTTTAAATATTTAGGAGAATAGTAAAGCGTTATGTAAAAAGTGTGCTCTGATATTTGCTTTCAATGGAATTTCAAATTCATTTGTCCTTTCATATTTTGTACAATTTCACACATCAAAACAAAATGCCATTCAATAATGTAATCACTTGATGTTTACTCCTTTGTTACGAAGATAGTTAATCGATTAAGGTCAGCTAGAAATCTTGAAATATAAAAAAAGAAAATGAAAGATATGCGTTTGATATGGGTTGCTGTTTTCAAATGACTGAAACCAAAAGTGCTTCATTACTTTCGTTCTTTTCTTAACCAATATCAATAACATTCAGATCGTATGCCATGGCCCACTGTTGTGATTGTTAAGAGAAAGATATATGCTATTAGGAATACTGCCCATACCGATAAGCTTGAATAACTACGGTTTTGATTCTTTTATACCATTATCGTTGTTGTAGAATGCACTTGTTCAATGAATTCAGAAATGTAACTCTGCATTCAAATCAGAAGCAGGCGTACAACATATTTCTCTGACAATTATTTGGTACTAGGAGAAGTTAGACAAAAAGTCACCATGACCATAAGTGTTTTACAATATACGTTTGAAATTTATAAAAGGGTTTTAATTCGTTAAGGTATTTGGAATGAATTTTATTACACCCGCTTAGACCTACAAAAACTAGAAATATAATGTTAGACCATTTCGTCATCGTTCATTGCATCTTGTTGGTCATACGGTACTCTCGCATTGACTTTATCTACTCTATATTCACTAAAACTCAGTAGTATTTATTTGACTCGATTTTGATTTTGATTTAAATGACTAGAGTTCCTTGTTCTTGTAAATAAAATCGAACAAGTTAAAAAGGTTATACTGTGTATACTGTGATAAACATACTATAGCCATCTGAACATGTATATAATTATTTTAGATTGCACAAAGCAAAACTGTGATACTGGCAGTGTGGTGTAAATGAACACAGTAACATTGCAATGCTACGTGTATGAGTCGGATACCCACGAATGAAGAAAAAGAACAAATAAATAAAGTTCCATGCACTCTTTTATCATTACGTCAAATGCAAATACATTCACTATAGCGTAAAAAAATTATATCTTGAGCATTTTTAAAAACACCAAAAAATGGGTTTTAATTGTATTATCTAAGCTTTGGAGATAAAGTATTGAAGAAATTGATGTATTTTTTGATCTAATCAGACCTTCTACTATCGTGAATATGTATATGCTTGTAATTTGTGATAGATGTATGTATTAATATGAAAAGGTTCAAATGACGTTGAATAAACTGAGACATGAACCAAAATCCTGCTTCGCGCAAAACACTGAATTGTCTTTGGAAACAGGTTATTTTTTTTAACCCAAACCATTTGATGTTTTAAATCAATCGATCAATCGATCAATCGATCAATCGATCAATCGATCAATCGATCAATCGATCAATCGATCAATCGATCAATCGATCAATCGATCAATCGATCAATCGATCAATCGATCAATCGATCAATCGATCAATCGATCAATCGATCAATCGATCAATCGATCAATCGATCAATCGATCAATCGATCAATCGATCAATCGATCAATCGATCAATCGATCAATCGATCAATCGATCAATCGATCAATCGATCAATCGATCAATCGATCAATCGATCAATCGATCAATCGATCAATCGATCAATCGATCAATCGATCAATCGATCAATCGATCAATCGATAAATCGGTCAATCGATCAATCGGTCAATCGATCAATCGATCAATCGATCAATCGATCAATCGATCAATCGATCAATCGATCAATCGATCAATCGATCAATCGATCAATCGATCAATCGATCAATCGATCAATCGATCAATCGATCAATCGATCAATCGATCAACCGATCAATCGATCAATCGATCAATCGATCAATCGATCAATCGATCAATCGATCAACCGATCAATCGATCAACCGATCAATCGATCAATCGATCAATCGATCAATCGATCAATCGATCAATCGATCAATCGATCAATCGATCAATCGATCAATCGATCAATCGATCAATCGATCAATCGATCAATCGATCAATCGATCAATCGATCAATCGATCAATCGATCAATCGATCAATCGATCAATCGATCAATCGATCAATCGATCAATCGATCAATCGATCAATCGATCAATCGATCAATAGATCAATAGATCAATCGATCAATCGATCAATCGATCAATCGATAGAGCAGCGTGCAAGCTCTTCAACCTGTCAGCCTTCCAGTGTATTAACCAAGAATAGCCTTGAGCCAGCAAATAATCAGCCAATCAGCGAGTCAGCGAGCAGGCCAATCATCTAGCCAGCAAGCAAGCTTGAATACTGAAACCATTTTCCATGGGTAAGTAAACTTTGACATGTCAGCCAAAAAACACGGATAAATAAACTTTGTTTATATTCATAAACCTTACTCATCAGCACTACGGAGGATTGGGCCTAGTTATGATAATATCCCCACAGTGAGGACATCCCTCATTGGTATTCTGTCTGTAGGTGAAAGATTTCATGTCATGTGTTAAAACAAAGCAGAATACTTAGCAACCGTTGCCAAGCTGCATGCTTGATAACATTCTGCAATCCCCACGGCGATTATTTGAAGTGCGCCCTTTGCAGCTGTGGATTTGTCCTAGCAAAATCAATATTGTGAATAGCTTGACCCACCTGTAACCGATAACACTCTGTATTCTCCTACCGCATTGTCTTGAATATCGGTCTGTGTTAACAGTCACTAATGATTTATAGGCGGCTCTCCTAGAGCTAAGCAATCGTCTAAAATGACTCGCCATACTCTGATTATGCTTTTTGCTGCAAGAATAGCAAAGACTATCAATCTACTACAGACGGGCAAAGCGCAACTCCCCAATGCTTCCACTTCCCCAATGATTTCATTTACCGTTCAACATTTGCACACAGTAAAGCTCCCCTTGAATTACAAATTAAGAAAAATCTCCCCAATCGTCAACGAAGTAGTTCTTCAAGTACCTTTGAACCGCTTTGTTATCTGGACCTCGATATCACTTCCAAAGATACAATCTTTAATTTGACTAGCTGTGTGATTTTCACTGAACGTTTTTCATAAATTTCCCTGTTTTCATATCAAGAACGTTAGCTGGATTTGTTCTTTTAAGTAACGGTCTTTTTTTAGCCTCTGGCTTTTTCCATTTGATTGACAATTTAATTGGATACTTTAATAATAGTGGCTTGTTGATGCAGTACATAATTGAGCCTGCCATCCATCTCTACTGCCAGGGAAAAACAACCCCTTCCCTCGCCTTAACGTTCAACGTCTTTATTGTGATTTGCTCTCAAGGCTATCGTGGAGATGTGATTGATTTCAGTTGACAACAAGATTGCATCCAGCTTTGCTTGTGCCGATTACGAGCAGCATGGGCAGCAATATGGCATTTCTCATTTTACTGACATCCTTCGCTTGGTTGACAAACGTGGGTCTGCCTTCCCTCGCTGGAAAAACGGAGAACTGAAAACCTCCCATATTTATGCAGTAATTATTTCTTTATTCATAATAGAGCGGCTATCACCGCATAATGTTGGCGTGTTCAGTATAGCCATCGAAGGATGCATGCAACAAAGCTTCACAATTCTCTCACTTTATTTACATAAATATTTTCAATGCTCAGATAATGGGCTTTCAATAAGGGTCTTGCACTAACAATTAAGCTGTATCCGACCATGTCTCGTTGGGGAATTTGTTCCCCATGACGACAGTGGGATCCCTGCAGTGCCGAACACCAAGACCCATCAGACAGCAGGAAGCGGTTCTTTGACACAGCTAGGGTTAGCTCCAGACTATATGCTGTCCTCTTATCGTGATCCACCGCCCAATGGCACACAAGTATATTAGGGATCTTTATTTTAAGAGGCTCAGGAGGTTCGCCATATTTGATGCCAGATTTTCTGTCCAATCTAGGGTGGGTGAGTTTGAACTGCTCTGAATGTTTTAAGACTATGCTGGTTATTCGGCTGTGGTCTGTATTCGTTTCTTTCACTGAGAGTGAGTATAAAGAACACTTAGATTCAACTATTGTTCCCTATCATGGTGAGTTATTTTGGTAAAACTGGACGACGAACATTTCATTATTTTCTTCAGCTGATCTTCATTTTCTATCTTTACAGCTAATAAGAAAACATAAAAAATATTCTTAACTGTGATATTTCCTAAGGTCTTCTATTTGTTCATTCATTTCAATGTGTATAGCCTGTCTACGTTGATAGACCTTACAGTATTGCAAATAGGTAACCGCTATGAGAAAACTAAAAGGGGTTTCACTCGCGAACGGATACGCATACGCATACGTTTAGCCATCCGCACACGTTGGTGGCCATTCCGCATTTCGAAATCCCCTGGCGTGTTGGTACTAAGCGTACCTGATCTGAAAACATATATATATATATATATATATATAAAGGCAGTCGATTATTCATTCTCGTGTCTTCCGATATACCCATGTTGTCAGCACATTTAGAGGATAGTGAGTAGTGTATGACGTTATGATAGACAGTCCGTTGCACGAATCTTATCCATTTGCGTGCGAAACCACTCGATTGGTATTGTAGTACACGTATATAGCTGGCCATGATGGTAGATGCGAAAGTACGTCATAGACTCCTAGACCAATCAGAGCACCACACGGCGCCCTTGATGCTGACTGCACTGCACAACTGGGCGTTGCTGTGTCGCGCTCACTTCGTTGTGCGATATCGTGGTATCGACACACACCGAGGCACACTCCCAACTCCTCGTTCACAAACCGAGATTCTCCTGCAATTACTACAGAAGGATTGTTGTTCCGTTATACCCGGCACGGTTTCTTCGATTCTGAAAGATATAACTATTCATTATTGAGTCTGTATTCTGTCAACCCTTGCTGAATCTACGTGAACAATGGCGATATCAAGTGCTTCTGTGGAGGTGTTATGCTTGCTTGCATATCTTCAAATGGTCTTGTCGGCCAAGGAGTGTTTGAATTGGTTCAACCAACATTCGCTTGTCTTTCACGCGGCTGAAAATAGAGCACTGCACGGTTCTGTATACGTCAGTATGAACGTTTCCTCTCGTGTCAGATGCGGGAGAGATTGCAGCATGGATCGAAAATGTATGTCCTTCAACTTTTACGACGACAAGAAACTGTGTGAATTGAACAACATGACATCCACAAATTGTACACACCTGAGTAAAGCTATCGGAAGTGTGTACTTTGATAGAAACAAAGACACTCCTTTGTTTTCGTTGCCTGATAACACCCCCATCTCCATCAATGATCGAGCCAGTTGCAAGACATTCTTAAATGTTGGATACACCTCAAGCGGCGTCTACACAATCTACCCCGGAGGAAACTCTGATGGAGGCATCCGGGTATTCTGCGATATGACACTGGATGGCGGTGGTTGGACTGTAGTTACACGGCGACAAGATGGCAGCGTGGACTTCTACCGTAACTGGACAGACTACCAGGCTGGCTTCGGTGATCTGTCGGGTGAGTTTTGGCTGGGCAATGACAACTTAGTGACTCTGACGTCGGACGATTCACGAGGAACTTGGGAAGTGCATTTTGAGTTGGAGGACTGGGAAGGCAACAAAGCATGGGCAAGATACGAGCATTTCAAAATCACTCAGGAATTGTACACTCTTAACATTGGCACCTACGATGCCCTCAGCACTGCCGGTGACGGTTTTGAATACAATGGGGGTCAATCATTTTCGACTAGGGATCGAGATAATGATATAGCCAGTCGGCACTGCGCACAGGAGCGTGAGGGAGCTTGGTGGTATAGGGCATGTTCCTATGTTCAGTTAACCGGTGTTTATTACCCAAATCAATACAATGGCGGTAGTCTTCTTGGTATTGCCTGGAATCCGTGGAAACGTTCTACTTACTCACTGAAAAGGGCCACTATGAAAATCCGTGAAACAACGATTGGTTAATCTTTTTTTTTTCATCAAGAAGACAAAATATTAAAAAGGCTCCGATATTATTTGAAATAACTATTTTTCCGTTTAAATATGTACGAGAATAGTACTTATTCAGCGGTATTTAAAAGGGGCGCACAGATATGTGACCCAGCACAGCATAATGAGGAATAACCCCACTTTTGAGATTTTGAGATTTTCAAATGATGTGAAAGAGTATACCATTAGCCTTCAAATGATATCAAAATATAATATACTCTTATAATTATTTCAAATTTCCGGGAAAAAAAATGTAACCAAATTGTGAAGATACTTTAACTTCAGGCGTTGTTTACTCAAAAAGTGTTTTGGTGGGATATTTCTCATGTCGTTGTGCCGGGTCACATATTTGCTTTCAATGGAATCTTAAAATTCCTTTGTCCTTTCAAATCTTGTCCAATTTTACAGATCCAAACAAAATGCCATTCCCTAATGTAATCACTTGATGTTTACTCCTTTGTTACGAAGATTTTCAATCGAATAAGGTCAGCTAGAAATCTTGAAATATAAAAATAGATAATGAAAGATATGCGTTTTATATGGGTTGCTATTTTCAAATGACTGAAACCAAAACGTGCTTCATTACTTTCGTTCTTTTCTTAACCAATATTAATAACATTCAGATCGTATGTCATGGCCCACTGTTGTGATTGTTAAGAGAAAGATATATGCTATTAGGAATACTGCCCATACCGATAAGCTTGAATAACTACGGTTTTGATTCTTTTATACCACTATCATTGTTGTAGATTACTTGTGTAAATTGTATTTTATGATCAACGGAGTGGTAATGTATAGCAATAAACTTTCACAATGTCCATAACAGTAAAGGCCTATAGGTAGGCCTGCACTTGTTCAATTAATTCAGAAATGTAACTCGGCATTCAAATCAGAAGCAGTCGTACAGCATATTTCTCTGACAATTATTTGGTACTAGAGAAGTTAGACAAAAAGTCACCATGATCATAAGCGTTTTACAGTATACGTTTGATATGCATAAAAGGGTTTCAAGTCGTTAATGTATTTGGAATGAATTTCATTACACCCGCTTAGCACTACAAAAACTGGAAATCTAATGTTAGACCATTTCGTCATCGTTCATTCCATCTTGTTGGTCATACGGTACTCTCGCATTGACTTTATCTACTCTATATTTACTAAAACTCAATAGTATTTATTTGACTTGATTTGGATTTTGATTTGAATGCCTAGAGTTCCTTGTTCTTGTAAATGAAATTGAACGAGTTGAAAAGATCATTATTTAAAAAGGTTATAATGTGATAAACATACTATAGCCATCTAAACGTGTATATAATTATTTTAGATTGCACAAAGCAAAACTGTGATACTGGCAGTGTGGTGCAAATTAACAGAGTAACATTGCAATGCTACTTGTATGAGTCGGATACCCATGAATAAAGAAAGAGAAGAAATTAATCAAATTCCATGCACTCTTTGATCATTACGTCAAATGCAAATACATTCACTATAGCGTAAAAAAAATTATATCTGGAGCATTAAAAAAAAAACACTAACTGCTTTATCCGTAGACTATAAAACACCACTGCGTACACCACATACAATGAAGACGCAGGTCAATTTTAAGGGATGCAGGAATTCATATTCTGTGCCTTCATAACTTCATGAGTAAGAATTCGCTATCGACGCTATGTGACAAGAATGAAGCAAAATACGGTTTTAATTGTACAGGTATTAATTGTGATATACAAAAGTGTTGCAAATCACAACATTTAGTGGGCCTGACGTTTCGATTCTAGCAGGACCTTGTTCTGCCTTTGAGAAAGGTCCTGCTAGGATCGAAACGTCAGGCCCACTAAATTTTGAAGTATCAATTGTGTGTAATTTGTTCTTGTAATTGTATGAACATTTTCATTCGTGTGCCATAGCAACACTTTACAGTTATTGATTAAATATCATATATACGGACTTAGTAAGTCAATATGCTTATTTCTAAACTACCATACGGTAATGTTTTACAATTCATCATGGCATTTATTTCATTTTATCTGGACTGTATGATATTGAGATTACTACAAATCTGTTGAACGCAATTGACCCAGGAAGGCGTTGGTATATGTAAAATATCAAATTGATGACGGTGTTAGTATCATAATGTAGGGAGCTGAGAGTTAAGTTTTAAAAGCCGGAAGTTCAAAATTGCACATTCTTTAAACCTGGATGACTTTTTTGCTGTTGTACCGTTTCAGTCTCATATAAAAATACTGCTGTGTTCAAAGACATAGTATCCAATTTGTCGAAATTGAGGAGAGAGGGAAAATATGACTATTTTATGGAGATGACGGATTTTTGGTAATAAGAACAAAAAGTGGGTTTTAATTGTCTTATCTATGCTTTGGCGATAGAGTAATGAAGAAATATTTTTTTTCATCTAACCAGACCTTCTACTATCGTGAATATGTTTATGCTCGTAATTTGTGATAAATGTATGTATTGATATGAAAAGGTTCAAATGACGTTGAATAAACTGATGACATAAACCAAATGCTGCTTCGCGGAAAACACTTAATTGTCTTTGGAAACAGGTTTTTTTTTGAAACCCAAATCATTTGATGTTTAAAAAAAAATAATCTCATCGATCCATCGATCCATCGATCCATCGATCAATCGATCCATCGATCCATCGATCCATCGATCCATCGATCCATCGATCCATCGATCCGTCGATCCATCGATCCATCGATCCATCGATCCATCGATCCATCGATCCATCGATTCATCGATCCACCGATCCATCGATCCACCGATCCATCGATCCACCGATCCACCGATCCATCGATCCATCGATCCATCGATCCATCGATATATCGATCCATCGATCCATCGATCCATCGATCCATCGATCTATCGATCCATCGATCCATCGATCCATCGATCCATCGATCCATCGATCCATCGATCCATCGATCCATCGATCCATCGATCCATCGATCCATCGATCCATCGATCCATCGATCCATCGATCCATCGATCCATCGATCCATCGATCCATCGATCCATCGATCCATCGATCAATCGATCCATCGATCCATCGATCCATCGATCCATCGATCCACCGATCCATCGATCCATCGATCCATCGATCCATCGATCCATCGATCCATCGATTCATCGATCCACCGATCCATCGATCCACCGATCCATCGATCCACCGATCCACCGATCCATCGATCCATCGATCCATCGATCCATCGATATATCGATCCATCGATCCATCGATCCATCGATCCATCGATCTATCGATCCATCGATCCATCGATCCATCGATCCATCGATCCATCGATCCATCGATCCATCGATCCATCGATCCATCGATCCATCGATCCATCGATCCATCGATCCATCGATCCATCGATCCATCGATCCATCGATCCATCGATCCATCGATCCATCGATCCATCGATCCATCGATCCATCGATCCATCGATCCATCGATCCATCGATCCATCGATCCATCGATCCATCGATCCATCGATCCATCGATCCATCGATCCATCGATCCATCGATCCATCGATCCATCGATCCATCGATCCATCGATCCATCGATCCATCGATCCATCGATCCATCGATCCATCGATCCGTCGATCCGTCGATCCGTCGATCCGTCGTTCCGTCGATCCATCGATCCATCGATCCATCGATCCATCGATCCATCGATCCATCGATCCATCGATCCATCGATCCATCGATCCATCGATCCATCGATCCATCGATCCATCGATCCATCGATCCATCGATCCATCGATCCATCGATCCATCGATCCATCGATCCATCGATCCATCGATCCATCGATCCATCGATCCATCGATCCATCGATCCATCGATCCATCGATCCATCGATCCATCGATCGATCGATCCATCGATCGATCAGTCGATCAGTCGATCAGTCGATCAGTCGATCAGTCGATCAGTCGATCAGTCGATTAGTCGATCAGTCGATCAGTCGATCAGTCGATCAGTCGATCAGTCGATCAGTCGATCAGTCGATCAGTCGATCAGTCGATCAGTCGATCAGTCGATCAGTCGATCAGTCGATCAGTCGATCAGTCGATCAGTCGATCAATCGATCAGTCGATCAATCGATCAGTCGATCAGTCGATCAGTCGATCAGTCGATCAGTCGATCAGTCGATCAGTCGATCAGTCGATCAGTCGATCAGGCGATCAGTCGATCAGTCGCTTAGTCGATCAGTCGATCAGTCGATCAGTCGATCAGTCGATCAGTCTATCAATCGATCAGTCGATCAGTCGATCAGTCGATCAGTCGATCAATCGATCAATCGATCAATCAACAAGCCAAACAAACAATCGGTCAATGGATTAATCGATCAATTCATTAATCGGTCAATTGGTCATTATTTTGACAATCGGTCATGCAAGCTATCTAGCTCTTCATACATGCAGCAACCCCTATAGCTTTCCAGCGAGCCAGCCAACCAGCCCGCCTGCCAGCCAGTTTGCGTACTAGCTAGTCAGGCAGCCAGCAATTCACACAATTAGACAGCAACCTAGTTTGAACACTGGCTTGAAGTCTGCCATGGTAAAAACCTATTGGTATTACTTAGTAATTAGCCTAGTTATGGCAATATCCGCACATTGACGGAAATTCCTAATTGGTATTCTGTCAGATAATTAAGGCTCTCATATTGCATATCTAAGGAAGCGTCGCGAGGCTGCCTGTAAGAGAACATTCTGCAATCCCGCCACGCGAGTCATGAAGTGCGCCCTCTGTAGCTTTGGACGTTTTCTAGTAAGATGGTGGCGCTATTTAATCGGCCCCGAACGAACAGAGCAGAGCCGAGCCAGACCAACTGTACAGCAGGAGACTTACGTGAATCAAATTAAACCGAACCAAGACAACAGCAATCAAGAAAGACTTTAATAACTTTAATAACCCGAAATAAGCAAATCTTAAACTGAACATTTCCTTTAAAAGTCAGCTCAGTCGATTTGAAACGAATCGCCTTTAATTGATGGGGATTCCTTGTCATACTGTCCTCATTATGTTTACATCGAGTGTTGAATTCTTTTTTTTTTTTACATGTTTTCACACATTAGGAAGGCCTGGCGTTTCAATCTTATCAAATTAGACCGAACCAAGACAACATTAATCAACAAAGACTTTAATAACCAATCATAGTCGTAGTTACCCGAAATAAGCAAATCTTAAACTGAACATTTCCTTTAAAAGTCAGCTCAGTCCATTTGAAACGAAGGGCATTTAATTGTTTGGCATTCCTTGTCATACAGTCCTCCTCGTGTTAACATCGAGTGTTGATTTTTTTTTTTTTTTTACATGTTTTCACACATTAGGAAGGCCTGGCGTTTCAATCTTAGCAGGACCTTTTACAAAGGCAGAATAAAATGGACAAAATGCATAGGACGGGGAGATTAACTGGGATGTGGATGACAGACAGGGCAAAGGGATTTTTTTTGTAGTGTGAGATCAAAGGGATGCGCAAGGGGGTTGGGGTGAGGATCAAGTAATAGATTGGAAACATCAAAGGCAAAGTGTCAAAGAGAGAAGTGGGGAAAGTGAACAGAAAACATGGATTATAGGTAAACCTGCAAGGTGTTACTTACTCCCATCCTTGATGTTTAGGCCATGTGGTTGAATTCTCCCGGATTAAACGGACAGCATTCCAACGATGATCTTTTGAGTCTATGCCCAGAACACTCATATCTGATAAAATAATGGTGGAAATTAAATTGACACCCAGCAGGTGTGTGAAATTTACCAGTTTTTATGGTATTTTATGGCAATCAGTTTCGTTTCTTAATTTGTTTTAGTATGAGTGGAGTGATGCGAAATATGTTGCCGAATGACCAACAAACATTTGGGATCAAACTTCTTATAAACCAAACGTCAGGCCCTTCGAGTGTTTGGTTAATTTACTTTTGTGTTTTGAATAATACAGACTCATTTTGCAAACTGCTTACTGACTAAAATGAGCCAAAAACAGAGGTCATGAATGCCGAGGGCGCGACCTCTTGATCCTAGCAGGACCTTCTTTGAAGGGAAACGACATCTTTTATCATGACCTCTGACACGCTTCAAAAACTCTGTTTAAAGCTTACACGGGTTTATTTATTTATTCCGTTTCTTTACCAGGGTATGCCCAAACAGTTTTAAAACTGATTTCCATTGGGGCCCTGCATATTAAAAACATTGAATATTAAACATTAAAACATTAACATTAAAAACATTAAAAACATTAAAAACATTAAAAACAGTATAAGTTTATAAAATATTACGATCGAATGTCAATTTATATTAACAAATTATATACAAGAGGGTGGCAGAGCGTTAAGAGCTCTTTCAAAAGATGGAGGAAATTCCAATCCGGCTACAATTTGGTAACCAAGTATAAAACTCCATATATCAGTACAACTGACTGGCTTTTACAAAGTGATGGCTTGGCGTAGTGCTGATTTAAATGTATCTACTGAATCCACTCTTCTAAGTTGTTCGGGAAGATTGTTCCATATGTTGGCACCATACACAGCGAAACTTTTGACATAGCACTCTCTCTTAGCTGAAGGTACTTTCAATGCCTTGTTGGTTGATTGCCTTTTTTCACGAATATGTGCATTAGGTGTGAATAATTTTTTCATGTACAAAGGTGTCATTTTGTTAAGACATTTAAAGACAAGAATAGCTTTCTTAAACTTCACTCTTTCAGGAAATGAGACCCAGGAGAGTAATGGCAATAAAAGATACCAAACGCTGTATGAGAAAAAGTAGGGTCGGTTTTCTTCAGGTACATGGTTTCACAACATGTCATTGAGAGTGTAATGTTAGAAATAGAGCTAATACTAATATAAATTTTATGTCTTTTGTAAATTTTGGTATAGACGTATACTATGGAATAACAGTCTGGGGCCGGATATATGGGGGATCCAACGCCGGCGGTCAGGGAATTTTTGTGCCCAGTGCTTTGTCTGAGGGATTTTAGGGCCAAGAAGAATGACGAACGTGTATTTAAAAATAAAAAGAAGTTAAGGTTGATATTTTATTTCAGTTATCTTTACTAAATATTAAAAACGATATAATCGACCTGAGAGTTGTTAAAGTAAGATATATAATGTATCTTTAAAATCAGATGACTGAACCGGCACTTGAACCCATGACCACTTGTTTTAACACACAAGCGCAGTTACTACCTGAGTTTTCCAGTCGTGGTAGATCCAAGGCCGGTGGTCAGGGCACGTTTTGTGAAACAGTTGGTCCTCTTTGAAAATGCCAATAAAAATAATTAGACGATGCAACAGCGCATGCATTCATCATTAGCTTTCTAAAGGGTTGCAGTTGACAACTCTGCTAGGTGTTACTGTGTACTGCTATGACCTCTGACACGCTTCCACAACTCCGTTAAACGCTTACATGAGTTGTATACCTTGTTCACTGTACGTGTTTGTCACTGTAGAACAAATGATGAACTGTCCTTGCTTGTCACCATCTTCGAGGATCATCTCATCCTTCAGGATCGCGGCACAAAAGGACCTCGGGAACAATATTTTGGGATGTTTTCAAAATGGTTGATTATTTATTGATGAAGTGGGGTTCACAACGTTCCCAGTGCTTTGTCTAAGGGGAATTTGTAAGACCAAGAAGAATGCAAAACGTGTATTTAAAAATAAAAAGAAGCTAAGGTTGATGATTGCTTTCAGTTAGCTTTACTAAATATTAAAAACAATAACATAAATCTAAGAGTTGTTTAAGTAAGAATTAATATGTCTCTTGAAATCCAGATGACTGAACTGTCACATGAAACCATGACCTCTTGTTTTAAAACACCAGGGCTGTTACTACCTGAGCTCCCAGCCCTTTGCTGAGAGTCAAGTATTGTATTCAGGGATCACGCCTCTGTTTTGAAAAAAATACATACACCCAATCTGTTTTAAACTAGATATCTAGAGTCTTTAATGAATGTTGGAATCAATAATGTTACGTTCATGATTTACCCACATATATTTGAAAGAAGTCACCTTAAACGACAGTGTATTACGGTTTAATATATTGACATTTTCCAAAATGTTTTAACTATGTACAGCTTGAAAAGGAGGGTAATGACAATAAAAGGTAACAGACGCCGTAGGAGGAAAAGGACGGTCTGTTATCTACAGGTACATGGTTTCACAACATGTCATTGAGAGTGTAATGTCAGAAATACAGCCAAGACTTATCTTTTTTTTAATTAGTTTGGATATTTTGGACACGCCATATAGTATGCAATAACAGACTGGGGTCGGGGACAAGGAGGATCCCACACGGTCAGGGCATCCTCATGTTAAATTCTCGATTCTCGTTGTATATGTCTAAAAAATAATTAGGCGATGCAACCGCGTATGCATCCTTCATTAGCTTTCTAAAGGGTTGCCGTGGTAGCTATGAAGGGATTTAATCAAGCAATAATTGTAGACAGCCTCAGAGAATTATCATATGAATATTTCTGCCAGTCGACTCGTTGCCTACTCTGTTAGCTGTCACTGTGTACGGCCATGACCTCTGACACGTTTCCAGAACTCCGTTAAACGCTTACACAGGTTAGACATCTTGTTTATTCAACGTGTTTGTGACTGCTGAACAATTGATGAAATGTCCTTTCTTGTGAACGTCTTCAAGGATCATCTGATCTTTCAGGATCGTGGCATCAAAGGACCTTGGGGACAATATCCTTGGATTTGTTTTTCAAAACTTGATTATTTGTTGATGGAGTGGTGTTCTCAACGTGCCAAGTGCTTTGTCTATGGGAATTTAGGACCAAGAAGAATAAAAAAACCCGTGTATTTAAAAATAAAAGAAGTTAAGGTTGATATTTTATTTCAGTTATCTTTACTAAATATTAAAAACGATATAATCAACACGAGAGTTGTTGAAGTATTATAATGTCTCTTTGAAATCAGATGACTGAACTGTCACTTGAACCCGTGACCTCTTGTTTTAACACACCAGCGCTGTTACTACCTGAGTTTTCCAGTCGTGGTAGAGCCAAGGCCGGTGGTCAGGGCACTTTCTGTGAAACAGTTGATTCTCTTTGAGAATGCCAATAAAAATAATTAGGCGATGCAACAGCGTATGCATTCATCATTAGCTGTCTAAAGGGTTGCGTTGACAACTCTGCTAGCTGTCACTGTGTACTGCCATGACCTCTGACACGTTTCCAGAACTCCGTTTAACGCCCACACGGGTTAGACATCTTGTTCACTGTACGTGATTGTGACTGCAGAACAAATGATGAACTGTCCTTGCTTGTGAACAACTTCGAGGATCATCTCATCTTTCAGGATCGCGGGTCCAAAGGACCTTGGGGAAAATATCATTGGATGTTTATTTCAAAACGGTTGATTATTTATTGATGAAGTGAGGTTCACAACGTGCCCTGTGCTTTGTCTATGGGGAATTTTTAAGACCAAAAAGAATGAAAAAACGGTTATTTAAAAATGAAAAAAAAACTAAGGTTGATGATTGCTTTCAGTTAGCTTTACTAAATATTAAAGACAATAACATAAACCTGAGAGTTGTTTAAGTAAGAATTATAATGTCTCTTAAAAACCAGATGACGAAACCAGCACTTGAACCCATGACCTCTTGTTTTAACACACCAGCGCTGTTACTACCTGAGATCCCAAGCCGTTTGCTAATAGTCAAGTATTGTATTCAGGGATCAAGCCTCTGTTTTAACTCAAATGCATACAACTATTTTTAAAAAACTAGATATCTAGAGTCTTTAATGAATGTGGGAATCAATAATGTTACTTTCATGATTTACCAACATATTTGAAAGAAGTCACCTCAAACGACAGTGTATAATGGTTAAATATATTGACATTTTCCAAAATGTTATAACTATATACAGCTTGAAAAGGAGGGTAATGACAATAAAATGTAACAAACGCCGTAGGAGAAAAATACGGTCTGTTATCTACAGGTACATGGTTTCACAACATGTCATTGAGAGTGTAATGTGAGAATTACAGCCAAGACTTGTCTATTTTTATTTCTCCTGTGTATTTTGGAAAATACACATACTATGGAATAACAGGTTGGGGCCGGGGACATGGAGGATCAACCGCGGTCAGGGCATCTTCATGTTAAACACTCGATTCTCGTTGTCAATGCTTGAAAAATAATTAGACGATGCAACCGTGTATGCATCCTTCATTAGCTTTCTAAAGGGTTGCCAAGGCAGCTATGAAGGCATTGCCGCATGGGATTTAATTAAGCAGTAATTGTAGACAGCCTTACAAAATGGCTCGCAAGTGACGTAGTTTTATTTCATTCCTTGTTTGCTTCTCCGTGCAATTTCCCCATTATTATATGAATATTTCTGCCAGTCGACTTGTTGACTACTCTACTAGCTGTCACTGTGTACTGCCGTGACCTCTGACACGCTCCCACATATATCTTGTTCACTGTACGTGTTTGTCACTGTAGAACAAATGATGAACTGTCCTTGCTTGTGAACGTCTTCAAAGATAATCTGATCTTTCAGGATCGCGGCACCAAAGAACCTTGGGGACAATATCCTTTGATTTGTTTTTCAAAACAGTTGATTATTTGTTGATAAAATGGGGTTCTTAACGTGCCAAGTGCTTTGTCTATGGGATTTTAGGACCAAGAAGAATAAAAAAAACCCGTGTATTTAAAAAAAGAAGAAGTTAAGGTTAATATTTTATTTCATTTATCTTTACTAAATATTAAAAACGATATAATCAACCCGAGAATTGTTTAAGAATTATAATGTCTCTTTGAAATCAGATGACTGAACCGGCACTTGAACCCTTGACCTCTTGTTTTAACACACCAGCGCTGTTGCTAACTGAGTTTTCCAGTCGTGGTAGATCCAAGGCCGGTGGTCAGGGCACGTTTTTGTGAAACAGTTGGTTCTCTTTGAAAATGCCAATAAAAATAATTAGGCGATGCAACAGCGCATGCATTCATCATTAGCTTTCTAAAGGGTTGCAGTTGACAACTCTGCTAGTTGTCACTGTGTACTGCCATGAACTCTGACACGTTTCCAGAACTCTGTTAAACGCTTACATTGGTTAGACATCTTGTTCACTGTACGTGATTGTGACTGCAGAACAAATGATGAACTGTCCTTGCTTGTGAACAACTTCGAGGATCATCTGATCTTTCAGGATCGCGGGTCCAAAGGACCTTGGGGAAAATATCATTGGATGTTTATTTCAAAACAGTTGATTAATTATTGATGAAGTGAGGTTCACAACGTGCCCTGTGTTTTGTCTATGGGGAATTTTTAAGACCAAAAAGAATAAAAAAACGGTTATTTAAAAATGAAAAGAAGCTAAGGTTGATGATTGCTTTCAGTTAGCTTTACTAAATATTAAAGACAATAACATTAACCTGAGAGTTGTTTAAGTAAGAATCATAATGTCTCTTGAAAATCAGATGACTGAACCAGCACTTGAACCCATGACCTCTTGTTTTAACACACCAGCGCTGTTACTACCTGAGATCCCAAGCCGTTTGCTAATAGTCAAGTATTGTATTCAGGGATCACGCCTCTGTTTTAACTCAAATCCATACAACTATTTAAAAAAAACTAGATATCTAGAGTCTTTAATGAATGTGGGAATCAATAATGTTACTTTCATGATTTACCAACATATTTGAAAGAAGTCACCTCAAACGACAGTGTATAATGGTTAAATATATTGACATTTTCCAAAATGTTATAACTATATACAGCTTGAAAAGGAGGGTAATGACAATAAAATGTAACAAACGCCGTAGGAGAAAAATACGGTCTGTTATCTACAGGTACATGGTTTCACAACATGTCATTGAGAGTGTAATGTGAGAATTACAGCCAAGACTTATCTATTTTTAATTCTCCTGTGTATTTTGGAAAAGACATATACTATAGAATAATAGGTTGGGGCCGGGGACATGGAGGATCAACCGCGGTCAGGGCATCTTCATGTTAAACACTCGATTCTCGTTGTCAATGCTTGAAAAATAATTAGACGATGCAACCGTGTATGCATCCTTCATTAGCTTTCTAAAGGGTTGCCAAGGCAGCTATGGAGGCATTGCCGCATGGGATTTAATTAAGCAGTAATTGTAGACAGCCTTACAAAATGGCTCGCAAGTGACGTAGTTTTATTTCATTCCTTGTTTGCTTCTTCGTGCAATTTCCCCATTATTATATGAATATTTCTGCCAGTCGACTTGTTGACTACTCTACTAGCTGTCACTGTGTACTGCCGTGACCTCTGACACGCTCCCACATATATCTTGTTCACTGTACGTGTTTGTCACTGTAGAACAAATGATGAACTGTCCTTGCTTGTGAACGTCTTCAAAGATAATCTGATCTTTCAGGATCGCGGCACCAAAGAACCTTGGGGACAATATCCTTTGATTTGTTTTTCAAAACAGTTGATTATTTGTTGATAAAATGGGGTTCTTAACGTGCCAAGTGCTTTGTCTATGGGATTTTAGGACCAAGAAGAATAAAAAAAACCCGTGTATTTAAAAAAAGAAGAAGTTAAGGTTAATATTTTATTTCATTTATCTTTACTAAATATTAAAAACGATATAATCAACCCGAGAATTGTTTAAGAATTATAATGTCTCTTTGAAATCAGATGACTGAACCGGCACTTGAACCCTTGACCTCTTGTTTTAACACACCAGCGCTGTTGCTAACTGAGTTTTCCAGTCGTGGTAGATCCAAGGCCGGTGGTCAGGGCACGTTTTTGTGAAACAGTTGGTTCTCTTTGAAAATGCCAATAAAAATAATTAGGCGATGCAACAGCGCATGCATTCATCATTAGCTTTCTAAAGGGTTGCAGTTGACAACTCTGCTAGTTGTCACTGTGTACTGCCATGAACTCTGACACGTTTCCAGAACTCTGTTAAACGCTTACATTGGTTAGACATCTTGTTCACTGTACGTGATTGTGACTGCAGAACAAATGATGAACTGTCCTTGCTTGTGAACAACTTCGAGGATCATCTGATCTTTCAGGATCGCGGGTCCAAAGGACCTTGGGGAAAATATCATTGGATGTTTATTTCAAAACAGTTGATTAATTATTGATGAAGTGAGGTTCACAACGTGCCCTGTGTTTTGTCTATGGGGAATTTTTAAGACCAAAAAGAATAAAAAAACGGTTATTTAAAAATGAAAAGAAGCTAAGGTTGATGATTGCTTTCAGTTAGCTTTACTAAATATTAAAGACAATAACATTAACCTGAGAGTTGTTTAAGTAAGAATCATAATGTCTCTTGAAAATCAGATGACTGAACCAGCACTTGAACCCATGACCTCTTGTTTTAACACACCAGCGCTGTTACTACCTGAGATCCCAAGCCGTTTGCTAATAGTCAAGTATTGTATTCAGGGATCACGCCTCTGTTTTAACTCAAATCCATACAACTATTTTTAAAAAACTAGATATCTAGAGTCTTTAATGAATGTGGGAATCAATAATGTTACTTTCATGATTTACCAACATATTTGAAAGAAGTCACCTCAAACGACAGTGTATAATGGTTAAATATATTGACATTTTCCAAAATGTTATAACTATATACAGCTTGAAAAGGAGGGTAATGACAATAAAATGTAACAAACGCCGTAGGAGAAAAATACGGTCTGTTATCTACAGGTACATGGTTTCACAACATGTCATTGAGAGTGTAATGTGAGAATTACAGCCAAGACTTATCTATTTTTAATTCTCCTGTGTATTTTGGAAAAGACATATACTATAGAATAATAGGTTGGGGCCGGGGACATGGAGGATCAACCGCGGTCAGGGCATCTTCATGTTAAACACTCGATTCTCGTTGTCAATGCTTGAAAAATAATTAGACGATGCAACCGTGTATGCATCCTTCATTAGCTTTCTAAAGGGTTGCCAAGGCAGCTATGGAGGCATTGCCGCATGGGATTTAATCAAGCAGTAATTGTAGACAGCCTTAGAGAATGGCTCTCAAGTAACGTAGTTTTATTTCATTCCTTGTTTGCTTCTCCGTGCAATTTCCCCATTATTATATGAATATTTCTGCCAGTCGACTTGTTGACTACTCTACTAGCTGTCACTGTGTACTGCCGTGACCTCTGACACGCTCCCACAACTCCGTTAAACGCTTACATGGGTTATATATCTTGTTCACTGTACGTGTTTGTCACTGTAGAACAAATGATGAACTGTCCTTGCTTGTGACCATCTTCGAGGATCATCTGATCTTTCAGGATCGCGGCACCAAAGGACCTCGGGAACAATATCCTGGGATGTTTTCAAAATGGTTGATTATTTATTGATGAAGTGAGATTCACAACGTGCCCAGTGCTTTGTCTATGGGGAATTGTTAAGACCAAGAAGATTGAAACAACGTGTCATTAAAAATAAAAAGAAGCTAAGGTTGATGATTGCTTTCAGTTAGCTTTACTTTAATATTAAAAACAATAACATCAACCTGAGAGTTGCTTAGGTAAGAATTATAATGTCTCTTGAAAATCAGATGACTGAACTGTCACTTGAACCCGTGACCTCTTGTTTTAACACACCAGGGCTGTTACTACCTGAGCTCCCAGCCCTTTGCTGAGAGTCTAGTATGTTATTCAAGGATCACGCCTCTGTTTTGAAAAAAATACATACACCCAATCTGTTTTAAATAGATATCTAGAGTCTTTTATGAATGTGGGAATCAATAATGTTACGTTCATGATTTACCCACATATATTTGAAAGAAGTCACCTCAAACGACATTGTATGATGGTTAAATATATTGACATTTTCCGAAATGTTATAACTATATACAGCTTGAAAAGGAGGGTAATGACAATAAAAGGTAACAAACGCCGTAGGAGAAAAATACGGTCTGTTATCTACAGGTACATGGTTTCACAACATGTCATTGAGAGTGTCATGTGAGAATTACAGCCAAGACTTATCTATTTTTAATTCTCCTGTGTATTTTGGAAAAGACATATACTATAGAATAATAGGTTGGGGCCGGGGACATGGAGGATCAACCGCGGTCAGGGCATCTTCATGTTAAACACTCGATTCTCGTTGTCAATGCTTGAAAAATAATTAGACGATGCAACCGTGTATGCATCCTTCATTAGCTTTCTAAAGGGTTGCCAAGGCAGCTATGAAGGCATTGCCGCATGGGATTTAATTAAGCAGTAATTGTAGACAGCCTTACAAAATGGCTCGCAAGTGACGTAGTTTTATTTCATTCCTTGTTTGCTTCTCCGTGCAATTTCCCCATTATTATATGAATATTTCTGCCAGTCGACTTGTTGACTACTCTACTAGCTGTCACTGTGTACTGCCGTGACCTCTGACACGCTCCCACAACTCCGTTAAACGCTTACATGGGTTATATATCTTGTTCACTGTACGTGTTTGTCACTGTAGAACAAATGATGAACTGTCCTTGCTTGTGACCATCTTCGAGGATCATCTGATCTTTCAGGATCGCGGCACCAAAGGACCTCGGGAACAATATCCTGGGATGTTTTCAAAATGGTTGATTATTTATTGATGAAGTGAGATTCACAACGTGCCCAGTGCTTTGTCTATGGGGAATTGTTAAGACCAAGAAGATTGAAACAACGTGTAATTAAAAATAAAAAGAAGCTAAGGTTGATGATTGCTTTCAGTTAGCTTTACTTTAATATTAAAAACAATAACATCAACCTGAGAGTTGCTTAGGTAAGAATTATAATGTCTCTTGAAAATCAGATGACTGAACTGTCACTTGAACCCGTGACCTCTTGTTTTAACACACCAGCGCTGTTACTACCTGAGTTCCCAAGCCGTTTGCTAAG
Organism: Luidia sarsii; assembly: GCA_949987565.1. NCBI lineage: Eukaryota > Metazoa > Echinodermata > Asteroidea > Paxillosida > Luidiidae > Luidia > Luidia sarsii. The sequence goes on from OX465122.1 coordinate 7,414,586, forward strand.
AGTCAAGTATGCTATTCTGGGATCACGCCTCCGTTTTGAATAAAATGCATGCACCCAATCTGTTTTAAACTAGTTATCTATAGTCTTTAAGGAATGTTGGAATCAATAATGTTACGTTCATGATTTACCCACATATATTTGAAAGAAGTCACCTCAAACGACAGTGTATTACGGTTAAATATATTGACATTTTCCAAAATGTTTTAACTATGTACAGCTTGAAAAGGAGGGTAATGACAATAAAAGGTAACAGACGCCGTAGGAGGAAAAGGACGGTCTGTTATCTACAGGTACATGGTTTCACAACATGTTATTGAGAGTGTAATGTCAGAAATACAGCCAAGACTTATCTTTTTTTTAAATTAGTCTGGATATTTTGGACACGCCATATAGTATGCAATAACAGACTGGGGTCGGGGACAAGGAGGATCCCACACGGTCAGGGCATCCTCATGTTAAATTCTCGATTCTCGTTGTATATGTCTAAAAAATAATTAGGCGATGCAACCGCGTATGCATCCTTCATTAGCTTTCTAAAGGGTTGCCGTGGTAGCTATGAAGGGATTTAATCAAGCAATAATTGTAGACAGCCTCAGAGAATTATCATATGAATATTTCTGCCAGTCGACTCGTTGCCTATTCTGTTAGCTGTCACTGTGTACGGCCATGACCTCTGACACGTTTCCAGAACTCCGTTAAACGCTTACACAGGTTAGACATCTTGTTTATTCAACGTGTTTGTGACTGCTGAACAATTGATGAAATGTCCTTTCTTGTGAACGTCTTCAAGGATCATCTGATCTTTCAGGATCGTGGCACCAAAGGACATTGGGGACAATATCCTTGGATTTGTTTTTCAAAACTTGATTATTTGTTGATGGAGTGGTGTTCTCAACGTGCCAAGTGCTTTGTCTATGGGAATTTAGGACCAAGAAGAATAAAAAAACCCGTGTATTTAAAAATAAAAGAAGTTAAGGTTGATATTTTATTTCAGTTATCTTTACTAAATATTAAAAACGATATAATCAACACGAGAGTTGTTGAAGTATTATAATGTCTCTTTGAAATCAGATGACTGAACTGTCACTTGAACCCGTGACCTCTTGTTTTAATGAGGATCATCTCATCTTTCAGGATCGCGGGTCCAAAGGACCTTGGGGAAAATATCATTGGATGTTTATTTCAAAACGGTTGATTATTTATTGATGAAGTGAGGTTCACAACGTGCCCTGTGCTTTGTCTATGGGGAATTTTTAAGACCAAAAAGAATGAAAAAACGGTTATTTAAAAATGAAAAAAAAACTAAGGTTGATGATTGCTTTCAGTTAGCTTTACTAAATATTAAAGACAATAACATAAACCTGAGAGTTGTTTAAGTAAGAATTATAATGTCTCTTAAAAACCAGATGACGAAACCAGCACTTGAACCCATGACCTCTTGTTTTAACACACCAGCGCTGTTACTACCTGAGATCCCAAGCCGTTTGCTAATAGTCAAGTATTGTATTCAGGGATCAAGCCTCTGTTTTAACTCAAATGCATACAACTATTTTTAAAAAACTAGATATCTAGAGTCTTTAATGAATGTGGGAATCAATAATGTTACTTTCATGATTTACCAACATATTTGAAAGAAGTCACCTCAAACGACAGTGTATAATGGTTAAATATATTGACATTTTCCAAAATGTTATAACTATATACAGCTTGAAAAGGAGGGTAATGACAATAAAATGTAACAAACGCCGTAGGAGAAAAATACGGTCTGTTATCTACAGGTACATGGTTTCACAACATGTCATTGAGAGTGTAATGTGAGAATTACAGCCAAGACTTGTCTATTTTTATTTCTCCTGTGTATTTTGGAAAATACACATACTATGGAATAACAGGTTGGGGCCGGGGACATGGAGGATCAACCGCGGTCAGGGCATCTTCATGTTAAACACTCGATTCTCGTTGTCAATGCTTGAAAAATAATTAGACGATGCAACCGTGTATGCATCCTTCATTAGCTTTCTAAAGGGTTGCCAAGGCAGCTATGGAGGCATTGCCGCATGGGATTTAATTAAGCAGTAATTGTAGACAGCCTTACAAAATGGCTCGCAAGTGACGTAGTTTTATTTCATTCCTTGTTTGCTTCTCCGTGCAATTTCCCCATTATTATATGAATATTTCTGCCAGTCGACTTGTTGACTACTCTACTAGCTGTCACTGTGTACTGCCGTGACCTCTGACACGCTCCCACAACTCCGTTAAACGCTTACATGGGTTATATATCTTGTTCACTGTACGTGTTTGTCACTGTAGAACAAATGATGAACTGTCCTTGCTTGTGAACGTCTTCAAAGATAATCTGATCTTTCAGGATCGCGGCACCAAAGAACCTTGGGGACAATATCCTTTGATTTGTTTTTCAAAACAGTTGATTATTTGTTGATAAAATGGGGTTCTTAACGTGCCCAGTGCTTTGTCTATGGGAATTTAGGACCAAGAAGAATAAAAAAAAACCGTGTATTTAAAAAAAGAAGAAGTTAAGGTTGATATTTTATTTCATTTATCTTTACTAAATATTAAAAACGATATAATCAACCCGAGAATTGTTTAAGAATTATAATGTCTCTTTGAAATCAGATGACTGAACCGGCACTTGAACCCTTGACCTCTTGTTTTAACACACCAGCGCTGTTGCTAACTGAGTTTTCGAGTCGTGGTAGATCCGAGGCCGGTGGTCAGGGCAGGTTTTTGTGAAACAGTTGGTTCTCTTTGAAAATGCCAATAAAAATAATTAGGCGATGCAACAGCGCATGCATTCATCATTAGCTTTCTAAAGGGTTGCAGTTGACAACTCTGCTAGCTGTCACTGTGTACTGCCATGAACTCTGACACGTTTCCAGAACTCTGTTAAACGCTTACACTGGTTAGACATCTTGTTCACTGTACGTGATTGTGACTGCAGAACAAATGATGAACTGTCCTTGCTTGTGAACAACTTCGAGGATCATCTGATCTTTCAGGATCGCGGGTCCAAAGGACCTTGGGGAAAATATCATTGGATGTTTATTTCAAAACAGTTGATTAATTATTGATGAAGTGAGGTTCACAACGTGCCCTGTGTTTTGTCTATGGGGAATTTTTAAGACCAAAAAGAATAAAAAAACGGTTATTTAAAAATGAAAAGAAGCTAAGGTTGATGATTGCTTTCAGTTAGCTTTACTAAATATTAAAGACAATAACATCAACCTGAGAGTTTTTTAAGTAAGAATTATAATGTCTCTTAAAAACCAGATGACGAAACCAGCACTTGAACCCATGACCTCTTGTTTTAACACACCAGCGCTGTTACTACCTGAGATCCCAAGCCGTTTGCTAATAGTCAAGTATTGTATTCAGGGATCACGCCTCTGTTTTAACTCAAATCCATACAGCTATTTTTTAAAAACTAGATATCTAGAGTCTTTAATGAATGTGGGAATCAATAATTTACTTTCATGATTTACCAACTTTTGAAAGAAGTCACCTCAAATTTGAAAGAAGTCACCTCAAACGACAATGTATAATGGTTAAATATATTGACATTTTCCAAAATGTTATAACTATGTACAGCTTGAAAAGGAGGGTAATTTCAATAAAAGTTAACAAACGCCGTAGGAGAAAAATACGGTCTGTTATCTACAGGTGCAAAAACAGGTTAAACAGGTTAAACAGGTTAAAAACAATAACATCAACCTGAGAGTTGCTTAGGTAAGAATTATAATGTCTCTTGAAAATCAGATGACTGAACTGTCACTTCAACCCGTGACAATGATTTATCAACAGATTTGAAAGAAGTCACCTCAAGGACAGCGTATTATGGTTTAATATATTGAAATTTTCGAAAATATTATAACTATGTGAAAGGTACCAAACGCCGTAGGAGGAAAAGGACGGTCTGTTATCTACAGGTACATGGTTTCACAACATGTCATTGAGAGTGTAATGTCAGAAATACAGCCAAGACTTATCTTTTTTAAATTCGTCTGTATATTTTTGCCGTATACTATGCAATAACAGACTGGGGTCGGGGAAAAGGAGGATCCCACACGGTCAGGGCATCCTCATGTTAAATTCTCGATTCTCGTTGTAAAGTTCAAAAAAATAAGTATGCGATGCAACCGCGTATGCATTCTTCATTAGCTTTCTAAAGGGTTGCTGTGATAGCTATGAAGGGATTTAATCAAGCAGTAATTTTAGACAGCCTCAGAGAATGGCTTGCAAGTAGCGTACTTTTATTTTATTCCTTGTTTGCTTCTCCGTGTAATTTCCCCATTATCATATGAATATTTCTGCCAGTCGACTTGTTGACTACTCTACTAGCTGTCACTATGTACTGTCATGACCTCTGACACGCTTCCAGAACTCTGTTAAACGCTTACACGGAAAAGACATCTGTTTACTGTACGTGTTTGTGACGGTAGGACAAAATAATGATAATCTGTCATTGCTTGTGACCTTCTTCGAGGTTCCTTTGATCTTTTTTTCAGGATCGTGGCATCAAAGGACCTTGGGAACAATCTTGTTTTTTTCAAAACGGTTAAGAACGTGGCCAGTGCATTGTCCAAGGGAATTTAGGACGAAATAGGATAAAAGACGAGACAAAGAGTAAAACATATTTATTTTTTCCCGCTTTTAGTGAAGCGGCGGAAAAGCCAACACAAATTGGCTCGATGAATGTATGTCGAGAGGATCGAGACAATAATCCGTCTTCTAAAACGCCAGTAGAATCTCAGTTTGTGAACGAAGAGTTGTGAGTGTGTCTGAACGTGCATTGATATAAGGATATCGTACAACGAAGTGAGCTCACGCAGCGACGCCCATGTGTGCAGTGCGGCCAGCATCACGGGCGCCGAGTGATGCTCTGATTGGTTCGTGAAGTCGATGACGTGCTGTCACCTCCACCATCACGGCCAACTATATGCCAAAGCGGTATACATCGATATATCTTACACATTGCCTGTGTATCTCAGCCCTACAGTTTGCGTCCGTGTGAATAGCTTGAAAATTAGCAATAAAACATAATGCAAGATTACAAGCCTTCGTTTTTAGAAGAACCAAACTGAAATTCACTGATACTTATTTTGTAGAAAGAGTTATTACGTCATTTATGGATGAGTATATGATAAGGCTTACATAAGCCCTCATAGACATCAAGGTATAGGACAAGTAGAATTTTTGATAAGAGTGGAAAACTGTTTCATGCATTTGAATGTGTCATTTAAAATCAAGTAAATAAGCGTTATTGCACTGCCCTTTGTGCATGTACGGACCTTTCTTAGGATGCAAAATGTTAGCAATTCAAATCTCATGAGGTTATGTAACAGACGAGTATTTTGAACAGTTAATTACCCAAAACCACTAGTGTGGGTTTTAGCAGTTACAAAATAAGTAAATAAATTGATTTCAGTAAATCATAAGGGTTCGAACAGGAGGTTCACGTATAAATGCATGAAATAGAAATCAGCCACCACAACGCTATAATGCCTGTACACACTTATACGTACATCAGGGGAGTAGGCGTTATGCAGGCTTCTATTAATTCTCGTATCTGCCCGAACCCACGAGCAGTTACATTGCGTCTTTTTTGTTACAGATTAAGGCTCCTATAAAATAGATACGGGAGCTGAAAGCCCCTCCTCTCTCAATAAAATAATGATCGATGCTTTATGTCAAAGGAAAAACTGTCATGATGAGCACCTTTAAATTGCAATCTTACTGGTCAAAATAGGTACCCTATTAACATACGGCGTTTTGCCACGTCACCAGAACGTCGCTTAAAAATAGAGTTTAAAACGAGTTTCTCTTAGCATCGTTAAGGCTAACCATTAACCGTTTAGCATCACTAATGCCGTGTGTTGTTTTAAGAAACTATACAGGCTATCACGCACAGGACATGAGCGTTGGCAGAAATGTATTACTGTCGGTACCATTGACGTCCTTCGTGGTTTCGTATTTGCTGAATTGCAGGTTAGTTTGAAAATTTATAATGCGAACATTTCTGTCCTCGTTCGATATTTTTGTAACACACCCGGCAAATCCAAACTGAAACCCAAACTTCTTTGATTCATATAAGGGGTTTGTAAAATCGGAGGGGGTTTAGTGTAAATAATTTTATGCATTTCATATTGTAAAAATGATAATCTGCTGATACTCCGTCAATGCGCACTTTGTTGTGTTTACATCTGCATATAGAATTCCTTGACAAAAAATGTTCTTCCTGTATTTTTAGTGAAAGCTATACATTAAGCTATGGATATTTTCCCCTTTTTTATTTATCTGGTAAATAGAGTTGAAACTAGGCATATTTTTTTGATCCATAATACCCGATATTCATTAGTACAGGATGATGTATTCGATTCGGTTGCGCCGTACTCACTCGGACGAAGCAATATCCTTTTATCATTTTCTACTATTGAGTGTCAGGCACTGCGGATCGATCGAACAATTATGGGCACAGATCAAAGGTAAAAGTGAAAAATAGCACTGTGCAAAAAAGCAAGCGCGAGCGACGCACGGCACACGACGGGCGACGGCAGATATGGAAATCCATAGTCAATGAAGATTGTTGTGTCTAGGGGTGATTGGTTGACATGAAAGCACGTCATAGACTCCAAGAACCAATCAAAGCACCGAACCACGCCCGTGATGTTGACTACTCTGCCACCTGGGAAAGTGTGACATGTCAAGGCATTGATACACAACGAAGCACGGTCCCAACTCCTCGGCCACAAGCCGTGATTCTGGATGAGATGGTTGATGAGATAGTACGTCATAGACTCCTAGACCAATCAGAAAACCACACGGCGCACTAGATGCTGACTGCACTGCACTACTAGGGGATGCTGTGTCGCGCTCACTTCGCTGTGCGATATCGTGGTATCGACACACACCCAGGCTCACTGCCAACTCCTCGTTCACGAACCGAGATTCTGCTGCAGTTACTACTGGAGGACCGTTGTTCCGTTATACCGGCACGGTTTCCTCGAATGTAAAAGATATAACTATTCATTATTGAGTCAGTATTCTGTCAACCCTTGCTGAATCTACGTGAACAATGGCGATATCAAGTGCTGCTGTGGAGGTGTTATGCTTGCTTGCATATCTTCAAATGGTCAAGTCGGCCAAGGAGTGTTTGAATCGGTTCAACCACCATTCGCTTGTCTTTCACGCGGCTGAAAATAGAGCACTGCACGGTTATGTATACGCCAGTATGAACGTTTCCTCTCGTGTCAGATGCGGGAGAGATTGCAGCATGGATCGAAGATGTATGTCCTTCAACTTTTACAACGACAAGAAACTGTGTGAATTGAACAACATGACATCCACAAATTGTACACACCTGAGTAAAACTATCGGAAGTGTGTACTTTGACAGAAACAAAGACACTCCTTTGTTTTCGTTGCCTGATAACACCCCCATCTCCATCAATGATCGAGCCAGTTGCATAACGCTCTTAAATGCTGGATACACCTCAAGCGGCGTCTACACAATCTACCCCGGAGGAAACTCTGATGGAGGCATCCGGGTATTCTGCGATATGACACTGGATGGCGGTGGTTGGACTGTAGTTACACGGCGACAAGATGGCAGCGTGGACTTCTACCGTAACTGGGCAGACTACCAGGCTGGCTTCGGTGATCTGTCGGGTGAGTTCTGGCTGGGCAATGACAACTTAGTGACTCTGACGTCGGATGATTCCCGAGGAACTTGGGAAGTACATTTTGAGTTGGAGGACTGGGAAGGCAACAAAGCATGGGCAAGATACGTGGATTTCAACATCACTCATGAATTGTACACTCTTAACATTGGCACCTACGATGCACTCAGCACTGCCGGTGACGGTTTTGAACCCAGTAGGGGTCATTCATTTTCGACTAGGGATCGAGATAATGATATATATAGTGGCCACTGCGCACAGCAGCGTGAGGGGGCTTGGTGGTACAATAAATGTTCCTGGGTTCAGTTAACCGGTGTGTATTACCCAAATCAAACCACTGGCGGTCGGTATCTTGGTATTGCTTGGTATCCGTGGAAAGATCGTACTTACTCACTCAAAGGGGCCACTATGAAAATACGTGAAACAACGATTGGTTAATCTCTTATTTTCATCAAGAAGACAAAATATTAAAAAGGCTCCGATATTATTTGAAATAATTATTTTTCCGTTTAAATATGTAGGAGAATAGTACTTATTCAGCGGTATTTAAAAGGGGCGCACAGATATGTGACTCAGCACAGCATAATGAGGAATAACCCCACTTTTGAGATTTTGCGATTTTCAAATGATGTGAAAGAGTATACCATTAGCCTTCAAATGATATCAAAATATAATATACTCTTATAATTATTTCAAATTTCCGGGAAACAAATTTAACCAAATTGTGAAGATACTTTAACTTCAGGCGTTGTTTACTCAAAAAGTGTTTTGGTGGGATATTTCTCATGTCGTTGTGCCGGGTCACATATTTGCTTTCAATGGAATCTTAAAATTCCTTTGTCCTTTCAAATCTTGTCCAATTTCACAGATCCAAACAAAATGCCATTCCCTAATGTAATCTCTTGATGTTTACTCCTTTGTTACGAAGATAGTTAATCGATTAAGGTCAGCTAGAAATCTTGAAATATAAAAATAGAAAATGAAAGATATGAGTTTGATATGGGTTGCCATTTTCAAATGACTGAAACCAAAACGTGCTTCATTACTTTCGTTCTTTTCATAACCAATAGCAATAACATTCAAATCGTATGCCATGGCCCACTGTTGCGATTGTTAAGAGAAAGATATATGCTATTAGGAATACTGCCCATACCGATAAGCTTGAATAACTACGGTTTTGATTCTTTTATACCATTATCGTTGTTGTAGAATATTTCTGTAAATTGTATTTTATGATCAATGGAGTGGTAATGTATTGCAATAAACTTTCACAATGTCCATAACAGTATAGGCCTATAGGTAGGCCTGCACTTGTTCAATTAATTCAGAAATGTAACTCGGCATTCAAATCAGAAGCAGTCGTACAACATAATTATTTCTCTGACAATTATTTGGTACTAGAGAAGTTAGACAAAAAGTCTAGAGTTCCTGGTTCTTGTAAATAAAGTTGAACAGATTGAAAAGATCATTATCTAAAAAAGTTATACTGTGATAAACATACCATAGCCATCTGAACGTGTATATAATTATTTTAGATTGCACAAAGCAAAACTGTGATACTGGCAGAGTGGTGCAAATGAACACAGTAATATTACAATGCTACGTGTATAAGTCGTTTACCCACGAATGAAGAAAGAGAAGAAATTAATCAAGTTCCATGCACTCTTTTATCATTACGTCAAATGCAAATACATTCACTATAGCGTGAAACATTTATATCTGTAGCATTTTTAAAAACACTAACTGCTATATCCGTAGACTATATGTGACCCAGCACAGCATAATGAGGAATAACCCTCACTTTTGAGATTTTGAGATTTTCTAATAATAAAGAGTATACCATTAGCCTTCCAATGATATCAAAATATAATATCCTCTTATAATTATTTCAAATTTCCGGAAAAAAATTGTAATGAAATTGTGAAGATACTTTAACTTCAGGCGTTGTTTACTCAAAAAGTGTTTTGGTGGGATATTCCTCATGTGGCTGTGCCGGGTCACATATATATAACACCACTGCGTACGTCACATACAATGAAGATGCAAGTCAGTTGTAAGAGATGCAGGAATTCATATTTTGTGCCTTCATAACTTCATGAGTAAGAATTCGCTATCGATGTTATGTGACAAGAATGAAGCAAAAAAAGCAGTTTTAATTGTACAGGTATTAGTTTTGATATACAGAAGTGTTGCAAATCACAAAATTTAGTAATCCTGACGTTTCGATCCTAGCAGGACCTTTCTCTGCCTTTGAGAAAGGTCCTGCTAGGATCAAAACGTCAGGCCCACTAAATTTTGAAGTATCAATTGTGTGTACATTTTTCGTGTAATTGTATAAATATTATCATTTGTGTCCCATAGCAACCCTTTAGAGTTATTAATGAAATATTCTATATACGGACTTAGTAAGTCATTACGCTTCTTTCTTAACTACCTTACGGTAATGTTTTAGAATTCATTATGGCATTTACTTCATTTTATCTGGACTGTATGATATTGAGATTACTACAAATCTGTTGAATGCAATTGACCAAGGAAGGCGTTGGTATAATGTGAAAATATCATATTGATGATGATGTTAGTATCATACTGTAGGGAGCTGAGAGTTAAGTCTTAAAAACCGAAAGTTCAAAATTGCACATTCTCTTAACCTGGATGATAACTTGCTCTTGTACCACATCGGTGTCATATAAAAAATGTTCAAAGATAGAAGTATCCTAACAAGATCTAATTTGTCGAAAATGGTGACAGAAGTCAAATATGGCTATTTAATCTAGATGACGGAATGTTTGAAAAGCAAAAAAATGTTTCAATTGTATTATCTAAGCTTTGGTGTTCAAGTAATAATAACATTTATGATATATATATGTATTAATTTTAAAAGGTTCAAATGACGTTGAATAAACTGATGATATGAACCAAACGCTGCTTTGCGGACAATCCTTGATTGTCTCTGGAAAAAGGATATTGTTTATCGAAAGTCCAACCCTTTGATGTTTCAAATAAAATGATATGAAAATATAAGTAAAAATCGATCAATCGATCAATCAATCGATCCATCAATCGATCAATCGATCAATCGATCAATCGATCAATCGAACAATCGATCAATCGATCAATCGATCAATCGATCAATCGATCAATCGATCAATCGATCAATCGATCAATCGATCAATCGATCAATCGATCAATCGATCAATCGATCAATCGATCAATCGATCAATCGATCAATCGATCAATCGATCAATCGATCAATCGATCAATCGATCAATCGATCAATCGATCAATCGATCAATCGATCAATCGGTCAATCGTTCAATCGTTCAATCGTTCAATCGATCAATCGATCAATCGTTCAATCGATCAATCGATCAATCGATCAATCGATCAATCGATCAATCGATCAATCGATCAATCGATCAATCGATCAATCGATCGTTCAATCGATCAATCGATCAATCGATCAATCGATCAATCGATCAATCGATCAATCGATCAATCGATCAATCGATCAATCGATCAATCGATTAATCGATCAATCGATCAATCTATCAATCGATCAATCGATCAATCGATCAATCGATCAATCGATCAATCGATCAATCGATCAATCGATCAATCGATCGTTCAATCGATCAATCGATCAATCGATCAATCGATCAATCGATCAATCGATCAATCGATCAATCGATCAATCGATCAATCGATTAATCGATCAATCGATCAATCGATCAATCGATCAATCGATCAATCGATCAAACGATCAAACGATCAAACGATCAAACGATCAAACGATCAAACGATCAATCGATCAATCGATCAAACGATCAATCGATCAATCGAACAATCGATCAATCGATCAATCGATCAAACGATCAAACGATCAAACGATCAAACGATCAAACGATCAATCGATCAATCGATCAAACGATCAAACGATCAATCGATCAATCGATCAAACGATCAATCGATCAATCTATCAATCGGTCAATCGGTCAATCGGTCAATCGGTCAATCTGTCAATCTGTCAATCGGTCAATCGGTCAATCGGTCAATCGGTCAATCTGTCAATCTGTCAATCGGTCAATCGATCAATCATCAATCATCAATCATCAATCATAAATCATCAATCATCAATCGTCAATCGTCAATCGATCAATCGATCAATCGATCAATCGATCAATCGATCAATCGATCAATCGATCAATCGATCAATCGATCAATCGATCAATCGATCAATCGATCAATCGATCAATCGTCTAAACGACCAATATATCAATAGATCAATAGATCAATAGATCAATCGATCAGTTGATCAATTGACCACCGACCAGCCAAACAAACAATCGGTCAATGGGTCAATTGGTCAATCGATCAATTGATTAATGGGTCAATTGGTCATTTGACAATTATGCATGCAAGCAAACAAAACATTTAAAGCCGTCTAGCTCTTCATACAGGCAGCAACTACTATAGCAAGCCAGCCAACCAGGCCGCCAGCCAGCCAGTAAATAACTAGCTAGTCAGGCAGCCAGGAAGTCACACAACTAGACAGCAATCTAGTTTGAGCACTGGTTTGAAGTCTGTCATGGTAAAAACTTATCGGCACTACGTAGTAAATTGCCTAGTTATGGCAACATCCACACATTGACGGAACTTCCTAATTGGTATTCTCTCAGAAAATTAAGGCTCTCATATTGCATATCTAAGGAAGCGGCGCGAGGCTGCCTGTAAGAGAACATTCTGCAATCCCGCCACGCGAGTCATGAAGTGCGCCCTCTGTAGCTTTGGATGTTTTCTAGTTAGATGGTGGCGCTATTTCATCGGTCCTGAACGAACAGAGCAGAGCCGAGCCAGACCAATGTACAGCAGGAGACTTACCCGAATCAAATTAGACCGAACCAAGACAACATTAATCAACAAAGACTTTAATAACCAATCATAGTCGTAGTTACCCGAAATAAGCAAATCTTAAACTGAACATTTCCTTTAAAAGTCAGCTCAGTCCATTTGAAACGAAGGGCATTTAATTGTTTGGCATTCCTTGTCATACAGTCCTCCTCGTGTTAACATCGAGTGTTGATTTTTTTTTTTTTTTACATGTTTTCACACATAAAGAAGGCCTGGCGTTTCAATCTTAGCAGGACCTTTCTCAAACTAGGCAGAATAAAATGGACAAAATGGACAAAATGACAGTCAGAGGGCAGAGGAGAAATTTGGTAGGGTGAGATCAAAGGAATGGGCAAGGGTTGGGGAAAGGATCAGGTAGTAGAGGGGGAAACATCAAAGGCAAAGGGTGGAAGAGAGAAGTGGGGTTAGTGAACACTAAACACTAACACCCGTCGCTTGTTTCCCGTCTCCTGTCGCCCGTCGACCATCGCCTTACCCCGTCGCCCGTCGCCCGTCCCCCATCTCCCGTCTCCCGTTGCCCGTCACCAGTGTCCCATCTCCCGTGTCCTGTCGCCCGTCGACCGTCGCCCGTCGCCCGTCGCCCGTCGCCCGTCGCCCGTCGCCCGTCGCCCGTCGCCCGTCGCCCGTCGCCCGTCGCCCGTCGCCCGTCGCCCGTCGCCCGTCGCCCGTCGCCCGTCTCCCATCTCCCGTCTCCCGTCACCCGTCCCCCTTCTCCCGTCTCCCGTCACACGTCACCCGTCACCCGTCACCCGTCACCCGTCTCCCGTCCCCCGTCACCCGTCTCCCGTCACCCGTCCCCCATCCCCCGTCCCCGTCACCCGTCGCCCGTCTCCCGTTTCCCGTCCCCCGTCACCCGTCACCCTTCGCCCGTCTCCCTCACCCGTCGCCCGTCGCCTGTCGCCCGTCCCCTGTCGCCCGTCCCCCGTCGCCCCTCGCCTTTCCCCCGTCGCCCGTCCCCGTTCCCCGTCCCCCGTCTCCCGTCCCCAGTCCCCAGTTTCCCGTTTTTTCGTCGCCAGTCGCCTTTCCTCCGTCGCCCGTCTCCCGTCGCCCGTCTCCCGTCGCCCTTCGCCTTTCCCCCGTCGCCCGTCCCCGTTCCCCGTCTCCCGTCCCCAGTCCCCAGTTTCCCTTTTTTTCGTCGCCAGTCGCCTTTCCTCCGTCGCCCGTCTCCCGTCGCCCTTCGCCTTTCCCCCGTCGCCCGTCCCCGTTCCCCGTCCCCCGTCTCCCGTCCCCAGTCCCCAGTTTCCCGTTTTTTCGTCGCCAGTCGCCTTTCCTCCGTCGCCCGTCTCCCATCGCCCGTCTCCCGTCGCCCGTCTCCCGTCTCCCATCGCCCGTCTCCCATCGCCCTTCGCCTTTCCCCCGTTGCCCGTCGCCTTTCCCGTGTCCCCCGTCGCCTTTCCCCGTTGCCCGTCTCCCGTCGCCCGTCTCCCGTCTCCCATCGCCCGTCTCCCGTCGCCCTTCGCCTTTCCCCCGTTGCCCGTCGCCTTTCCCGTGTCTCCCGTCGCATTTCCCCGTTGCCCGTCTCCCATCGCCCGTCTCCCGTCGCCCTTCGCCTTTCCCCCGTTGCCCGTCGCCTTTCCCGTGTCTCCCGTCGCCTTTCCCCGTTGCCCGTCTCCCGTCGCCCGTCGCATCTTTATACTTCTGAGAGAAACTACCGGTGGTCAAAGTTTGAAAACAAAGACCTAAAAATAAGGACTGAAAATGCAACATATATGCCCATATACCTTTCAGCAATAACAACAAATATGTTCATACTAATACTGACTCTCACACCTCGTTTTTATTTGGATTTTTTACTGCGATACCTGAATAAATTACCATAACGCATGCGCAAATGTCTTGTAGTGATGACGAACTACGATCAGCCCGTGATATGAACGCAAAACCTGACCTATGAGAAATTCGTACGACACACTAGCCGTATACGTTGCTGCTAAATTAGTTGCCTTACTTAATATTTTACCGGTACATGTTTGAAAGACTTTAGTTATTTTTAGAAGAAAGATAGGTACCCTCTTAACGTACATACGTTGTTTGGCCTGTCTTTACGATGTCGCTTAACAAACCGAGTTTATCATAACAATGTTAAGGCTAACCATTAACCGTTAGCACCACTCATGCTGTGTGTTGTTCTAATCAGTTCTGACAGTCTATCATGCACTGGACATGAGCATTTGCAGCAGTTCATTTCGTCGTTCATGGGTCCGAATTTGCTGAATCGAAGGTAATGATAGACGTCGGTGTGGTGACATTTGCAGAGGGACTGAAGTGTGTAAAACAAACGCATTTTCTTATGGCCTTGCCTTTCTGTAACATGTCAATTGTAAATATATCGAATACAGACGTGGTGCAATTACCGCAGCCATCTTATTTGAACTAAGCACGAAGGAAAGACAGAAGCATGAATACAGCTGAGTATAACGAGCTTATTTATTTTACAGATGTGGTGCAATTACCGCAGCCATCTTATTTGAACTAAGCACGCATGAAAAAGATAGAAGCCTGAATACGACCGAGTATAACGAGCCTTTTTATTTTACAGATGTGGTGCAAAGCCCGCAGCCATCTTACTTGAACTAAGCACGAAGGTAAGATAGAAGCCTGAAATACGGCCGAGCATAACGAGCCTATATATTTTCACTTTCATATGCTCGTTCTTTATCATTTTTCGTCGCTTGTAATATTTACTCTCCATCATTCTAATCACTTTGAAGGTAAAAGCCGGAATCCGCCTGAGCTTAAAAGCCTACTCTATTTACGTTATATTTCATATGCACGTTCATTATCGTCCTTCGTCGCCTGTGGTATTTACTGCCCATCATTCTAGTCAACTTGAAGGTAAGGATGGACAGCTAAATATTTGCTAAGGGCTAGGTCTCCAAGCAAGCTTCTCATTATTTTATCAAAATCAGCTACAAGACTTGAAGATGACATCGGGGGATAGATAACAACAGCAGAAAAAAGGTTTTCAATGCTGACGACAATTAAAGATGTAATGAAACTCCTCATGAAATCCAACGGTGCATAATATTTTAGCCAATGCAGTATAACTAGGTCTATAGACTAAGAAAGCAGAAGTGAATCCGAACACCCTTTGATAAAAAGCACCCTTTTCGGATTGTAATATATTCATGTATCAGTCATTGGCACTGCTGACTTGACAGAATGAAGAGGCAGTCACTTAATGTGTCCTGATCTGAAGTATAAAAAAACAGTTATACAAAATCAAATTGATAGAAATTGACCGGGATATAATGCACTAATATTCATGTGTTGAATTTTAGATAATTAGCCCTAGATACATATCATTCCTTGAAAGGTCTGCAATATTCGATATGTCGGTGAGACCAGAAACAGCCTCAAGAAACGACTCTATGGTCATAGATCTACCATCAACTCCAAACGAGTAGATACCCCTGTGGGCCATCACTTTAAACTCCCTAATCATTCCATTCTTGACATTCATGTCTGTACAGAAAATAGAGTCGCATGGCTATCGGAAAGATGTCCTCCGGCTCAGCAGGGAGAAACTGTGGATTAAGGGTCTCCGCACTATCCAACCACATGGTCTTAATATTCAGGAAGGGAATGATTAAAATAATATTGATTAACTAAAGATTTATGTCTGTTGGCAAACAGAACATAACGCTTTTCTGCGTCTGGTTCTCTTAAAAAAAATATAAAAATTGATATCGATGGGATTGAACCCATAACCTCCATTTGTAACCCAAAACGCACGTGCATATTTTGTGCACAAAGTGTAAGGGACTTCATTATAATATGTAAAATATCATAACAATTCTGAACAATGATTTATTGGTTCCAAACTCAGGATTTAGAATGTCTAGCCCAATAGCTGACTGGCCAGCAGATTTCGAGAAGAAAAAGAAAAACAATCAGAACAAAAAACAATAGTTTTTCCGCTTCGCGGCGGAAAAGCTAAAAAAAAAAATCAGAACAACAACAATAGCTTTTCCGTTTCGTGGTGGAAAAGCTAATTAATCCCCGCTTTCTTTCATCTTCCATGTCCCTTTCCCTTTGATCTTCCACATCTCTCCCGTCTCTGTTACCCTACCCACTATTTTGTTTGCTTTCTCATTGATCAGCATTCCCTTGGTGTACATCTGCATCCCACTCCCTTTTGTCCTTCCCCTGACATGTGTCAGGGCTTTCCTTCCCTCTACTGTCTGTGTGTGTCCTTGTCACTTTGCCTTTGACAAACTCCGCAGCCATCTTATTTGTACCAAGCACAGTGGAATGATATAAAAGACGGATTCCGCCTGAGCTTAAAAGCCTACTCTATTTATGTTATATTTCATATGCACGTTCATTATCGTCCTTCGTCGCCTGTGGTATTTACTCCCCATCATTCTAATCAATTTGAAGGTAAGGATGGACAGCTAAATATTTGCTAAGGGCTAGGTCTCCAAGCAAGCTTCTCATTATTTTATCAAAATCAGCTACAAGACTTGAAGATAACATCTAGGGAGAGATAAAAACAGCAGAACAATTACAGATGTACTGAAACTCCTCGTGAAATCCTGCGCTGCTTAATATTTTATCCAATGCAGAATAACTAGACCTATAGACTAACAAAGCAGAAGTGAATCTGAACAGCCTTTAATAAAAAGCATCCTTGTCGGATTGTAATATATTCATGTATCAGTCTTTGGCACTGCTGACTTGACAAAATGAAGAGGCAGTCACCTAATGTAACCTGACCTGAAATATAAAAATAGTAATACAAAATCAAATTGATATTCAAAAATGTTGCAAACTGCTTACTGACTGAAATTACCAAAATGCAAATCTTAGAAATTAGTGGGCCTGACGTTTCGATCCTAGCGGGACCTTTCTCAAAGGTCTTTGAGAAAGATCCCGCTAGGATCGAAACGTCAGGTTTCAAACCCCGCAGCCTTCGTATTTGTACTAAGCACAATGGAATGATATAAAAGCCGGAATCCGCCTGAGCTTAAAAGCCTACTCTATCTATGTTATATTTGATATGCACGTTCATTATCGTCCTTCGTCGCCTGTGGTATTTACTCCCCATCATTCTAATCGATTTGAAGGTGAGGGTTGACATCTTAATATTTGCTAAGGGCTAGGTCTCCAAGCAAGCTTCTCATTATTTTATCAAAATCAGCTACAAGACAGTAGTAAAAGGGTTTTCAATGCTGACGACAATTACAGATGTGTTGAAACTTCTCATGAAGTCCTAGGCTTATAGACTAAGAAAGCAGATATGAATCGCAAGACGGAACACCCTTTAATAAAAATCACCCTATTCGGATTGTAATATATTTATGTGTCAGTCATTGGCACTGCTGACTTGACAGAATGAAGAGGCAGTCACTTGATGTGTCCTGATCTGAACTATAAAAACAATAATACAAAATCAAATTAATAGAAATTGACCGGGATATAATGCACCAATCTTCATGTGTTCATTTTTAGATAATTAGCCCTAGATATATATAATTCCTCGAAGGGTCTGCAATATTCGATATGTCGGTGAGACCAGAAACAGCCTCAAGAAACGACACTATGGCCATAGATCTACCATCAACACCAAACGAGTAAATACCCCTGTGGATCATCACTTCAATCTCCCTAATCATTCCATTTTTGACATGTCTGTACAGAGCATAGAGTCGCATGGCTATCGGAAAGATGCCCTCCGCATCAGCAGGGAGAAACTGTGCATTAAGCGTCTCCGCACTATCCAACCACATGGTCTAAAAATTCAGGAAGGGAATGACTAAAATAATATTGATTAACTAAAGATTTATGTCTGTTGGCAAACAGAACATAACGCTTTTCTGCGTCTGGTTCTCTTAAAAAAATTAAAAAAGTGATATCGATGGGATTGAACCCATAACCTCCATTTGTAACCCAAAACGCACGTGCATATTTTGTGCACAAAGTGTAAGGGACTTCATTATAATATGTAAAATATCATAACAATTCTGAACAATGATTTATTGGTTCCAAACTCAGGATTTAGAATGTCTAGCCCAATAGCTAACTGCCCAGCAGATTTCGAGAAGAAAAAGAAAAAAAATCAGAACAAAAAACAATAGTTTTTCAGCTTCGCGGCGGAAAAGCTAAAAAAAATAAATCAGAACAACAACAATAGCTTTTCCGTTTCGCGGTGGAAAAGCTAATTAATCCCCGCTTTCTTTCATCTTCCATGTCCCTTTCCCTTTGATCTTCCACATCTCTCCCGTCTCTGTTATCCTACCCACTATTTTGTTTGCTTTCTCATTGATCAGCATTCCCTTGGTGTACATCTGCATCCCGCTCCCTTTTGTCCTTCCTCTGATATGTGTGTCAGGGCTACCCTCCCCTTGACTGTTTGTGTGTGTCCTTGTCACTTTGCATTTGACAAACCCCGTAGCCATCTTATTTGTACTAAGCACAATGGAATGATATAAAAGCCCGAATCCGCCTGAGCTTAAAAGCCTAGTCTATTTATTTTCTATTTCATATGCACGTTCATTATTGTCCTTCGTCGCCTGTGGTATTTACTCCCCTTCATTCTAATCAATTTGAAGGTAAGGATGGACAGCTAAATATTTGCTAAGGGCTAGGTCTCCGAGCAAGCTTCTCATTCTGATATTAAAATCCGCTACGAGACTGTACATCACATCCAGGGAGAGATAAAAAAACTGAGATAAGGTTTTATAAAATCCGGGAATTACAGATGTAATTAAATCCAGCACTGCGTAATATTTTAGCTAATGAAGTATATCTAGGCCTATAGACTAACATAGCAGACATGAATCGTAAGCCGGAACACTCTTTAATAAATAACATCATTACAAATTGTATTGATGTATCGGTCTGCACTGCTGACATGACATATGAAAAGTATAAGAAAACAATAATGAAGCATGATCAAATTAATAGAAGCTGACCGGATTATTATGCGCCATTTTGTATGCGTTTGATTTCAAATATTCACGAACTGCTTTGTCTTTTCCGATTTCTACTGAAATAATTGGGAGAAAGTGTAAGCTTATGTGGCCCGTTTGACAGTTGATAACGCGAACATGTCCGTTTTCTTTCGATTATTTGTAACAAACCCGGCAAATCCAAACCTCTCTTGATTGATATGAAGGGTTTGTGGGACAGGGGATACCGAAGGGGATTATCACTGACATGATTCAAGCAGCTAGGGGAATAGGAGGGGGTTGAGATAATAGTACGTATCTTATATTGCAAAGATGATAACCCGCTGATAATCCGTCAATGTACACTACAATAATGAACATTGTTGTATTTACATCTGCACATCGACTTCCCACACGGAAAACGTCCTCCCTGTATTTTCAGTGACAGCAATGCACTATTCTATGAATATTTTCCCTTTTTATTTATCTTTTCTCTATAAAATTCTGATTAGTGTATGGATACACTCTGTGAGTCAATGGCATATTTTAGTATCCGTACATCCATATAGCTGTCCGTGATTGGAATGAGATAGTACGTCATAGACTCCTTGACCAATCAGAACATTACATGGTGTCTGGGATGCTGACTGCACGACTGGACGTTGCTGTGTTGCGCTCACTTCATTCAAAATCATTTAGTTCCAGGTACTTAGCCATCATTATGTCTAATGCAAGTACGTTTTCTATCGCCGACAATGGGTAAGGATTCGTATTGCTTTGGAATATGATTGGCCGTGGGGATGAAGGTGACTGCACGTCATCGACTTCACGAACCAATCAGAGCATCACACGAGGTCCGTGATGCTGACTGCACTGCACAACTGGGCGGTGCTGTGTCGCGCTCACTTCGTTGTGAGATATCGTGGCATCGACACACACCGAGGCACACTCCCAACTCCTCGTTCATGAAGCGAGATTCCACTGAAGTTACTACAGAAGGATTATTGTTCCGTTATACCCGGCACGGTTTCTTCGAATCTAACAGATATTACTATACATCATTCAGTCAGTATTCTGTGAGCCCTTGCTGAATCTACGTGAACAATGGCGATATCAAGTGCTGCTGTGGAGGTGTTATGCTTGCTTGCATATCTTCAAATGGTCTTGTCGGCCAAGGAGTGTTCGAATCGGTTCAACCGCCATTCGCTTGTCTTTCACGCGGCTGAAAATAGAGCACTGCACGGTTATGTATACGCCAGTATGAACGTTTCCTCTCGTGTCAGATGCGGGAGAGATTGCAGCATGGATCGAAGATGTATGTCCTTCAACTTTCACGATGACAAGAAGCTGTGTGAATTGAACAACATGACATCCACAAATTGTACACACCTAAGTAAAACTATCGGAAGTGTGTACTTTGATAGAAACAAAGACACTCCTTTGCTTTCGTTGCCTGATAACACCCCCATCTCCATCCATGATCGAGCCAGTTGCAAGACGCTCTTAAATGCTGGAAACACCTCAAGTGGCGTCTACACAATCTACCCCGGAGGAAACTCTGATGGAGGCATCCGGGTATTCTGCGATATGGAACTGGATTGCGGTGGTTGGACTGTAGTTACACGGCGGCAAGATGGCAGCGTGGACTTCTACCGTAACTGGGCAGACTACCAGGCTGGCTTCGGTGATCTGTCGGGTGAGTTCTGGCTGGGCAATGACAACTTAGTGACTCTGACGTCGGACGATTCCCGAGGAACTTGGGAAGTGCATTTTGAGTTGGAGGACTGGGAAGGCAACAAAGCATGGGCAAGATACGTGGATTTCAACATCACTCAGGAATTGTACACTCTTAACATTGGCACCTACGATGCACTCAGCACTGCCGGTGACGGTTTTGAACCCAATAGGGGTCAATCATTTTCGACTAGGGATCGAGATAATGATATAACATCCAGTGGCCACTGCGCACAGGAGCGTGAGGGAGCTTGGTGGTATAGGGCATGTTCCTTGGTTCAGTTAACCGGTGTGTATTACCCAAATCAAAACGGTGGCCGTTATCGTGGTATTGTCTGGGTTCCCTGGAAAGGCTCTAGTTATTCCTTGAAAAGGGCCACTATGAAAATACGTGAAACAACGATTGGTTAATCTCTTATTTTCATCAAGAAGACAAAATATTAAAAAGGCTCCGATATTATTTGAAATAATTATTTTTCCGTTTAAATATGTAGGAGAATAGTACTTATTCAGCGGTATTTAAAAGGGGCGCACAGATATGTGACTCAGCACAGCATAATGAGGAATAACCCCACTTTTGAGATTTTGCGATTTTCAAATGATGTGAAAGAGTATACCATTAGCCTTCAAATGATATCAAAATATAATATACTCTTATAATTATTTCAAATTTCCGGGAAAAAAATTTAACCAAATTGTGAAGATACTTTAACTTCAGGCGTTGTTTACTCAAAAAGTGTTTTGGTGGGATATTTCTCATGTCGTTGTGCCGTGTCACATATTTGCTTTCAATGGAATCTTAAAATTCCTTTGTCCTTTCAAATCTTGTCCAATTTCACAGATCCAAACAAAATGCCATTCCCTAATGTAATCTCTTGATGTTTACTCCTTTGTTACGAAGATAGTTAATCGATTAAGGTCAGCTAGAAATCTTGAAATATAAAAATAGAAAATGAAAGATATGAGTTTGATATGGGTTGCTATTTTCAAATGACTGAAACCAAAACGTGCTTCATTACTTTCGTTCTTTTCATAACCAATAGCAATAACATTCAAATCGTATGCCATGGCCCACTGTTGTGATTGTTAAGAGAAAGATATATGCTATTAGGAATACTGCCCATACCGATAAGCTTGAATAACTACGGTTTTGATTCTTTTATACCATTATCGTTGTTGTAGAATGCACCTGTTCAATGAATTCAGAAATGTAACTCTGCATTCAAATCAGAAGCAGGCGTACAACATATTTCTCTGACAATTATTTGGTACTAGGAGAAGTTAGACAAAAAGTCACCATGATCATAAGTGTTTTACAATATACGTTTGAAATTTATAAAAGGGTTTTAATTCATTAAGGTATTTGGAATGAATTTTATTACACCCGCTTAGACCTACAAAAACTAGAAATATAATGTTAGACCATTTCGTCATCGTTCATTGCATCTTGTTGGTCATACGGTACTCTCGCATTGACTTTATCTACTCTATATTCACTAAAACTCAGTAGTATTTATTTGACTCGATTTTGATTTTGATTTAAATGACTAGAGTTCCTTGTTCTTGTAAATAAAATCGAACAAGTTAAAAAGGTTATACTGTGTATACTGTGATAAACATACTATAGCCATCTGAACATGTATATAATTATTTTAGATTGCACAAAGCAAAACTGTGATACTGGCAGTGTGGTGTAAATGAACACAGTAACATTGCAATGCTACGTGTATGAGTCGGATACCCACGAATGAAGAAAAAGAACAAATTAATAAAGTTCCATGCACTCTTTTATCATTACGTCAAATGCAAATACATTCACTATAGCGTAAAAAAATTATATCTTGAGCATTTTTAAAAACACCAAAAAAATGGGTTTTAATTGTATTATCTAAGCTTTGGAGATAAAGTATTGAAGAAATTGATGTACTTTTTCATCTAATTGTTTTATATCAGCTTTGGCGATAAAGTAATGAAGAAATTGATGTATTTTTTCATCTAATCAGACCTTCTACTATCGTGAATATGTATATGCTTGTAATTTGTGATAGATGTATGTATTAATATGAAAAGGTTCAAATGACGTTGAATAAACTGATGACATGAACCAAAATCCTGCTTCGCGCAAAACACTGAATTGTCTTTGGAAACAGGTTATTTTTTTTAACCCAAACCATTTGATGTTTTAAATCAATCGATCAATCGATCAATCGATCAATCTATCAATCGATCAATCGACCAATCGATCAATCGATCAATCGATCAATCGATCAATCGATCAATCGATCAATCGATCAATCGATCAATCGTTCAATCGATCAATCGATCAATCGATCAATCGATCAATCGATCAATCGGTCAATCGATCAATCGGTCAATCGATCAATCGATCAATCGATCAATCGATCAATCGATCAATCGATCAATCGATCAATCGATCAATCGATCAATCGATCAATCGATCAATCGATCAATCGATCAATCGATCAATCGATCAATCGATCAATCGATCAATCGATCAATCGATCAATCGATCAATCGATCAATCGATCAATCGATCAATCGATCAATCGATCAATCGATCAATCGATCAATCGATCAATCGATCAATCGATCAATCGATCAATCGATCAATCGATCAATCGATCAATCGATCAATCGATCAATCGATCAATCGATAGAGCAGCGTGCAAGCTCTTCAACCTGTCAGCCTTCCAGTGTATTAACCAAGAATAGCCTTGAGCCAGCAAATAATCAGCCAATCAGCGAGTCAGCGAGCAAGCCAATCATCTAGCCAGCAAGGAAGCTTGAATACTGAAACCATTTTCCATGGGTAAGTAAACTTTGACATGTCAGCCAAAAAACACGGATAAATAAACTTTGTTTATATTCATAAACCTTACTCATCAGCACTACGGAGGATTGGGCCTAGTTATGATAATATCCCCACAGTGAGGACATCCCTCATTGGTATTCTGTCTGTAGGTGAAAGATTTCATGTCATGTGTTAAAACAAAGCAGAATACTTAGCAACCGTTGCCAAGCTGCATGCTTGATAACATTCTGCAATCCCCACGGCGATTATTTGAAGTGCGCCCTTTGCAGCTGTGGATTTGTCCTAGCAAAATCAATATTGTGAATAGCTTGACCCACCTGTAACCGATAACACTCTGTATTCTCCTACCGCATTGTCTTGAATATCGGTCTGTGTTAACAGTCACTAATGATTTATAGGCGGCTCTCCTAGAGCTAAGCAATCGTCTAAAATGACTCGCCATACTCTGATTATGCTTTTTGCTGCAAGAATATCAAAGACTATCAATCTACTACAGACGGGCGAAGCGCAACTCCCCAATGCTTCCACTTCCCCAATGATTTCATTTACCGTTCAACATTTGCACACAGTAAAGCTCCCCTTGAATTACAAATTAAGAAAAATCTCCCCAATCGTCAACGAAATAGTTCTTCAAGTACCTTTGAACCGCTTTGTTATCTGGATCTCGATATCACTTCCAAAGATACAATCTTTAATTTGACTAGCTGTGTGATTTTCACTGAACGTTTTTCATAAATTTCCCTGTTTTCATATCAAGAACGTTAGCTGGATTTTTTCTTTTAAGTAACGGTCTTTTCTTAGCCTTTGGCTCTTTCCATTTGATTGACAATTTAATTGGATACTTTAATAATAGTGGCTTGTTGATGCAGTACACAATTGAGCCTGCCATCCATCTCTACTGCCAGGGAAAAACAACCCTTCCCTCGCCTTAACGTTCAACGTATTTATTGTGATTTGCTCTCAAGGCTATCGTGGAGATGTGATTGATTTCAGTTGACAACAAGATTGCATCCACCTTTGCTTGTGCCGATTACGAGCAGCGTGGGCAGCAATATGGGATTTCTCATTTTACTGACATCCTTCGCTTGGTTGACAAACATGGGTCTGCCTTCCCTCGCTGGAAAAACGGAGAACTGAAAACCTCCCATATTTATGCAGTAATTATTTTTTTATTCATAATAGAGCGGCTATCACCGCATAATGTTAGCGTGTTCAGTATAGCCATCGAAGGATGCATGCAACAAAGCTTCACAATTCTCTCACTTTATTTATATAGATATTTTCAATGCTCAGATAATGGGCTTTCAATAAGGGTCTTGCACTAACAATTAAGCTGTATCCGACCATGTCTCGTTGGGGAATTTGTTCCCCATGACGACAGTGGGATCCCTGCAGTGCCGAACACCAAGACCCATCAGACAGCAGAAAGCGGTTCTTTGACACAGCCAGGGTTAGCTCCAGACTATATGCTGTCCTCTTATCGTGATCCACCGCCCAATGGCACACAAGTATATTAGGGATCTTTATTTTAAGAGGCTCAGGAGGTTCGCCATATTTGTTGCCAGATTTTCTGTCCAATCTAGGGTGGGTGAGTTTGAACTGCTCTGAATGTTTTAAGACTATGCTGGTTATTCGGCTGTGGTCTGTATTCGTTTCTTTCACTGAGAGTGAGTATAAAGAACACTTAGATTCAACTATTGTTCCCTATCATGGTGAATTATTTTGGTAAAACTGGACGACGAACGTTTCATTATTTTCTTCAGCTGATCTTCATTTTCTATCTTTACAGCTAATAAGAAAACATAAAAAATATTCTTAACTGTGATATTTCCTAAGGTCTTCTATTTGTTCATTCATTTCAATGTGTATAGCCTGTCTACGTTGATAGACCTTACAGTATTGCAAATAGGTAACCGCTATGAGAAAACTAAAAGGGGTTTCACTCGCGAACGGATACGCATACGCATACGTTTAGCCATCCGCACACGTTGGTGGCCATTCCGCATTTCGAAATCCCCTGGCGTGTTGGTACTAAGCGTACCTGATCTGAAAACATATATATATATATATATATATATATATAAAGGCAGTCGATTATTCATTCTCGTGTCTTCCGATATACCCATGTTGTCTGCACATTTAGAGGATAGTGAGTAGTGTATGACGTTATGATAGACAGTCCGTTGCACGAACCTTATCCATTTGCGTGCGAATCCACTCGATTGGTTTTGTAGTACACGTATATAGCTGGCCATGATGGTAGATGCGAAAGTACGTCATAGACTCCTAGACCAATCAGAGCATCACACGGCGCCCTTGATGCTGACTGCACTGCACAACTGGGCGTTGCTGTGTCGCGCTCACTTCGTTGTGCGATATCGTGGTATCGACACACACCGAGGCACACTCCCAACTCCTCGTTCACAAACCGAGATTCTCCTGCAATTACTACAGAAGGATTGTTGTTCCGTTATACCCGGCACGGTTTCTTCGATTCTGAAAGATATAACTATTCATTATTGAGTCTGTATTCTGTCAACCCTTGCTGAATCTACGTGAACAATGGCGATATCAAGTGCTTCTGTGGAGGTGTTATGCTTGCTTGCATATCTTCAAATGGTCTTGTCGGCCAAGGAGTGTTTGAATTGGTTCAACCAACATTCGCTTGTCTTTCACGCGGCTGAAAATAGAGCACTGCACGGTTATGTATATGCCAGTATGAAGGTTTCCTCTCGTGTCAGATGCGGGAGAGATTGCAGCATGGATCGAAAATGTATGTCCTTCAACTTTTACGACGACAAGAAACTTTGTGAATTGAACAACATGACATCCACAAATTGTACACACCTGAGTAAAACTATCGGAAGTGTGTACTTTGATAGAAACAAAGACACTCCTTTGTTTTCGTTGCCTGATAACACCCCCATCTCCATCAATGATCGAGCCAGTTGCAAGACATTCTTAAATGTTGGATACACCTCAAGCGGCGTCTACACAATCTACCCCGGAGGAAACTCTGATGGAGGCATCCGGGTATTCTGCGATATGGAACTGGATTGCGGTGGTTGGACTGTAGTTACACGGCGTCAAGATGGCAGCGTGGATTTCTACCGTAACTGGACAGACTACCAGGCTGGCTTCGGTGATCTGTCGGGTGAGTTTTGGCTGGGCAATGACAACTTAGTGACTCTGACGTCGGACGATTCCCGAGGAACTTGGGAAGTGCATTTTGAGTTGGAGGACTGGGAAGGCAACAAAGCATGGGCAAGATACCAGGATTTCAAAATCACTCATGAATTGTACACTCTTAACATTGGCACCTACGATGCCCTCAGCACTGCCGGTGACGGTTTTGAACGCAATGGGGGTCATTCATTTTCGACTAGGGATCGAGATAATGATATAGCCAGAGGCCACTGCGCACAGGAGCGTGAGGGAGCTTGGTGGTATAATGGATGTTCCTGGGTTCAGTTAACCGGTGTGTATTACCCAAATCAAAACGGTGGCCGTTATCGTGGTATTGTCTGGGATCCCTGGAAAGGCTCTAGTTATTCCTTAAAAAGGGCCACTATGAAAATACGTGAAACAACGATTGGTTAATCTCTTATTTTCATCAAGAAGACAAAATATTAAAAAGGCTCCGATATTATTTGAAATAATTATTTTTCCGTTTAAATATGTAGGAGAATAGTACTTATTCAGCGGTATTTAAAAGGGGCGCACAGATATGTGACTCAGCACAGCATAATGAGGAATAACCCCACTTTTGAGATTTTGCGATTTTCAAATGATGTGAAAGAGTATACCATTAGCCTTCAAATGATATCAAAATATAATATACTCTTATAATTATTTCAAATTTCCGGGAAACAAATTTAACCAAATTGTGAAGATACTTTAACTTCAGGCGTTGTTTACTCAAAAAGTGTTTTGGTGGGATATTTCTCATGTCGTTGTGCCGGGTCACATATTTGCTTTCAATGGAATCTTAAAATTCCTTTGTCCTTTCAAATCTTGTCCAATTTCACAGATCCAAACAAAATGCCATTCCCTAATGTAATCTCTTGATGTTTACTCCTTTGTTACGAAGATAGTTAATCGATTAAGGTCAGCTAGAAATCTTGAAATATAAAAATAGAAAATGAAAGATATGAGTTTGATATGGGTTGCTATTTTCAAATGACTGAAACCAAAACGTGCTTCATTACTTTCGTTCTTTTCATAACC
The DNA here is from genome assembly GCA_949987565.1 of Luidia sarsii. Lineage (NCBI taxonomy): Eukaryota > Metazoa > Echinodermata > Asteroidea > Paxillosida > Luidiidae > Luidia > Luidia sarsii. The sequence continues at coordinate 7,442,877 of OX465122.1, forward strand.
AATAGCAATAACATTCAAATCGTATGCCATGGCCCACTGTTGCGATTGTTAAGAGAAAGATATATGCTATTAGGAATACTGCCCATACCGATAAGCTTGAATAACTACGGTTTTGATTCTTTTATACCATTATCGTTGTTGTAGAATATTTCTGTAAATTGTATTTTATGATCAATGGAGTGGTAATGTATTGCAATAAACTTTCACAATGTCCATAACAGTATAGGCCTATAGGTAGGCCTGCACTTGTTCAATTAATTCAGAAATGTAACTCGGCATTCAAATCAGAAGCAGTCGTACAACATAATTATTTCTCTGACAATTATTTGGTACTAGAGAAGTTAGACAAAAAGTCCAGAGTTCCTGGTTCTTGTAAATAAAGTTGAACAGATTGAAAAGATCATTATCTAAAAAAGTTATACTGTGATAAACATACCATAGCCATCTGAACGTGTATATAATTATTTTAGATTGCACAAAGCAAAACTGTGATACTGGCAGAGTGGTGCAAATGAACACAGTAATATTACAATGCTACGTGTATAAGTCGTTTACCCACGAATGAAGAAAGAGAAGAAATTAATCAAGTTCCATGCACTCTTTTATCATTACGTCAAATGCAAATACATTCACTATAGCGTGAAACATTTATATCTGTAGCATTTTTAAAAACACTAACTGCTATATCCGTAGACTATATGTGACCCAGCACAGCATAATGAGGAATAACCCTCACTTTTGAGATTTTGAGATTTTCTAATAATAAAGAGTATACCATTAGCCTTCCAATGATATCAAAATATAATATCCTCTTATAATTATTTCAAATTTCCGGAAAAAAATTGTAATGAAATTGTGAAGATACTTTAACTTCAGGCGTTGTTTACTCAAAAAGTGTTTTGGTGGGATATTCCTCATGTGGCTGTGCCGGGTCACATATATATAACACCACTGCGTACGTCACATACAATGAAGATGCAAGTCAGTTGTAAGAGATGCAGGAATTCATATTTTGTGCCTTCATAACTTCATGAGTAAGAATTCGCTATCGATGTTATGTGACAAGAATGAAGCAAAAAAAGCAGTTTTAATTGTACAGGTATTAGTTTTGATATACAGAAGTGTTGCAAATCACAAAATTTAGTAATCCTGACGTTTCGATCCTAGCAGGACCTTTCTCTGCCTTTGAGAAAGGTCCTGCTAGGATCAAAACGTCAGGCCCACTAAATTTTGAAGTATCAATTGTGTGTACATTTTTCGTGTAATTGTATAAATATTATCATTTGTGTCCCATAGCAACCCTTTAGAGTTATTAATGAAATATTCTATATACGGACTTAGTAAGTCATTACGCTTCTTTCTTAACTACCTTACGGTAATGTTTTAGAATTCATTATGGCATTTACTTCATTTTATCTGGACTGTATGATATTGAGATTACTACAAATCTGTTGAATGCAATTGAACAAGGAAGGCGTTGGTATAATGTGAAAATATCATATTGATGATGATGTTAGTATCATACTGTAGGGAGCTGAGAGTTAAGTCTTAAAAACCGAAAGTTCAAAATTGCACATTCTCTTAACCTGGATGATAACTTGCTCTTGTACCACATCGGTGTCATATAAAAAATGTTCAAAGATAGAAGTATCCTAACAAGATCTAATTTGTCGAAAATGGTGACAGAAGTCAAATATGGCTATTTAATCTAGATGACGGAATGTTTGAAAAGCAAAAAAATGTTTCAATTGTATTATCTAAGCTTTGGTGTTCAAGTAATAATAACATTTATGATATATATATGTATTAATTTTAAAAGGTTCAAATGACGTTGAATAAACTGATGATATGAACCAAACGCTGCTTTGCGGACAATCCTTGATTGTCTCTGGAAAAAGGATATTGTTTATCGAAAGTCCAACCCTTTGATGTTTCAAATAAAATGATATGAAAATATAAGTAAAAATCGATCAATCGATCAATCAATCAATCGATCAATCGATCAATCGATCAATCGATCAATCGATCAATCGATCAATCGAACAATCGATCAATCGATCAATCGATCAATCGATCAATCGATCAATCGATCAATCGATCAATCGATCAATCGATCAATCGATCAATCGATCAATCGATCAATCGATCAATCGATCAATCGATCAATCGATCAATCGGTCAATCGGTCAATCGGTCAATCGTTCAATCGTTCAATCGATCAATCGATCAATCGATCAATCGATCAATCGATCAATCGATCAATCGATCAATCGATCAATCGATCGTTCAATCGATCAATCGATCAATCGATCAATCGATCAATCGATCAATCGATCAATCGATCAATCGATCAATCGATCAATCGATCAATCGATCAATCGATCAATCGATCAATCGATCAATCGATCAATCGATCAATCGATCAATCGATCAAACGATCAAACGATCAAACGATCAAACGATCAAACGATCAAACGATCAATTGATCAATCGATCAAACGATCAATCGATCAATCGATCAATCGAACAATCGATCAATCGATCAATCGATCAAACGATCAAACGATCAAACGATCAAACGATCAATCGATCAATCGATCAAACGATCAAATGATCAAACGATCAATCGATCAATCGATCAAACGATCAATCGATCAATCTATCAATCGGTCAATCGGTCAATCGGTCAATCGGTCAATCTGTCAATCTGTCAATCGGTCAATCGGTCAATCGGTCAATCGGTCAATCGGTCAATCTGTCAATCGGTCAATCGATCAATCATCAATCATCAATCATCAATCATAAATCATCAATCATCAATCGTCAATCGTCAATCGATCAATCGATCAATCGATCAATCGATCAATCGATCAATCGATCAATCGATCAATCGATCAATCGATCAATCGTCTAAACGACCAATATATCAATAGATCAATAGATCAATAGATCAATCGATCAGTTGATCAATTGACCACCGACCAGCCAAACAAACAATCGGTCAATGGGTCAATTGGTCAATCGATCAATTGATTAATGGGTCAATTGGTCATTTGACAATTATGCATGCAAGCAAACAAAACATTTAAAGCCGTCTAGCTCTTCATACAGGCAGCAACTACTATAGCAAGCCAGCCAACCAGGCCGCCAGCCAGCCAGTAAATAACTAGCTAGTCAGGCAGCCAGGAAGTCACACAACTAGACAGCAATCTAGTTTGAGCACTGGTTTGAAGTCTGTCATGGTAAAAACTTATCGGCACTACGTAGTAAATTGCCTGGTTATGGCAACATCCACACATTGACGGAACTTCCTAATTGGTATTCTCTCAGAAAATTAAGGCTCTCATATTGCATATCTAAGGAAGCGGCGCGAGGCTGCCTGTAAGAGAACATTCTGCAATCCCGCCACGCGAGTCATGAAGTGCGCCCTCTGTAGCTTTGGATGTTTTCTAGTTAGATGGTGGCGCTATTTCATCGGTCCTGAACGAACAGAGCAGAGCCGAGCCAGACCAATGTACAGCAGGAGACTTACCCGAATCAAATTAGACCGAACCAAGACAACATTAATCAACAAAGACTTTAATAACCAATCATAGTCGTAGTTACCCGAAATAAGCAAATCTTAAACTGAACATTTCCTTTAAAAGTCAGCTCAGTCCATTTGAAACGAAGGGCATTTAATTGTTTGGCATTCCTTGTCATACAGTCCTCCTCGTGTTAACATCGAGTGTTGATTTTTTTTTTTTTTACATGTTTTCACACATAAAGAAGGCCTGGCGTTTCAATCTTAGCAGGACCTTTCTCAAACTAGGCAGAATAAAATGGACAAAATGGACAAAATGACAGTCAGAGGGCAGAGGAGAAATTTGGTAGGGTGAGATCAAAGGAATGGGCAAGGGTTGGGGAAAGGATCAGGTAGTAGAGGGGGAAACATCAAAGGCAAAGGGTGGAAGAGAGAAGTGGGGTTAGTGAACACTAAACACTAACACCCGTCGCTTGTTTCCCGTCTCCTGTCGCCCGTCGACCATCGCCTTACCCCGTCGCCCGTCGCCCGTCCCCCATCTCCCGTCTCCCGTTGCCCGTCACCAGTGTCCCATCTCCCGTGTCCTGTCGCCCGTCGACCGTCGCCCGTCGCCCGTCGCCCGTCGCCCGTCGCCCGTCGCCCGTCGCCCGTCGCCCGTCGCCCGTCGCCCGTCGCCCGTCGCCCGTCGCCCGTCGCCCGTCGCCCGTCGCCCGTCGCCCGTCTCCCATCTCCCGTCTCCCGTCACCCGTCCCCCTTCTCCCGTCACACGTCACCCGTCACCCGTCACCCGTCACCCGTCTCCCGTCCCCCGTCACCCGTCTCCCGTCACCCGTCCCCCATCCCCCGTCCCCGTCACCCGTCGCCCGTCTCCCGTTTCCCGTCCCCCGTCACCCGTCACCCTTCGCCCGTCTCCCTCACCCGTCGCCCGTCGCCTGTCGCCCGTCCCCTGTCGCCCGTCCCCCGTCGCCCCTCGCCTTTCCCCCGTCGCCCGTCCCCGTTCCCCGTCCCCCGTCTCCCGTCCCCAGTCCCCAGTTTCCCGTTTTTTCGTCGCCAGTCGCCTTTCCTCCGTCGCCCGTCTCCCGTCGCCCGTCTCCCGTCGCCCTTCGCCTTTCCCCCGTCGCCCGTCCCCGTTCCCCGTCTCCCGTCCCCAGTCCCCAGTTTCCCTTTTTTTCGTCGCCAGTCGCCTTTCCTCCGTCGCCCGTCTCCCGTCGCCCTTCGCCTTTCCCCCGTCGCCCGTCCCCGTTCCCCGTCCCCCGTCTCCCGTCCCCAGTCCCCAGTTTCCCGTTTTTTCGTCGCCAGTCGCCTTTCCTCCGTCGCCCGTCTCCCATCGCCCGTCTCCCGTCGCCCGTCTCCCGTCTCCCATCGCCCGTCTCCCATCGCCCTTCGCCTTTCCCCCGTTGCCCGTCGCCTTTCCCGTGTCTCCCGTCGCCTTTCCCCGTTGCCCGTCTCCCGTCGCCCGTCTCCCGTCTCCCATCGCCCGTCTCCCGTCGCCCTTCGCCTTTCCCCCGTTGCCCGTCGCCTTTCCCGTGTCTCCCGTCGCATTTCCCCGTTGCCCGTCTCCCATCGCCCGTCTCCCGTCGCCCTTCGCCTTTCCCCCGTTGCCCGTCGCCTTTCCCGTGTCTCCCGTCGCCTTTCCCCGTTGCCCGTCTCCCGTCGCCCGTCGCATCTTTATACTTCTGAGAGAAACTACCGGTAGTCAAAGTTTGAAAACAAAGACCTAAAAATAAGGACTGAAAATGCAACATATATACCCATGTACCTTTCAGCAATAACAACAAATATGTTCATACTAATACTGACTCTCACACCTCGTTTTTATTTGATTTTTTTACTGCGATACCTGAATAAATTACCATAACGCATGCGCAAATGTCTTGTAGTGATGACGAACTACGATCAGCCCGTGATATGAACGCAAAACCTGACCTATGAGAAATTCGTACGACACACTAGCCGTATACGTTGCTGCTAAATTAGTTGCCTTACTTAATATTTTACCGGTACATGTTTGAAAGACTTTAGTTATTTTTAGAAGAAAGATAGGTACCCTCTTAACGTACGTACGTTGTTTGGCCTGTCTTTACGATGTCGCTTAACAAACCGAGTTTATCATAACAATGTTAAGGCTAACCATTAACCGTTAGCACCACTCATGCTGTGTGTTGTTCTAATCAGTTCTGACAGTCTATCATGCACTGGACATGAGCATTTGCAGCAGTTCATTTCGTCGTTCATGGGTCCGAATTTGCTGAATCGAAGGTAATGATAGACGTCGGTGTGGTGACATTTGCAGAGGGACTGAAGTGTGTAAAACAAACGCATTTTCTTATGGCCTTGCCTTTCTGTAATATGTCAATTGTCAATATATCGAATACAGACGTGGTGCAATTACCGCTGCCATCTTATTTGAACTAAGCACGAAGGAAAGACAGAAGCATGAATACAGCTGAGTATAACGAGCCTATTTATTTTACAGATGCGGTGCAAAGCCCGCAGCCTTCTTATTTGAACTAAGCACGCATGAAAAAGATAGAAGCCTGAAATACGGCCGAGTATAACGAGGCTATTTATTTTACAGATGTGGTGCAAAGCCCGCAGCCATCTTATTTGAACTAAGCACGCATGAAAAAGATAGAAGCCTGAAATACGGCCGAATATAACGAGCCTATTTATTTTACAGATGTGGTGCAAAGCCCGCAGCCATCTTATTTGAACTAAGCACGAAGGTAAGATAGAAGCCTGAATACGGCCGAGCATAACGAGCCTATATATTTTCACTTTCATATGCTCGTTCTTTATCATTTTTCGTGGCTTGTGATATTTACTCCCCATCATTCTAATCACTTTGAAGGTAAGGATAGACAAATACCTATTTTCTCAAACCCAGCATTGTACGTAAGGGCTAAGTCTACAAGCAAGCTTCTCATTCTAATATTAAAATCATATACAAGACTTGTAGATGACATCGAGGGAGAGATAAAAACAGCACAAAAGGTTTTCAATGGTGACGACAATTACAGAAGTAATGAAATTTCTCATGAAATCCAGCGCTGCGTAATATTTTAGCCAATGCAGTATAACTTGGCCTAAAGACTAACAAAGCAGAAGTGAATCGGAACAGCCTTTAATAAAAAGCACCCTTTTCGGATTGTAATATATTCATGTATCAGTCTATGGCACTGCTGACTTGACAGAATGAAGAGGCAGTCACTTAATGTGTCCTGATCTGAAGTATAAAAAACAGTTATACAAAATCAAATTGATAGAAATTTACCGGGATATAATGCACTAATATTCATGTGTTCATTTTTAGATAATTAGCCCTAGATATATATCATTCCTCGAAGGGTCTGCAATATTCGATATGTCGGTGAGACCAGAAACAGCCTCAAGAAACGACACTATGGCCATAGATCTACCATCAACACCAAACGAGTAAATACCCCTGTGGATCATCACTTCAATCTCCCTAATCATTCCATTCTTGACATGTCTGTACAGAGCATAGAGTCGCATGGCTATCGGAAAGATGCCCTCCGCATCAGCAGGGAGACACTGTGGATTAAGCGTCTCCGCACTATCCAACCACATGGTCTTAATATTCAGAAAGGGAATGACTAAAATAATATTGATTAACTAAAGATTTATGTCTGTTGGCAAACAGAACATAACGCTTTTCTGCGTCTGGTTCTCTTAAAAAAAATATAGAAATTGATATCGATGGGATTGAACCCATAACCTCCATTTGTAACCTCCATTTGTAACCCAAAAAGTGTAAGGGACTTCATTATAATATGTAAAATATCATAACAATTCTGAACAATGATTTATTGGTTCCAAACTCAGGATTTAGAATGCCTAGCCCAATAGCTAACTGCCCAGTAGATTTTGAGAAGAAAAAGAAAAACAAGCAGAACAAAAAACAATAGTTTTTCAGCTTCGCGGCGGAAAAGCTAAAAAAAAAAATCAGAACAACAACAATAGCTTTTCCGTTTCGCGATGGAAAAGCTAATTAATCCCCGCTTTCTTTCATCTTCCATGTCCCTTTCCCTTTGATCTTCCACATCTCTCCCCTCTCTGTTATCCTACCCACTATTTTGTTTGCTTTCTCATTGATCAACATTCCCTTGGTGTACATCTGCATCCCACTCCCTTTTGTCCTTCCTCTGATATGTGTGTCAGGGCTATCCTCCCCTTGACTGTTTGTGTGTGTCCTTGTCACTTTGCCTTTGACAAACCCACAAAGCACATTGTAATGATATAAAAGCCCGAATCCACCTGAGCTTAAAGGCCTAGTCTATTTATGTTATATTTCATATGCACGTTCATTATCGTCCTTCGTCGCCTGTGGTATTTACTCCCCTTCATTCTAATCAATTTGAAGGTAAGGGTGGACAGCTAAATATTTGCTAAGGGCTAGGTCTCCAAGCAAGCTTCTCATTCTGATATTAAAATCCGCTACGGGACTGTACATCACATCTAGGGAGAGATAAAAAACAACTGAAAAAAGGTTTTAAAAAATCCGGGAATTACAGATGTAATTAAATCCAGCATTGCGTAATATTTTAGCTAATGAAGTATATCTAGACCTATAGACTAAAATAGCAGACATCAATCGTAAGGCGGAACACTCTTTAAAAAATAACGTCCTTTACAAATCGTAGGCCTTATTGATGTATCGGTCTGTACTGCTGAAATGACAAATAAAAAATATAAGAAACAATAATGAAGAAAGATCGAATTAATAGACGCTGAACGGATTATTATGCGCCATTTTGTATGCGTTTGATTTCAGATCTTCACGAGCTGCTGTCTTTTTCGATTTCTATTGAAATAATGGAAAGAAAGTGTAAGCTTATCTGTGGGCCGTTTGACAGTTGATAACGCGAACGTTTTCTCTCGATTATTTGTAACAAACCCGGCAAATCCAAACCTCTCTTGATTCATATGAAGGGTTTGTGGGACAGGGGATATTGAAGGGGATTATCACTTGCATTATTAAAGCAGCTAGGGGAACAGGAAGGGGTTGAGATAATAGTACGTATCTTACATTGCAAAGATGATAACCCGCTGATAATCCGTCAATGTACACTACAATAATGACCATTGTTGTATTTACATCTGCGTATAGACTTCCCACACGGAAAACGTCCTTTCTGTATTTTTAGTGACAGCAATGCATTATGCTATGAATATTTTCCCTTTTTATTTATCTTTTCTCTATAAAATTCTGATTAGTTTATGGATACACTCTCTGAGTCAATGGCATATTTTAGTATCTGTACATCTATATAGCTGTCCGTGATTGGGACGAGATAGTACGTCATAGACTCCTTGACCAATCAGAGCATTACACGGTGCCTGTGATACTGACTGCACGACTGGACGTTGCTGTGTTGCGCTCACTTCATTCAAAATCATTTAGTTTCAGGTACTTAGCCATCATTATATCTAATGCAAGTACGTTTTCTATCGCCGACAATGGGTAAGGATTCGTATAGCTTTGGAATATGATTGGCCGTGAGGATAAAGGTGACTGCACGTCATCGACTCCACGAACCAATCAGAGTATCACACGAGGTCCGTGATGCTGACTGCACTAAACAACTAGGCGTTGCTGTGTCGCGCTCACTTCGTTGTGAGATATCGTGGTATCGACACACACCGAAGCACACTCCCAACTCCTCGTTCATGAAGCGAGATTCTACTGAAGTTACTACAGAAGGATTATTGTTCCGTTATACCCGGCACGGTTTCTTCGAATCTAACAGATATTACTATACATCATTCAGTCAGTATTCTGTGAGCCCTTGCTGAATCTACGTGAACAATGGCGATATCAAGTGCTGCTGTGGAGGTGTTATGCTTGCTTGCATATCTTCAAATTGTCATGTCGGCCAAGGAGTGTTCGAATCGGTTCAACCGCCATTCGCTTGTCTTTCACGCGGCTGAAAATAGAGCACTGCACGGTTATGTATACGCCAGTATGAACGTTTCCTCTCGTGTCAGATGCGGGAGAGATTGCAGCATGGATCGAAGATGTGTGTCCTTCAACTTTTACGACGACAAGAAGCTGTGTGAATTGAACAACATGACATCTGCAAATTGTACACATCTAAGTAAAACTATAGGAAGTGTGTACTTTGATAGAAACAAAGACACTCCTTTGTTTTCGTTGCCTGATAGCTCCTCCATCCATGCTCGAGCCAGTTGCAAGACGCTCTTAGATGCTGGATACAACTCATCAAGCGACGTCTACACAATCTACCCCGGAGAAAACTTCGATGGATGCATCAAAGTGTTCTGCGATATGACACTGGATGGCGGTGGTTGGATTGTAGTTACACGGCGGCAAGATGGCAGCGTGGACTTCTACCGTAACTGGGCAGACTACCAGGCTGGCTTCGGTGATCTGTCGGGTGAGTTCTGGCTGGGCAATGACAACTTAGTGACTCTGACGTCGGATGATTCCCGAGGAACTTGGGAAGGGCATTTTGAGTTGGAGGATTGGGAAGGCAACAAAGCATGGGCAAGATACGAGGATTTCAAAATCACTCAGGAATTGTACACTCTTAACATTGGCACCTACGATGCACTCAGCACTGCCGGTGACGGTTTTGAACGCAATGGGGGTCATTCATTTTCGACCAAGGATCAAGATAATGATATAAACAGTGTCCACTGCGCACAGAAGCGCGAGGAAGCTTGGTGGTACAGGAAATGTTCCTGGGTTCAGTTAACCGGTGTGTATTACCCAAATCAAACCACTGGCGGTTGGTATCGTGGTATTGCTTGGTATCCGTGGAAAGATCCTACTTACTCACTGAAAAGGGCCACTATGAAAATACGTGAAACAACGATTGGTTAATCTCTTATTTTCATCAAGGAGACAACAAATTAACAATGTTCCGGTATTATTTGAAATGTTATCCCGTTTAAATATTTAGGAGAATAGTAAAGCATTATGTAAAAAGTGTGCTCTGATATTTGCTTTCAATGGAATTTCAAATTCATTTGTCCTTTCATATTTTGTACAATTTCACACATCAAAACAAAATGCCATTCAATAATGTAATCACTTGATGTTTACTCCTTTGTTACGAAGATAGTTAATCGATTAAGGTCAGCTAGAAATCTTGAAATATAAAAATAGAAAATGAAAGATATGCGTTTGATATGGGTTGCTATTTTCAAATGGCTGAAACCAAAACGTGCTTCATTACTTTCGTTCTTTTCTTAACCAATATCAATAACATTCAGATCGTATGCCATGGCGCACTGTTGTGATTGTTAAGAGAAAGATTTATGCTATTAGGAATACTTTCCATACCGATAAGCTTGAATAACTACGGTTTTGATTCTTTGATACCATTATCGTTGTTGTAGATTACTTCTGTAAATTGTATTTTATGATCAATGGAGTGGTAATGTATTGCAATAAACTTTCACGATGTCCATAACAGTATAGGCCTATAGGTAGGCCTGCACTCGTTCAATTAATTCAGAAATGTAACTCGACATTCAAATCAGAAGCAGTCGTACAACATATTTCTCTGACAATTATTTGGTACTAGAGAAGTTAGACAAAAAGTCACCATGATCATAAGCGTTTTACGGTATACGTTTGAAATTCATAAAAGGGTTTCAAGTCGTTAATGTATTTGGAATGAATTTCACTACACCCGCTTAGCACTACAAAAACTGGAAATCTAATGTTAGACCATTTCGTCATCGTTCATTGCATCTTGTTGGTCATACGGTACTCTCGCATTGACTTTATCTACTCTATATTTACTAAAACTCAGTAGTATTTATTTGACTTGATTGGGATTTTGATTGGAATGACTAGAGTTCCTGGTCCTTGTAAATAAAGTTGAACAGATTGAAAAGATCATTATCTAAAAAAGTTATACTGTGATAAACATACCATAGCCATCTGAACGTGTATATAATTATTTTTAGATTGCACAAAGCAAAACTGTGATACTGGCTGTTTGTTGCAAATGAACACAGTAACATTGAAATGCTACGTGTATGAGTCGGATACCCACGAATGAAGAAAGAGAAGAAATTGATTAAGTTACATGCACTCTTTTATCATTATGTCAAATGAAAATGCATTCAGTACAGCGTAAAGCATTGATATCTGGACCACTGCGTACGCCACATACAATGAAGACGCAGGTCAGTTTTAAGGGATGCAGAAATTCATATTTTGTGCCTTCATAACTTTATGAGTTAGAATTCGCTATCGATGCTATGTGACAAGAATGAAGCAGAAAAGCAGTTTTAATTGTACAGGTATAAATTGTGATATACAAAAGTGTTGCAAATCACAAAATTGAGTCGGCCTGACGTTTCGATCCTAGCAGGACCTTTCTTTGCTTTTGAGAAAGGTCCTGCTAGGAACTTCGGCCCACTACATTTTGAAGTATCAATTGTGTGTACATTTTCTTGTAATTGTATGAACATTATCATTCGTGTGCCATAGCAACCCTTTAGAGTTATCAATTAAATATTCTAAAATTTAGTGGGCCTGACGTTTCGATCCTAGCAGGACCTTTCTCAAAGGCAGGGGGGAGAGAGTGAATAGGACACGGATGAGAGACAAAGGACAAAGAGTGAAGCTGGTAGGGAGAGATCAAAGGGAAGGGCAAGGGGTAGGGTAGAGATTAGTTAGATCTTTCCCCCTCCTCTCACTAATCTCTACCCTACCCCTTGCCCTTCCCTTTGATCTCTCCCTACCAGCTTCACTCTTTGTCCTTTGTCTCTCATCCGTGTCCTATTCACTCTCTCCTCCCTGCCTTCGTGTACATGTATCTGTTTTGTCCTTGTCACTCTGCCTTTGAGAAAGGTCCTGCTAGGATCGAAACGTCAGGCCCACTAAATTTTAGATTTACTTTTTGGTAATTTTAGTCAGTAAGCAGTTTGCAACATATTTGTATATCAATTAAATATTCTATATACGGACTTAGTAAGTCATTGTGCTTCTTTCTTAACTATGTTACGGTAATGTTTTAGAATTCATTATGGCATTTACTTCATTTTATCTGGACTGTATGATATTGATATTACTACAAATCTGTTAAACGCAATTGACCCAGGAAGGCGTAAAAGATCATATAGATGACGGTGTTATTATCATACTGTAGAGAGCTGAGAGTTAAGTCTTAAAAGCTGGAAGTTCAAAATTGCACATTCTTATAACCTGGATGATATTTTCTTTGCTCTTGTAACGTATCAGTGTCATATAAAAATACTGTTTTGTTCAAAGACAGAAGTATCCTAACAAGATCCAATTTGTCGAAATTGATGACAATAAAGGTCAAATATGACTATTTTATGGAAATCAGAACAAATATTTTTGTTTTAATTGTATTATCTAAGCTTTGATGATAAAGTAATGAAAAAATTAATGTACTCTTTTATCTAATTGTATTATCTAAGCTTTTGTGATAAAGTAATGAAGAAATTAATGTGCCTTTTCATCTAGTCAGACCTTCTACTATCGTGAATATGTATATGCTCGTAATTTGTGATAGATGTATGTATTAATATGAAAAGGTTCAAATGACGTTGAATAAACTGATAACATGAACCAAATGCTGCTTCGTGAAAAAACCTTGATTGTCTTTGGAAACAGGATATTGTTTTTTTTAAACCCAAACCATTTGATGTTTTAAACAAGAATCGATCAATCGATCAATCGATCCATCGATCCATCGATCCATCGATCCATCGATCCATCGATCCATCGATCCATCGATCCATCGATCCATCGATCCATCGATCCATCGATCCATCGATCCATCGATCCATCGATCCATCGATCCATCGATCCATCGATCCATCGATCCATCGATCCATCGATCCATCGATCCATCGATCCATCGATCCATCGATCCATCGATCCATCGATCCATCGATCCATCGATCCATCGATCCATCGATCCATCGATCCATCGATCCATCGATCCATCGATCCATCGATCCATCGATCCATCGATCCATCGATCCATCGATCCATCGATCCATCGATCCATCGATCCATCGATCCATCGATCCATCGATCCATCGATCCATCGATCCATCGATCCATCGATCCATCGATCCATCGATCCATCGATCCATCGATCCATCGATCCATCGATCCATCGATCCATCGATCCATCGATCCATCGATCCATCGATCCATCGATCCATCGATCCATCGATCCATCGATCCATCGATCCATCGATCCATCGATCCATCGATCCATCGATCCATCGATCCATCGATCCATCGATCCATCGATCCATCGATCCATCGATCCATCGATCCATCGATCCATCGATCCATCGATCCATCGATCCATCGATCCATCGATCCATCGATCAATCGATCAATCGATCCATCGATCCATCGATCCATCGATCAATCGATCAATCGATCAATCGATCAATCGATCAATCGATCAATCGATCAATCGATCAATCGATCAATCGATCAATCGATCAATCGATCAATCGATCAATCGATCAATCGATCAATCGATCAATCGAACGGTCGTTCAATCGATCAATCGAACGGTCGTTCAATCGAACGGTCGTTCAATCGATCAATCTATAAATCGATCAATCGATCAATGCAAGCCCAAAACACAAATCAATAAACATTGTCTATATTTACAAATCGACACTACAGAGGAATGGGCCTAGTTAGGGTATTATGCACACAGTGGGGACACCCCTCATTGGTAATCTCTGTGGAAGTTAAAGATTTCATATTTTGTATTGAATAAGCGGAATCCTGCGCACGCTTCGCCACGCTGCAAGCATAATATTATTCTACAGTCCCCCAGGCGATTCATTAAAGTGCGCCCTCTGTAGCTGTGGGTTTTTTACTATGATGGTGGTGCTATTTAACCGACCCTTAACGAACCGAGCAGAGCCGAGCCAAACTGAACCGTACAGCAGGAGACTTACCCGAATCGAACTAAACCGAACCAAGAACAAAAAATAGACACAGTTTTTAATAACCAAGCATAGCCAAACTAGCCCGAAGGAATTGAAAATCTTACATTCCCTAAAATAGCCAGCTCAGTCGAATTTATTTGGCTGATTCATTTGGTTCCTTTGATTTGTGTATTGCACCAAGATATCCTTGTAAATCATTCGCACGAACGAGATTCGCTATTCTCACTCCAGAAGTCCGAGTACCGCAGTCCGGTGCCAATTTCAAGGCTCTGCTTTCCGTAAGCGTAGAATCGGTGCTCATTTCAACTCTCTTGTTTTTTCCTTGTGTGTTGTATTCTCAAATGACGTGTAATTTAGAAGTCCACATTTATTTTTAGCAAAATCAATATTGTGAATAGCAGGACCCACCGGTAACCGATAACACTCTGTATTCTCCTACCGCATTGACTTGAATATCGGTCTGTGTTAACAGTCACTAATGATTTATAGGCGGCTCTCCTAGAGCTAAGCAATCGTCTAAAATGACTCGCCATACTCTGATTATGCTTTTTGCTGCAAGAATAGCAAAGACTATCAATCTACTACAGACGGGCGAAGCGCAACTCCTCAATGCTTCCATTTCCCCGATGATTTTATTTACCGTTCAACATTTGCAAACAGTAAAGCTCCCCCTGAATTTAAAACTGAGAAAAATCTCCCCAATCGTCAACAGAGGAAGTTCTTCGTGCGCCTATCAACCGCTTTGCTACCTAGATTTCGATATCACTATCATATCAAGAACTTTAGCTAGATTTGTTTAGACTGACCAGGGTGATATATCTGTGCCTGAGGCGATAACAAACAGCTGGCTATGGCGGTGATGGTGTGTGTGTGTTGGCATGGCTGCACTCACACACGGCCTTGATATGCCCATATTATGCCCATGCTGTGTATAAAAAGTACTGGCCTTTTGGGTAGGTGGAAACTTGCCTATTACTGGTGTGGGAACTGTTCAGAGAGGTCTGTAAAAGGCATAGGAAGTAATTTCCCCCTATACCAGCTATCTCATTTGTCCTCTGTCTTCCACCCATGTCCCTGTTACTCTTCCCTTCTTGTCCTGCTAGGATGGAAATGTCAGACCTTTCTAATATTTGACTTTGTTTTAGTTTCATGCGTTTGCACACCCCTCCTCTGTAAATGAAGACATCGCTTTTCTTACGGTTTTTGATACACAACAGTGTATGAAAGCCACGGCCACTCTGATGAAACGCAGTACTAATTGCATATTGTATGCATTTTGTGATGAAAGAGTGACCGAAGCTCTGTTGCGTTGGCGACAATAGAGAGCAATTAAAGGTTCTTTGTTCGCCGAAAACCAAGACTTTTGTACGATGGCATCCTTCGATTTCCTTGCAATCGATAACCGTGGCCTACTAAATTGCCGTCGTAGAGATACAAATCTGGACTGCTTGTTGCTAAACAAGTGAGTGCGGTATCGGTGGACATCTTCAACGTTTGAAGATCAGTGTTTGTATACCTGTATAAATATATTGACAACAGGTTAATTCCCCGAGCACCACATCATACTGGAAACCCTCCATCAATGTCCACCCTTGTCTTAGTAGAGCTGAAGTTAAAAGAGCAAATGAGCTTTGAATTGATCAAATGTTATCATATTTGGATTTACGAAAATGCATCGAACCGTAGTCCCCATGTTAAAGACGAACATAGATTCATTTTGGCATTTATTTAGGGTTAGGTTTAGGGTTAGGTTTAGGGTTAAGGTTAGGGTTAGGGTTAGGGTTAAGGTTAGGGTAAGGGTTAGGGTTAGGGTTAGGATTAGGGTTAGTGTTAGGGTTAGGGTTAGGGTTAGGGTTAGGGTTAAGGTTAGGGTAAGGGTTGGGGTTAGGGTTAGGATTAGGGTTAGTGTTAGGGTTAGGGTTAGGGTTAGGGTTAGGGTTAGGGTTAGGGTTAGGTTTAGGGTTAGGGTTAGCGTTAGCGTAAGGGCTAGGGATTTCGGGATTTAGGGTTTTAGGGATTTAGGGTTTTAGGGATTTAGGGTTTTAGGGATTTAGGGTTTTAGGGATTTAGAGTTTTAGGGTTTGTATTTTAGTGTTAGATTTATTTTGGCATTGGTGAAGTTTCATACAAGTTCAAGGTGTACTTTTCTTGATAATGTTCATCTTATTGATGCTATTTAAGTGATTTGCAGAACGGTTTCTCTAAACATAAAGATTTTTTGGGTTTCAATAGCAATACAAGATTTCGGAGACAATGATGTTTTCCATTGTGCAGCTTTTGGTTCATTGTATCGTTTTTTTCAACGTCATTTGAACTTTTCTAAATAATGATATACATACATAATATCATAAACTACGAACATTCATATATACATACTTGAATAAAGTGTGATTGTGCTCAATATATCTCATCATTACAGTGACACCAGAGTTACGTGTATATAAATGTAATGTATAATTATAATGCAAAAGCCATTTTGGTTGACGCCATTGAAAAATGCCGCCTTGCAAGACAGCTTGCACTCGCGAACAAATGACCTCAATGTTATGCAGTACTTGTTGCATAATTTATGCGTTTTCGGATGAAAGAACGACCCAAGCTGTTTTGCGCTGATGACAATTGAGAGCAATCGAAGGTTCTTTGTTAACCCAAAACAAAGTCTTGTATACGGTGGATCCCTCAATGGCGTCTTTCTTTGCAATCGATAACAGTGGGCTACTATATTTGTAATTATAATTGCCGTCATACAGATACAAACCTGGACTGCTTGTTGCTAAAAATGCGATGACTGTGTCGGTGGACATCTTCGACGTTTGCACATCCGTGCTTGTAAACCTGTGTATAATTATATATTGACAACGGGTAAATTCCCCGAGCACCGCATAATTCTGCAAAAATGTTAATCAATGCCCACCCTTGTCTTAGTAGAGGTGAGGGTAAAAGAGCAAACGAGCAGTGATTTGAGTAAATGAACAGTGATTTGAGTAAATGAACAGTGATTTGAGTAAATGAACAGTGATTTGAGTAAATGAACAGTGATTTGAGTAAATGAACAGTGATTTGAGTAAATGAACAGTGAATTAAGCAAATGAACAGTGAATTGAGTAAATGAACAGTGATTTGAGTAAATGAACAGTGATTTGAGTAAATGAACAGTGATTTGAGTAAATGAACAGTGAATTGAGTAAATGAACAGTGATTTGTGTAAATGAAAAGTGAATTGAGCAAATGAAAAGGGAATTGATCAGATAAACAGTGAATTGAGTAAATGAACAGTGATTTGAGTAAATGAACAGTGATTTGAGTAAATGAACAGTGATTTGAGTAAATGAACAGTGAATTGAGTAAATGAACAGTGATTTGTGTAAATGAAAAGTGAATTGAGCAAATGAAAAGGGAATTGATCAGATAAACAGTGAATTGAGTAAATGAACAGTGATTTGAGTAAATGAACAGTGATTTGAGTAAATGAACAGTGAATTGAGTAAATGAACAGTGATTTGAGTAAATGAACAGTGATTTGAGTAAATGAACAGTGATTTGAGTAAATGAACAGTGAATTGAGTAAATGAACAGTGATTTGAGTAAATGAACAGTGAATTGAGTAAATGAACAGTGATTTGAGTAAATGAATAAGTGAATTGAGTAAATGAACAGTGATTTGAGTAAATGAACAGTAAATTGAGTAAATGAACAGTGAATTGAGTAAATGAACAGTGAATTGAGTAAATGAACAGTGAATTGAGTAAATTAACAGTGAATTGAGTAAATGAACAGTGAATTGAGTAAATGAACAGTGATTTGAGTAAATGAACAGTGAATTGAGCAAATGAACAGTGATTTCAGTAAATGAACAGTGAATTGAGTAAATGAACAGTGAATTGAGTAAATGAACAGTAAATTGAGTAAATGAACAGTGAATTTAGTAAATGAACAGTGAATTGAGCAAATGAACTGTGAATTGAGCAAATGAACAGTGAATTGAGCAAATTAACAGTGAATTGAGCAAATTAACAGTGAATTGAGCAAATTAACAGTGAATTGAGCAAATGAGCACTTAAATGAAGCTCAGTAAAAAATGATTCATGATTCATTCACAAATTTAAAGTCACCTCAAACGACAGCGCATTATGATTTAACATCATGAATTTTTCTGAAATGTTCGAACTATGTACATCTTGTACATCTTGAAAAGGAGAGTAATAACAAGAGTAGGTGTTATGCAGGCTTCTATCGATTCTCTTTCCTGCCCGAACCCATATTAAGTCTTGTTACATATTAAGGCTCCTATAAAATAGATACGGGAGCTCGTTTTGAAGGTTCGTTTGAAAATTTATAACGCGAATATTTCTGTTCTCGTTTGATTATTTTGTAACACACCCGGCAAATCCAAACTGAAACCCAAACTTCTTTTCTTATATGGGGTTTGTAGGATAGGGGACGTTCGAGGGGGTTATCACTGAGTTAAATCGAGCTGCTGGGAATGGGAAAGGGTTTAGTGTATAAAATATTACGATTTCATTTTGTAGAGATGATAATCTGCTGATCATCTGTCAATGCCCACTACAATAATGAACATTGTTGTGTTAACATCTGCATATAGAATTCCTACACGGAAAATGTTCTTCCTCTATTTTCAGTGGAAGCTTTGCATTATGCTATGGATATTGTCCCCGATTTGTTTATCTGGTAATTATAGTTGAAACTAAGCATCATTTTGTAATATGCAATGCCTGACTCTCATTAGTAGAAGTTGGTGTATTCGATTCGGTTGCGTCGTACTCCACTCGGAAAGGGCAATAACCATTCTTCATCTTCTACTATTGAGTATCATGCACGGCGATCGATCGAGCAAGTATGTGATCAAAGGTGAAAGTTGAAAATAGCACTGTGCAAAAAAGCAAGCGACGGGCGACGCACGACACACGACGGGTGACGGCAGATATGGAATTCCATAGTCAAAGCAGTGTGTGTAGGGGTGATTGGTTGACACAAAAGCACGTCATAGACTCTAAGAACCAATCAAAGCACCGAACCACGCCCGTGATGTTGACTACTCTGCCACCTGGGAAAGTGTGACATGTCACGGCATTGATACACAACGAAGCACGGTCCCAACTCCTCGGCCACAAGCCGTGATTCTGGATGAGATGGTTGATGAGATAGTACGTCATAGACTCCTAGACCAATCAGAAAACCACACGGCGCACTAGATGCTGACTGCACTGCACTACTAGGGGATGCTGTGTCGCGCTCACTTCGCTGTGCGATATCGTGGTATCGACACACACCCAGGCTCACTGCCAACTCCTCGTTCAAGAACCGAGATTCTACTGCAGTTACTACTGAAGGATTATTGTTCCGTTATACCGGCACGGTTTCCTCGAATCTAAAAGATATAACTATTCATTATTGAGTCAGTATTCTGTCAACCCTTGCTGAATCTACGTGAACAATGGCGATATCAAGTGCTGCTGTGGAGGTGTTATGCTTGCTTGCAAATCTTCAAATGGTCAAGTCGGCCAAGGAGTGTTTGAATCGGTTCAACCACCATTCGCTTGTCTTTCACGCGGCTGAAAATAGAGCACTGCACGGTTATGTATACGCCAGTATGAACGTTTCCTCTCGTGTCAGATGCGGGAGAGATTGCAGCATGGATCGAAGATGTATGTCCTTCAACTTTTACAACAACAAGAAACTGTGTGAATTGAACAACATGACATCCACAAATTGTACACACCTGAGTAAAGCTATCGGAAGTGTCTACTTTGACAGAAACAAAGACACTCCTTTGTTTTCGTTGCCTGATAACACCCCCATCTCCATCAATGATCGAGCCAGTTGCAAGACGCTCTTAAATGCTGGATACAACTCAAGCGGCGTCTACACAATCTACCCCGGAGGAAACTCTGATGGAGGCATCCGGGTATTCTGCGATATGACACTGGATGGCGGTGGTTGGACTGTAGTTACACGGCGGCAAGATGGCAGCGTGGACTTCTACCGTAACTGGACAGACTACCAGGCTGGCTTCGGTGATCTGTCGGGTGAGTTTTGGCTGGGCAATGACAACTTAGTGACTCTGACGTCGGATGATTCCCGAGGAACTTGGGAAGTGCATTTTGAGTTGGAGGATTGGGAAGGCAACAAAGCATGGGCAAGATACGTGGATTTCAACATCACTCAGGAATTGTACACTCTTCACATTGGCACCTACGATGCACTCAGCACTGCCGGTGACGGTTTTGAACGAAATAGGGGTCAATCATTTTCGACTAGGGATCGAGATAATGATATATCCAGTCGGCACTGCGCACAGGAGCGTGAGGGAGCTTGGTGGTATAATGGATGTTCCTATGTTCAGTTAACCGGTGTGTATTACCCAAATCAAACCACTGGCGGTCAGTATCTTGGTATTGCTTGGTTTCCGTGGAAAGATCGTACTTACTCACTGAAAAGGGCCACTATGAAAATACGTGAAACAACGATTGGTTAATCTCTTATTTTCATCAAGGAGACAACAAATTAACAATGTTACGGTATTATTTGAAATGTTATCCCGTTTAAATATTTAGGAGAATAGTAAAGCGTTATGTAAAAAGTGTGCTCTGATATTTGCTTTCAATGGAATTTCAAATTCATTTGTCCTTTCATATTTTGTACAATTTCACACATCAAAACAAAATGCCATTCAATAATGTAATCACTTGATGTTTACTCCTTTGTTACGAAGATAGTTAATCGATTAAGGTCAGCTAGAAATCTTGAAATATAAAAAAAGAAAATGAAAGATATGCGTTTGATATGGGTTGCTGTTTTCAAATGACTGAAACCAAAAGTGCTTCATTACTTTCGTTCTTTTCTTAACCAATATCAATAACATTCAGATCGTATGCCATGGCCCACTGTTGTGATTGTTAAGAGAAAGATATATGCTATTAGGAATACTGCCCATACCGATAAGCTTGAATAACTACGGTTTTGATTCTTTTATACCATTATCGTTGTTGTAGAATGCACTTGTTCAATGAATTCAGAAATGTAACTCTGCATTCAAATCAGAAGCAGGCGTACAACATATTTCTCTGACAATTATTTGGTACTAGGAGAAGTTAGACAAAAAGTCACCATGATCATAAGTGTTTTACAATATACGTTTGAAATTTATAAAAGGGTTTTAATTCGTTAAGGTATTTGGAATGAATTTTATTACACCCGCTTAGACCTACAAAAACTAGAAATATAATGTTAGACCATTTCGTCATCGTTCATTGCATCTTGTTGGTCATACGGTACTCTCGCATTGACTTTATCTACTCTATATTCACTAAAACTCAGTAGTATTTATTTGACTCGATTTTGATTTTGATTTAAATGACTAGAGTTCCTTGTTCTTGTAAATAAAATCGAACAAGTTAAAAAGGTTATACTGTGTATACTGTGATAAACATACTATAGCCATCTGAACATGTATATAATTATTTTAGATTGCACAAAGCAAAACTGTGATACTGGCAGTGTGGTGCAAATGAACACAGTAACATTGCAATGCTACGTGTATGAGTCGGATACCCACGAATGAAGAAAAAGAACAAATTAATAAAGTTCCATGCACTCTTTTATCATTACGTCAAATGCAAATACATTCACTATAGCGTAAAAAAATTATATCTGGAGCATTTTTAAAAACACCAAAAAAAATGGGTTTTAATTGTATTATCTAAGCTTTGGAGATAAAGTATTGAAGAAATTGATGTACTTTTTCATCTAATTGTTTTATATCAGCTTTGGCGATAAAGTAATGAAGAAATTGATGTATTTTTTATCTAATCAGACCTTCTACTATCGTGAATATGTATATGCTTGTAATTTGTGATAGATGTATGTATTAATATGAAAAGGTTCAAATGACGTTGAATAAACTGATGACATGAACCAAAATCCTGCTTTGCGCAAAACACTGAATTGTCTTTGGAAACAGGTTATTTTTTTAACCCAAACCATTTGATGTTTTAAATCAATCGATCAATCGATCAATCGATCAATCGATCAATCGATCAATCGATCAATCGATCAATCGATCAATCGATCAATCGATCAATCGATCAATCGATCAATCGATCAATCGATCAATCGATCAATCGATCAATCGATCAATCGATCAATCGATCAATCGATCAATCGATCAATCGATCAATCGATCAATCGATCAATCGATCAATCGATCAATCGATCAATCGATCAATCGATCAATCGATCAATCGATCAATCGATCAATCGATCAATCGATCAATCGATCAATCGATCAATCGATCAATCGATCAATCGATCAATCGATCAATCGATCAATCGATCAATCGATCAATCGATCAATCGATCAATCGATCAATCGATCAATCGATCAATCGATCAAACGATCGATCGATCAATCGATCAATCGATCAAACGATCAAACGATCAATCGATCAATCGATCAATCGATCAATCGATCAATCGATCAATCGATCAATCGATCGATCGATCAATCGATCAATCGGTCAATCGATCAATCGATCAATCGATCAATCGGTCAATCGATCAATCGATCAATCGATCAATCGATCAATCGATCAATCGATCAATCGATCAATCGATCAATCGATCAATCGATCAATCGATCAATCGATCAATCGATCAATCGATCAATCGATCAATCGATCAATCGATCAATCGATCAATCGATCAATCGATCAATCGATCAATCGATCAATCGATCAATCGATCAATCGATCAATCGATCAATCGATCAATCGATCAATCGATCAATCGATCAATCGATCAATCGATCAATCGATCAATCGATCAATCGATCAATCGATCAATCGATCAATCGATCAATCGATAAATCGATCAATCGATCAATCGATCAATCGATCAATCGATCAATCGATCAATCGATCAATCGATTAATCGATAGAGCAGCGTGCAAGCTCTTCAACCTGTCAGCCTTCCACTGTATTAACCAAGAATAGCCTTGAGCCAGCAAATAATCAGCCAATCAGCGAGTCAGCGAGCAGGCCAATCATCTAGCCAGCAAGCAAGCTTGAATACTGAAACCATTTTCCATGGGTAAGTAAACTTTGACATGTCAGCCAAAAAACACGGATAAATAAACTTTGTTTATATTCATAAACCTTACTCATCAGCACTACGGAGGATTGGGCCTAGTTATGATAATATCCCCACAGTGAGGACATCCCTCATTGGTATTCTGTCTGTAGGTGAAAGATTTCATGTCATGTGTTAAAACAAAGCAGAATACTTAGCAACCGTTGCCAAGCTGCATGCTTGATAACATTCTGCAATCCCCACGGCGATTATTTGAAGTGCGCCCTTTGCAGCTGTGGATTTGTCCTAGCAAAATCAATATTGTGAATAGCTTGACCCACCTGTAACCGATAACACTCTGTATTCTCCTACCGCATTGTCTTGAATATCGGTCTGTGTTAACAGTCACTAATGATTTATAGGCGGCTCTCCTAGAGCTAAGCAATCGTCTAAAATGACTCGCCATACTCTGATTATGCTTTTTGCTGCAAGAATAGCAAAGACTATCAATCTACTACAGACGGGCGAAGCGCAACTCCCCAATTCTTCCACTTCCCCAATGATTTCATTTACCGTTCAACATTTGCACACAGTAAAGCTCCCCTTGAATTACAAATTAAGAAAAATCTCCCCAATCGTCAACGAAATAGTTCTTCAAGTACCTTTGAACCGCTTTGTTATCTGGATCTCGATATCACTTCCAAAGATACAATCTTTAATTTGACTAGCTGTGTGATTTTCACAACGTTTTTCATAAATTTCCCTGTTTTCATATGAAGAACGTTAGCTGGATTTTTTCTTTTAAGTAACGGTCTTTTTTTAGCCACTGGCTCTTTCCATTTGATTGACAATTTAATTGGATACTTTAATAATAGTGGCTTGTTGATGCAGTACACAATTGAGCCTGCCATCCATCTCTATTGCCAGGGAAAAACAACCCCTTCCTTCGCCTTAACGTTCAACGTCTTTATTGTGATTTGCTCTCAAGGCTATCGTGGAGATGTGATTGATTTCAGTTGACAACAAGATTGCATCCAGCTTTGCTTGTGCCGATTACGAGCAGCGTGGGCAGCAATATGGGCTTTGTCATTTTACTGACATCCTTCGCTTGGTTGACAAACGTGGGTCTGCCTTCTCTCGCCGGAAAAACGGAAAACTGAAAACCTCCCATATATATGCAGTAATTATCCTTTTTTATTCATTGTAGAGCAGCTATCACCACATAATGTTGGTGTGTTCAGTATAGCCATCGAAGGCCGCGTGCAACAAAGATTAACACTTATTTCACTTAAATCTGTTTATATAAATATTTTTTATGCTCAGATAATGGGCTTTCAGTAAGGGTCTTGCACTACCAACTAAGCTGTATCCGACCATGTCTCGTTGGGGAATTTGTTCCCCATGACGACAGTGGGATCCCTGCAGTGCTGAACAGCAAGACCCATCAGACAGCAGGAAGCGGTTCTTTGACACAGCCAGGGTTAGCTCCAGACTATATGCTGTCCTCTTATCGTGATCCACCGCCCAATGGCACACAAGTATATTAGGGATCTTTATTTTAAGAGGCTCAGGAGGTTCGCCATATTTGATGCCAGATTTTCTGTCCAATCTAGGGTGGGTGAGTTTGAACTGCTCTGAATGTTTTAAGACTATGCTGGTTATTCGGCTGTGGTCTGTATTCGTTTCTTTCACGGAGAGTGAGTATAAAGAACACTTAGATTCAACTAATGTTCCCTATCATGGTGAATTATTTTGGTAAAACTGGACGACGAATATTTCATTATTTTCTTCAGCTGATCTTCATTTTCTATCTTTACAGCTAATAAGAAAACATAACAAATATTCTTAACTCTGATATTTCCTAAGGTCTTCTATTTGTTCATTCATTTCAATGTTTACAATCTGTCTACGTTGATAGACCTTACAGTATTGCAAATAGGTAACCGCTATGAGAAAACTAAAAGGGGTTTCACTCGCGAACGGATACGCATACGCATACGTTTAGCCATCCGCACACGTTGGTGGCCATTCCGCATTTCGAAATCCCCTGGTGTGTTGGTACTAAGCGTACCTGATCTGAAAACATACATATATATATATATATAAAGGCGGTCGATTATTCATTCTCGTGTCTTCCGATATACCCATGTCGTCTGCACATTTAGCGTAGAGTAAGTAGCGTATGACGTTATGATAGACAGTCCGTTGCACGAATCTTATCCATTTGCGTGCGAAACCACTCGATTGGTATTGTAGCACACGTATATAGCTGGCCATGATGGTAGATGCGAAAGTACGTCATAGACTCCTAGACCAATCAGAGCATCACACGGCGCCCTTGATGCTGACTGCACTGCACAACTGGGCGTTGCTGTGTCGCGCTCACTTCGTTGTGCGATATCGTAGTGTCGACACACACCGAGGCACACTCCCAACTCCTCATTCACAAACCGAGATTCTACCGCAGTTACTAAAGAAGGATTATTGTTCCGTTATACCCGGCACGGTTTCCTCGAATCTAAAAGATATAACTATTCATTATTGAGTCAGTATTCTGTCAACCTTTGCTGAATCTACGTGAGCAATGGCGATATCAAGTGCTGCTGTGGAGGTGTTATGCTTGCTTGCATATCTTCAAATGGTCTTGTCGGCCAAGGAGTGCCTGAATTGGTTCAACCAACATTCGCTTGTCTTTCACGCGGCTGAAAATAGAGCACTGCACGGTTATGTATACGCCAGTATGAACGTTTCCTCTCGTGTCAGATGCGGGAGAGATTGCAGCATGGATCGAAGATGTATGTCCTTCAACTTTTACAACAACAAGAAACTGTGTGAATTGAACAACATGACATCCACAAATTGTACACACCTGAGTAAAACTATCGGAAGTGTGTACTTTGACAGAAACAAAGACACTCCTTTGTTTTCGTTGCCTGATAACACCCCCATCTCCATCAATGATCGAGCCAGTTGCATAACGCTCTTAAATGCTGGATATACCTCAAGCGGCGTCTACACAATCTACCCCGGAGGAAACTCTGATGGAGGCATCCGGGTATTCTGCGATATGACACTGGATGGCGGTGGTTGGACTGTAGTTACACGGCGGCAAGATGGCAGCGTGGACTTCTACCGTAACTGGACAGACTACCAGGCTGGCTTCGGTGTTCTGTCGGGTGAGTTCTGGCTGGGCAATGACAACTTAGTGACTCTGACGTCGGATGATTCCCGAGGAACTTGGGAAGTGCATTTTGAGTTGGAGGATTGGGAAGGCAACAAAGCATGGGCAAGATACGTGGATTTCAACATCACTCAGGAATTGTACACTCTCAACATTGGCACCTACGATGCACTCAGCACTGCCGGTGACGGTTTTGAACGCAATGGGGGTCATTCATTTTCGACCAAGGATCGAGATAATGATATATCCAGTGGCCACTGCGCACAGCTGCGTGAGGGTGCTTGGTGGTACAATTCATGTTCCTGTGTTCAGTTAACCGGTGTGTATTACCCAAATCAAACCAATGGCGGTTGGTATCGTGGTATTGCTTGGTATCCGTGGAAAGATGCTACTTACTCACTGAAAAGGGCCACTATGAAAATACGTGAAACAACGATTGGTTAATCTCTTATTTTCATCAAGGAGACAAAGTATTGAAAAGGCTCCGGTATTATTTGAAATGTTATCCCGTTTAAATATTTAGGAGAATAGTAAAGCGTTATGTAAAAAGTGTGCTCTGATATTTGCTTTCAATGGAATTTCAAGTTCATTTGTCCTTTCAAATTTTGTCCAATTTCACACATCAAAACAAAATGCCATTCACTAATGTAATCACTTGATGTTTACTCCTTTGTTACGAAGATAGTTAATCGATTAAGGTCAGCTAGAAATCTTGAAATATAAAAATAGAAAATGAAAGATATGCGTTTGATATGGGTTGCTATTTTCAAATGGCTGAAACCAAAACGTGCTTCATTACTTTCGTTCTTTTCCTAACCAATATCAATAACATTCAGATCGTATGCCATGGCGCACTGTTGTGATTGTTAAGAGAAAGATATATGCTATAAGGAATACTGCCCATACCGATAAGCTTGAATAACTACGGTTTTGATTCTTTGATACCATTATCGTTGTTGTAGATTACTTCTGTAAATTGTATTTTATGATCAATAGAGTGGTAATGTATTGCAATAAACTTTCACAATGTCCATAACAGTATAGGCCTATAGGTAGGCCTGCACTTGTACAATTAGTTCAGAAATGTAACTCGGCATTCAAATCAGAAGCAGCCGTACAACATATTTATCTGACAATTATTTGGTACTAGAGAAGTTAGACAAAAAGTCACCATGATCATAAGCGTTTTACGGTATACGTTTGAAATTCATAAAAGGGTTTCAAGTCGTTAATGTATTTGGAATGAATTTCACTACACCCGCTTAGCACTACAAAAACTGGAAATCTAAGGTTAGACCTTTTAGTCATCGTTCATTGCATCTTGTTGGTCATACGGTACTCTCGCATTGACTTTATCTACTCTATATTTACTAAAACTCAGTAGTATTTATTTGACTTGATTTGGATTTTGATTTGAATGACTAGAGTTCCTTGTTCTTGTAAATAAAGTTGAACAGATTGAAAAGATCATTATCTAAAAAAGTTATACTGTGATAAACATACCATAGCCATCTGAACGTGTATATAATTATTTTTAGATTGCACAAAGCAAAACTGTGATACTGGCTGTTTGTTGCAAATGAACACAGTAACATTGAAATGCTACGTGTATGAGTCGGATACCCACGAATGAAGAAAGAGAAGAAATTGATTAAGTTTTTAGGGTTTTTGTGGGATTATTTATTCCCCTAAGTTTTTGTGGCTACTAATTTTAATTTAAAGGGGCACTACTACTCACACTAGTTTGTCCTTCCACGGAGACAGTCCCTGTGTAGGAGCAAACACTACCAATTCAGGGCCTGCTCCGTGTCGGGGCAAACCAAGTAAGGAGATGTCTGGGCAGTAGGGAGTGCTGCAAAGCTGGTCTGGCTGCATCGGCGTCTTGGTCCAGAGTGAGCAAGGATGTGCATGTGTCCTCCTTGGGCTTTTTACTTGTGGTTAAGACTCTTTGTTATAATGGGGGTTTTTTGGATAATAGCTGTGGAACTGCAGGGTCTTGGCTTTTGTTATTTAAACCACCCTGGGTAGGTGGAGTGAGGTGCTTGCCAGCACCTGGATAATGAATTCCCTACACTAGCCCCTTTCCAGATCACATGTTGGTACAAAATGGGATCGACAAGAAAATAATACACACATTACAAAGACCATAATGCATTTAATTAAAAATTTAGTTGTAGATCGGGATCATCTGTATGTATTTTTTAGGCCAGCGAACGCGCCTCCCGGATCTTGTGAACCTCTCCGGTTCCATTGGTGTTGTACTGGCTGAAGGTTGAATTGGAGTTGGTGGCTGCTCTTCTGGGTCCATATGAGCAATTGCTGCGTTTATCATTACTAGTTGGTGGAATTACGCTTACTTCTGCGCCAGTATCGATAAGAAATCTAGTCCCAGTAGTTTTGTCTGTGACATAAAATAGACGACTATTTGTTTTGCCAGTCCAACTTGTCGTCTTCAGTTGCTGGCTTTTCTGATTTGATTTTGGTTTATTTTCGGTATAGGAACAGGGCTTAATGCATTTGGTAGCTTTGTTTCCATATCGCCAGTGGTACCAGCAGTCTGAACCGGCGCGTGGTATTTCAGGCCGATTAGTTGATGTTGATGAACTTCTATGTTTGTCAGTATTTCTCATTTTAGTGCGATCTCTACTACGCCCTCGACTAACATTGCGGGTGTGTCGACTCTGACTGTTATCCACTAGTTTATGGACTAGAATCGTCAACTCACTCACTTTGTTTTGCAAATCATCTATGCGCTTTTCTACAGATCGAGATGATGAAACTGGATTAATGTCAGTCATAACTGCTACTGTAGGCGGAGATGCAACTTCCAAAATCTAATCAGCGATAATTGCCAACTGCTCAAGATCTACTGTATCGTTTGATGACGCCAAGATAAGTTGGACATTTTGAGGAAGCCGTTGGAGAAATAATTGTCTCAGTATAGTGTCTTCCAGATTATTTTCCCCTAAGAGTTGCTTCATTCGGCGTAAGAGCTGTGATGGTTTTCTGTCACCTAGCTCTTCAGAGATTAATAATTGGTGAAGTCGCTTTTGTTCGGATTCGGATGTTCTTTTAATCAGCTCTGTTTTTATTTTGTCATACTGATCAACCGTTGGGGGACTAATTAAAAGATCCCTAACCTCTTGCGCGATCTCCGGTTGAAGTGAGGATACTACATATGCAAATTTCGTTGCTTGGCTCGTAATTTGTCGAGTTTGAAACTGGGCTTCAACTTGGGCGAACCATATAGTAGGATCGTGAGGCCAAAATGGTGGTAATTTCAGGCTTACCGCAGATAATGGCTCTACCAGCTCTGGTGCTTTAGCCATAATAACACTATGCTAAAAAAAATAAATAAAAATATGCTAACAAGTATTTTAGAACCGTTTACTTTTTCCAAAATTTCTTCTTACAAGGAAAAGTTTGCTAGTAATTCTTGGCGATCAAAAGCAAAAGATCTGTACAATTCAGTGAACCAACGTAGTTTTAATTTCGAGTCGCCGTGTAAACCATCGTACAAATGGGAAAAATGGTTCCTTGCAACACTTGTGCTTTTTCCACGGCGAGTTCGCTTCACCGTTTTTCGAACAGAATTATGCCAAGATAAACTTCTTAATATAATGCCTTGTTGTGCAACTAGATTGTGATTTATAATTTTTAAATTCACATTATCTAAGGTTGCGTCTAGCTCGTGTTGAAAAGAATGAAGGTTGTCTTCCGAAAGAATTGGTTCTCTGAGTTTCTTACTCGACTGAAACTTAGCTAAAGAAAGCGTTGGAATGGTAGTGAAAGCTACGTATGTATTAATAGGCCGTGCAGTCAATATCGCATCCTTAAAATTAAGCAACTCTGAAAACAAACTATCCGCGCTGTGCTGTGACGGTTTAAGAACTCGCTTCTCGCGATTTACGTCGTAAACAAAAGTTGTAAGGTCGTTAATTCCTGCAGCCAACCGTACTATAACTTGGTCCGTTTGAGAGTAGGAATGAAGCTTACGAATGATTGGGCCAGTAAGGTTGTAAATTTTTGCGCCGCGGATTGTGGTGAAATCAACTGTAAACTGAAACTGAGAGGGTTTAGAATACTTTTTAAAATTATGTCCACGCGAATCTGCCGCGAACAAGAAATTAATCATTTAAGTCGATGCTTTGTATATTGTCCCTAAATAAAAGTTACTTATTTACACGGTGATATATTTGTTATATTTATAGGTGCGCCAAAAAAGAAAATTTTAAATGACGTCTGGGTCACCAGTTTAGGGTTTTTGTGGGATTATTTATTCCCCTAAGTTTTTGTGGCTACTAATTTTAATTTAAAGGGGCACTACTACTCACACTAGTTTGTCCTTCCACGGAGACAGTCCCTGTGTAGGAGCAAACACTACCAATTCAGGGCCTGCTCCGTGTCGGGTGAAACCAAGTAAGGAGATGTCTGGGCAGTAGGGAGTGCTGCAAAGCTGGTCTGGCTGCATCGGCGTCTTGGTCCAGAGTGAGCAAGGATGTGCATGTGTCCTCCTTGGGCTTTTTACTTGTGGTTAAGACTCTTTGTTATAATGGGGGTTTTTTGGATAATAGCTGTGGAACTGCAGGGTCTTGGCTTTTGTTATTTAAACCACCCTGGGTAGGTGGAGTGAGGTGCTTGCCAGCACCTGGATAATGAATTCCCTACAAGTTACATGCACTCTTTTATCATTATGTCAAATGCAAATGCATTCAGTACAGCGTAAAGCATTGATATCTGGACCACTGCGTACGCCACATACAATGAAGACGCAGGTCAGTTTTAAGGGATGCAGAAATTCATATTTTGTGCCTTCATAACTTTATGAGTTAGAATTCGCTATCGATGCTATGTGACAAGAATGAAGCAGAAAAGCAGTTTTAATTGTACAGGTATAAATTGTGATATACAAAAGTGTTGCAAATCACAAAATTGAGTCGGCCTGACGTTTCGATCCTAGCAGGACCTTTCTTTGCTTTTGAGAAAGGTCCTGCTAGGAACTTCGGCCCACTAAATTTTGAAGTATCAATTGTGTGTACATTTTCTTGTAATTGTATGAACATTATCATTCGTGTGCCATAGCAACCCTTTAGAGTTATCAATTAAATATTCTAAAATTTAGTGGGCCTGACGTTTCGATCCTAGCAGGACCTTTCTCAAAGGCAGGGGGGAGAGAGTGAATAGGACACGGATGAGAGACAAAGGACAAAGAGTGAAGCTGGTAGGGAGAGATCAAAGGGAAGGGCAAGGGGTAGGGTAGAGATTAGTTAGATCTTTCCCCCTCCTCTCACTAATCTCTACCCTACCCCTTGCCCTTCCCTTTGATCTCTCCCTACCAGCTTCACTCTTTGTCCTTTGTCTCTCATCCGTGTCCTATTCACTCTCTCCTCCCTGCCTTCGTGTACATGTATCTGTTTTGTCCTTGTCACTCTGCCTTTGAGAAAGGTCCTGCTAGGATCGAAACGTCAGGCCCACTAAATTTTAGATTTACTTTTTGGTAATTTTAGTCAGTAAGCAGTTTGCAACATATTTGTATATCAATTAAATATTCTATATACGGACTTAGTAAGTCATTGTGCTTCTTTCTTAACTATCTTACGGTAATGTTTTAGAATTCATTATGGCATTTACTTCATTTTATCTGGACTGTATGATATTGATATTACTACAAATCTGTTAAACGCAATTGACCCAGGAAGGCGTAAAAGATCATATAGATGACGGTGTTATTATCATACTGTAGAGAGCTGAGAGTTAAGTCTTAAAAGCTGGAAGTTCAAAATTGCACATTCTTATAACCTGGATGATATTTTCTTTGCTCTTGTAACGTATCAGTGTCATATAAAAATACTGTTTTGTTCAAAGACAGAAGTATCCTAACAAGATCCAATTTGTCGAAATTGATGACAATAAAGGTCAAATATGACTATTTTATGGAAATCAGAACAAATATTTTGGTTTTAATTGTATTATCTAAGCTTTGATGATAAAGTAATGAAGAAATTAATGTACTCTTTTATCTAATTGTATTATCTAAGCTTTTGTGATAAAGTAATGAAGAAATTAATGTGCCTTTTCATCTAGTCAGACCTTCTACTATCGTGAATATGTATATGCTCGTAATTTGTGATGGATGTATGTATTAATATGAAAAGGTTCAAATGACGTTGAATAAACTGATAACATGAACCAAATGCTGCTTCGTGAAAAAACCTTGATTGTCTTTGGAAACAGGATATTGTTTTTTTTAAACCCAAACCATTTGATGTTTTAAACAAGAATCGATCCATCGATCCATCGATCCATCGATCCATCGATCCATCGATCCATCGATCCATCGATCCATCGATCCATCGATCCATCGATCCATCGATCCATCGATCCATCGATCCATCGATCGATCGATCCATCGATCCATCGATCCATCGATCCATCGATCCATCGATCCATCGATCCATCGATCCATCGATCCATCGATCCATCGATCCATCGATCCATCGATCCATCGATCCATCGATCCATCGATCCATCGATCCATCGATCCATCGATCCATCGATCCATCGATCCATCGATCCATCGATCCATCGATCCATCGATCCATCGATCCATCGATCCATCGATCCATCGATCCATCGATCCATCGATCCATCGATCCATCGATCCATCGATCCATCGATCCATCGATCCATCGATCCATCGATCCATCGATCCATCGATCCATCGATCCATCGATCCATCGATCCATCGATCCATCGATCCATCGATCCATCGATCCATCGATCCATCGATCCATCGATCCATCGATCCATCGATCCATCGATCCATCGATCCATCGATCCATCGATCCATCGATCCATCGATCCATCGATCCATCGATCCATCGATCCATCGATCCATCGATCCATCGATCCATCGATCCATCGATCCATCGATCCATCGATCCATCGATCCATCGATCCATCGATCCATCGATCCATCGATCCATCGATCCATCGATCCATCGATCCATCGATCCATCGATCCATCGATCCATCGATCCATCGATCCATCGATCCATCGATCCATCGATCCATCGATCCATCGATCCATCGATCCATCGATCCATCGATCCATCGATCCATCGATCCATCGATCCATCGATCCATCGATCCATCGATCCATCGATCCATCGATCCATCGATCCATCGATCCATCGATCCATCGATCAATCGATCAATCGATCCATCGATCAATCGATCAATCGATCAATCGATCAATCGATCAATCGATCAATCGATCAATCGATCAATCGATCAATCGATCAATCGATCAATCGATCAATCGATCGATCGATCAATCGATCAATCGATCAATCGATTAATCGAACGGTCGTTCAATCGATCAATCGAACGGTCGGTCAATCGAACGGTCGTTCAATCGATCAATCTATAAATCGATCAATCGATCAATGCAAGCCCAAAACACAAATCAATAAACATTGTCTATATTTACAAATCGACACTACAGAGGAATGGGCCTAGTTAGGGTATTATGCACACACTGGGGACATCCCTCATTGGTAAACTCTGTGGAAGTTAAAGATTTCATATTTTGTATTGAATAAGCGGAATCCTGCGCACGCTTCGCCACGCTGCAAGCATAATATTATTCTACAGTCCCCCAGGCGATTCATTAAAGTGCGCCCTCTGTAGCTGTGGGTTTTTTACTATGATGGTGGTGCTATTTAACCGACCCTTAACGAACCGAGCAGAGCCGAGCCAAACTGAACCGTACAGCAGGAGACTTACCCGAATCGAACTAAACCGAACCAAGAACAAAAAATAGACACAGTTTTTAATAACCAAGCATAGCCAAACTAGCCCGAAGGAATTGAAAATCTTACATTCCCTAAAATAGCCAGCTCAGTCGAATTTATTTGGCTGATTCATTTGGTTCCTTTGATTTGTGTATTGCACCAAGATATCCTTGTAAATCATTCGCACGAACGAGATTCGCTATTCTCACTCCAGAAGTCCGAGTACCGCAGTCCGGTGCCATTTTCAAGGCTCTGCTTTCCGTAAGCGTAGAATCGGTGCTCATTTCAACTCTCTTGTTTTTTCCTTGTGTGTTGTATTCTCAAATGACGTGTAATTTAGAAGTCCACATTTATTTTTAGCAAAATCAATATTGTGAATAGCAGGACCCACCGGTAACCGATAACACTCTGTATTTAGGCTTTACTCCTACCGCATTGACTTGAATATCGGTCTTAGTTAACAGTCACTAATGATTTATAGGCGGCTCTCCTAGAGCTAAGCAATCGGCTAAAATGACTCGTCATACTCTAATTATGCTTTTTGCTGCAAGAATAGCAAAGACTATCAATCTACTACAGACTGGCGAAGCGCAACTCCCCAATGCTTCCATTTCCCCGATGATTTTATTTACCGTTCAACATTTGCAAACAGTAAAGCTCCCCCTGAATTTAAAACTGAGAAAAATCTCCCCAATCGTCAACAGAGGAAGTTCTTCGTGCGCCTATCAACCGCTTTGCTACCTAGATTTCGATATCACTATCATATCAAGAACTTTAGCTAGATTTGTTTAGACTGACCATGTACCAGGGTGATATATCTGTGCCTGAGGCGATAACAAACAGCTGGCTATGGCGGTGATGGTGTGTGTGTGTGTGTTGGCATGGCTGCACTCACACACGGCCTTGATATGCCCATATTATGCCCATGCTGTGTATAAAAAGTACTGGCCTTTTGGGTAGGTGGAAACTTGCCTATTACTGGTGTGGGAACTGTTCAGAGAGGTCTGTAAAAGGCATAGGAAGTAATTTCCCCCTATACCAGCTATCTCATTTGTCCTCTGTCTTCCACCCATGTCCCTGTTACTCTTCCCTTCTTGTCCTGCTAGGATGGAAATGTCAGACCTTTCTAATATTTGACTTTGTTTTAGTTTCATGCGTTTGCACACCCCTCCTCTGTAAATGAAGACATCGCTTTTCTTACGGTTTTTGATACACAACAGTGTATGAAAGCCACGGCCACTCTGATGAAACGCAGTACTAATTGCATATTGTATGCATTTTGTGATGAAAGAGTGACCGAAGCTCTGTTGCGTTGGCGACAATAGAGAGCAATTAAAGGTTCTTTGTTCGCCGAAAACCAAGACTTTTGTACGATGGCATCCTTCGATTTCCTTGCAATCGATAACCATTGCCTACTAAATTGCCGTCGTAGAGATACAAATCTGGACTGCTTGTTGCTAAACAAGTGAGTGCGGTATCGGTGGACATCTTCAACGTTTGAAGATCAGTGTTTGTATACCTGTATAAATATATTGACAACAGGTTAATTCCCCGAGCACCACATCATACTGGAAACCCTCCATCAATGTCCACCCTTGTCTTAGTAGAGCTGAAGTTAAAAGAGCAAATGAGCTTTGAATTGATCAAATGTTATCATATTTGGATTTACGAAAATGCATCGAACCGTAGTCCCCATGTTAAAGACGAACATAGATTCATTTTGGCATTTATTTAGGGTTAAGGTTAGGGTTAGGGTTAGGGTTAAGGTTAGGGTAAGGGTTAGGGTTAGGGTTAGGGTTAGGATTAGGGTTAGTGTTAGGGTTAGGGTTAGGGTTAGGGTTAGGGTTAAGGTTAGGGTAAGGGTTGGGGTTAGGGTTAGGATTAGGGTTAGTGTTAGGGTTAGGGTTAGGGTTAGGGTTAGGGTTAGGGTTAGGGTTAGGTTTAGGGTTAGGGTTAGCGTTAGCGTAAGGGCTAGGGATTTCGGGATTTAGGGTTTTAGGGATTTAGGGTTTTAGGGATTTAGGGTTTTAGGGATTTAGAGTTTTAGGGTTTGTATTTTAGTGTTAGATTTATTTTGGCATTGGTGAAGTTTCATACAAGTTCAAGGTGTACTTTTCTTGATAATGGTCATCTTATTGATGCTATTTAAGTGATTTGCAGAACGGTTTCTCTAAACATAAAGATTGTTTGGGTTTCAATAGCAATACAAGATTTCGGAGACAATGATGTTTTCCATTGTGCAGCTTTTGGTTCATTGTATCGTTTTTTTTCAACGTCATTTGAACTTTTCTAAATAATGATATACATACATAATATCATAAACTACGAACATTCATATATACATACTTGAATAAAGTGTGATTGTGCTCAAAATATCTCATCATTACAGTGACACCAGAGTTACGTGTATATAAATGTAATGTATAATTATAATGCAAAAGCCATTTTGGTTGACGCCATTGAAAGATGCCGCCTTGCAAGACAGCTTGCACTCGCCAACAAATGACCTCAATGTTATGCAGTACTCGTTGCATAATTTATGCGTTTTCGGATGAAAGAACGACCCAAGCTGTTTTGCGCTGATGACAATTGAGAGCAATCGAAGGTTCTTTGTTAACCCAAAACAAAGTCTTGTATACGGTGGATCCCTCAATGGCGTCTTTCTTTGCAATCGATAACAGTGGGCTACTATATTTGTCATTATAATTGCCGTCATAGAGATACAAACC
The DNA here is from genome assembly GCA_949987565.1 of Luidia sarsii. Taxonomy (NCBI): domain Eukaryota; kingdom Metazoa; phylum Echinodermata; class Asteroidea; order Paxillosida; family Luidiidae; genus Luidia; species Luidia sarsii. The sequence goes on from OX465122.1 coordinate 7,480,149, forward strand.
TGGACTGCTTGTTGCTAAAAATGCGATGACTGTGTCGGTGGACATCTTCGACGTTTGCACATCCGTGCTTGTAAACCTGTGTATAATTATATATTGACAACGGGTAAATTCCCCGAGCACCGCATAATTCTGCAAAAATGTTAATCAATGCCCACCCTTGTCTTAGTAGAGGTGAGGGTAAAAGAGCAAACGAGCAGTGATTTGAGTAAATGAACAGTGATTTGAGTAAATGAACAGTGATTTGAGTAAATGAACAGTGATTTGAGTAAATGAACAGTGATTTGAGTAAATGAACAGTGATTTGAGTAAATGAACAGTGAATTAAGCAAATGAACAGTGAATTGAGTAAATGAACAGTGATTTGAGTAAATGAACAGTGATTTGAGTAAATGAACAGTGATTTGAGTAAATGAACAGTGAATTGAGTAAATGAACAGTGATTTGTGTAAATGAAAAGTGAATTGAGCAAATGAAAAGGGAATTGATCAAATAAACAGTGAATTGAGTAAATGAACAGTGATTTGAGTAAATGAACAGTGATTTGAGTAAATGAACAGTGAATTGAGTAAATGAACAGTGAATTGAGTAAATGAACAGTGATTTGAGTAAATGAACAGTGATTTGAGTAAATGAACAGTGAATTGAGTAAATGAACAGTGATTTGAGTAAATGAACAGTAAATTGAGTAAATGAACAGTGAATTGAGTAAATGAACAGTGAATTGAGTAAATGAACAGTGAATTGAGTAAATGAACAGTGAATTGAGTAAATGAACAGTGAATTGAGTAAATGAACAGTGATTTGAGTAAATGAACAGTGAATTGAGTAAATGAACAGTGATTTGAGTAAATGAACAGTGAATTGAGTAAATGAACAGTGATTTGAGTAAATGAACAGTAAATTGAGTAAATGAACAGTGAATTGAGTAAATGAACAGTGAATTGAGTAAATGAACAGTGAATTGAGTAAATTAACAGTGAATTGAGTAAATGAACAGTGAATTGAGTAAATGAACAGTGATTTGAGTAAATGAACAGTGAATTGAGCAAATGAACAGTGATTTCAGTAAATGAACAGTGAATTGAGTAAATGAACAGTGAATTGAGTAAATGAACAGTAAATTGAGTAAATGAACAGTGAATTTAGTAAATGAACAGTGAATTGAGCAAATGAACTGTGAATTGAGCAAATGAACAGTGAATTGAGCAAATTAACAGTGAATTGAGCAAATTAACAGTGAATTGAGCAAATTAACAGTGAATTGAGCAAATGAGCACTTAAATGAAGCTCAGTAAAAAATGATTCATGATTCATTCACAAATTTAAAGTCACCTCAAACGACAGCGCATTATGATTTAACATCATGAATTTTTCTGAAATGTTCGAACTATGTACATCTTGTACATCTTGAAAAGGAGAGTAATAACAAGAGTAGGTGTTATGCAGGCTTCTATCGATTCTCTTTCCTGCCCGAACCCATATTAAGTCTTGTTACATATTAAGGCTTCTATAAAATAGATACGGGAGCTCGTTTTGAAGGTTCGTTTGAAAATTTATAACGCGAATATTTCTGTTCTCGTTTGATTATTTTGTAACACACCCGGCAAATCCAAACTGAAACCCAAACTTCTTTTCTTATATGGGGTTTGTAGGATAGGGGACGTTCGAGGGGGTTATCACTGAGTTAAATCGAGCTGCTGGGAATGGGAAAGGGTTTAGTGTATAAAATATTACGATTTCATTTTGTAGAGATGATAATCTGCTGATCATCTGTCAATGCCCACTACAATAATGAACATTGTTGTGTTAACATCTGCATATAGAATTCCTACACGGAAAATGTTCTTCCTCTATTTTCAGTGGAAGCTTTGCATTATGCTATGGATATTGTCCCCGATTTGTTTATCTGGTAATTATAGTTGAAACTAAGCATCATTTTGTAATATGCAATGCCTGACTCTCATTAGTAGAAGTTGGTGTATTCGATTCGGTTGCGTCGTACTCCACTCGGAAAGGGCAATAACCATTCTTCATCTTCTACTATTGAGTATCATGCACGGCGATCGATCGAGCAAGTATGTGATCAAAGGTGAAAGTTGAAAATAGCACTGTGCAAAAAAGCAAGCGACGGGCGACGCACGACACACGACGGGTGACGGCAGATATGGAATTCCATAGTCAAAGCAGTGTGTGTAGGGGTGATTGGTTGACACAAAAGCACGTCATAGACTCCAAGAACCAATCAAAGCACCGAACCACGCCCGTGATGTTGACTACTCTGCCACCTGGGAAAGTGTGACATGTCAAGGCATTGATACACAACGAAGCACGGTCCCAACTCCTCGGCCACAAGCCGTGATTCTGGATGAGATGGTTGATGAGATAGTACGTCATAGACTCCTAGACCAATCAGAAAACCACACGGCGCACTAGATGCTGACTGCACTGCACTACTAGGGGATGCTGTGTCGCGCTCACTTCGCTGTGCGATATCGTGGTATCGACACACACCCAGGCTCACTGCCAACTCCTCGTTCAAGAACCGAGATTCTACTGCAGTTACTACTGAAGGATTATTGTTCCGTTATACCGGCACGGTTTCCTCGAATGTAAAAGATATAACTATTCATTATTGAGTCAGTATTCTGTCAACCCTTGCTGAATCTACGTGAACAATGGCGATATCAAGTGCTGCTGTGGAGGTGCTATGCTTGCTTGCATATCTTCAAATGGTCAAGTCGGCCAAGGAGTGTTTGAATCGGTTCAACCACCATTCGCTTGTCTTTCACGCGGCTGAAAATAGAGCACTGCACGGTTATGTATACGCCAGTATGAACGTTTCCTCTCGTGTCAGATGCGGGAGAGATTGCAGCATGGATCGAAGATGTATGTCCTTCAACTTTTACAACAACAAGAAACTGTGTGAATTGAACAACATGACATCCACAAATTGTACACACCTGAGTAAAGCTATCGGAAGTGTGTACTTTGACAGAAACAAAGACACTCCTTTGTTTTCGTTGCCTGATAACACCACCATGTCCATCAATGATCGAGCCAGTTGCATAACGCTCTTAAATGCTGGATATACCTCAAGCGGCGTCTACACAATCTACCCCGGAGGAAACTCTGATGGAGGCATCCGGGTATTCTGCGATATGACACTGGATGGCGGTGGTTGGACTGTAGTTACACGGCGGCAAGATGGCAGCGTGGACTTCTACCGTAACTGGGCAGACTACCAGGCTGGCTTCGGTGATCTGTCGGGTGAGTTTTGGCTGGGCAATGACAACTTAGTGACTCTGACGTCGGATGATTCCCGAGGAACTTGGGAAGTGCATTTTGAGTTGGAGGATTGGGAAGGCAACAAAGCATGGGCAAGATACGTGGATTTCAACATCACTCAGGAATTGTACACTCTTAACATTGGCACCTACGATGCACTCAGCACTGCCGGTGACGGTTTTGAACGAAATAGGGGTCATTCATTTTCGACCAAGGATCGAGATAATGATGCATGGATCACTGGCCAATGCGCACAGATTCGTGAGGGAGCTTGGTGGTATAATGAATGTTCCTGGGTTCAGTTAACCGGTGTGTATTACCCAAATCAAACCAATGGCGGTTGGTATCTTGGTATTGTATGGTATCCGTGGAAAGGTGATGCTTACTCACTGAAAAGGGCCACTATGAAAATACGTGAAACAACGATTGGTTAATCTCTTATTTTCATCAAGGAGACAAAGTATTGAAAAGGCTCCGGTATTATTTGAAATGTTATTCCGTTTAAATATTTAGGAGAATAGTAAAGCGTTATGTAAAAAGTGCGCTCTGATATTTGCTTTCAATGGAATTTCAAGTTCATTTGTCCTTTCAAATTTTGTCCAAATTCACACATCAAAACAAAATGCCATTCATTAATGTAATCAGTTAAATCGAATAAAGTCAGCTAGAAATCTTGAAATATAAAAATATAAAATGAAAGATATGCGTTTGATATTGGTTACTATTTTCAAATGGCTGAAACCAAAACGTGCTCTTAATTAATAGCAATAACATTCAGATCGTATGCCATGGCGCACTGTTGTGATTGTTAAGAGAAAGATATATGCTATAAGGAATACTGCCCATACCGATAAGCTTGAATAACTACGGTTTTGATTCTTTGATACCATTATCGTTGTTGTAGATTACTTCTGTAAATTGTATTTTATGATCAATGGAGTGGTAATGTATTGCAATAAACTTTCACGATGTCCATAACAGTATAGGCCTATAGGTAGGCCTGCACTTGTTCAATTAATTCAGAAATGTAACTCGGCATTCAAATCAGAAGCAGTCGTACAACATATTTCTCTGACAATTATTTGGTACTAGAGAAGTTAGACAAAAAGTCACCATGATCATAAGCGTTTTACGGTATACGTTTGAAATTCATAAAAGGGTTTCAAGTCGTTAATGTATTTGGAATGAATTTCATTACACCCGCTTAGCACTACAAAAACTGGAAATCTAATGTTAGACCATTTCGTCATCGTTCATTGCATCTTGTTGGTCATACGGTACTCTCGCATTGACTTTATCTACTCTATATTTACTAAAACTCAGTAGTATTTATTTGACTTGATTAGGATTTTGATTTGAATGACTAGAGTTCCTGGTTCTTGTAAATAAAGTTGAACAGATTGAAAAGATCATTATCTAGAAAAGTTATACTGTGATAAACATACCATAGCCATCTGAACGTGTATATAATTATTTTAGATTGCACAAAGCAAAACTGTGATACTGGCAGTGTGGTGCAAATGAACACAGTAAAATAACAATGCTACGTGTATAAGTCGTTTACCCACGAATGAAGAAAGAGAAGAAATTAATCAAGTTCCATGCACTTTTTTATCATTACGTCAAATGCAAATACATTCACTATAGCGTGAAACATTTATATCTGTAGCATTTTTAAAAACACTAACTGCTATATCCGTAGACTTTATGTGACCCAGCACAGCATAATGAGGAATAACCCCCACTTTTGAGATTTTGAGATTTTCTAATAATAAAGAGTATACCATTAGCCTTCAAATGATATCAAAATATAATATCCTCTTATAATTATTTCAAATTTCCGGAAAAAATTGTAATGAAATTGTGAAGATTCTTGAACTTCAGGCGTTGTTTACTCAAAAAGTGTTTTGGTGGGATATTCCTCATGTGGTTGTGCCGGGTCACATATATATAACACCACTATGTACGTCACATACAATGAAGATGCAAGTCAGTTGTAAGGGATGCAGGAATTCATATTTTGTGCCTTCATAACTTCATGAGTAAGAATTCGCTATCGATGCTATGTGACAAGAATGAAGCAAAAAAAGCAGTTTTAATTGTACAGGTATTAGTTTTGATATACAGAAGTGTTGGAAATCACAAAATTTAGTGGGCCTGACGTTTCGATCCTAGCAGGACCTTTCTCTGCCTTTGAGAAAGGTCCTGCTAGGATCAAAACGTCAGGCCCACTAAATTTTGAAGTATCAATTGTGTGTACATTTTTCGTGTAATTGTATAAACATTATAATTTGTGTCCCATAGCAACCCTTTAGAGTTATTAATGAAATATTCTATATACGGACTTAGTAAGTCATTACGCTTCTTTCTTAACTACCTTACGGTAATGTTTTAGAATTCATTATGGCATTTACTTCATTTTATCTGGACTGTATGATATTGAGATTACTAAAAATCTGTTGAATGCAATTGACCCAGGAAGGCGTTGGTATATGTGAAAATATCATATTGATGACGATGTTAGTATCATACTGTAGAGAGCTGAGAGTTAAGTCTTAAAAACCGGAAGTTCAAAATTGCACATTCTCTTAACCTGGATGATAACTTGTTTGCTCTTGTACCATATCGGTGTCACATAAAAAATGTTCAAAGATAGAAGTATCCTAACAAGATCTAATTTGTCGAAAATGGTGACAACAGTCAAATATGGCTATTTTATCTAGATGAAGGAATGTTTGAAAAGCAGAAAAATGTTTCAATTGTATTATCTAAGCTTTGGTGTTCAAGTAATGATAACATTTATGATATATATATGTATTAATTTTAAAAGGTTCAAATGACGTTGAATAAACTGATGATATGAACCAAACGCTGCTTTGCGGACAATCCTTGATTGTCTCTGGAAAAAGGATATTGTTTATCGAAAGTCCAACCCTTTGATGTTTCTAATAAAATGATATGAAAAATCGATCAATCGATCAATCGATCAATCGATCAATCGATCAATCGATCAATCGATCAATCGATCAATCGATCGATCGATCGATCGATCAATCGATCAATCGATCAATCGATCAATCGATCAATCGATCAATCGATCAATCGATCAATCGATCAATCGATCAATCGATCAATCGATCAATCGATCAATCGATCAATCGATCAATCGATCAATCGATCAATCTGTCAATCGATCAATCGATCAATCGATCAATCGATCAATCGATCAATCGATCAATCGATCAATCGATCAATCGATCATTCGATCATTCGATCAATCGATCAATCGATCAATCGATCAATCGATCAATCGATCAATCGATCAATCGATCAATCGATCAATCGATCAATCGATCAATCGATCAATCGATCAATCGATCAATCGATCAATCGATCAATCGATCAATCGATCAATCGATCAATCGATCAATCGATCAATCGATCAATCGATCAGTCGATCAATCGATCAATCGATCAGTCGATCAATCGATCAGTCGATTAATTGATCGTCGATTGATTTACGACGACAAGAAACTGTGTGAATTGAACAACATGACATCTGCAAATTGTACACACCTGAGTAAAGCTATCGGAAGTGTGTACTTTGATAGAAACAAAGACACTCCTTTGTTGTTTGTTGCCTGATAACACCCCCATCTCCATCAATGATCGAGCCAGTTGCAAGACGTTCTTAAATGCTGGATATACCTCAAGCTGCGTCTACACAATCTACCCTGGAGGAAACTCTGATGGAGGCATCCGGGTATTCTGCGATATGACACTGGATGGCGGTGGTTGGACTGTAGTTACACGGCGGCAAGATGGCAGCGTGGATTTCTACCGTAACTGGACAGACTACCAGGCTGGCTTCGGTGTTCTGTCGGGTGAGTTCTGGCTGGGCAATGACAACTTAGTGACTCTTACGTCGGATGATTCCCGAGGAACTTGGGAAGTGCATTTTGAGTTGGAGGATTGGGAAGGCAACAATACTCTTATTTGAGTTTGTTTTGTCTGAGTGGTGTTATATTTTATTCCCGACGATGGCCCATTCGGCTGTTAGCGGCCGTGATGGAGAGCTATAGTGTAAACTCGCCTCGTATAATAAAACGATAGGCCCGTTGGGTGGTTAGCCTCGTAATGGAGTGCATTTTCCTGGCCCATTCAGCTGTTAGGGCTGTAATGGAGAGCTATGGTAAGGTCGCCCATTGCGCGGTTGACTGCCTGATGGGGTGCTGTCGGGTGAGGCGTGTTTTTCCGGGAATTTCTGCAGACAAGCTTGAAAGCTTGATTTATTTCTCAGACATTTGTGTTTTTGCCAGTTTGGCCCTGTTTTTCTTTGCCACCAGTATTTATGGGTTACAGTTATGCGACTCCAAAAAAAATTAAAAATAAATTCCCTTAATTAAAAGGGTTATTGGTGGTCTATTTCTGTTGCCAACACCCTGGTGATTGTCCCATTCCAGTGTTTTTTAACGGCGGTAATGGTGAACCATGGGGACCCTTGTCCGGCCTAAAGACGTGCTCTCGACTTCCTCTCTTTAAACATACTCGCATTTTAAGTTTGTACCTGACGTTGGCGAGATGGAGGCAATTTACGAAAATGTATTATTAAACCTCCTCTCGTTCTTTCCGTCGATGGCCATACCTGGTCATCGGCCAAGGAGACCATGTAACTCTCTTAACCAAGCAAGTTAAGATTTACATTAATATGTGTTGAAACGTAAAGAACATTTCACTGCCAGGAAGGTTGCTATCATTTTTTCCAGGATGCCGAAGCGTAAGCCTTCAACGGCGATGGGCTCGGAACCCAAGAAGCGCACTACGCGCTCCCGGATACTCAAGAGTAGCAGGGAACCAGACCGTGCGGTCTTACAGGATACGGCTCCACCACCGGTACAGCCAGAGGAAGCGTCTCCTCCAGAGAGATCTCAGGAGATCCCAACCGACACAGTCTTCACCATAGACACTGAAAGAATACAAGAGTCGGTCACAGCGGCTGTGATAAGCGCTATAACGGAGCAAGTCGGTCAGGCCGTGCAAACGGAGTTAGCTCGGGCATTTCCAGCAGCTATGCTAAAGGCTTCCAGGGAGGTATAACCAAAGGACGATAGCCAGACTCCTGCGACTGCTACAAAGGGATCAACGACAACATGGTTCCATTCAACACAAAACCCAACTGCCCAAACAGCAGCTGCAACAGCAACTGCCTCTGGACCTGGACTGGGGCCAGATCCAGCTACTTCACGGCCATCTCCTGGTGAGGCGTCGGGTATCAGACAGGGGCTGATGCCGGACGTTTCGCTTGGATTTGGGTCTTTGTCTAGCTTGCCAGGTATCGGTGAGTCACTGGGAATTGGGGGGTCTGTTCCCTTATCTGCTCCCTTGCCTTTAGATTTCGCAGTGAATCAAGAAGTCAAAGAAAAGATCTGGGCAAATGAATATGTCGAGTTTGGCTTGCTACTCAACCCCTCCCAAGTAGGTCAAAGCATCATTACAGTTCAGAATACATCCAGTGGTAGCGGGTCGTTGTGTTTCATCCCAACCAATAAAAAGCTGCCCAAAAATATAAATGAGTGGATGTCAGCATATGCAATTTACTCTGCAGTTTGTACGGCCAAATATCCGCGGGACGGGAGTAGTATGCTAAAATATGGAGAAATCGTTCGTCAGATAGCCGACGAAGGTGGTAATTTCAATTCATATGACGTCGCATTCAGAAAGCTACGACAAGTCGCACTCCTTCAGTGGAATCATTTCCACACAGAATTGTACCTAAAGGCACTAAGAGGAACCAATGCAGTGACTGGGGTAAAGTCTAATTATTTGCCTACTGCGTTGGGCAAGTATCCAACAACCGACGCAAATCGGTTTCCTCTGGGTTTCTGCTTCCGTTTTTTTAGGGGATTACCATGTGAAGGCTTGTGCGGTTATAAGCACAAATGTTCTTTTTGCATGGGTAATCACTCCCCAGGCCAGTGCCGGCAACAGGGTCAAACGAGATTTCGTAACAGGGGAGCATTCCAGCGAACCACTTACCCAATGGTTGCCCAAACCTCTGCAGGAAGGGCTGCAATTACACGGCCTAGAAACGGTCCAGAAAAGATTTTGGCTCAGGACAAACCAGTCACGCCAATAATTAGATATGTGCTGAAGGATAAGTTACAGGGTTATAATGTACAAGTGAAGAAATATTTAATTGATGGTTTTGAATTTGGTTTTCGTTTAGGTTTTTCCGGCACTCAAAAAAGCCAGATATCAAAAAATTTGCAATCTGCTCTGAAAAATCCAGCAGTATAAAAATAAACAAATACACAAATAAACAAATAAAAAATAAACTTAGAAGTTACGCGAGGTAGACTTGCGGGACCTTTTAAACAAATGCCTCTGACTAATTTTCGGGCTAGCCCAATTGGTTTAGTTCCCAAAAAGCAACCTGGTAAATTTCGAATTATACATCACTTATCCTATCCACAGCAAGACTCTGTGAATGATGGTATACCAGATTGTTGCGCTACAGTAAAGTACGCGTCAACAGATGACACTGTATACAGTAGCCTTATAAGGCTAATCAAGAAAATAGGGTCAGGATGTGTGCTATCCAAACTAGATATCAAGTCAGCTTTCAAAATAATCCCAATTCATCCAAACGATCACAATCTGCTAGGTTTATCCTGGGATAACAATTTTTTCTACGATAAAACTCTACCGATGGGTTGCCGGTCGAGTTGTGCCATATTTGAAGCGTTCAGCACAGCGGTTGAGTGGATTGCTAGGAATGAATTAAAACTAGAAGGTGTAGCTCACATTCTGGACGATTTCTTGATAATGTCTAAATCCATGCAACAAGGTTCCAAAGATTTGCATAGTTTTCAATCCTTGTGTAACTCGCTCAGAATTCCTCTCGCGCCAGAGAAAACAGAAGGGCCCGCAACCACTCTAACGGTTGCGGGAATGGACCTTTCCCATGAAATATGCAAATTAGACCTAGCGCATGCGCTAAACTAAATTGGTGGGCAAGCGGGCTGCCAACCAATCATAGTTTTCCACGGGCGTGCGCGCGTTCCTTCTCACTAACAATTTGGCGTGCGGTCATTGGCTATTCAGCGCCTCCTGCGCGCGTATTTCGAAACCTGCACGCAACGCGCACTCGTTTGCCCACCAATTTAGTAAAGCGCATGCGCCAGCTCTTATTTGCATATTTCATGGGAAAGGTCCATTTGGCGTGCGGTCATGGGCTATTCAGCGTCTTCCGCGCGCGTATTTCGAAACCTGCACGCAACGCGCACTCGTTTGCCCACCAATTTAGTAAAGCGCATGCGCCAGCTCTTATTTGCATATTTCATGGGAAAGGTGCATTGGATACAATAGCTATGACCGCACGGTTACCGGCAGATAAATTGGAAAAAGCTATTAACCTTGTTAAGCAAGCCCTGGATAAACCCAAACACACTTTGCAAGAGATACAGTCGGTCATCGGGTTTCTGAATTTCACCTGCAAGGTTGTTGTGCCGGGACGGGCTTTTTTGAGAAGATTAGTAAATCTAACTATAGGTGTAAGATGTGCTTGGCATAGAATAAGAATAACGTCACAAGCAAAACTGGATCTAAAAGCCTGGCTGTTGTTCTTGCGGCAGTTTAATGGGAAACGGTTCTTTCTTTCCGACCAATGGCTTACTGACCACAGTTTAAGTTTATATACCGATGCATCGGGAACCTTAGGTCATGGAGCAGTTTCTGATAAGCTCTGGTTCTTGGCATAAGGAAAATATCATTTTGAAGGAATGTTATCCCATTGTAGCATCTGTGTGTGTTTGGGGACAGCACTTGTCCAATAGGGGAATTCTGACTCATACTGACAATGAGGCATTGGTGCATATAATTAATGCAAATACGACTAAAGATGTAAAGGTTTCAGATGATACCTAATTTAATAGATTTTAGTCAAATGCCGAGGGTACAGTTACTTTTCCAAATGAGGAGTATTTGGAGTTGTCAAGAAAATGACTAGAAGCGTATAATGAGTTATTGACCGAAAGTGTATTTTGGTCAATATTTAATTTGTCAGGCTGGAAGATTGGCTGGAGTATGAACGTCGGGGTATAGCAATACCCTCTGTAGAATTTGGTACTCTTTCAGATGATACCTAATTTAATAGATTTTAGTCACATGCCGAGGGTACAGTTACTTTTCCAAATGAGGAGTATTTTGAGTTGTCAAGAAAATGACTAGAAGCGTATAATGAGTTTTTGACCGAAAGTGTATTTTGGTCAATATTTAATTTGTCAGGCTGGAAGATCGGCTGGAGTATGAACGTCGGGGTAAGTAATATCCTCTGTAGAATTTAGTACTCTTTCAGATGATACCTAATTTAGTAGATTTTAGTCGAATGCCGAGGGTACAGTTATGAAAACGTTCCCAGATCTCTGTACAGATTACAGTACATACGCTCGCGTGCGTACGTACTACGTGTGTACACTGCGAATCGATCACTACGCCGGTGTCACAGTCTCATTTTTCCCCCGTGCTCGGATTTCCAAAACGCGGCCGAACGCCCCGAACGTATGCGCAGTAAAGCCCCATAATATGCTCACTTAAGGGCCGTGCTGAGTTCCTATATCAAGTAAAGGTCAAGAAATTTGCATACACCCGCAAGGGTCACATACTGCGGTCGAGCAGGGTACGGTCGTACGTACGTACGTGCGCACCCACGTACAGAACGTTATACACTGTACTTGTACATGTACATTTTACGTTGTAGCTTTTTATTTTGGGCGCTCCCTTATGTACCACAACACAGCTCAACCATGGCTCATCCGCTGACCAGCGTGCGACATACGAACAGTGTGCATGTTCATGGGCGTACGTGTACGTGCACATCACATGCACACGTACGTGTGTGTACGACTGGAGAGATCAGCACGCCGGATAATCAAGCAAGTTGCTGTAACGTGCTCAGTTATCCGGTGCGCTCTTCCGGAAATCCGAGCACGGGGGAAAGATGAGACCGTGACACCGGCTATTCAAACCGACAATTACGTCTTGAACCAAGACTAATAAGGGACATGCTATATCCATAGAGCTCTATAGAGTTCTATGTATAATGTGAAACTTAGGCCGTGTCCGAAACAGGCTTCCAGAGCTATGGCTAAAATTAAGGCTATTATTGTCTTCGCATAGTGTAATTTCCAATGGGGGGGGGATCGACCTAGCTAGACATAGCTCTAGACGCCCGTTTCGGACACGGCCTAAGCTGTTTCTACACGGAATCCTTAAGCAGAAAATGATTATGGGTGCAGCACATATAAAATCCATCCAAGATGGCTCCGCCGAGCTGATTATCATAAAGTGTGTACCCACAACTTCTTTTTAATAAGGGGTCTTTGGAGGCTAACTAACTGATACATTGTAGAACAAGTGAAGCTTAAGACAACCTGGGGGTTCACTCTTCAATTTGGTATGTAATTTGGACCATATCTGGCTTTAAATGTGGCCCTATTTGGCTGTGGAAGTGGAGGGGTCCATCCCAAAATCCTTGCAGAAATTCGGCTTGGACGGCTACACATTTTGGGGGTGTTTTTTTCTGAGGGCAATTAGCAAAAAATCTAATGGGCTAAGAGCACTAAAATTGAAAAGAATCTGAGAGATAAAGGTCCAAACTACAATTTTAAGTATAGCTACAAGAACTGAGAGACTTTTGGGCATGGGATAATTGGCTTTGAAAGTGGGTGTGTTTGTACAGTGTTCAATTGGAGCTGTATTAGTGTTCTGCACCCTTATTATTCTTATTGGTAAAGCAGGTAGTGCGCCCTCTGTTGTGTGATCGGTTAAGGATTTGCAATGTCTGACATTATGCTCGAAAAAACCCCCGCAGTGGCTGTTGTTACGGCAGTCGTCCATATGACTCCCTGACTTCACAGTATTTGTCAGTATGTTTAGCTCTTGGAACCAGACTATCAGCTAATAGACTGGTTCAACCAGCCTGCAATGCTAACTAAATACAATCAAGTCAGGGAACCACACGGACGACTGCCGTAACAACAGCCACTGCGAAAAAAAGGCGTAACCCATGTCCTCCATCACTTTTCACTTAAAAAATTATATATTACAATTTAAAACTAGCCACATAACTCCTAATTTACGATTTCGTAATAATGATACAACTGTAATACGGAGTGTTATTTTTTATTGGACAACTTGTTGAATAGGCCACCGTAGATTCTTGGGGAACGGGCCCATCAGCCGTGAAAATAGCGCTTTAGCAGATCGAGTGACGGTCAGCGTGGTACTGCTACAAAAGTCGTCAGACCTGCTGAACGAAATGGCAGCTCCCGTGAAGAAATCGGTGCTTTTTGTTTGCCTAGGTAAGGATTTGGATTTCTGGATATCGAAGTGTGTAGAAGCCGCCGTGTGTAGAGTAGCTTTGGAGTACTTTTGTCACAAATTGCTTCTCCTCAACCCGGAGCGAATGCGTACAACTACAACTACAAGTAACTTAGTGTACTTTTACGGTATCCTCCAATAACCGGTTTTCGACGATATAAGGACTTTTCTTCAAACTGAACAATGTGGACGAAAGTATCACACTAAAACTTAAAAGAGGTCTCAGTCACCTTCTCCACACCACAGACTATGAGAATAATCATAGAGAAGGTTGATCAAGCCTATCACTTCCGTAAGATTACCCAGTTTTGTTGACGTCCGCGGCGCACCGCGCAGTAAGCATCGTCACCTATTTTCGTCGGTGGTGTTAAGTAAGGTGTCCCAGTGCAGCCAAACGCAAAATAAATTCTTAAAATAACTCAAAATGCTGTGTGACACTGTAAAATTCTTCCCTGTATGTTTTTTTGTGTTCATCTTTGTTTTTGTTTTTCCACACTGCTTCTAGTTCTAACACTTTCCTCAAATCATTCATAATTTATGCTTAAAACGTATTGGTCTTGTTGATGTCTTCTTTTGTGACGTTTAAAAAAAACTCCACAATCCTCTTTCTCACTGCTTCTTCAGTTATGACCTTACCCAATATCACTCAAGAGACGCATTTCCTCCTTCTTGGTACTTTCTCTAGCTGCCCTTTTATTTTTTTCATTTTTTATAAAAGCCTATTGGGCCATGTTACTTTTTGTCTTTAGATAATAATAATAAAAAAAATATAAAATAATATATAAGCGAGACGCCCTATAGGAGCCTCCATAGTTTTTACCCAGAACGGACTGCCTCAAGTTGCGTGATATATTTTTTTCTACGGATGTTGGGGTTTGTTATGGTACACTCAGGTTTTTTTTAGGATCAACAATAAAGAAAACTGGAGCTTCGAAGCAACTGCCAATTTTGTACCTATGGAAATAGACCCCAAAAGGGCAACTTTTTGAATCACACGAGTTTGGCCTACTGGAAAAGCCTTAACTTTGCACATTTTCGGTGACGGACAAGAGCAGGAAACCAACTGTAAGATACAAAGTCTGAGATCGTTATACGGAGTTGTTTTCATCGTGCGATGTGAGTTAGAAGGCTAAGCGTCGAAAACGTGTACCGTCGAAAACGGGGGTTCCCACGATAACTTAGTGTACTTTTACGGTATCCTCCAATAACCGGTTTTCGACGATTTATATAAGGACTTTTCTTCAAACTGAACAATGTGGACGAAAGTATCGCACTAAAAGAGGTCTCAGTCACCTTCTCCACACCACAGACTATTACTTATTAGAATAATCATAGAGAAGGTTAATCAAGCCTGTCACTTCCGTAAGATTACCCAGTTTTGTTGACGTCCGCGGCGCACCGCGCAGTAAGCACCGTGACCTATTTTCGTCGGTGGTGTTAAGTAAGGTGTCCCAGTGCAGCCAAACGCAAAATAAATTCTTAAAATAACTCAAAATGCTGTGTGGCACTGTAAAATTCTTCCCTGTATGTTTTTTGTGTGTTCATCTTTTTTTCGACACTGCTTCTAACACCTTCCTCAAATCATTCATAATTTATGCTTAAAACGTATTGGTCTGGTTGATGCCTTCTTTTGTGACGTTTAAAAAAACTCCACAATCCTCTTTCTCACTGCTTCTTCAGTTATGACCTTTCCCAATATCACTCAAGAGACACATTTCCTCCTCCTTGGTTCTTTCTCTAGCTGCTGTTTTAAACTCCACAATCCTCTTTCTCACTGCTTCTTCAGTTATGACCTTTCCCAATATCACTCAAGAGACTCATTTCCTCCTTCTTGGTACTTTCTCTAGCTGCCCTTTTATTTTTTTCATTTTTTATAAAAGCCTATTGGGCCATGTTACTTTTTGTCTTTAGATAATAATAATAAAAAAATAAAAATAAAAAAAAAGCGAGACGCCCTATAGGAGCCTCCATAATTTTTACCCAGAACGGACTGCCTCAAGTTGCGTGATATATTTTTTTCTACGGATGTTGGGGTTTGTTATGGTACACTCAGATTTTTTTTAGGACCAACAATAAAGAAAACTGGAGCTTCGAAGCAACTACCAATTTTGTACCTAGGAAAATAGACCCCAAAAGAGCAACTTTTTTAATCACACGAGTTTGGCCTACTGGAAAAGCCTTAACTTTCCACATTTTCGGTGACGGACAAGAGCAGGAAACAAACCGGAAGATACGAAGTCTGAGATCGTTAATACGGAGTTGTTTTCATCGTGCGATGTGAGTTAGAAGGCTAAGCGCCGAAAACGTGTACCGTCGAAAACGGGGGTTCCCACGATACACTAACTTGTCAATGGCCGGGTGATTTTACACATGTAACTAGTCCGAGTAACTAGATCGTAGTTGGACACTTGGACACAAAATTGAGGTTTTGGGCGATGTAGGGTCCAAGGAAAACTGCTCGGAAACCCGAGAAACTAACCATGACTACCCCCGACCAAAACCCCCAGATTTTACTAGTCCGAGTAACTTGGACCCGACAAGTCACCCTTTTTTAATCGAATTTTGAAATTTTGAGTTTCGGGTGACTGTAGGGTCCAAGTCAATCAGTGTCATAATCTTGATTATCTGTACAAACCGCCAAAAACATTTCGACTGAAAAACTACCTGACACAAACCCCCAGATTTTCCGCCGAGAACACCCGTATCACTGTCCTACGTGCCCATTTTTGGATTCAGTGAGAATCAAGGATTCTAATACTGGTCATTTGCTTTACTCACGTTTTGGAAAAAAGGGAAAAAATACCCTCAGTTGATCGAGAAGGTGTTTCGCCCGTGCCACAGCCAAAACAGGGCGGCCATCTTTTTTTAAATAAAAATAGCATTCTGACAGTTCCGTGTGCGCAGTGGCTCTGCAACCGTTGAGCCCACAACTGTTTCATGAATGGCGCAAGGCACCGCGCTGTACCCGGACAAGGTACTGTCGGGGGAGTGTTTGTGTACTGTTTTCATGAAAATTGTAAAGTTCCTGCCTTTTTGATTGGCCGCTTTCGAGGAGTTAGAATGGAGCTGCTGTATTTTGTCTGGTACCAAACGAACGAGCGAAGTCCCCTTGTACTATTTGCAACAAAATTCACACGGAAATAATTTTGATATCATTTGAAAGCTAATGGTATACTCTTTCACATCATTAGAAAATCTTAAAATCTCAAAAGTGGGGGGTTATTCCTCATTATGCTGTGCAGGGTCACATATATATGATATAAACCTGCCTAAAAACACCCAATTCTCTGCGCAAAAGGAAACATCTGTCGTTCCCCGATGGCCGAGAGCATGCTCAAGCACATGCTCAGTGAGCGGGGCGCGGCCGGGGAGTGGACCGTAGACAGCGCCGCCACCTCCACCTACCAGATTGGCAACCTGCCAGACGACAGGGTCGACCCGGTCCTGCGGGCCAACGGCGTGCCGGACAGCCGGCACCGGGCACGGCAGGTGAGTTCTGAGAATGGACCTTTGGAGGGCAGCCGACTAATGGTTCCTCCCCTCTCCCTCTCCCCTGTCCCCTGTCACCTACTCCCTCCCTTGCTCTCTCTCTCTTTCTCTCCCGACCTCCCAATCGCCTCTCCGTTCATCTCTCTGCCTGCCTCTTAAAAAAAAAACCCTACTCCTTCTACCTCTCTCTGACTCTCCGTCTCTGTCTCTCCGGCTCTCTACCTATCTTTGTCTTCTTTCTGTCTCTCTCTCTATCTCTGTTTCTGTTTGTCTGTCTCTACCCCTCTCTGCCCCTCTCCATCCCTTTCTGTTTCTCTGTCTCTCCATCTCTCTGCCCCTCTCTGTCTGTTTGTCTCTGTCTCTTTCTCTCCCTCTGTCTGTCTCTTTCTCTCCCTCTGTCTGTCTCTTTCTGTCTCTTTCTCTCTGTCTCCCTGTCTCATTGTCTCTCTGTCTCCCTGTCTCCTTGTCTCTGTCTCTGCCTCTCACTTTATACATCTCTCTGTCTCTATCTGTATCTGTAACTCTGTTTCTGTGTCTCTCCCTCTCTCTGTATCTCGCTATCTCTCTCTTACTCTATCTCTCTGTCTCTTTCTATCTTTGTGACTCTGTCTCCCTGTTTCCCTCTCTCTCTCTGCCTCTTTCTGTCTCTCTCTTATTTTATCTATCTCCCTGTCTCTCTCTGTCTCTGTCTCTCTCTGTCTTTGCCTCTCTCTCTGTCTCTGCCTCTCTCTGTCTCCGCCTCTCTCTGTCTCTGCCTCTCTCTGCCTCTGCCTCTCTCTGTCTCTGTCTCTCTGTCTTTGTCTGTCTCTGTCTCTGCCTCTCTCTGTCTCTGTCTCTCTGTCTTTGTCTGTCTCTGTCTCTGCCTCTCTCTGTCTCTGTCTCTCTGTCTTTGTCTCTCTCTGCCTCTGCCTCTCTCTGTCTCTGCCTCTCTCTGTCTTTGTCTCTCTCTGTCTCTGCCTCTCTCTGTCTCTGCCTCTCTCTCTGTCTCTGCCTCTCTCTGCCTCTGCCTCTCTCTGTATCTGTCTCTCTGTCTTTGTCTCTCTCTGTCTCTGCCTCTCTCTGTCTCTGCCTCTCTCTGTCTCTGCCTCTCTCTGCCTCTGCCTCTCTCTGTCACTGTCTCTCTGTCTTTGTCTCTCTCTGTCTCTGTCTCTCTGTCTTTGTCTCTCTCTCTTACTTTATCTATGGCCCTGTCTCTCTCTGCCTCTCTCTGCCTCTGCCTCTCTCTGTCTCTGCCTCTTTCTTACTTTATCTATCTCCCTGTCTCTCTGTCTCTGTCCTTCTGTCTCTCTGTCTTGTGTTTCTCTGCCTGTTCTCTCTCTGTGCCTCTCCTCTACCCAATCCCTGTTCCTTCCCTCTTTCCCCTCTCTCCCTCTTCCCCACCTGTCCTGCTCCCCCTACCCACCCCAACCACACCCCCACCCACCCCCACCCACCCCCACCCATAGGTAACATCTGCCGTTCCACTATGGCAGAGGCCATGCTCAAGCACATGCTGACCGGCCGGGGTCTCCTGTCCGACTGGCGGGTCGACAGCGCCGCCACTTCTCGCTACGAGATAGGCAACGAGCCTGACGACCGCGGCAACGACATCCTTGCCCGCAACGGCATTGAGCGCAGCCGCCATCGCGCCAGGCAGGTGCGTCCGTGAGGGCGCTCTTTCAACTCCATCGTCCAGGCATGCAACTTGTCCGCGGATCCGCGGATTTCCGCGTTTTATTTAATTCGGCCATTTTTTTTTTTTTTTTTTTTTTTAAATCAAAGTGATAAGTTGTCACAAACTACTCAGAATGCACCACAGAGCATCTAGAATCCAAAATTTTCCCGGGCCCTTAAGCAGGCCCCAAACCACACACCGTAAGGGCTTCATGCTTCGCGCTCGCAGTTTCATTCGGACATTTTCCTCTTTTTTTACAATTCAAGAGTTGCATGCCTGATCGTCGGTCCCCCCTAAAAAAATGCCTTTAAGAAAGGTCCTGCTAGGATTGAAACGTCATGCCCTCTGACTTTGGAGATCGATGTATTGCAGGTCATTTGAGATTAAGTATTACATAAGGTGATATACAAAAATGTTGCAAACTGCTTACTGACTATAATTACCAAAATGTTTCTATCTTAAAATCCTAGCAGGACCTTTCTCAAAGGCAGAGATTAAGAATTACATACGCATTTTAAGTTACCAGGGGTGGATTTCACAAAGCCTTACGATTCATTGTAACTCAGCTTCTGATGGATAACCCATCTCAAGTTGCGATATGCTGTATGGTTTCTGTGCGTCGCTTACCGTCTTACGATTGATCGTAAGTTACGATGAGTTTGGTGAAATCAACGCCACGGGTGGATTTCACAAAGCCTTACGATGCATCGTAACTCGAATTATGATAAATAACCCATTGTTAGCTGTGATACACTGTATGGTTTCTGTGCGTCGCTTACCGTCTTACAATTGATCGTAAGTTACGATGGGTTTGGTGAAATCAACGCCACGGGTGGATTCCACAAAGCCTTACGATGCATCGTAACTCGAATTATGATAAATAACCCATTGTTAGCTGTGATACACTGTATGGTTTCTGTGCGTCTCTCAGCGTCTTACGATTGATCGTAAGTTACGATGGGTTTGTTGAAATCAACTGCTGGACTTACATTGATGAGTGTACTGAACGATAACCGTGAATATTGGGTGTCTGATAGTGTGTCATAGTTTTTAATTAACCTCTTTTTTTTTCTGATTTTCGGTTCTTATCTTTTTCGCTTTTCAGATCACCAAAGAAGACTACAACAAGTTCCACTATATATTTGGCTTTGACGATGATAACTTGAGGTAAAAGCACTAATGTGTAAAACTAAAAGCACTCATATCAATGCAATTGAACTTGATGGGTGACTAGTCTGAAGCAAGGTATGAGCCTCCATCCCCTATTGGTTGGTTGACTGCCAGCCAAGGCTGACAAATAGAACTGGGAGGAGTGACTAGTCTGAAGCAAGGCGTGAGCCTCCATCCCCTATTGGTTGGTAGACTGTCAGCCAAGGCTGACAAATAGAACTGGGAGGAGTGACTAGTCTGAAGCAAGGCCTGAGCCTCCATTCCCTATTGGTGGTAGACTGTCAGCCAAGGCTGACAAATAGAACTGGGAGGAGTGACTAGTCTGAAGCAAGGCATAAGCCTCCATCCCCTATTGGTTGGTAGACTGTCAGCCAAGGCTGACAAATAGAACTGGGAGGAGTGACTAGTCTGAAGCAAGGCATGAGCCTCCATCCCCTATTGGTTGGTAGACTGCCAGCCAAGGCTGACAAATAGAACTGGGAGGGGTGACTAGTCTGAAGCAAGGCCTGAGCCTCCATCCCCTATTGGTTGGTAGACTGCCAGCCAAGGCTGACAAATAGAACTGGGAGGGGTGACTAGTCTGAAGCAAGGCATGAGCCTCCATCCCCTATTGGTTGGTAGACTGCCAGCCAAGGCTGTTAAATAGAACTGGTACTGGAGCACTGGTACATTAATCCAGAGGTCTCGGGTTCAAGTCCTGGTCCAGTCAAAGTTTTCTTTGCCAATTTTTCAATAGTTTAGTAACCGATTTCATTCCCTTGTTCCTCTACAGGATCCTGAACGACAGAAAGCCGTCGTCGAGCGACAGCTTGGTCCGGTTGCTAGGAGACCTGGACCCCATGAAGGAACGCATTATAGTTGATCCTTACTATGTAAGTCTAATCCTAGTAGGACCTTTCTCAAAGGCAGAATGACAAGGAGTAGGGAAGGGATCAAAGGAGGAAAGCTGGTAGACAGACCAGGGTGAGATCAAAGGGAAGGGCAAGCAGTAGGGAAGGGATCAAAGGAGGAAAGCTGGTAGACAGACCAGGGTGAGATCCAAGGGAAGGGCAAGCAGTAGGGAAGGGATCAAAGGAGGAAAGCTGGTAGACAGACCAGGGTGAGATCAAAGGGAAGGGCAAGCAGTAGGGAAGGGATCAAAGGAGGAAAGCCGGTACACAGACCAGGGTGAAATCAAAGGGAAGGGCAAGCAGTAGGGCAGGGATCAAAGGGGGAAAGCTGGTAGACAGACCAGGGTTAGATCAAAGGGAAGGGCAAGCAGTAAGGAAGGGATCAAAGGAGGAAAGCTGGTTGACAGACCAGAGTGAGGATGAAAAATCACTTGTTGATTATTTGGGAAAGCCATTATCTAAGGGCTGGATAGCTCAGATGGTTAGAGCACTGGAAATAAAACCAGAGGTCTCGGGTTCAAGTCCCAGTCCAGTCAAAAGTTTTTTTTTTGCCTTTTTTTTGCAAAATTGTCCGTAAACTTCCCAGTCAGTTTTTCCTTTCTTTCTTTGATTGATTGTTTGGTTGCTTTTGTTTTTGTTTTAACGTAGTACGATGAAGCAGCTTTTGTCAAGGTCTACGACCAGAACAAGCGATGTCTAGAAGCTTTCCTGAAAGAGGTGCAGGTGGAATAGCGGCATGAGGCTGGATTCGAACTTCCGTCGGGGAAAATGGAAGATGAAAAACAAAAAAAGATAAAAAAGAAAAGATAAAAAGTCCTAGACTCACAGTCAGTTTTCCCTTTCCCCGGTTTCTTTTGAGAAATAAAGTTGCAGGCACTTAGCGTGCGATTTTCTCGAACTGCCGTAGCCGGGTTTACAGCGGATAGCTCCGTGGGAATTGGGCAGCTTAGACATAACGTGATGTTTTTCATAGATATAACATGATGTTTGCGTCAAGAAGAATGGAATTCAATGAGGTTTTGCCTTTACTCGACGTGATAAACACTGAGTGCTCAGTGCTCAGTGATGTTTTTGCCCTGCTCGACGTGATAAGCACTGAGTGCTCAGTGCTCAGTGATGTTTTTGCCCTGCTCGACGTGATAAGCACTGAGTGCTCAGTGCTCAGTGATGTTTTTGCTCTGCTCGACGTGATAAGCACTGAGTGCTCAGTGCTCAGTGATGTTTTTGCCCTGCTCGACGTGATAAACACCGAGTGCTCAGTGCTCAGTGATGTTTTTGCCCTGCTCGACGTGATAAGCACCGAGTGCTCAGTGCTTAGCCCGATGCCTGATGAAACAATTTCAGGCAGCTCGGGCGGGATTCGAACCCGCGACTCCTGCTTTCTAGTGTAGACGTCTTAACCACTTGACCACCGAGCTGGTCGAGGTCGTGTGGTGGATTTGATTAGTGTATAGCAGCAGGTACTACATTGCATCATTGAAATTAAATGATGTTATCGTCGATCATCGTCTTGTGTTTTGATCGTAAGTTACGATGGGTTTACTGAAATCGTCTGCAGGTCTGGCAGTTTTGTAGTGCTTGTACCCAATTTGCGATCGTTGACCTTGTTTGGATTGATCAGCCGGCTCATTTGCATAGATCAGTCATTTGCATAAACAAGTTATTTGCATAAAGCAGTTATTTGCATGAAATCAGTTGACCCATTTGCAATAAATCAACTGACCACACCACAAATTATTTGTGAGATTAGATTTTTTTTTCTTAGATATTTAAATCCAATTCCCCCCCCCCCAAAAAAAATGGCAAAGAAAATTTGAGTGGACAGGGATGTGAACCATAGACCTCTAGCCCAATGCACGTAGTACATTATACCAGAGGTCTCGGGTTCACGTCTTGGGTCCTGTCCATATGCCTTTGCCATTTTCAAAGTGTTTCCTTGAATGTTTAATATTTAAAATCACTTAAAGTGATAAACAAAAATGTTGCAAACTGCTTTCTGACTAAAAATACTGCCTTTGAGAAAGGTCCTGCTAGGATCGAAACGTCAGGCCCACTAAATTTTAAGATTTGCATTTTGGTAATTTTAGTCAGTAAGCAGTTTGCAACATTTTTGTATATCACTAAAAATACCAAATTGCAAATCTCAAAAATTAGTGGGCCTGACGTTTCGATCCTAGCAGGACCTTTCTCAAAGGCAGAGTGAGGTCACTGTGCCTTTGAGGAAGGTCCTGCTAGGATCGAAATGTCAGGCCCACTAAATTTTGATGTTTAAAATCAGTGTAAAAATGGCTTGTTAAAATACGACCCCTTAAAAAACAATTGTGGATTGTTCAAGCATCTATATTATTCAGGTTGATATTATGTTCGTGTGAAATTTTTTCATGAAGCAACATGACATGTTTTTTAATGTTAACAGGTGTAAGACTTTCAGATTTTTACTTTGCGTCTATCAATTCAAAATAGCAAGCAGAGAGGAGCTTGACATTCAGGGTTTTCCTGAAATTATTTTCAGCAACTGTTTTGGTTGAATAAAAGAAGACGTACTCATTCAGTATTCATCAAAAATGTCGAGTATTCCATGGTTGATGTTGACAGAAATATGTTCGTAGGTATTTCCGGATAATTCTCCGGGGTTTTTAAAATTTTGAAGGACATTGGCTTTTAGGGCCCAGGCAACATAACTTTACATGGGGGCTTGATGTCCCTAACCATCCCCAAATCCTCCCAAATGCATCCACTAGTATTGTAGGGTTTCGGAAGGACACAGGACTGTAGAACCCAGGCAACATAACTTTACATGGGGGCTTGATGTCCCTAACCATCCCCAAATCCTCCCAAATGCATCCACTAGTATTGTAGGGTTTGGGGAGGACACAGGACTGTAGGGCCCAGGCACCATAACTTTACATGGGGGCTTGATGTCCCTAACCATCCCTAAATCCATCCCCTAGTATTGCAGGGTTTTGTTAGGACACATGACTGTAGGGCCCAGGCACCATAACTTTACAAGGGGCTTGATGTCCCTAATCCTTCCCAAATCCTCCCAAATCCATCACCTAGTATTGCAGGGTTTTGTTAGGACACAGGACTGTAGGGCCCAGGCACCATAACTTAACACGGGGGCTTGATGTCCCTAACCATCCCCAAATCCTCCCAAATCCATCCACAAAGTATTGCCGGTTTTGGAAGGACACAGGACTGTAGGGCCAAGGCACAGTAACTTCACATGGGGCTCAATATTAAAAAGTTATCATTAACCTCTATATAATCTAAAAGAACAAAGGAAAATTTAAAAGACAAGACGAGATAAAACCAGCATATTATGACAAAAGAATTCACATTTTTATTCAAATCATGGTAACGCCTTGTTGATGATTCGTCTGAATGGCAACAATATGGAAGTTTGGCAGAAAACAATGTTTGTCATTTCAATCAAATCAGACTTTAAAGGCCAATACAACATTGGGAAGATCGGAAAACATCGATGTCCACGGATTTCCTTCTAATTTACAAAGTTTGTAGATGGTCATGATAGAATCCTCATGTTGAAATCTTACGGTCTGGGATGCTGTACTTCCCTAGAAATCTTCACTCAAACACTGACAAATAGTTTATTAATCGCAAGTCATAAACTATTTCTTACACTGCAGGATTGCTTTTTCGGGATGTTTAACGGTTTAACACACAAACTGGGGCCATCTTTTGACCTTTACCAATGTTGTATAGGGCTTTGAAGTCCAATTCTTGTTCTTAAGATGAAAAAATCCCTTGGTTTTCAAAGCAGTTGTGACCGAAACTGAGTTTCTTGCAATTCATAATTGAAAGATCCCATTTTTTTTTTTTAAGTTACAGGCCTTTCATCATTCTTACAACAAAATTGAATTACAACTAACTTTCAGAGTTCATTCCTTTCTTCCAAAGCCACCATTTCAATGATCATTCAATGTCTTGACTTTCAGTTCGAAAATTCACCACCACTTCCCAGATCTCTAGTTTTTCATCTTCTGCAGCTGACTGCTTGTGGAATCTCTTCATTCATAAATTCAATAAGCACCATTCCCCTTTGGACGAATCCACCAATCACAAGCCAGGACGCAGACACGTGATCTTGATTATTATTCATGAGTCTGTGATGTCAGCCCATCCCTTCCACTGTCATTATTAAAGTACTGTATGCCCCTGCTGCTGCAACTGAGAAACCCCAGTCATTCAGCCACACCTCCTTAGAGACGGATTGACCAATCAGCTGTCATATGAATATTGATGTACAAAATCTGAATGGGGTGATTGGACTGTACCATTCACCTCCCAGGTGTCAACAAATCCATTGATTTTCTCAGCCCCCCCCCCCCCCAAAAAAGTGGATGTTTCCATGATCTCAATCATCAAAAGATAGAAAAAATGTTTTAGTTTCCTACAGAAAGCCATCGTCAATCCAAGATATTTATCTCTCGGTCATCATCATCCTGTATCTGAAGTGCCAAAACCTGTAAAAGAACGATAAAAGAGATATATCTTACTAGATGTTGTGAAGTGCAGCAGGGTTAGGGTCCACAGAATCCCACAGAATGCACCCACTGCTTCAACTTGTGGAGTGCAGCAGGGTTAGGGTCCACAGAATCCCACAGAATGCACCCACTACTGAATCTTGTGGAGTGCAGCAGGGATAGGGTCCACAGAATCCCCACATAATGCACCCACTGCTGCATCTTGTGGAGTGCAGCAGGGTTAGGGTCCACAGAATCCCCACAGAATGCACCTACTTTTGCATCTTGTGGAGTGCAGCAGGGCTAGGGTCCACATAATACCCACAGAATGCACCCACTGCTGTATCTTGTGGAGTGCAGCAGGGTTAGGGTCCACAGAATCCCCACAGAATGCACCCACTGCTGCATCTTGTGGAGTGCAGCAGGGCTAGGGTCCACAGAATCCCCACATAATGCACCCACTGCTGCATCTTGTGGAGTGCAGCAGAGTTAGGGTCCACAGAATACCCAAAGAATGCACCCACTTTTGCATCTTGTGGAGTGCAGCAGGGCTAGGGTCCACAATGCACCCACTGCTGTATCTTGTGGAGTGCAGCAGGGTTAGGGTCCACAGAATCCCCACAGAATGCACCAACTGCTGCATCTTGTGGAGTGCAGCAGGGTTAGGGTCCACAGAATGCACCCACTGCTGTATCTTGTGGAGTGCAGCAGGGTTAGGGTCCACAGAATGCACCAACTGCTGCATCTTGTGGAGTGCAGCAGGGTTAGGGTCCACAGAATGCACCCACTGCTGTATCTTGTGGAGTGCAGCAGGGTTAGGGTCCACAGAATCCCCACAGAATGCACCCACTGCTGCATCTTGTGGAGTGCAGCAGGGCTAGGGTCCACAGAATCCCGACATAATGCACCCACTGCTGCATCTTGTGGAGTGCAGCAGAGTTAGGGTCCACAGAATACCCAAAGAATGCACCCACTGCTGCATCTTGTGGAGTGCAGCAGGGTTAGGGTCCACAGAATCCCCATAGAATGCACCTACTGCTGCATCTTGTGGAGTGCAGCAGGGTTAGGGTCCACAGAATCCCCACAGAATGCACCCACTGCTGCATCTTGTGGAGTGCAGCAGGGCTAGGGTCCACAGTATCCCCACAGAATGCACCCACTGCTGCATCTTGTAGATTGTAGCAGGGTTAGGGTCCACAGAATGCACCCACTGCTGCATCTTGTGGAGTGCAGCAGGGTTAGGGTCCACAGAATTCCCACAGAATGCACCCACTGCTGCATCTTTTTGGCAATCCTACAGGAGCTAATTGGACGTTGTTTTTGTTGTTGTTTTTCATATTAGTATTATTGATTTATTTCTGTTTTCCACTTTCATTCTTCTTTGAGTGTGCTGTGATGTGTATACATGTATCCCGAAAAAATGAAATAAATAAACAAATAAATACACATGAAGTGATATACAGAAATGTTGCAAACTGCTTACTGACTAAAATTACCAAAATGCAAATCTTAAAATTTAGTGGGCCTGACGATTCGATCCTAGCAGGACCTTTCTCAAAGGCAGAGTGACAAGGACAAAACAGATACATGTACACGAAGGAAGGGGGAAGAGAGTGAATAGGACACGGATGAGAAACAAAGGACAAAGAGTAAAGCTGGTAGGGAGAGTTCAAAGGGAAGGGATAAGTGAGAAGAGGGGGACAGATCAAAGAGAGAAGTGTGGAGGAGTGAACACAAAAGAAGGATGATCAGAAAGCTGCATGGTGTTAGTCATTACCATCCTGTATGTTGAGACCATGTGGTTGGTTTGCATTTTGGTAATTTTAGTGAATAAATAAACACATCACTTTCCACATGCCAAAGTGCTTTCAGTTTGTGTCCAGATTTCGACAATAGGTGGCCAATTTTTGGAGAGAAATACCCCGGCTGGCCTATCAACGGGATATACCGTTTAAAAATGCAAGAGGATTTTTTTTTACTCACTACTTCTTGGTCGAAGAGTCCGCTTCGTCTCTCCTTCTGGTTTTGTTTCTTCTCTCTTGTCTTCCGCTTTCGGTGAGTTTTGTGCTGCGACCTTCGCTCCATGGGCTGCAAAAGGAAAGTTTGAAAAAACCTGTGACTTTGCTGCAGGCACGCAACTCTTGAATTGTAAAAAAAGAGAGGAAGATGTCTGAATGAAACTGCGAGCGCAAAGCACTAAGCCCTTACGGCGTGAAGTTAAGATTCCACATGCTCTGTGGTGCATTCTGAGCAGTTTTTGACCACTTATGACTTTAGCTGAGTAACAAATTTTAACCTTTTTCAAGGCATACACCCAGAAAATTGAATTTTTGTTTACATAAAATGAAAAGTAAACATCAAAGTTTTTAACCACTTCGCGCCGGGGGGTTTTTCAGCGCCGATGACCGCCATACGGGGGTTTTTGAACAATGCATCATTTTAAAATCTTGCTAAAACAATCGGAACAATATATTTCTGTGAAATAAATCAATAAGGGTATACTATGGGTACAAGAGAGTAAAACCTGGCACAATTCGGACGTCGTTGTGGCCTTTGTCAAGAGATTATCCGTTCGAAAAAGGGCCCTTTGTGCGTCGTCAATGGACCGTAACGGACGTGTGTGTGTGGGTGCGTGTACGCTGCTGACAATCCCTGACCACAGACTCCAGCCTCCACCCCAGGCAGTCAAATCTTCGAGTTGGTCGGCCACAAACGAGCGTACAGATTACGGTAAAGAATGTGGGGGGAATTCCAATGCCAGACCGACGACCGTTGGGCTGTGTGGCATGCAAAGACAATGTGCCCCGCGTGCTTTCAGCTGCAGCGCGGTATCCCTCGATCCTCCACAGTAAAAGTCCCACAATTGCACAATTACTGCTTCTAATCTTGCAATTCATGTGGCAACGTGCGTCAAAAAGGGTCTTTGTACTGATTCATATTGCTTTGTTCTTAGCTGAAAAGAGTCTTTGTTTAGAATGTGGACAATAGTGGTGCCCGGATTCGGAGGGCCCCGTTGCAAAGGCAATCCAATTGACCTCCGGATTCGGAGGTCCCGGCGCGAAGTGGTTAATCATAAACAACCAAAAAATGAATGAAAAACAAAATTTGAAATTTTGGGGTCATTTCGTCTTAATCATGGAATTGCCCATTTTGAGGTGGCGTGTACCACAGTGTTTAATGAATGATTCTTCTCACATTGCCATTGCAGTGATCTCAGCTCTAATCCCATAGTGTGTGGTGGCAGTCTGGCATGGCTGGTTGCAGTGGACACAGTGCAGGGTACTTGCTCTTCAGGCCAGGATTTAGCAGCTTTTATTGGTGAGTTGGATGCAGGGCCCCCACCCCCCCCCCCCCCCAGCATACAGGCTTGTGTATTGGCAATCCAATTGACCTCCGGATTCGGAGGTCCCGGCGCGAAGTGGTTAACCTGATCGCAGCATGTGTAGAAGAAATATCCCCCTTTTTTTTTTTCCATTATTTTAAAATATTTTTTTTTACGGATTTTATTTTTTGTACGGCCGAATTAAAAAAAAACCCGCAGAAATCCGCAGAAAAGTTGCATGCCTGTTGCTGGTACCATGGGGTTAGAAGCTGAATGGGGTCATTGCATCCACAGCTGTGACTGTGAATGGGTTGCACTGAATGGCCCACTGTGTACAAGCTGAATAGGGTCATTGCATCCACAGCTGTGACTGTGAATGGGTGCACTGATAGGCCCATTGTGTACAAGCTGAATAGAGTAATTGCATCCACAGCTGTGACTGTGAATGGGTGCACTGAATGGCCCACTGTGTACAAGCTGAATAGGGTCATTGCATCCACAGCTGTGACTGTGAATGGCTGCACTGAATGGCCCACTGTGTACAAGCTGAATAGGGTCATTGCATCCACAGCTGTGACTGTGAATGGCTGCACTGAATGGCCCATTGTGTACAAGCTGAATAGGGTCATTGCATCCACAGCTGTGACTGTGAATGGCTGCACTGAATGGCCAATTGTGTATAAGCTGAATAGGGTCATTGCATCCACTGCTGTGACTGTGAATGGGTGCATTGAATGGCCCACTGTGTACAAGCTGAATAGAGTCATTGCATCCACAGCTGTGACTGTGAATGGCTGCACTGAATGGCCCATTGTGTACAAGCTGAATAGGGTCATTGCATCCACAGCTGTGACTGTGAATGGGTTGCACTGAATGGCCCACTGTGTGCAAGCTGAATAGAGTAATTGCATCCACAGCTGTGACTGTGAATGGGTTGCACTGAATGGCCCACTGTGTGCAAGCTGAATAGGGTCGTTGCATCCACAGCTGTGACTGTGAATGGGTTGCACTGAATGGCCCACTGTGTACAAGCTGAATAGGGTCAATGCATCCACAGCTGTGACTGTGAATGGCTGCACTGAATGGCCCACTGTGTACAAGCTGAATAGGCTCATTGCATCCACAGCTGTGACTGTGAATGGCTGCACTGAATGGCCCACTGTGTACAAGCTGAATAGGGTCATTGCATCCACAGCTGTGACTGTGAATGGCTGCACTGAATGGCCAATTGTGTATAAGCTGAATAGGGTCATTGCATCCACAGCTGTGACTGTGAATGGCTGCACTGAATGGCCCACTGTGTGCAAGCTGAATAGAGTAATTGCATCCACAGCTGTGACTGTGAATGGGTTGCACTGAATGGCCCACTGTGTGCAAGCTGAATAGGGTCGTTGCATCCACAACTGTGACTGTGAATGGCTGCACTGAATGGCCCACTGTGTACAAGCTGAATAGGGTCATTGCATCCACAGCTGTGACTGTGAATGGGTGCACTGAATGGTCCATTGTGTGCAAGCTGAATAGGGTCGTTGCATCCACAGCTGTGACTGTGAATGGGTGCACTGAATGGCCCACTGTGTGCAAGCTGAATAGGGTCATTGCATCCACAGCTGTGACTGTGAATGGGTTGCACTGAATGGCCCACTGTGTGCAAGCTGAATAGGGTCGTTGCATCCACAACTGTGACTGTGAATGGCTGCACTGAATGGCCCACTGTGTGCAAGCTGAATAGAGTCATTGCATCCACAGCTGTGACTGTGAATGGCTGCACTGAATGGCCCACTGTGTGCAAGCTGAATAGGGTCGTTGCATCCACAGCTGTGACTGTGAATGGGTGCACTGAATGGCGCACTGTGTACAAGCTGAATAGAGTAATTGCATCCACAGCTGTGACTGTGAATGGGTTGCACTGAATGGCCCACTGTGTGCAAGCTGAATAGGGTCATTGCATCCACAGCTGTGACTGTGAATGGGTGCACTGAATGGCCCACTGTGTACAAGCTGAATAGGGTCATTGCATCCACAGCTGTGACTGTGAATGGCTGCACTGAATGGCCCACTGTGTGCAAGCTGAATAGGGTCATTGCATCCACAGCTGTGACTGTGAATGGGTTGCACTGAATGGCCCACTGTGTGCAAGCTGAATAGGGTCATTGCATCCACAGCTGTGACTGTGAATGGCTGCACTGAATGGCCCACTGTGTGCAAGCTGAATAGGGTCATTGCATCCACAGCTGTGACTGTGAATGGGTTGCACTGAATGGCCCACTGTGTGCAAGCTGAATAGGGTCATTGCATCCACAGCTGTGACTGTGAATGGCTGCACTGAATGGCCCACTGTGTACAAGCTGAATAGGGTCATTGCATCCACAGCTGTGACTGTGAATGGCTGCACTGAATGGCCCACTGTGTACAAGCTGAATAGGGTCATTGCATCCACAGCTGTGACTGTGAATGGCTGCACTGAATGGCCCACTGTGTGCAAGCTGAATAGGGTCATTGCATCCACAGCTGTGACTGTGAATGGGTTGCACTGAATGGCCCACTGTGTACAAGCTGAATAGGGTCATCGCATCCACAGCTGTGACTGTGAATGGCTGCACTGAATGGCCCACTGTGTGCAAGCTGAATAGGGTCATTGCATCCACAGCTGTAACTGTGAATGGCTGCACTGAATGCCCGACACTGGTTTGCCCCGTGGGCACACCATACCTTTTTATGTCTGGGCGGACTCTTTGAGTGGGGAAACTCCTTGGGACTCTTGGCTTCGCAGTCCAAGGTATGGCGCGCCATCTGCGACAAATAGCTGTGTATACTCTTGAGTTTGGCATCATCCATATTGGTTGGATCTGAAACAGAGGTTCGGTTAAAGAAAAGTTCAATTCCCTCTCTCTCTTCTTCCCCTGTCTCTCTCCCCTCCACACTCCCTCCTTCCCCTCTCTCTATCCCACTTTCTCTCCCTCTCTCTCCCCTCCCCCTCTCTCAACCTCTCTCCCCTTTCTGTTTCTCTCTACCCTCACCCTCTCTCTCCCTCTCCCTCCTCTCTATCCCTCTCTACCCCCCTCTCTCCCCTCCCTACCCCCTCTCTCTCCCCTCTCTCTATCCCACTTTCTGTCTCCCCTCTCTTTCTCTCTCTCCCCTCCCCCCTCTCTCTCCCCTACCCTCTCTCTATCTCTCTCCCCTTCTCTATCCCTCCCTCTCCCCTCTCTTCCCTCCCTCTCCCCTCTCCTCTACCATCCCCTCTCCCTCCCTACCCCCTCTCCTCTCCCTCTCCTCCCCCTCTCTCTCCTCCCCTCCCCTCTCTCCCCTCTCCTCTACCCTCCCCTCTCCCTCCCTACCCCTCTCTCTCCCCTCTCCTCTCCCTCTCTCTCTCTATCTCTTCCTCCCTATACAACTTTCTCTCTCTCCTCTCTCTTTCTCTCTCCCCTCTTTCGTCTCTCTGATTCTTACCGATGGTGAAGTGACTATCCGTGGGGAGTACGGTCATGTCCTGGCCTATGATTCTTACCGATGGTGAAGTGACTATCCGTGGGGAGTACGGTCATGTCCTGGCCTATGATTCTTACCGATGGTGAAGTGACTATCCGTGGGAGAGTACGGTCATGTCCTGGCCTATGATTCTTACCGATGGTGAAGTGACTATCCGTGGGAAGTACGGTCATGTCCTGGCCTATGATTCTAACCGATTGTAAAGTAACTATCCGTTGAGAGTACGGTCATGTCCTGGCCTATGATTCTTACCGATGGTGAAGTGACTATCCGTGGGGAGTACGGTCATGTCCTGGCCTATGATTCTTACCGATGGTGAAGTGACTATCCGTGGGAAGTACGGTCATGTCCTGGCCTATGATTCTTACCGATGGTGAAGTGACTATCCGTGGGGAGTACGGTCATGTCCTGGCCTATGATTCTTACCGATGGTGAAGTGACTATCCGTGGGAGAGAACGGTCATGTCCTGGCCTATGATTCTTACCGATGGTAAAGTGACTATCCGTGGGAGAGTACGGTCATGTCCTGGCCTATGATTCTTACCGATGGTGAAGTGACTATCCGTGGGAGAGTACGGTCATGTCCTGGCCTATGATTCTTACCGATGGTGAAGTGACTATCCGTGGGGAGTACGGTCATGTCCTGGCCTATGACTCTTACCGATGGTGAAGTGACTATCCGTGGGGAGTACGGTCATGTCCTGGCCTATGATTCTTACCGATGGTGAAGTGACTATCCGTGGGAAGTACGGTCATGTCCTGGCCTATGATTCTTACCGATGGTGAAGTGACTATCCGTGGGAGAGTACGGTCATGTCCTGGCCTATGATTCTTACCGATGGTGAAGTGACTATCCGTGGGAGAGTACGGTCATGTCCTGGCCTATGATTCTTACCGATGGTGAAGTGACTATCCGTGGGGAGT
The DNA here is from genome assembly GCA_949987565.1 of Luidia sarsii. Classification (NCBI taxonomy): domain Eukaryota; kingdom Metazoa; phylum Echinodermata; class Asteroidea; order Paxillosida; family Luidiidae; genus Luidia; species Luidia sarsii. Next base: position 7,513,239 of record OX465122.1, read on the forward strand.
ACGGTCATGTCCTGGCCTATGATGCGCAGTAGTTCTAGCTGTTCCCGTATGCCCTCGCACTCCCTGATGGCGTCTGCGATCACTTCCAGCATCCGGCTCTGCTCCTCTCCGTCCATTTCGCTCCTACACAGTCCAAAACAAAATATTCACGACAACAATCAGCCATGCAGCTCGGAGTCAACCCCCCCCCCCACAAAAAAAAAATAAAAAAATAAATAAATGGAAGATTCTAACACCTTTAGGACATTGACTAAAAATTAAATTAAAAAAAGGAAAAGTGCAGGTGCCATTGGAACCTTCATTCTGTGTAGGTGCCATTGGAATCCCTGCTCTGTGTAGGTGCCATTGGAACCTTCACTCAGTGCAGGTGACATTGGAACCCTCACTCAGTGCAGGTGCCGCTGGTGCCTTCACTCTGAACATATGAAATTGGAATCTTCAATCTGTGTAGGTGCCATTGGAACACTCGCTGCATGCAGGTGCCATTGGAACCCTCACTCAGTGCAGGTGCCGCTGGTGCCTTCACTCTGAACATGACATTGGAATCTTCAATCTGTGTAGGTGCCATTGGAACTCTCACTGTATGCAGGTGCCATTGGAACCCCCACTCTTTGTAGGTGCCATTGGCGCCTTCACTGCGCAGGTTCAATTGGAACCTTCATTCTGTGCAGGTGCCATTGGAACCTTCATTCTGTGCAGGTGCCATTGGAACCTTCATTCTGTGTAGCTGCCATTGGAACCCCCACTCTTTGTAGGTGCCATTGGCACCTTCACTCTGTGCAGGTGCCATTGGAACCTTCATTCTGTGCAGGTGCCATTGGAACCTTCATTCTGTGTAGGTGCCATTCGAACCCCCACTCTGTGTAGGTGCCATTGGCGCCATCACTCTGTGCAGGTGCCATTGGAATCTTCACTTTTTATAGGTGCAAGGTGTCATTGGCACCTGTATTGTTTTAGGTAAACAGGCTCTACTCACCACTCCAGGTCGCAGAGCTTTTTCCGCTTGGCCGTGGGGCTGGCCGGACAGGACGAGGTGAGTCCGTTCAGCAAGCTCCAGGCCGAGCTGTCGTCCGAGTCGGAGAGCTCCGTCCGAGGCTGGACGTCCGCCTCGCTCTGGAGCAGTCCGCCGCCTAGGAGCACCTCACTGCCACCTGAATAGAATACAGGACCAAGAAGATGCCATTCAATGAGGGTTTTGCCCTTCCTTGATGTGTAGTCAGCACTGTGTGCTCAGTGCTTTGACCTGATTGCCAGGTGATTTACATCAGTGAGAATATCATTCAATGAGTGTTTAGCCCTTCACTGACGTGTAGTCAGCACTGCATGCTCAATGCTTTGCCCCAATTGCCTGGTGACATGTCAGTGAGAATGTAATTCAATGAGGGTTTTGCCCTTCCTTGATGTGTAGTCAGCACTGTGTGCTCAGTGCTTTGCCCCGATTGCCTGGTGATTTGCGTCGGTGAGAATGTCATTCAATGAGGGTTTGCCCTTCCACAACGTGTAGTCAGCACTGTGTGCTCAGTGCTTTGCCCCGATTGCCTGGTGATTTGCGTGGGTGAGAATGTCATTCAATGAGGGTTTGCCCTTCCCCGACGTGTAGTCAGCACTGTATGCTCAGTGCTTTGCCCGATTGCCTGGTGATTTGCATCGGTGAGAATGTCATTTAATGAGGGTTTTGCCATTCCCCGACGTGTAGTCAGCGCTGTGTGCTCAGTGCTTTGCCCTGATTGCCTGGTGATTTGCGTCGGTGAGAATGTCATTCAATGAGGGTTTTGCCCTTCCCCGACGTGTAGTCAGCACTGTATGCTCAGTGCTTTGCCCCGATTGCCTGGTGATTTGCGTCGGTGAGAATGTGATTCAATGAGGGTTTGCCCTTCCCCGCCGTGTAGTCAGCACTGTATGCTCAGTGCTTTGCCCTGATTGCCTGGTGATTTTAGTCGGTGTAAAATGCAACTTGATGAGGGTTTTTACGCCCACTCCCTACGCACCTATGCCTTCACTGTCTCTAAGAGCCGTCAGGTAGGCGTTGGCAAAGTAGTCACTGCCCGGGCTCCCAAAGGTCCCCTCCACCTTGGCCCTGGCCACGCCCGGCTGGCCGACGCCCTCCGCGGGCGCGGCCTCCTCGTCCCCGTCGTCCCTGAGAAAGAGGTTCAGGTTGGAGGTAGGATAGAACCTGGTTTGGACAGGGAGGGAGGGGGGGAGTTTTGGAGGTGGGACAAGGGATCAAGGATCAAGAAGTTAGCGTCATCTTTTAATCCCAACACTTCGTATGTATCAAGGCAAATCTCGACAAGTCGAATCTCAATGGAACAGGCTCTAGAAAATTGAAAATTTTAAATAGAATTTGATTTTCTGTTTTTAAAGCTTGTTTCTACATCTATTCTAATTGCACTGATATATATGCGTTGAGAATTTGGCTATTTGTAAAAAAAATCATTATTGTTAATGTAATGAGAAATTGAAAAATTGGCAAAGAAAAGTTTGACTGGACTTGGACTTGAACCCGAGACCTCTGGATTAGCGATCAGTGCTCTCCCATCTGACCTATCCAGCCCTTAGATGGTGGCCTTCCCAAGTAGTCAATTATGCTGGGGTGGGGGCGCCAGGCAGAAGCAATTCAACCATTAACTGCCGTATATCTCCAGGGATCAAACCCCCGCTTTTATTCAGATGCAAACAACTAATTGCTGTAAACCTGGCTACGGCAGCTCAGGGATCACACAAAGTGGATGCAGCTTTTTTTCAATAATGAGAAGAAATCGTCGTACATGTCGTTAGTGTCTTCATCGTCAGAGACGACCTGCACCAAGTTGACATCGAGCTGAAGAAGGTCATCACCGGTACCCAGCCAATCTAACTCCTCGTCCAAGCTGCTGTGAACCAACCAAAAAAAAGATTGAAACAAAAACAAAAAAAGGTTAAAAGTCGCCAGTGTGAAAAAAATGTGAAAAATAGTATGCTTACTTAGAAACTGTGATCTTGGGAAAAATTGCTTAGTATTAAATTAGTAATTCACTAATTGTTATGTACAACTTAACTACAACTTAAGCACTACAAAAGAACTGAAGTAAGTACCCCTAATGTCTCATAGTCCAAGTAACTTGGACCTTAAAGTTGCCCTTTTTGAAATTTGGAAGGGGGTCGGGCAAAAAGAGGGCGACTTTAGGACCAAGTTACTCGGACTAGCCAACTCTATAATTATTTCTCACGGCCTACGGGTAACAATTCGCAATCTTAACTGCATCACAAGGGGATGCACACTAGTTAGAAGTCACTGGGACTTGGAACTGCATAGACCAGGAAATTGTAAACGCCCCCATATTCCAAAAAAACAAAACAGTTACAGGCACTTTTGTTGATCACGACACGATGCTAAATTATTGTTTGGCGCGCTAACGAAAAATGTAATCACACGATTTTTTTTATTTTCATCGAACCACAGGAAGTGCGAACAATACGCCGACGAAAGCGGCACGTTTCAGGGGTCCTTTTTCATCGAAGATCCTCACCTTAACGAACTTGGGAAAGGTAGGTTGTACTCCGCCAGCATTGTTCAGTCGGATCCCGTCCGCAGCGGATGGAAATGGGGTAATTTCGTCGCCGAAAACCGGCTCTCTTCCGGAGCGAAATTCCCCCCAGGTTGTGAAACTGGTATACACTATGTGCCACGTGAATGGAATCCCTATGCGTTACGAATAGTCGGGCCCCGCTCGGCCCGCCCCAGTGCGTTGTCGATGAGAAAACGTCTGGGTACCTTCAAAAGGGGTGTCCTGTGCGCTACCGCGCCTTCTTCGTGCTCAATGCGAAGCGCATTTAAAGCGCGCCGCGCGGCACCAGTCTAGCTCCAGACATGTGCACATAACATGTGTTACTTTTCATTTTGATAATCTCCCGCGGATTTGGTCTGAGAATGATGATGATGTAGATATTTAGAGGTAATCCTTCTAATTCACACCGATTTTAAAGTTGAATAACTCCATGTCTAATCCTCTTCTATGAATATCTCACTTTTAGGTTTATTCCATTAAATGTATGTGATTTCATTTCTTCGTTTCCAACCAATGGTTGTTGACGAATGGAGATTAGAGTAACTTGCTAACAAAACCGGCTGTTTAATTAAACTCGGAACTGAACTTATTCAGAAGTTTCTTAAAATTTGCTTTTACTAGTTTTAGATTTAATATTTTTTGTTCTGCTTGTTCCCAAAGGTCACGGTGCTCGTTCTTTCGTAGCGTTTTTTTTTCATTTTAGTCTTAGAGTTAGACTAAGACTGAAAATTTCAGGTTTTGCATTCGGACATTTTGACTTCAAGTTCAACTTCAAGTCTTCACTTCAATATGGCCCTCTTTCACATGCAGAGGTAAGAATTTAGTGAATTAATATTTTAATTTGAGAAAGGTCCTGCTAGGATCGAAACGTCAGGCCCACTAAATTTTAAGAATTAATATTTTGTGTTCACTCCTCCACTTCTCTCTTTGATCTTTCCCCCTCTTTCCACTATTCCACTAATCCCTACCCTACTCCTTGCACTTCTCTTTGATCTTTCCCCCTCTTCTCACTAATCCCTACCCTACTCCTTGCCCTTCCCTTTGATCTCACCATACCAGCTTTCCTCTTTGTCCTTTGTTTCTCATCCGTGTCCTATTCACTCTCTTCCCCCTTCCTTCGTGTACATGTAGTCATGTACATGTATCTGTTTTGTCCTTGTCACTCTGCCTTTGAGAAAGGTCCTGCTAGGATCGAGACGTCAGGCCCACTAAATTTTGTAATTAATATGAGATGATGTCTTTATTATCTGTGCTGTGAATTCACTGAATTGTACAATTTGCTGGTTGAAGTCGCATGGCGGATATAAAGTTACTGTGTATGGGCAGGTACCACACTCGATCATAGATACATATGATTGATGTACATCGTGATTTCATGTTTGTATCGCTGCAATGATTATATTCACCTGGCAATGGCATTCTTCCCGCAAACGCTATTCTGCTGCCAGAACCTTCTAAGTCTGATTGCCCAATTGTTGATGCGTGTTCATGTATGCTCTATGCTCCGATGTTGGCCAATCAGAGTAAAGAGTGTTCATGAATATGCATAGCATAGCATCAGTAGGAACACCCTCCAGGTAGAATGCCGTTGCCGGGTGAATATACATGTACACTTTCTTATTAGGTGCGTTCCCACTAGTAAAAAAATTGAAAAGTGGATCGCGATTGAAAAACCTGATTTTGTTTACGTCCTAGTGGGAACGCATCTATTGATAGTATTGCTTGTACATGTTTTTTGTTGTTGTCATCAATTGCAGATTTATGAGGGAGGAAGGCAGTGTGAACGATCGGGGATGCGCGAACGACATCCTCATGAAGCTGCACGAGAAGGCCAGACTCCGAGAGAAGCTGACGGGAGATCCCTCGGTCAAGAGCAGCCAAGAAACCGCGAAACGGAAACCGGAGAAGCCGTCGAGAGCCCTCCAGAATCCCCCCGATGCGACGGAGACAAAAGTAGTCGCCGACGGCCAACGCAAGAAGAAGAAGACGACGATAACGACAAAGAAGGAGAAGAAAAAGAAGAAGAAGAAGACGAAGACGAAGAAGAAGCGGACTGCGGAGACCTCGGAGCGGATCTTGAAGAAGCTGCATGCCAAGGCTCGATGGCGGGAGCGCGCGCTCCTCGACGGAGCCAAGCAAGACGGAGACGTCGAGGACGGAGACCCGGATCCGGCCGGAAGATCGGAAAGAGAGAAGGAAGCGGAGAAGGCGTCGTCTCTCGAACTGCCGGCGACTTCTTCAAGGCCGAGAGGCGAGAAGGGTCGGACGGGGGTCGGCGAGGTCGACCCGAGGTCGTCGGAGGGCGTTGCCGGGAAGCGGAAGAGACGAGATGATACCCTATCCACGCCCTCCGCGATGAAGAAGTCGAGAAAGTCCGTCGGAGATGCCCCAGGTGACGTCGGAGACGGACCGGTTTTTCTGCCGTCTGACAATCCCCGCGAGCTCGTCGCTCCCGGTGTGTCGGGGAAAGCGTCCAAAGCCACTGGTGCCCGGGCAGAGGACCGGGAATCGATAGGGTCGCCCGATCACGACAGATCACCCATGTCACTCTCCTCGACGAGACTCGAGATGGCCAAGACGTCCAAGAAGAAGAAGAAACCGTCGCAATCTCCGCTCAAGAAAGCGGAGGAGACCTCTGCAGATGATCAGCCCTCGCCTAAATCGAAAACGCCGAAGACGACGAAGAAGAAGAAGAAGCAGAAGACAAACTCGAGAGAGGCTCGGACGAGGACTACCGACGATTCAACGTCTTCCGACAAGGCTGCGAGCCCGTCTTCACGGACGCCGAAACGGAAGACGGAAGCCTCTCAGGGTTCCGCGGCTCAAAGAGGTGACAGCATTCGGAAGGGTCCGATATCGTCGGTGGCTACTCCAAGCTTGGACGCCGAGAATGCCGCGAGGACGAGCGCTTCGTCGGAAGACGACGCGGACGGAAGGCGCCCGGACGGCGAGTCTAGCGAAGCCGAAGGCGGAGAGGGGACTCGGAAGACGTCCGCGGAGGCCGCCGCGCTTCGCGGCCGCGATCGCGATCCTGAAGACCAGACGGGCCCTGAGGGCGGCAGACTGGCGCCAGGCCCAAGCCCCGACAACGATGACGCGGAGCGGGAGGATGCGGTCGGCATGGAAACGGATGAGGTCGGCAACGGCGACCCCGACAACGATGCGGAAGAAGGTTTTGCACTGCTGGGAGCAGAGAAGACGCGAAAGAAGCAAAAGGCAAGTGAATATCGTTTATTTATTTTTCGTTGTTGAGACAAAGCGTTTATGGCGCACAAGCATGGCTGTCAAACGTTTCTGAAAAGTGTGGGCTGGGGGGGGGTGCGACCATTTGCGAAGGAACAATTGACTTGAGGCTGAACTTGTGGAGTGAACAAGAATGGGGGAAGGGTGCGGGAGGGTAGTGGGTGGGGGGGGGGGTCGGTTGGGAGCTTTTTAGCATATTTCTGCAGGCCTGTAATCGTTCAATTTAGTGCGTATTTGTTGAATTTAGTTTACGTACTTCAATGAGTGTTTGAACACCTTGAAAATTATTCTTTCATTTACACAGAGTAATTTACTTTGCCTTTGAGAAAGGTCCTGCTAGGATCGAAACGTCAAGAGAATATTGTCAATGAAAGCTTTTCCCAAAAATGAAACCCAAGCACACTATATATATACCAGTGGAAAGAGAATGAAATTTACTTCATTATGATACCAACCAATCTAAAATATCATACTCCATATGAACAGAATAGTGAATGGGATAACATGATCATTTTCACAAACTTAAAAATAGACTACGGAATTGCACATAGGTAGTTTTTTTAGTTTTTCTGCATCCTACAGGAAATCCTGTAACCCGGCACGTACAGTGTACATGTATGGGTTAAAAAAAACTTTGGCTCACTGACTAAAATGACCTGCAATACATAAATCTAAAAAAGTTAGAAGGCCTGATGTTTTTGAATCCTAGCAGGGCCTTTCTCAAAGGCAAAACTCAAACTGTCTGAGTGGCAATGCAAGTGATGTTTTTCTCACGATGGTCTTCTGATATAACCGTGGAGACATTGCCGAACGGCACTAACTGATGCAGTACCCTCCACAATATCAAATTTGAATCTGATAGGATCAAAAGGATTAAATCTAATTTTTGATATTCATTTTAGTCAGTAAGCAGTTTGCAACTTTTTTGCATATTACTACAAATTACCAAAATGCAAATCTCAAAATTTAGTGGGCCTGACGTTTGGATCCTAGCAGGACCTTTCTCAAAGTCAGAGCGTTTTTAGAAAGGTCCTGCTTGGATCAAAACGTTAGGCCCACTCAATTTTGAAATTTGCATTTTGGTAACTTGAGTCAGTAAGCAGTTTGCAACATTTTTGCATATCACTTTAAACACAGAGTAATGTACAAAAATGGTGCAAACTTGATCACTGACTAAAATGACAAAAAAACAAACAAACAAATCAAACATCATATACCTCATCTCTTGTAGAGTTTGTAATATTCAGTATGTTGGCGAGACCAAAAACACCCTCAAAAAACGGATCTATGGCCATAGGTCTACTATCAAAACCGGTAAAATGGACACCCCTGTTGGGTATCACTTCAATCTCCCTGATCATTCGATATCAGATATGAGTGTACTGGGCATAGAATCACTTGGTCACCGTAGTAATGCTGTCCGTCTTAGCCGTGAGAAAATGTGGATGAAGCATCTTCGGACTATTCAACCACATGGTCTCAACATCCAGGAGGGTAATGACTAACACCATGCAGCTTTCTGATAATCCTTCTTTTGTGTTCAGTCCTTCACACTTCTCTCTTTGATCTTTCCCCCTCTTGTTATTAATCCCTACCCCACTCCTAGCCCTTCTCTTTGATCTTTCCCCCTCCTCTCACTAATCCCTACCCCACGGCTTGCCCTTCCCTTTGATCTCTCCCTACCAGCTTCACTCTTTGTCCTTTGTTTCTCATCCGTATCCTATTCACTCCCCCCCCCCTTCCTCCGTGTACATGTATCTGTTTTGTCCTTGTCACTCTGCCTTTGAGAAAGGTCCTGCTAGGATCGAAACGTCAGGCCCACTAAATTTTAAGAAAAACCAAAAAAAATAAAAAAAATTTAGGGCCTGACGTTTCAATCCCAGCAAGACCTTTCTCAAAGGATTCTCTTTGCCTTTTTGAGAAAGGCAGAATGCCTTATTTACATTTTTGTTCTTTCCGTATGAAACTTCTTGTCCAGGCTGCGTATTCGTTGCCATTTTTCAAATTTATCGAGAAGTTCCCGGTCAGTTTTTCGTTTATTTGTTGGCCTTTTTTGTCTAAAAGTTGGGTCTCGCTTTGTGGTCTCGTCTCAAGGTGTCCCGAGTACTTCCCGACTGGCTTGCCCATCCATTGCTGGTCGAGCACGACCTGCAACGCCACAGCATAGCCGTGGAAGAGATGGAGGGACTGGATGCCAGGCTGGTTCGGAGTCTAGTTGAGGACGGGATCAAAAAGCTCTTCCCAGGTGAAAAAAAAATAGCCAAAATGGTTGACAAATAGAACAGGGAGAGGTGTGATAAGTCTGAAGCCTCCATCTCCTATTGGTTGGTAGACTGCCAGTCAAGGCTGACAAATAAAACTGGGAAGTGAGTGACTAGTCTGAAGCAAGGCATGAGCCTCCATCTCCTATTGGTTGTAGACTGCCAGTCAAGGCTGATAAATAGAACTGGGAGGGGTGACTAGTCTGAAGCAAGGCATTAGCCTCTACCCCTATTGGTTGGTAGACTGCCAGCCAAGGCAGACAAATAGAACTGGGAGAGGGGTGACTAGTCTGAAGCAAGGCATGAGCCTCCATCCCCTATTGGTTGGTAGACTGCCAGCCAAGGCTGACAAATAGAACTGGGAGGGGAGTGACTAGTCTGAAGCAAGGCATGAGCCTCCATCCCTTTTGGTTGGTAGACTGCAAGCCAAGGCTGACAAATAGAACAGGGAGAGGTTTGACTAGTCTGAAGCAAGGCTTAAACCTCCATCTCCTATTGGTTGGTAGACTGCCAGTCAAGGCTGACAAATAGAACTGGGAGGGGTTTGACTAGTCTGAAGCAAGGCATGAGCCTCTATCCCCTATTGGTTGGTAGACTGCCAGCCAAGGCTGACAAATAGAACTGGGAGGGGAGTGACTAGTCTGAAGCAAGGCATGAGCCTCTATCCCCTATTGGTTGGTAGACTGCCAGCCAAGGCTGACAAATAGAACTGGGAGGGAGTGACTAGTCTGAAGCAAGGCATGAGCCTCCATCCCCTATTGGTTGTAGACTGCCAGCCAAGGCTGACAAATTGAACTGGGAGGGGGTGACTTGTCTGAAGCAAGGCATAAGCTTCCATCCCTATTGGTGGTAGACTGCCAGCCAAGGCTGACAAATAGGACTGGGAGGGGAGTGACTAGTCTGAAGCAAGGCATGAGCCTCCATCCCCTATTGGTGGTAGACTGCCAGCCAAGGCTGACAAATAGGACTGGGAGGGGAGTGACTAGTCTGAAGCAAGGCATGAGCCTCCATCCCCTATTGGTTGGTACACTGCCAGCCAAGGCTGACAAATAAAACTGGGAGGGGTGACTTGTCTGAAGCAAGGCATGAGCCTCCATTACTTATTGGTGGTAGACTGCCAGCCAAGGCTAACAAATAGAACTGGGAGGGGGTGACTAGTCTGAAGCAAGGCATGAGCCTCCATCCCCTATTGGTGGTAGACTGCCAGCCAAGGCTAACAAATAGAACTGGGAGGGGGTGACTAGTCTGAAGCAAGGCATGAGCCTCCATCCCCTATTGGTGGTAGACTGCCAGCCAAGGCTGACAAATAGAACTGGGAGGGGTGACTAGTCTGAAGCAAGGCATGAGCCGCCATCCCCTATTGGTGGTAGACTGCCAGCTACATGTAAGGCTGACAAATAGAACTGGGAGGGGTGACTAGTCTGAAGCAAGGCATGAGCCTCCATCCCCTATTGGTTTGTAGACTGCCAGCCAAGGCTGACAAATAGAACTGGTGACTAGTCTGAAGCAAATTTCCGCAGTTTGTCAGCAAGATTACACGGTGTACCGTATCGTGTAGGATGCAGACAGACTGCCAGATCAAGCCCCATGGATTTCCAATGCACTGGGTCTGGTTCCCTGACTCTGTGCAATTTCACCCCATGGACATTCCTTTGGAGTGTGAAGCCTCCGTCCCTTATAAATGGTAGACTGCCAGCCAAGGCTGACAAATAGAAGTGGGAAGTCAATCATTACATGTATTGGAATCACTACCATTTTCCCATTGCAGTGCAGCTCCACGTGATACCGGTGATTCTGGATTCTGTCAAGCATGGTATCTATGCAGGGGATGCGGGTTACCGGCCGCGCGACATCTGCGTATCGGCACCCACTGGCAGTGGCAAGACGCTTGCCTTTGCGTTGCCCATTGTTCAGGTAACGTAAACTCCCTCTATCTAATTATTTGTTCAGGTAACAACATCAAGAGGTCTATGAGCTGCATTTACTTTGCGATTCCAGTGGACCTGGGCCTAGTTTCATGGCTCTGCTTAACTCAGAATTCATTTAATTGCTTCTGACTGGCACCCCCACCCCGGCAAAGACTAGTTGAATGAGATTTGAAGGTTTGCATGGTGATAATATCAGGATAAATAGGTTTGCGGAGACACCATGTAAATTCTCTTTTGTGAGTAAGTGTGGTTCTGAAAAGAACCGGAGGAACTCGACGTTTCGAACAGTGTACTCTGCTCGTCTTCAGGAGACTGCTGGATTCCAACTGGGAGTGGGGCTTATGTAGTGCGGAGAGAGATCCTGGTGAGGGGATTAGCTCAATGGAGGGTGAAGGCGGGAAATGTAAAGGCGGGAACAAGGGATGCTGCACAGGATCCTTTACATTTCCCGCCTTCACCCTTCACTGTCAAGCTAATCCCCTCACCAGGATCCCTCTCCACACTACATAAGCCCCACTCCCAGTTGGAATCCAGCATTCTCCTGAAGACGAGCAGAGTACACTGTTCGAAACGTCGAGTTCCTCCGGTTCTTTTCAGAACCACACTTACTCACAAAAGAGAATTTACATGGTGTCTCCGCAAACCTATTTATAAAGACTAGTTGACTATTTGATAAGGCCTCCATATAAGGGATGGATGGGAAAATCAGTCAAAATTTTCTTTGCCATTTTTATTCAATTTGTTCAAAAGTTCCCACTCTGTTTTTTTTTATTTATTTGTTTGACTCAAAAGAGATGTGTTACACAGTGTCACTGCAAATCTTCCACTTGACTTTAATTTTTATTTTTTTAATTTTTTTTTTTAAAGGCGCTTCTGGGAAGAGTGGTCCCCCACATACGAGCCCTGGTCGTCCTGCCGACCCGCGACCTCGCTCAGCAGGTCAACAAGGTCTTCGTCTCGCTTTGCCGGGGCACGGATCTCCGGCCGGCGCTGATAGGCGGACTGAAGAAGTTTGCTCAGGAGCAACGGATGCTCGTGCCAACTCTGTGAGTGGGAGAGGAAAGAATGTTTTTTTTTTTTTTTTTCCCATCAGATTCTTGGAAAAGTCGGGGTGGTGGTGTAGTGGGCTGTATCGAGGGACCAGGGAATATCTGTTCATACACAGGCATGTGGAAAGACAGACAGATAGGCAGACTGTAAGACAGATGGACTTGTAGTCAGGCAGACAGGCAGGCACACAGACAGGCAGACAGACTAAGGAAGATTTGCAGATTTGCAGACTCTGAGGCAAAAAGACACAGGCAGACAGAAACACTCTAATGCAGAAGGACTGACAGACAAGCAGACTTTAAGGCAGACAGACAGGCAGGCAGGCAGGCAGGCAGGCAGGCAGGCAGAGAGACTGTAAGGCAGAAAGACAGACAGACAGACAGACAGGCAGGCAGAGAGACTAAGGCAGAAAGACAGACAGACAGGTAGGCAGGCAGAGAGATTAAGGCAGAAAGACAGACAGACAGGCAGGTAGGCAGAGAGACTGTAAGGCAGAAAGACAGACAGGCAGGCAGGCAGGCAGAGAGACTGTAAGGCAGAAAGACTGACAGGCAGACAGACAGGTAGGCAGAGAGACTGTAAGGCAGAAAGACTGACAGACAGGCAGGCAGGCAGAGATACTGTAAGGCAGAAAGACTGACAGACAGGCAGGCAGGCAGAGAGACTAAGGCAGACAGACAGACAGACAGGCAGGCAGGCAGAGAGACTAAGGCAGACAGACAGACAGACAGGCAGGCAGGCAGAGAGACTAAGGCAGACAGACAGACAGACAGGCAGGCAGGCAGAGAGACTGTAAGGCAGAAAGACTGACAGACAGGCAGGCAGGCAGAGAGACTAAGGCAGACAGACAGACAGACAGGCAGGCAGGCAGAGAGACTAAGGCAGAAAGACTGACAGACAGGCAGGCAGGCAGAGAGACTAAGGCAGAAAGACTGACAGACAGGCAGGCAGGCAGAGAGACTAAGGCAGACAGACAGACTATAAGGCAGAAAGACAAACAAACCAAGGAAAAAGGGGTGGATAGCTCAGATGGAAGAGCATTGGTACATTAGTCCAGAAGTCTTGGGTTTAAGTCCTGGTCCAGTTTTCTTTGCCAATGTTTCAAGCAGACAGGCAGACAGACAGACAGACAGACTGTAAGGTAGAAAGACCGACAGACAGGCAGAGAGACTGTAGGGCAGGCAGAACAATTGGCAGACAGGCAGGTAGACAGACAGAAAGACAGAGAGACAGGCAGACAGGCAGACAGGCAGGAAGACAGGTGAATGTAGAAGAAAGACAGACAAGCATGAACGCAGGCAGACAGACAGACAACCAGTCCAACAGGCAGACAGACAGACAGCCAGGTAGCTGGGTATAAATAGTTCCTCGCCATGTATTCCTGTGCAGCAATGGTGAGACCCAGTGTGACATAGTAGTGGCTACCCCTGGCAGGCTTGTGGACCACATCAACAAAACGCAGGGCTTCACCTTCAAGCACCTGAGATTTCTGGTGAGTTGTTCCCCCCCGTGAAAATCCCGTCCCAAATTCTCCCAAACCCACCCCCAAGTATAGCAAGGATTTTGGAAGGACATAGGACTGTAGGGCCCAGGCACCATAACTTTACAAGGGGCTTGATGTCCCTAACCATCCCCCAAATTCTTCCAAATCAATCCCCAAAGTATTGCAGAGTTTTGGAAGGACACAGGACCGTAGGGCCCAGGCACCATCACTTTACAAGGGGCTTGATGTCCCTAACTATCCCCAAATCCATACCCTAGTATTGCAGGGTTTTGGAGGGACACAGGACTGTAGGGCCCAGGCACCATAACTTTACAAGGGGCTTGATGTCCCTTATCATCCCCAAATCCTCCCAAATCCATACCCTAGTATTGCAGGGTTTTGGAAGGACACAGGACTGTAGGGCCCAGGCACCATAACTTTACAAGGGGCTTAATGTCTTTAACCATCCCTAAATCCTCCCAAATCCATCCCCTAGTATTGCATGGTCTGGAAGGACACAGGACTGTAGGGCCCAGGCACCATAACTTTACTAGGGGCTTGATGTCACTAACCATCCCCAAATCCTTCCAAATCAATCCCCAAAGTATTGCAGGGTTTTGGAGGGACACAGGACTGTAGGGCCCAGGCACCATAACTTTACAAGGGGCTTGATATCCCTAACCATCCCTAAATCCTTCCAAATCAATCCCCAAAGTATTGCAGGGTTTTGGAGGGACGCAGGATTGTAGGGCCCAGGCACCATAACTTTACAAGGGGGCTTGATGTCCCTAACTATCCCGAAATCCATCCCCTAGTATTGCAGGGTTTTGGAGGGACATAGGACTGTAGGGCCCAGGCACCATAACTTTACAAGGGGCTTGATGTCCCTAACCATCCCCAAATCCTCCTCAATCCATCCCCTAGTATTGCAGGGTTTTGGAGGGACATATGACTGTAGGGCCCAGGCACCATAACTTTACAAGGGGCTTGATGTCCCTAATCCTCCCCAAATCCTCCCAAATCCATCACCTAGTATTGCAGGGTTTTGTTAGGACACAGGACTGTAGGGCCCAGGCACCATAACTTAACATGGGGGCTTGATGTCCCTAACCATCCCCAAATCCATCCACAAAGTATTGCATGTTTTGGAAGGACACGGGACTGTAGGGCCAAGGCACAGTAACTTCACATGGGGCTCAATATTAAAAAGTTATCATTAACCTCTATATAATCTAAAAGAACAAGGGAAAATTTAAAAGACAAGACGAGATAAAACCAGCATATTATGACAAAAGAATTCACATTTTTATTCAAATCATGGTAACGCCTTGTTGATGATTCGTCTGAATGGCAACAATATGGAAGTTTGGCAGAAAACAATGTTTGTCATTTCAATCAAATCAGACTTTAAAGGCCAATACAACATTGGGAAGATCGGAAAACATCGATGTCCACGGATTTCCTTCTAATTTACAAAGTTTGTAGATGGTCATGATAGAATCCTCATGTTGAAATCGATGTCCCTAACCATCTGTTAAACCATTTTGGGTTTCGTTTTGCCGTCTCGCATCTGAAGGTCATCGATGAGGCCGACCGCATGATGGAGCAGATCTCCCAGGACTGGATGGTCCAGGTGGAGCGAGGGGTCTTCGGGGACGACCGACCACTCCCCGGACCGCTGACCGCCGGCAATTGCTCCAGACCGACCCTGCCGGTAAGCCCCCGTCCGTCACGACGAAAAAATGTCAGAGCGCCGTGGACGAGCGGTCTTGTTTGCATCTGAATGAAAGCGGGGGCTGTGATTCCTGGAGATATACGGCAGTTAATAGTTGAATTGCTTCTGACTGGCGCCCCCACCCCGGCAAAGACTAGTCGACTATTTAGTGAAGGCCACCATCTAAGGGCTGGATAGCTCAGGGGCTGTGATCCCTGGAGATATACGGCAGTTTATGGTTGAATTGCTTCTGACTGGCGCCCCCACCCCGGCAAAGACTAGTTGACTATTTAGGGAAGGCCACCATCTAAGGGCTGGATAGCTCAGGGGCTGTGATTCCTGGAGATATACAGCGGTCAATGGTTGAATTGCTTCTGACTGGCGCCCCCACCCCGGCAAAGACTAGTCGACTATTTAGGTAAGGCCACCATCTGAGGGCTGGATAGCTCAGGGGCTGTGATCCCTGGAGATATACAGAAGTTAATGGTTGAATCACTTCTGACTGGCGCCCCCACCCCGGCAAAGACTAGTTGACTATTTAGGGAAGGCCACCATCTAAGGGCTGGATAGCTCAGGGGCTGTGATCCCTGGAGATATACAGCAGTTAATGGTTGAATTGCTTCTGACTGGCGCCCCCACCCCGGCAAAGACTAGTCGACTATTTAGGGAAGGCCACCATCTAAGGGCTGGATAGCTCAGGGGCTGTGATTCCTGGAGATATACAGCGGTCAATGGTTGAATCACTTCTGACTGGGGCCCCCATCCCGGCAAAGACTAGTCGACTATTTAGGGAAGGCCACCATCTAAGGGCTGGATAGCTCAGGGGCTGTGATCCCTGGAGATATACGGCAGTTAATGGTTGAATCACTTCTGACTGGCGCCCCCATCCCGGCAAAGACTAGTCGACTATTTAGGGAAGGCCACCATCTAAGGGCTGGATAGCTCAGGGGCTGTGATCCCTGGAGATATACGGCAGTTTATGGTTGAATTGCTTCTGACTGGTGCCCCCACCCCGGCAAAGACTAGTCGACTATTTAGGGAAGGCCACCATCTAAGGGCTGGATAGCTCAGGGGCTGTGATCCCTGGAGATATACAGCAGTTAATGGTTGAATCACTTCTGACTGGCGCCCCCACCCCGGCAAAGACTAGTCGACTATTTAGGGAAGGCCACCATCTAAGGGCTGGATAGCTCAGGGGCTGTGTTCCCTGGAGATATACGGCAGTTTATGGTTGAATTGCTTCTGACTGGCGCCCCCACCCTGGCAAAGACTAGTCGACTATTTAGGGAAGGCCACCATCTAAGGGCTGGATAGCTTAGGGGCTGTGATCCCTGGAGATATACGGCAGTTAATGGTTGAATTGCTTCTGACTGGCGCCCCCACCCCGGCAAAGACTAGTCGACTATTTAGGGAAGGCCACCATCTAAGGGCTGGATAGCTCAGGGGCTGTGATCCCTGGAGATATACGGCAGTTAATGGTTGAATCACTTCTGACTGGGGCCCCCATCCCGGCAAAGACTAGTCGACTATTTAGGGAAGGCCAACATCTAAGGGCTGGATAGCTCAGGGGCTGTGATCCCTGGAGATATACGGCAGTTAATGGTTGAATCACTTCTGACTGGCGCCCCCACCCCGGCAAAGACTAGTCGACTATTTAGGGAAGGCCACCATCTAAGGGCTGGATAGCTCAGGGGCTGGGATCCCTGGAGATATACGGCAGTCAATGTTTGAATTGCTTCTGACTGGCGCCCCCACCCCGACAAAGACTAGTCGACTATTAGGGAAGGCCACCATCTAAGGGTTGGATAGCTCAGATGGTAGGAGCACTGGTACGTTAATCCAGAGGTCTCTGGTTCAAGTCAAAGTTTTCTTTGCCAATTTTGTTTCAAATTTATTTCTCCGTTTTTTTTCTTCTTCTTCTTCTCCAGTTCCAGAAGTTGCTCTTTTCGGCGACTCTTTCGCAGAACCCGGAGAAGCTGATGCAGGTGAATCTGTTCCAGCCGCGACTGATCACATCCGTCGTGGCCGGCGCGGGCAAGAAGTCTCGCCACGGCAACCGCGAGCAGGCGGCCAATGACGGGAGCGAGGAACGCGGCGAATTTGTCGGGAAGTACACCACCCCAGTTGGCCTCTCGGTTAGTAAACAGCCAATTTCTCTGTTTTTTTTTTTTTGAGTAACGTTCACTCCCCCCCAAACAAAAACATTATAAAAAGTTGGAGCATGTGCTCAAGAAACAATGCACCAAAATGTTAACAGCCTAACATTTCTATGCTAGTCGTAAATTTTTTAGCATTAAATTGTTTATATAATTTTTCTTGTTAACATTTGTTTACTACACCCCAGAAACACTGTAAGTATGTTGCAGATATACTAAGGGTATACTGTAGAAACAGAGGGAGTATACTGCAGATATACTTAGGGTATACTGCATAATTTCTGGTAGTAAACTGCAGATATACTAAGGGTATACTGCAGAATTTCTGGTAGTATACTGCAGATATACTAAGGGTATACTGTAGAATTTCTGGTAGTATACTGCAGACATACTTAAGGTATACTGCAGAATTTCTGGTAGTATACTGCAGATATACTAAGGGTATACTGCAGAATTTCTGGTAGTATACTGCAGATATACTAAGGGTATACTGCAGAATTTCTGGTAGTATACTGCATATATACAAGTAGGGTATACTGCAGATATACAAGTAGGGTATACTGCAGATATACTAAGGGTATACTGTAGAATTTCTGGTAGTATACTGCAGATATACTTAAGGTATACTGCAGAATTTCTGGTTGTATACTGCAGATATACTTAAGGTATACTGCAGAATTTCTGGTTGTATACTGCAGATATATGAAGGGTATACTGCAGAAACACTGGTAGTATTCTGCAGATATACTTAGGGTAT
Organism: Luidia sarsii; assembly: GCA_949987565.1. NCBI lineage: Eukaryota > Metazoa > Echinodermata > Asteroidea > Paxillosida > Luidiidae > Luidia > Luidia sarsii. The sequence goes on from OX465122.1 coordinate 7,531,379, forward strand.
ACTGCAGAATTTCTGGTAGTATACTGCAGATATACAAAGGGTATACTGCAGATATACGAAGGGTATCCTGCAGAAGCACTGGTAGTATATTGCAAATATACTAACGGCATACTGCAGAATTTCTGGTAGTATACTGCTTGGAGTATACTACAGATATATCAAGGGTATACCTCAAATCGGGTCTGTTATGCATATCATTCTGGTGGTTTGGCAGGAGTTCTTCGTCCAGTGCACGCCGGGAGAGAAGCCCCTAGCCGTGCTCCACCTGGTCCGCTCCCTGGGTCTGCGTCGTGTCCTCTGCTTCGTCAACACCGTGGAGGCCACCCACCGCCTCTTCCATCTGCTGAGGCTGGCCGGCAGCGGCCTGGAGGTGGCCGAGTTCTCCTCGGGCCAGACGGCCGGCCAGCGTCGCCAGACACTGAGGCAGTTCAAGGCTGGCAAGACCCAGCTGTGAGTCCCGCAGGGCCTCGGCGGACAGAGGGATGGCTCTCTGTCTCTGTCTTTCTCTGTCTCTCTCTGTCTGTCTCTGTCTCTCTCTGTCTCTCTCTGTCTCTCTCTGTCTGTCTCTGTCTTTCTCTGTCTCTCTCTCTCTGTCTCTGTCTCTCTCTGTCTGCCTCTAATTCTCTGTGTCCCTCTGTGTCTCTCTCTGCCTTCCTCTGTCTCTCTCTGTCTTTCTCTGTCTCTCTCTGTCTCTCTCTGTCTCTCTCTGTCTCTCTCTGTCTCTCTCTGTCTCTCTCTGTCTCTCTCTGTCTCTCTCTGTCTTCCTCTGCCTCTCTCTGTCTCTCTCTGTCTTCCTCTGCCTCTCTCTGCCTCTCAGTCTTTCTGTTTCTCTGTCTCTCTCTGCCTCTCTCTGTCTTTCTGTCTCTCTGTCTCTCTGTCTCTCTCTCTCTGTATCTCTCTGTTTTTCTCTGTCTCTCTGTCTCTCTCTGCCTCTCTGTCTCTCTGTCTTTCTCTGTCTCTCTGTCTCTCTGTCTCTCTCTTTCTCTATGTCTCTATGTCTCTCTGTCTCTCTGTCTCTCTCTGCCTCACCCTGTCTCTCTGTCTTTTTCTGTCTCTCTCTCTCCCTGCCTCTCTCTGCCTCTCTGTCTCTCTGTCTCTCTGTCTCTTTCTGTTCCTCGCTGTCTCTCTCTATCTCTCTCTGTCTCCCTCTGTCTCTCTCTGTCTCTCTCTGTCTCTCCCTGTATCTATCTGTCTGTCTCCCTCTGTCTCTCCCAGTCTCTCTTTCTCTCTGTCTCTGTCTCAATCCCTGCCTTACTCTGTCACTCACTGTCTCTGTCTCTCTGTCTCTCTATCTCTCTTACTCTCTTACTCTCACTGTCTCTCCCTGTATCTCTCTGTCTCTGTCTGTCTGTCTCCCTCTGTCTCTCTCAGTCTCTCTTTCTCTCTATCTCTGTCTCAATCCCTGCCTTGCTCTGTCTCTGTTTCTCTGTCTCTCTCTGTCTCTCTCTGTCTCCCCCTGTATCTATCTGTTTCTCTCTGTCTGTCTGTCTCCCTCTGTCTCTCTCAGTCTATCTTTCTCTCTGTCTCTGTCTCAATCCCTGCCTTACTCTGTCACTCACTGTCTCTGTCTCTCTCTGTCTCCCCCGTCTCCCCCTGTATCTATCTGTTTCTCTCTGTCTGTCTGTCTCCCTCTGTCTCTCTCAGTCTATCTTTCTCTCTATCTCTGTCTCAATCCCTGCCTTAATCTTTCACTCACTGTCTCTGTATCTCTGTCTTACTCCCTGCCGTACTCTCTCTCACATTCTCTCTCTCTCTGTCTTTCTTGTTTGAAGGCTGGTTTGTTCGGACGCCATGGCTCGCGGCATGGATGTGGAGAATGCCGAGTGTGTTCTCTCCTACGACATGCCGCCCTACCTCAAGACCTACATCCATCGGGTGGGCAGGACGGCCAGGGCGGGCAGGAAGGGCCGGGCCTTCTCCCTCCTGCAAAAATACGAGGTGTGTGTGTTTGTGAAAATGATGGTATTATCCCATTCAGTGACACCGCCTCTCTGTTGACCCGTGGAACGAAAAATGAAAACATTTTAGGACCACATGCCGTGTTCTTTGCTATATTCCAGGGGGGTAGTCAATTTAACCATAAAGCAAGAACTTTGCAATATGCATCGACTGGGTTGGGCTAATATAGCAGGCCATAAGATCTGAAGGTGCTCTCATGGAAGGAGACTAGGGACGCTTCGCAGCTCCCATGGTGTCGCAATGGGCAATCATCAGTTGCGGTGGTGATCTTGGCAGATCAGTGTGTCTCATGGTTGGGGTGCCAAATAGGGGTAGGTTTGAGTGACCGGGTTGGTTATTCTTGGGTGATTTGTTCCTCGAGTAAGGAGAGCAGAGTGTCCAGGGTTTCATCTGGTTCCTCAACGAAACCAGAATCTTCTGGGACGGGGTTTCTCTTGGGCTTGGGAAGTTTTGCCCGTACGATCATTTCCCGTATGTTTTTGGCTTTTTTGTAAGCAATGAGGGGTGGTTTTGGGAAGATATCCCTGAGTTGTTCATTGCTTTGGATGAGGTGCCATTTCCTGTTGACTGCTCATCTCAAATCACGGTGGTTAATTGCTGGATTATAGGTGGTGCTAAACACCAGGGGTTGTTCCATTGTTCGGGTGTTGGGTTGCGGTTTGTGAACCAGGTTGGGTCGGTTGGCGGGAGATACTTTCCTTGTTGCAAGGTCGATCTCGGGTTTCGAGTAGCCTCTGTGAGGCCACTGGATCACCCCTTTCCCTCTGAGTGATGTAGTCCTGTAGTCTTTCTACCAGCCAGGCCATGCCCCTAGTCTTTTGATGTTTTTAACCAGCCTCTGGCATATTGAGTTCCTTTTTTTATGCAAGTTCACTGTAAACAAGGCTATAGGCTAAGGAAAGAAGGAGCTGGTGACTCAGACTCATGACTCATACTCATGACTGGTACTTCAATTGGGACTCAGGTTCTTGACACAGACTTGTGACTCTGACTTGTGACTCAGACTTGTGACTCAGACTCGTGACTTGCAACTCAGACTCGTGACTCGTACTCTGACTTCTTACTCAGACTTCTTACTCAGACTTGTGACTCAGACTCGTATCTCAGACTCGTAACTCAGACTCGTAACTCAGACTCATGACTCAGACTCGTAACTCAGACTCATGACTCAGACTCGTAACTCAGACTCATGACTCAGACTCGTAACTCAGACTCATGACTCAGACTCGTAACTCAGACTCATGACTCAAACTTGTGACTCAGACTTGTGACCCAGACTCATGACCCAGACTCATGACTTGTAACTTACACTTGCGACTCAGACTTGTGACCCAGACTCATGACCCAGACTCATGACCCAGACTCGTGACTTGTGACTTACACTTCCGACTCAGACTTGTGACCCAGACTCTTGACCCAGACTCATGACCCAGACTCATGACTTGTGACTTACACTTGCGACTCAGACTTGTGACCCAGCCTCGTGACCCAGACTCGTGACCCAGACTCATGACTTGTGACTTACACTTCGACTCAGACTTGTGACCCAGCCTCGTGACCCAGACTCGTAACTCAGACTCATAACTCGGACTTGTACCTCGCACTCAGGTGGAACCTGAAAGACACAGGACTCAGACTCAATGCGAGTTTCAATCCCAAGGTTCATACATGTACACCAAGACGTTGTGGCCCTGTAAACACTAGTACGCTCTCAACGACCTCTTGCAAAAAAGTCCGAAATCACGGCCGACTTCTAACGGTCGTCCCCGATGTCCCTGTCATTTTTGGAAACCCCAGGTGCCCAAGCTGCTGAAGATGCTAAAGCACGCCGGCAAGACCAACATGCGCCCGCATCCGATGGACCTGCGCCAGGCCGACGATCTCGTGGCATCCTACGAGAGGGCGCTGCAGAAACTGCCCGGCATCCTGAGGGTAGGCTGACTTGGTTGTCATCTTCACCGTTGCCGTCACTGTCATTGGGGCTGTCATGGCCATTGTCACCATTGTTGTCATTGTCACGGGTGATGGGGGTGTCATGGCTGTTGTCACCATTGTCATTGTCATGGTGATGGTGTTGTCATGGACATTGTCACCATTGTTGTCATTGTCATGGGTGATGGGGTTGTCATGGCCATTGTCACCGTTGTTGTCATTGTCACGGGTGATGGGGGTGTCATGGCTGTTGTCACTATTGTTATTGTTATGGTGATGGGGTTGTCATGGCCATTGTCACCATTGTTGTCATTGTCACGGGTGATGGGGTTGTCATAGCCATTGTCATCATTGTCATGGATGATGGGGTATTTATGGCCATTGTCGCAATTGTCACCATAACATTGTTATTGTCATGGGTGATGGGGTTGTCATTGTCATTGTCGCCATTGCCATAGTGGTTGATGGGGGTTGTGGCCATTGTCTTTGGTGTGACCATCTGTCACAGTCAATGGTGTTGTCATTGTTACCATCACCCCTGTTTCTTTCATCATATCTGACGGGGTTGTCATTGTCATTGTCATAGCAATTGTCTTCTTTGGTGTGGCTGTTGTCATTGTTTGTTCTCTCCATCGTCACAATGGTTATGTTGATGGCAATTGCTTTGTTCTTTCTGTCCTCAGATGGAGAAGTCTTACTGATGCACCAGACAAGATGAGTGGACAAAGCCGAGACAATGGACATGGCTTAGAAATTCAAGTCATGTGACCCAGTTCTAGATATTCAAGTCATGTGACCAGGTTCTAGAAAATCAAGACAGCTCACAATTGTGTAGAGACATTTCATAACCAAAAATAGCAAACAAAACTTTGACTGGACTGGGACTTGAACCCGAGACCTCTGGATTAACGTACCAGTGCTCTTCCATCTGAGCTATGCAGCCCTTAGATGGTGGCCTTTCCTAATAGTGGACTGGCCTTATGGTTGAATTGGTTTGGGCACCCCCACCCCTGCAAAGACTAGTTGACTATTTGGAAAGGCCACCATCTAAGGGCTGGATAGCTCAGATGGTAGAGCACTGGTACGTTAATCCAGAGGTCTCGGGTTCAAGTCCCGGTCCAGTCAAAGTTTTCTTTGCCAATTGTTCCATTTGTTCAAAATTTCCCTGTCAGTCTTCAGTTCCTTTATTTTCTTTTTTTATTTGATCTTCTTTTCAAACAATTTTGAAAAAAGAAATTCTAAAGAATCAATGACCTTGACTGGCACTTGAACCCAAGACCTCTGGTTTGGATTACCAGCTGGTAACGACAAGCCAGAGGTCTCTGGTTCAAGTCCCGGTCCAGACCAAAGTGTTTTTTTTTTTTTTTTTTTTTCAAAATCCTTCAGTAGTTCCTTGTCAGTTTTTCCTTGATTTGTTAAACTTCTTTTCAAATGAACAAAGGAAATAAAAAGTGACAAAGAAATTTGTAAAAGATGTTGAACATTTTAAAGACTCAAATGGGCTTTGAACCCAAAACCTCTGGCTTAAACTAAAGTACTAGCACTCTAAGTTAGAACCGCCGATACGTTATGCCAGAGGTCCTAGGTTCAGGTCTTGTCAATTTTTCTGTCCTATTTTAAACAAATAATTATATCCAATTTTGATCAAGTGATATGGTTATTCGTATTTTAACCGAAATAGGTCAAAATCTTCCCCCAATCTGCCAGACTTCTGCCTGGGTAGTTATTTTAACTTTTGATAGACTTTTGAATAATTTAATGAAGTTTACATTCAAAGTTTATTTTTCCCTCAAATATATTATCACATTGCTTTTGAAATTCAGTAGCTTTGTATAGTGTATATTGTTGAGAGTACTGAATAAAGCTCTCGTTGAAAACAATCAAGATACAATTGAGTTTTGTTTTCGGGGTAAAAACCCCATTGTTTTACTGTTGGTGTCTTAATTTTATTCTTGTGGCTTCAAATTACATTACAAAAAATGTATTGCTTAACGGTAGTGGCTGCATGCAGCCCCATCTCAAAGACTTGTGTTTAACTTTGAGTCAGAGCCAAGAGAGATTTCATCGGCTATGGCTGAAGGTAACACACGAGTCAATGGTGCCACCTGCTGCAGCCGCTAGATGGCGCTTTCCATAGACTCAAGTGCAATCTTAGTCGTAGCCAATGATTTTTGGACTGAGCCACTCTTCCCCCGCAGAAAGTCGACGGGACAGCATACCAGTCTACTTCGGTGGTTATGAACAGCGCCCTCACCTGTCGAATCGTTTTAAGTTTTTCTCTAAAGCTAGAACGCATGGGTCATAGTGCTGTGGGCGGAGTTTGGTAGCTACGTTCAGTGGGTTCATGTCGTCAGAGTATATTACAGGTTTTTTAGGGAATTTTTGATGACAGTTTTCTATTTATTGGGAATAAAGTGCTAATTTCTAGGTAGAAATTCTGGTAATTTGGAGATTCTGTGGAAGATTAAGTGAAATACCACCTCCATTTCCCCGCCCATCGCATGACCCCCTCCCTGTAATCCATCTTTTCTAGGACGCCATTAGCGCAATCACAAAACAACGCGGCGAATGCGTGCAAGTTACGTTTGAGCGTCGCTAACGTAGCTATCCAAACTTCGAAAAGTCTGTTTCTTTTTCTTCTTTTCCCGGCCGAAGAGCTGGGCTACTTTTTTGGCCAGATTTTGCTACTTTCTAGCCGGGCTGCAGCCATGCCGGTGGAAGTGGTGCCGACCGTGACGGATGAGGAGATTAGCGGCAACAAGCAGGTGGATGAACCGTCCACTCCCGCTCCGAACAAACCCATGGTGGGAATCATCTATCCACCGCCTGAAGTGCGAAGTATCCTTGTACTTTTTAAATTTAATGATTATTTATGTTTAAAGGAAAAACTACAAACCGACTACAGACTGACAACAACCGTCAAGAGTTTATATTTATAATTTTATATTTATATTTAATTATTTATAATTATAAAATTATATATTTATTTATTTTTATTTATTGTGATACCAAAATGTTGCAAACTGCTTCCTGACTAAAATTACCAAAATGTGAATCTTAAAATTTAGTGGGCCTGATGTTTCGATCCTAGCAGGACCTTTCTCAAAGGCTGACTCTGCCTTTGAGAAAGGTCCTGCTAGGATCGAAACGTCAGGCCCACTAAATTTTAAGATTTTTATTTATTAATATTATAAATCTAATCTAGTGAGTACTAGTTGAGTACAAAGATCTAAGTTTTACTAGCTCGCAAAGCGCGCAAGATGGACTACTCCGAGCAAAAGGTGAAGTACGCACTGGGCGCCATTTTAGTAAGCAACGGAATCTGTAGTCTGCTTTCGGTGCTCCGGAAATGAAGCGAGAGAGTCACAAACAATAAAAAAGATACAACTTTGGATGCGTAAACAGAATCATGTGATAACTTTCGATGTGGTGTGACCACAAAATGGAGAGAATGTGTGCGACTGTGCTTACTAAAATGGTGCCCAGTGCGTACTTCACCCAGATGCATGTGATCTCGCAAGAGTAGGCTATCTTGCGCGCTTTGTTTACTATAACTTATAGATCTTTGCTTGAGTAGTACTAGTACTAGTAAGTACATGCAGTAGTACTAGTAGTGGGCCTGATGTTTCGATCCTAGAACTAGCATATAGCACTTTGGTAGCAGGACCTTTCACAAAGTCAAAGGCAATTAATTAATTCTCTAAAGGTCCTGCTAGGATCGAAACATCAGGCCCACTAAATTTTGAGATCATTATTTCCTGATAAAAAATTGGGGTCGCAGGCTAGAAATAGGGTCAGTCAGGTAACCGGAAGCAGAAGTATTTTTTGTTTTGCCTTAATATACATTTCCTTACTTTTTAGTCAGGAAGCAGTAAGTTTGCAACAATTTTGCATATTACTTTTTGTTATTATCTTAAAATTGAGTGGGCCTGACATTTCGATCCTAGCAGGACCTTTTATATGTAGATTTGTTTGTTGTTTATTTTTTACTGTTCAATTTGTGTCTGTGTGATATACGTGCATTTTTGTCTCGCCGTTTGGCCAATAGCTTGCTATTACTGCCAAGCGCTCGAGCTGATGCACGTCGAAGTGAGATCTTAAAACCATTTCGCACCGGGACCCATTTCAGCGCCATGACTACCACGCTGGGTTTTTTTTCTTCCAAATAATGTTTCATTTTCAAAACTTGCTAAACTGTCAAGAACAATGTATAGAAAACAGTCAAGAGTACACTGTGTGTACAAGCGAGTCGAACCTTGTACAATCGGATGTCTATGTGGCTTTTGTCAATGCTACATATTGGTTTGTGGAAAGCTGAAAAAGAGTCTTGGAATTAAAACTTGGACAATAGCGGTGCCCGGATTCGGAAGGCCCCGGTGCGTAGCGACACCACCAGTGCTCCGAAATCAGAGGACACGGCGCGAAGTGGTTTACCCCTTCGCGCCAGGAAGCCGCTATGCATGCGTAGTGAGTTTCAAAATGTGGACGCCGCTATTGTCCAAACTGTAGACAAAGACTCTTTTCAGCAATTATGTATCATGACCTGCTGCATGAATTGCCAGATCAGCGGTAACAATGGCGCTATTGTGGGGCTTCATTGTGAACGATCAAGGGTCTGTGTGCTGGCCTGTCCAACACCCGCTGCCTTTACCACAAATTGCACGCTTTGTTGAGGCCGTCCAGCTGGATCCTTTGTCCGCTGCAGTGCAGGAATGTTTGCGGTCAAAAGGTAGCAGCACACACAGTTCTCGGAGTTGTGTCACACAGCCAACGCTCTGTTGGACTACACACAAAAGGCCCATCTTTGAGGGCTGATAATCCCTTGACCAAAGCCACGCAGACGTTCTACTCTGCCACATTTTGATTCACTGATACAAATAGTGCACTCTTATTGATTGTTTAGCGAGCTTTTGAAATGGCACTGTGCCTGCCTTTGGCACTAAAATAATCCCGCCGTCAAGTGGTTAATAGAGCTGGGTTTTGAGGTGTTTTTTTCCGTGTGTGTTGTTGTTTACTTGGCCAGCTTGTGATCGTTAAAGCTTCCTGATCTTTGACCGTCCAGACATTGTGGACAAGACTGCCGGCTTTGTCGCCCGCAATGGTGAGTGGGGCATGGACTTGGGCAAGGGCCTGATGCCTCTGGTCGAGTAGAGCCCTTGCCTGCCTCTTGGGAGGCTCCTTAACGTTGACCCTTAACCCCTAGTAATTCCTCAATCCTTCACAATCCTCCAGTGTAAACTTAACAACCTTCCTCAATCCTTCACAATCCTCCAGTGTAAACTTAACAACCTTCCTCAATCCTTCACAATCCTCCAGTGTAAACTTAACAACCTTCCTCAATCCTCCACAATCCTCCAGTGTAAATATGACAACCTTCCACAATCCTCCACAATCCTATGACAACTTTCCTCAATCCTCCACAATCCTCCAGTGTAAATTTAACGACCTTCCACAATCCTCCACAATCCTCCACAGTCCTCTAGTGTAAATTTAACAACCTTCCACAATCCTCCACAGTCCTCCAGTGTAAATTTAACGACCTTCCTCAATCCTCCACAATCCTCCACAATCCTCCAGTGTAAATTTAACAACCTTCCACAATCCTCCACAATCCTCCAGTGTAAATATGACAACCTTCCACAATCCTCCACAGTCCTCCAGTGTAAACTTAACAACCTTCCACAATCCTCCACAATCCTCCACAATCCTCCACACTCCTCCACACTCCTCCAGTGTAAATATGACAACCTTCCATAATCCTCCACAGTCCTCCAGTGTAAATTTAACAACCTTCCACAATCCTCCACAGTCCTCCAGTGTAAACTTAACAACCTTCCACAATCCTCCACAATCCTCCAGTGTAAATATGACAACCTTCCACAATCCTTCACAATCCTCCACAGTCCTCCAGTGTAAATTTAACAACCTTCCTCAATCATCCACAATCCTCCACAATTCTCCGATGTAAATATGACAACCCTTCTCAATCCTCCACAATCCTCCACAATCCTCCATAATCCTCCAGTGTAAATTTAACAACCTTCCTCAATCCTCCACAATCCTCAAGTGTAAACTTAACAACCTTCCTCAATCCTCCACAATCCTTGTAAGTTCCAAGACCAGTCAAATGTTGTTTTTGTATTACAATTTTTTTAATGTAGTTTTTCCCCTTCTCTTTCTCTTTGAAGGCCCCGAGTTTGAGTTCCGGATTCGGCAGAACGAGATCAATAACTCCAAGTTCAACTTTCTGAACCACGGCGACCCGTACCATGCCTACTTCAGGCACAAGGTGCAGGAGTTCCTTGAGGGCAAGGCCCAGGAACCAGCCCCGGCTCCATCCCTGCCAAAGGTATAACCTCGCCCCTGATGTTCCTCCTCTGGCTCTTCCCCGACCAGTGCTCTCTTTCTTCCCTCTTTGCTCTCTCACCTCTGTGTCCTTCGTCTCTGTTTCTCAGTCCGTCTTTCACTCCTCATCTCTCACCCTGTCTATAAAGTCTCTCTTACTCTGTCTCTCAAATCTGTCTCTCGCTATCCCTCCGTCTCTCTCCCTCTCTGTCTCTCAGTCTCAGTCTCTCTCTCTCTGTCTCTCTCACTCTGACTTTCTCACTCTGTCTCTCTCACTCTGTCTTTCTCACTCTGTCTCTTTGTCTCACCCTGTCGCTGTCTCTCTTACTCTGTCTTTCTTACTCTGTATCACTTTGTCTGTCTTTCTCACTCTGTGTGTGTCTTTCTCACTCTGTCTCTCTATTTCTCACTTTGTCTCACTGTCTCTCACTTTGTCACTCTGTGTCACTCTGTCTCTCACTGTCTCTGACTCTCCCTTTGTCTCTCACTCTGTCTCTATCTGTCTCTCCCTGTCTCTCACTCTGTCTCTCTGTCTCTCTCACTCTGTCTCTCTGTCTCTCTCAGTCTGTCTCTCTCTGTTACTCTCTCTCTCTCTCTGTCTCCCTGTCTCTCTATCTCTCACTCTGTCTCCTTGTCTTTCTGTCTCTCACTCTGTCTGTCTGTCTCCCTGTCTCTCTATCTCTCACTCTGTCTCCTTGTCTTTCTGTCTCTCACTCTGTCTCTCTGTCTCCCTGTCTCTCTATCTCTCACTATGTCTCTCTCTCATTCTGTCTCTCACTCTGTCTCTCTCATCCTTTCACTCTGTCTCTCTCAATCTGTCGCTCTGTCTCTCCCAATCTGCCACCCTGTCTCTCTCACTATGTCTCTCTCCCTTTGTTTCTCTAACTCCCTCTCTCATTCTCTCCCTCTCCCTTAGGTCTCCATCCTGCCATCCAAGACTGCTCCGGCAGCGTCTGAGGCCGTGGTGCTGAAGGAGCCTCCCCCAGAGCCTGAGTTCACGGCAGACCCTCCCTCCATCAGCGCCTTTGAGCTGTGAGTTACTCCGACAGCCACTCACCCCCTCACCCTCACCCCTCTTCCTAAGTTCCTCCCTCTCCTTCTTTCCTTAGCCCTGAAAGGCCCAATACAACATCGGGAAGATCGGAAAACATCGATGTCCACAAATTACTTTACATTTTTTTATTATTATTATTAATATTGTTTTTTCAGTTGATATTTTGATGTTTTAATTTTTTAATTTTTTTATTTGCTTATTTTGGGATTTTTGGGATTTGTTTATTTTTGGGTTTTTTATTGTTTTTGATTGTCAGATTTTTGATTTTTTTTAAAAAAATTAAAATTTTTATTTGATAATAAATTTCTTTTATTGATTGATTTTTTTACATTACATTATTATCTTTTTTGTATATTTATTATTTTTTTTATTTTTATATGTATTTTTTTCATTTTTAATTTTGAAAATTTGTTTTAGGTTATTTGATTAATTTGTGCTTCGTCCATCGACAGGGACATTGTGCGGCTGACGGCCCAGTTTGTGGCCCGTAACGGCCGGCAGTTCCTGACCAGCCTCATGAACCGCGAACAGCGCAACTTCAACTTTGACTTCCTGCGGCCCCAGCACAGCATGTTCAACTACTTCACCAAGCTGGTGGAGCAGTACACCAAGGTAACGAACCACCCCCCCCCCCCGACGTGTAGTCAGCACTGTATGCTACGTGCTTTGCCCCGATTGCCTAATGATTTGCGTCGGTGGGAATATCATTCAATGACGGTTTTGCCCTTCCCCGACGTGTAGTCAGCACTGTATGCTACGTGCTTTGCCCCGATTGCCTAATGATTTGCGTTGGTGGGAATATCATTCAATGAGGGTTTTGCCCTTCCCCGACGTGTAGTCAGCACTGTATGCTACGTGCTTTGCCCTGATTGCCTAATGATTTGCGTCGTCGGGAATATCATTCAATGAGGGTTTTGCCCTTCCCCGACGTGTAGTCAGCACTGCGTGCTCAGTGCTTTGCCCTGATTGCCTGGTGATTTGCGTCGGTGAGAATGTCATTCAATGAGGTTTTTGCCCTTCCCCGATGTGTAGTCAGCACTGTCTGCCCAGTTCTTTGCCCTGATTGCCTGGTGATTTGCGTAGGTGGGAATGTCATTCAATGAGGGTTTTGCCCTTCCCTGACGTGTGGTCAGCACTGTATGCTCAGTGCTTTGCCCTGATTACCCTCCTTCAACCTCCTGCCCCTTCTTCTCTTCGTCCCAGGTTCTAATCCCGCCCAAGGAGCTCGTGACCAGGCTGCAGCTGGAGTCGGAGCAGACCAAGCAGGTCATGGAGCAGGTCAACTACCGGGTGCAGTGGGCCAAGCACCAGGAAGCACAGCGCAAGAAGGAGGAGGAGGAGAGGGAGAGAGAGCGAGGTGAGTAGAAGGGAGGGTGGAAGGGGCCCTGTGAGGAGGAGAAGAGGGAGGGGGTAAGGCTGTGTAAGGAGGAGGAGAGGGAGAGAGAGTGGGTTGAGGAGAAGGGAGGGTGGTAGGGGCCTTGTGAGGAGGAGGACAGGGAGAGAGAGCGAGGTAAGTAGAAGGGAGGGTGGTAGGGGCCTTGTGAGGAGGAGGAGAGGGAGAGAGAGTGAGGTAAGTAGAAGGGAGGGTGGTAGGGGCTGTGTGAAGAGGAGAGGGGGAGAGAGCGAGGTGAGTAGAAGGGAGGGTGGTAGGGGCTGTGTGAGGAGGAGGAGAGGGAGAGAGAGCGAGGTGAGTAGAAGGGAGGGTGGTAGGGGCTGTGTGAGGAGGAGGAGAGGGAGAGAGAGTGAGGTGAGTAGAAGGGAGGGTGGTAGGGGCTGTGTGAGGAGGAGGAGAGGGAGAGAGAGTGAGGTGAGTAGAAGGGAGGGTGGAAGGGGCCGTGTAAGGAGGAGGAGAGGGAGAGAGAGCGAGGTGAGTTGAAGGGAGGGTGGTAGGGGCTGTGTAAGGAGGAGGAGAGGGAGAGAGAGCGAGGTGAGTAGAAGGGAGGGTGGTAGGGGCCGTGTGAGGAGGAGGAGAGGGAGAGAGAGGGAGGAGAGGAGAAGGGAGGGTGGTAGGGGCCGTGTGAGGAGGAGGAGAGGGAGAGAGAGCGAGGTGAGTAGAAGGGAGGGTGGTAGGGGCCGTGTGAGGAGGAGGAGAGGGAGAGAGAGCGAGGTGAGTACAAGGGAGGGTGGTAGGGGCCGTGTGAGGAGGAGGAGAGGGAGAGAGAGCGAGGAGAAGGGAGGGTGGTAAAGCGAGGTCTCAATCTCGGTCCCAAGCTTTTTGGTCTCGACTACAACACTTAAATACCAGTACCATTTCTGAACTGTGAGAGTTTAATTAAAGCCCCTACACAACATTGGTAAGATCGAAAAACAGTAATGTCTACAGACTTACATGAAACTTATACAGTTTGAAGATAGTTATAGTAGAAACCTCGCACTGAAACATTTCTGCCTAAAATGTTGTATTTTTGAAGAAAAGAGTACAAGAAATCATTTACGTCTCACCGAGATCTAAACATTTTCTCGGAACAAATCGTTGAATGCTGCATTTTCTCTAAACAAATGAAACGGTTTTTTACTATTTTCTCGAGACTCGGTTTGCGGATTGAGCTGAAATTTTCACACAGGTGTGGTATTCCATGCATATGTTGGATCAGACAACGTATGGATGCTATTCTTTGACCTCGACCAATGTTGTGTTAAATAAGACTTGAGGCTTTGCATGGTGGGTTAATCAATATAGGAAGGGTTGCGATGACACCATGTATAAGGTCTCTTAAAGGAAGAGGTGTGGTTCTGAAAAAGAACCTCGGTGGTAACTCAACCAGTATGCTCTGGCCGTCATCAGAAGAATGATGTTGTGTCATCCCTTTAATCGAGCGACGGTGGCCATTTTGGCCGTTGTTTTCTTCCCAGTGGCCTATGCCCAGATTGACTGGCACGGCTTTGTGGTGGTGGAGACGGTGGACTTCCAGCCGGGTGAGCAGGGCAACTTCCCCCCGCCCCTGAAGCCCGAAGACATTGGCAAGCGTATTCTTGCCGAAAAGAGATATGAGGAGTTTGGGGTGAGCCGGATCCGCGGATTTCCGCTTTTTTTTTATTCGGCAAAAAAAAAAAAAAGTAAAAAAAAAAAAAAAAAATGCATCTGGATATTTCTTCTGGATATTTCTTCTCCCCTAACTATTATTTAAAACACATGCTGAGATCAGGTTAAAAACTTTGATGTTTACTTTTCATTTTGTGTAAAAAAAAAACCGTAAAAAAAAAAAAAAAAATGCATCTAGATATTTCTTCTGGATATTTCTTCTCCCCTAACTATTATTTAAAACACATGCTGAGATCAGATTAAAAACTTTGATGTTTACTTTTCATTTTGTGTAAAAAAAAATCCGTAAAAAAAAAAAAAAAAATTCATCTACATATTTCTTCTGGATATTTCTTCTCCCCTAACTATTATTTAAAACACATGCTGAGATCAGGTTAAAAACTTTGATGTTTACTTTTCATTTTGTGTAAAGAAAAAAACTGTAAAAAGAAAAAAAAAATGCATCTAGATATTTCTTCTGGATATTTCTCCTCCCCTAACTATTATTTAAAACACATGCTGAGATCAGGTTAAAAACTTTGATGTTTACTTTTCATTTTGTGTAAAGAAAAAAACTGTAAAAAGTAAAAAAAAAAAATGCATCTAGATATTTCTTCTGGATATATCTCCTCCCCTAACTATTATTTAAAACGCATGCTGAGATCAGGTTAAAAACTTTGATGTTTACTTTTCATTTTGTGTAAAAACAAATCCGTAAAAAACAAAAAAAAAATGCATCTAGATATTTCTTCTGGATATTTCTTCTCCCCTAAATATTATTTAAAACATGCTGAGATCAGGTTAAAAACTTTGATGTTTACTTTTCATTTTGTGTAAAAAAAAATCCGTAAAAAAAAAAAAAATGCATCTAGATATTTCTTCTGGATATTTCTTCTCCCCTAAATATTATTTAAAACAGATGCTGAGATCAGGTTAAAAACTTTGATGTTTACTTTTCATTTTGTGTAAAAAAAAATCTGTAAAAAAAAAAAAAAAATGCATCTAGATATTTCTTCTGGATATTTCTTCTCCCCTAACTATTATTTAAAACACATGCTGAGATCAGGTTAAAACTTTGATGTTTACTTTTCATTTGGTGTAAAAAAAAAATAATAATTTCAGGGTGTATGCCTTGAAAAAGGTTAAAATCTGTCACTCAGTTATAAGTGGTCAAAAACTGCTCAGAATGCACCACAGAGCATCTAGAATCCGAAATTTTCCCGGGCCCTTAAGCAGGCCCCAAACCACACACCGTAAGGGCTTCGTGCTCGCAGTTTCATTCGAACATTTTCCTCTTTTGTTACAATTCAAGAGTTGCATGTCTGTAGTCAATTTTGGACTGAGGCTGGGGCTGAGAATGGAGCACGGGTCTAGGGACCCCGCCCTTAAATAGCCGGTAGCTAGAGGCCTCTGTGAATGTCGTGTAATACGCCGATCCAGTAGGCCACGCCAACCATATGCAACGGCCAAGCAACCGCGCACACGCACACAGCGTGTCATGATCGCTCACACGCCGTGCGCGCCCGCAACCGCCGAAAGCACTTCTCTCCGTTGGACAAAAATGTACAATTCCTCTCTTGCCAGGGTATCGAGAGTCAGAATTACAATGAAAATATAAACACCGCTTGATCATGGTTGAGGATAAAAAACTTGGTGCGAAGGGGAAGGGTTATAATCCAGGGATGTAAGACTTCCGGAAATTTCTGGATTTCTGGAATGGCATGATTTTTGTTAAGATTTCCGGAAATGGTTATTTAAAAAAAAAAAAAAAAAAAAAGTTTTAATTATTATTTTTTATTTTAATTTTTTTATTTTATGTCAAACTGGTATCTCAAACTGCTCAATTTTATCTGTTAAAACCCTAAAAACTGAAGGGCGCCTGCACCCCTGCTGTGAATCTCACATTCGCATCTCTCGGTCGCGTAAGCGCTCACTCGCAGTCGCACAATTTATTGGCCTTCGGTGAATTTTCAGGAAAATGACGTTTGTCGGTCACTTAATACATCCTCGGTAATTGGGAGGTCACGCGCTCGCCTCTTGTTTTTTCGTGCTCGTCCAGGCCCTTGAGGAGGAGGCGGACGTGGAGATGGAGGTTGAGAGCGACGAGGAGGAGGCGGGCGAGGCCAAGAGGAAGGAGGCGTCGGGCGTCGCCAAGGAGAAGGCCCCGCCCGCCGACCAGAACACGGAGGTGCAGGACATGGAGGAAGGGGTGAGTGGATTCCCCCCCATCCGCGGAGAAGACAGACCTTAGTTTTTTTGGGGTTTTTTACGAGAATAACGTGTCAACGACTGTTACGCCTACTTTACGCCCGGACCTCTTAATATAGAGTGCAGGCGGTGCGCCCATATGCGCCATGCCCTTCCGGGCACCACTATTGTCCCAAGTTTTTGTGAAAACGTCTCTTTTAAAGGAGTGTTTGTGTACTTTTTAATGGCCGCTTTCGAGAGTTAGACTGGTGCTGCTATATTCTGTCTGGTGCCAAATGAACGAGCGAAGTCCCCTTGTACTATTTACAACCAAGTTCATACGGATATAAATTTGATATCATTTGATAATGGTATACTCTTTCACATCATTAGAAAATCTCAAAATCTCAAAAGTGGGGGTCATTCCTCATTATGGTGTGCCAGGTCACATTTATTCATTTTTTTTCCTGGTGGGGCTTTGTCTTGGTACAAGGACTCAGACATGGAGGAAAGCGACGATGAGGATGAGCTTGGCAGGAAGATTCCGATGTCGCCCCCGCCTCTCCCGGCCGTGCCCGGCTCGGACGCCATGCCCCTGCCCCCTCCCCTGCCTCCTGTCAGTGAGGCGCAGATCCGACAGAACTACGACCCCAAAGGTGGGTGGCCGGAGGGCCGGCCGGTGTTTAACGCTTCTGCGACGGGTCTCGCCCGCTTAATTCTCAAGCGAAGATGACAAATAAGGCTTGAAGGCTTGCATGGTGGTAATACTATTAGCGGAAGGTTTGCGTGTAACACTTCTCTGAAAAAGAGCCGGCAACTCAGAGAAGACTAGAAGGTTTGCATGGTGGAAAAACCAAGTGGAAGGTTTGCGGTGACATCATGTAGCACTTCTCTTTCAAGAAGGAGTGGGGCTCTGAAAAGAGCCGGTAACTCAGATAAGACTTGAAGGTTTGCATGGTGGAAATACTAAGTGGACGTTTTGACACTGTGTAGCACTTCTCTTTGAAGGAGGAGTGTGGCTCTGAAAAGAGCCGGCAACTCAGAGAAGACTAGAAGGTTTGCATGGTTGAAAAACCAAGTTGAAGGTTTGCGGTGACACCATGTAGCACTTCTCTTTCAAGAAGGAGTGTGGCTCTGAAAAAGAGCCGGCAACTCAGATAAAACTAGAAGGTTTGCATGGTGGAAAAACCAAGTTGAAGGTTTGCGGTGACATCATGTAGCACTTCTCTTTCAAGAAGGAGTGGGGCTCTGATAAGAGCCGGTAACTCAGATAAGACTTGAAGGTTTGCATGGTGGAAATACTAAGTGGAAGGTTTGACACTGTGTAGCACTTCTCTTTGAAGGAGGAGTGTGGCTCTGAAAAAGAGCCGGTAACTCAGATAAAACTAGAAGGTTTGCATGGTGGAAATACCAAGTGGAAGGTTTGCGGTGACATCATGTAGCACTTCTCTTTCAAATAGGGGTGGGGCTCTGAAAAGAGCCGGTAACTCAGATAAGACTAGAAGGTTTGCATGGTTGAAAAACCAAGTTGAAGGTTTGCGGTGACACCATGTAGCACTTCTCTTTCAAGAAGGAGTGGGGCTCTGAAAAGAGCCGGTAACTCAGATAAGACTAGATGGTTTGCATGGTGGAAAAACCAAGTTGAAGGTTTGCGGTGACATCATGTAGCACTTCTCTTTCAAGAAGGAGTGTGGCTCTGAAAAAGAGCCGGCAACTCAGATAAGACTTGAAGGTTTGCATGGTGGAAATACTAAGTGGACGTTTTGACACTGTGTAGCACTTCTCTTTGAAGGAGGAGTGTGGCTCTGAAAAAGAGCCGGTAACTCAGATAAGACTAGAAGGTTTGCATGGTGGAAAAACCAAGTTGAAGGTTTGCGGTGACACCATGTAGCACTTCTCTTTCAAGAAGGAGTGTGGCTCAGAAAAGAGCCGGTAACTCAGATAAGACTTGAAGGTTTGCATGGTGGAAATACTAAGTGGAAGGTTTGACACTGTGTAGCACTTCTCTTTGAAGGAGGAGTTTGGCTCTGAAAAGAGTCGGTAACTCAGATAAGACTAGAAGGTTTGCATGGTGGAAATACCAAGTGGAAGGTTTGCGGTGACACCATGTAGCACTTCTCTTTCAAGACGGAGTGTGGCTCAGAAAAAGCGCCGGCAACTCGGATAAGACTAGCCGGCTTCCATGGTGGAAAAACCAAGTGGAAGGTTTGCGGTGACACCATGTAGCACTTCTCTGTCAAGACGGAGTGTGGCTCAGAAAAAGCGCCGGCAACACGGATAAGACTAGCCGGCTTCCATGGTGGAAAAACCAAGTGGAAGGTTTGCTGTGACATCATGTAGCACTTCTCTTTCAAGAAGGAGTGGGGCTCTGAAAAGAGCCGGTAATTCAGATAAGACTAGATGGTTTGCATGGTGGAAAAACCAAGTTGAAGGTTTGCGGTGACATCATGTAGCACTTCTCTTTCAAGAAGGGGTGGGGCTCTGAAAAGAGCCGGTAACTCAGATAAGACTTGAAGGTTTGCATGGTGGAAATACTAAGTGGAAGGTTTGACACTGTGTAGCACTTCTCTTTGAAGGAGGAGTGTGGCTCTGAAAAGAGCCGGTAACTCAGATAAGACTAGAAGGTTTGCATGGTGGAAATACCAAGTGGAAGGTTTGCGGTGACACCATGTAGCACTTCTCTTTCAAGAAGGAGTGTGGCTCAGAAAAGAGCCGGTAACTCAGATAAGACTTGAAGGTTTGCATGGTGGAAATACTAAGTGGAAGGTTTGACACTGTGTAGCACTTCTCTTTGAAGGAGGAGTTTGGCTCTGAAAAGAGTCGGTAACTCAGATAAGACTAGAAGGTTTGCATGGTGGAAATACCAAGTGCAAGGTTTGCGGTGACACCATGTAGCACTTCTCTTTCAAGACGGAGTGTGGCTCAGAAAAAGCGCCGGCAACTCGGATAAGACTAGCCGGCTTCCATGGTGGAAAAACCAAGTGGAAGGTTTGCGGTGACACCATGTAGCACTTCTCTGTCAAGACGGAGTGTGGCTCAGAAAAAGCGCCGGCAACACGGATAAGACTAGCCGGCTTCCATGGTGGAAAAACCAAGTGGAAGGTTTGCTGTGACATCATGTAGCACTTCTCTTTCAAGAAGGAGTGGGGCTCTGAAAAGAGCCGGTAATTCAGATAAGACTAGATGGTTTGCATGGTGGAAAAACCAAGTTGAAGGTTTGCGGTGACATCATGTAGCACTTCTCTTTCAAGAAGGGGTGGGGCTCTGAAAAGAGCCGGTAACTCAGATAAGACTTGAAGGTTTGCATGGTGGAAATACTAAGTGGAAGGTTTGACACTGTGTAGCACTTCTCTTTGAAGGAGGAGTGTGGCTCTGAAAAGAGCCGGTAACTCAGATAAGACTAGAAGGTTTGCATGGTGGAAATACCAAGTGGAAGGTTTGCGGTGACACCATGTAGCACTTATCTTTCAAGAAGGAGTGTGGCTCAGAAAAAGCGCCGGCAACTCGGATAAGACTAGCAGGCTTCCATGGTGGAAAAACCAAGTGGAAGGTTTGCGGTGACATCATGTAGCACTTCTCTTTCAAGAAGGAGTGGGGCTCTGAAAAGAGCCGGTAACTCAGATAAGACTTGAAGGTTTGCATGGTGGAAAAACCAAGTTGAAGGTTTGCGGTGACACCATGTAGCACTTCTCTTTCAAGAAGGAGTGGGGCTCTGAAAAGAGCCGGTAACTCAGATAAGACTTGAAGGTTTGCATGGTGGAAATACTAAGTGGAAGGTTTGACACTGTGTAGCACTTCTCTTTGAAGGAGGAGTGTGGCTCTGAAAAGAGCCGGTAACTCAGATAAGACTAGAAGGTTTGCATGGTGGAAAAACCCAGTGGAAGGTTTGCGGTGACATCATGTAGCACTTCTCTTTTGAGAAGGAGTGTGGCTCTGAAAAGAGCTGGTAACTCAGATAAGACTTGAAGGCTTGCATGGCGGAAGTATATACCAAGTGGAAGGTTTGACACCATGTAGCACTTCTCTTTTAAGGAGGAGTGTGGCTCTGAAAAGAGCCGGTAACTCAACATTTCGGGTAGTATGTACTCTGCCCGTCTTCGGGAGACTGCTGCATTTCAACTATCATTAGTGTTTATATGCCTGACGAAAGCGCTGGGGCGTGGAGAATCTTTCCCGCCCAGTGCGGTTACTGGAGCATGCAGTGGAGGCTTGTATAATCCCAAGTTATTCTCACTGTATTCTTTTGATTATTTTTGTAGCTCCGAAGCAAACGGCAGAGCTGGAGGAGAACTATCTGATTTCTCCGATCACCGGCGAGAAGATTGCAGCCAGCAAGATGCAGGAACACATGAGAATTGGTAAGGAGAAAACTGGGTGGCTAGTCTGAAGCAAGGCATGAGCCTCCATCCCCTATTGGTTGGTAGACTGCCAGCCAAGGCTGACAAATAGAACTGGTGACTAGTCTGAAGCAAGGCATGAGCCTCCATCCCCTATTGGTTGGTAGACTGTCAGCCAAGGCTCACAAATAGAACTTGGAGAGGGGTGACTAGTCTGAAGCAAGGCATCAGCCTCCATCCCCTATTGGTGGTAGACTGCCAGCCAAGGCTGACAAATAGAACTTGGAGGGGTGACTAGTCTGAAGCAAGGCATGAGCCTCCATCCCCTATTGGTTGGTAGACTGCCAGCCAAGGCTGACAAATAGAACTGGGAGGGGAGTGACTAATCTGAAGCAAGGCATGAGCCTCCATCCCCTATTGGTTGGTAGACTGCCAGCCAAGTCTGATAAATGGAACTGGGAGGGGGTGAATAGTCTGAAGCAAGGCATGAGCCTCCATCCCCTATTGGTAGGTAGACTGCCAGCCAAGGCTGACAAATAGAACTGGGATGGGGTGACTAGTCTGAAGCAAGGCATAAACCTCCATCCCCTATTGGTTGGTAGACTGCTAGCCAAGGCTGACAAATAGAACTGGGAGGGGTTACTAGTCTGAAGCAAGGCATGAGCCTCCATCCCCTATTGGGTGGTAGACTGCCAGCCAAGGCTGACGAATAGAACTTGGAGGGGTGACTAGTCTAAATCAAGGCATGAGCCTCCATCCCCTATTGGTTGGTAGACTGCCGTCCTTCTGACATAACAATTCCATTCCTTGATCCTTGTCTGCCTCAGGGTCTCCCTATTACAGGGATGTAAGACTTCCGGAAAATTCTGGATTTCCAGAAATTTCGTGATTTTATATTTTCTTATTTTACAATTTTTTGGGGTTAAACTGGTATCTCAACTGCTCATTTTTATCTGTTAAAACCCTAAAAACTGAAGGGCGCTTGCACCCCTGATGTGAATCTCTTGGTCACGTAAGCCCTCACTCGCAGTCGCACAATTGGTTGGCCTCCAGTGATTTTCAGGAAATGAGTTTGTCGGTCACTTAACATCCCTGCTAATAAGCTTGTTTTAACACAACGGTCAACACTGGAGAAACCTGGGCTGTTGTTTTTCTTTGACCCCTCTCTCTGCCAGGCTTGTTGGACCCGCGGTGGATCGAGCAGAGGGATCGGCAGAAGGAGAAGTCTGCCCAGGAGGAGGTCTACGCTCCCGGCACGGCTATCGAGGAGAGCCTGAAGCTGCTGGCCGAACGACGTACCGACATCTTCGGCGAGGGTGACGTGGAGACGCAGATCGGCAAAAAGGTAGGGGCCGATCCCCCCGACCTCTGAACCCTGACCTCCGGGACAGAAGGGCTTTGTGCTCAACCTTGCCTTCCTCTAATGACCCGATCCCTCGACCTCTGACCCCTGACCTCCGGGACAGAAGGGCTTTGTGCTCAACCTTGCCTTCCTCTAATGACCCGATCCCTCGACCTCTGACCCCTGACCTCTGGGACAGAAGGGCTTTGTGCTCAACCTTGCCTTCCTCTAATGACCCAACCTTTGACCTCTGACCCCTGACCTCCGGGACAGATCTAAGGGCTTTGTGCTCAACCTTGCCTTCACAAATTTTTCACGAATGTCTGAATTGTAAATATTTGTCATTTTCTTTCAGCTTGGAGAGGAGGAAGACAGCAAAACCAAGCAGAAGGTGATTTGGGACGGCCACTCAGCCAGGTGGGTTGACAGACTACACAGGGTGGTCTGCACAATGTATGGCTAGGGCTGTGTCTAGGTCTGTGGCTAGGGCTGCGGCTAGGATTGCCGATAGGCCTGTGGCTCGAGCTGTGGCTAGGGGTGTGGCTAGGGGTGTGGCTAGGGCTGTGGCTAGGGTTGCGTCTGTGGCTAGGGCTGTGGCTAGGGTTGCGGCTAGGGCTGCGGCTGTGGCTAGGGCTGCGGCTAGGGCTGCGGCTAGGGCTGCGGCTAGGGCTGCGGCTAAGGCTGCGACTAGGGCTTTGGCTGTGGCTAGGGCTAGGGCTGCAACAAGGGCTTTGGCTGTAGCTAGGGCTAGGGCTGCAACTAGGGCTGCGGCTAGGGCTGCGGCTAGGGCTGCGGCTAGGGCTGCGGCTAGGGCTGCGGCTAGGGCTGTGCCTAGGGCTGTGGCCTAAAGGGTGTGGAAGCACAAAGTTTATCACTTGGGAAAAGCACTGAGCATACAGTGCTGACTACACGTCGGGGAAGGGCAAAACCCTCATTGAATGACATTCTCACCGACACAAATCACCAGGCAATTGGGGCAAAGCACTGAGCACACAGTGCTGACTACACGTCGGGAAGGGCAAAACCCTCTTTGAATGACATTCTCACCGACACAAATCACCAGGCAATCGGGGCAAAGCACTGAGCATACAGTGCTTACTACACGTCGGGGAAGGGCAAAACCCTCATTGAATGACATTCTCACCGACACAAATCACCAGGCAATAGGGGCAAAGCACTGAGCATACAGTGCTGACTCATTGGTATGAGCCAAACCCTCATTGAATAACACTCTTGTTTTTATTTCACAGCATGGAGGCTACCGCACGCAAGGCACAGGCTAACATCTCAATAGATGAGCAGATAGCTGCTGTGCACAAAGCACAGGGATTGGTGTAAGTACACCCAACCTAAAATTACTAAAATGAACTACCCACACAACCTATGGCTCTATCACCTGTACTACCTCAATCATCGTATACCTCATGTCTTGTAGAGTTTGTAATATTCAGTATGTTGACGAGACCAAAAACACCCTCAAAAAACGTATCTATGGCCATAGGTCTACAATCAAAACCAGTAAAATGGACACCCCTGTTGGGTATCACTTCAATCTCCCTGATCATTCGATATCAGATATGAGTGTACTGGGCATAGAATCCCATGGTCACCATAGTAATGCTCTCCGTCTGAGCCGTGAGAAAATGTGGATGAAGTGTCTTTGGACTATTCAACCACATGGTCTCAACATCCAGGAGGGTAATGACTAACACCATGCAGCTTTGGTACATTTAAGTGTACCTCGAAATGCATTGTTTGCAAGACACATGTCAAGGAAATAGTCTCTTTCAATGGACATTCTTCTGGAACTACCCACGCGACCTATGGCTCTATCACGTGCACTACCTCAAACATCATATACCTCATCTCTTGTAGAGTTTGTAATATTCAGTATGTTGACGAGACCAAAAACACCCTAAAAAAAACGTATCTATGGCCATAGGTCTACAATAAAAACCGGTAAAATGGACACCCCTGTTGGGTATCACTTCAATCTCCCTGATCATTCGATATCAGATATGAGTATACTGGGCATAGAATCCCTTGGTCACCATAGTAATGCTGTCTAGCTTAGCAGAGAGTGTGCTGGCCTGCCCCACAACCAATGCAGTCAGCGGACAGACTGTGGAATGCACCCGCTGCCCTTTACCACAAATTGTGCGCTTTGTTGAGAACGTCCAGCCGGATCATTTGTGGAGTCAGAAATTTGTCATCTTTTTTTTTTCCTTTATAAATATCCTTAAATAAAAATGTCTTGTACATGAACTTGGTTTCAGGCCGGACAAGGAGAAGGAGAAGATTGGACCACAGCCCGTCTCCAAATCCTCCAAGCCCCTCCCCCCTCCTCCAGCCCTGCCCCACCCCAAGATGTCCCACGGACCCGCCCCTCCCCCGCCCCCCTCGGGGCCCAAGGGCCCCGGCCCGATGTCCTACCAGCCCCGCCCGCCCCACGGTCCGGCCCCGCCCATGGGCGGCGGCGGTGGGTTAGGGGATCGCCCCTCGCTCATGCAGCTGCCCCCCCGGCCGCCCATGCCGCCCCGCATGCCCCAGCCGCCCCCCATGGGTATGCCTCGCATGGGCGGGGGCGGGCTACTCCCTGGACCCCCTCCGCCTCCGATGCGCTACATGAACCAAGGTACGCCCCCCACCCCGCCCCCCATCATAACTAGGTGCCACGCCAACGCCCATTGAATGACACCAGAAATCGTTTCAAAGGCCCAATACAACATTGGGAAGATCGGAAAAAACATCAATGTCCACAGATTTCCTTCTAATGTACACAGTTTGTAGACGGTCACGATAGAATCCTCGTGTTGAAATCAAGGGAAAATTTAAAAGACAAGACGAGATAAAACCAGCATATTATGACAAAAGAATTCATATTTTTATTCAAATCATGGTAACGCTTTGTCGATGATTCGTCTGAATGGCAGCAATATGGAAGTTTGGCAGAAAAAAATGTTTGTCATTTCAATCAAATCAGACTTTAAAGGCCCAATACAACATTGGGAAGATCGGAAAACATTGATGTCCACATATTTCCTTCTAATTTACACAGTTTGTAGATGGTCATGATAGAATCCTCGTGTTGAAATCTTATGGTCTGGGATGCTGTACTTCCCTAGAAATCGACAATTAGTTTTATTACTTGCGATCAATAAACTATTTCTTACACTACAGAATGATGCAAAAACCGTGACGGTTTTTTACCTTTTTCTACTTTCTCAGATCACCATTTGAGCTAAAACCTTCACAGGATTGCTTTTGTGGCAGTCTTTTGACCTTTACCAATGTTGTATTTGGCCTTTAAATGATCTGTGCAATAAATATCACATTCAAGCTCATTTTCTGCTGTCATCTAGGGATCTGAAATGCACAAGCAAATTGGCTAGCCTCTTTTTCTTAGTGGACTCAGGAATTTGTCATCTTATTTACCTTTAAAAATATCCTTGTTAAAATGAGGGTGCTGTTGGAAGGTAATGCCAGGAACCCACAGTTCATAAGAAATGCATTTAATAATTAATGCAAATAATGGATCCCTCTGGATTATGCCAACTCTTTCTTTCTCCTTTTCTCCTGCTCTTCCTCCTCCTTTACTTCCTCCTCTTCCTCCTCCTCTTCCTCCTTCTCTTCCTCCTTCTATTCCTCCTCCTCTTCCTCCTCCTCTTCCTGCTCCTCTTCCTCCTCCTCTTCCTCCTCCTCTTCCTCCTCCTCTTCCTCCTCCTCTTCCTCCTTTTCCTGCTCTTCCCCATCCTCCTTCTCTTCTTCCTCCTCTTTCTCCTCTTCCTCCTCCTCTTCCTCCTCTTTCTCCTCCTGCTCCTGCTCCTCTTCCTCCTCCTCCTTTTCCTCTTCTTCCCCATCCTCCTTCTCTTCTTCCTCCTCTTTCTTCTCTTCCTCCTCCTCTTCCTCCTCTTTCTCCTCCTGCTCCTGCTCCTCTTCCTCCTCCTTTTCCTCCTCTTCATCCTCTTCCTCTTCCCTTTCCTCCTCCCCCTCCTGCTCCTCCTCCACCTCCTCTTCCACAACCTCCTTTTCCACCTCATCCTTCTCTTCCTCCTCTTCCTCCTCTTCCTCCTCTTCCTCCTCCCCCTCCTCTTTCTCTCACAGGTCCCCGGATGGGTGGGCCCATGCCGATGGGTGGAGGTCCCCCGATGGGGGGCATGGGTATGCCCGGGGGACCCCCGCACAGGCCCAGGCCGCCCCTCCCGCCCGGCGCCGACGAGCCGCCGGCCAAGAAGCAGAAGACGGAGGAAAGCCTGATGCCCGAAGAGCAGTTCCTGGCCAGAAGCAAGGTAGTGGAAACAGTCAGCGCTATTAGGCCATTGAATGGCCCATTGAATGGCCCATTCAATGGGTCATTCATTGGGCCATTCAATGGGTCATTCAATGGGTCATTCAATGGGCCATTCAGTGGGCCATACAGTGGGCCATTCAATGGGCCATTCAATGGGTCATTCAGTGGGTCATTCAATGGGTCATTCAATGGGCCATTCAGTGGGCCATTCAGTGGGCCATTCAATGGGCCATTCAATGGGCCATTCAGTGGGTCATTCAGTGGGTCATTCAATGGGTCATTCAATGGGCCATTCAGTGGGTCATTCAGTGGGTCATTCAATGGGTCATTCAGTGGGTCATTCAGTGGGTCATTCAGTGGGCCATTCAATGGGCCATTCAATGGGTCATTCAGTGGGCCATTCAATGGGCCATTCAATGGGTCATTCAATGGGCCATTCAATGGGCCATTCAGTTGGCCATTCAATGGGTCATTCAGTGGGCCATTCAGTGGGTCATTCAGTGGGCCACTCAATGGGTCATTCAGTGGGCCATTCAGTGGGCCATTCAATGGGTCATTCAATGGGCCATTCAATGGGCCATTCAGTTGGCCATTCAATGGGCCATTCAGTGGGCCATTCAGTGGGCCACTCAATGGGTCATTCAGTGGGCCATTCGGTGGGCCATTCAATGGGTCATTCAATGGGCCATTCAATGGGTCATTCAGTGGGCCATTCAGTGGGCCATTCAATGGGCCATTCAGTGGGCCATTCAATGGCTCATTCAATAGGCCATTCAATGGGCCATTCAGTGGGCCATTCAATGGGTCATTCAATGGGCCATTGAATGGGCCATTCAATGGGTCATTCAATGGCTCATTCAATGGCTCATTCAATAGGCCATTCAATGGGCTATTCAGTGCTGTTAGGATTGAAACATCAGCCCCTCCCATTTTGTTCGGATTTGCAAGGGCGGTCGTTTTAGTCAGTCAAACAGTTTTACCCATTACTCTTGAGGTGAGTAAGTGTACAGGGGGTAGGCTACAGCGAACACCCCTTTTCAGCGCCTTAGAGTTCAATGCATGGATAAGTTGGCACCAGACTAAACTCAAAATGGTCAAAAGAGGGCGCCGCAATGTATTGTAACCGCAAAATATTTATCAAGTCTAAATTCCATCTTTAGATACTTGATTAATGCTTCATTTTCGCGAGACTCAGTTTCAGTCCTGGGCGCACTTCTCATGCACGCACGCCATCTTGGATTCTGCCTGATTTTTTTTTTTTTTTTTTTTTTTTACCGTCTATTGCCAGGGACCGGTCTCTTTCAAGGTCATCGTCCCGGCCATGGCCGACAAGGCTGAGTGGAAGTGCAACGGTCAGACGCTGCAGATGACCCTGCCGCTGACAGACACCATCTCCGTGGTCAAGGCCAAGGTCTTTGAGGAGACCAGCATGCCGGCCGGAAAGCAGAAGTTGCAGTTCGATGTGAGTAGAAGGCCGGTTGGGAGTGACCAGTCAGATGTATTGGTTGGTACATGTAGACTGGGAGATGTTCACGACAACTTGCATCAGTTTGGGGTCGACCTATTCATAGATATAACATGATGTTTGCGTCGAGGAGAATGTAATTCAAAGAGGTTTTGCCCTTACTCGACGTGGTAAACACTGAATACTCAGTGCTTTGCCCGGTGCCTGATAAAAATATTCCAGGCAGCTCGGGCGGGATTCGAACCCGCGACTCCCGAATTCTAGTACGGACGTCTTAACCACTGGACCACCGAGCTGGTCGAGGTCATGTGGTGGATTTGAATAATGTATAGCGGGGGGTACCGCATTGCATCATAGATATAACATGATGTTTGCGTCGAGGAGAATGTAATTCAAAGAGGTTTTGCCCTTACTCGACGTGGTAAACACTGAATACTCAGTGCTTTGCCCGGTGCCTGTTAAAAATATTCCAGGCAGCTCGGGCGGGATTCGAACCCGCGACTCCCGAATTCTAGTACGGACGTCTTAACCACTGGACCACCGAGCTGGTCGAGGTCGTGTGGTGGATTTGAATAATGTATAGCGGGGGGTACCGCATTGCATCATAGATATAACATGATGTTTGCGTCGAGGAGAATGTAATTCAAAGAGGTTTTGCCCTTACTCGACGTGGTAAACACTGAATACTCAGTGCTTTGCCCGGTGCCTGTTAAAAATATTCCAGGCAGCTCGGGCGGGATTCGAACCCGCGACTCCCGAATTCTAGTACTGACGTCTTAACCACTGGACCACCGAGCTGGTCGAGGTCGTGTGGTGGATTTGAATAATGTATAGCGGCGGGTACTGGTTGCATCATAGATATAACATGATGTTTGCGTCGAGGAGAATGTAATTCAAAGAGGTTTTGCCCTTACTCGACGTGGTAAACACTGAATGCTCAGTGCTTTGCTCGGTGCCTGATAAAAATATTCCAGGCAGCTCGGGCGGGATTTTTTTTCATTCGTGCAATTTCATCAAAAAACAAGGCTTTTTTAAACAAAGACCCTTTTTTAAAGCAAGTCCCACATGAATTGCAAGATTAGCAGCTGTAATTGTGCAATTGTGGGACCTTTACTGCATGCTATCATCCGATCATCCACAGTAAAGGTCCCACCTTGCACAATTACTGCTGCTAATCTTGCAATTCATGTGGCAACTTGCGTCAAAATTGGTCTTTGTCATGATTCGTATTGCTTTGTTCTAAGCCGAAAAGAGTCTTTCTTTTGTGGACAATGGTGCCCGCAGTTTGCCAGCAAGCGTACACGGTGTACCGTATCGTGTAGGATGCAGACAGACTGCCAGATCAAGCCCCATGGATTTCCAATGCACTGGGTCTGGTTCCCTGACTCTGTGCAATTTCACCCCATGGACATTCCTTTGGAGTGTGAAGCCTCCATCCCCTATTGGTCGGTAGACTGCCAGCCAAGGCTGACAAATAGAACTTGGAGAGGGGGTGACTAGTCTGAAGCAAGGCATGAGCCTCCATCCTCTATTGGTTGGTAGACTGCCAGCCAAGGCTGACAAATAGAACTTGGAGAGGGGGTGACTAGTCTGAAGCAAGGCATAAGCCTCCATCCCCTATTGGTTGGTAGACTGCCAGCCAAGGCTGACAAATAGAACTGGGAGGGGGTGCCTAGTCTGAAGCAAGGCATAAGCCTCCATCCCCTATTGGTGGCAGACTGCCAGCCAAGGCTCACAAATAGAACTGGGAGGGATGACTAGTCTGAAGCAAGGCATGAGCCTCCATCCCCTATTGGTGGCAGACTGCCAGCCAAGGCTGACAAATAGAACTTGGAGAGGGGGTGACTAGTCTGAAGCAAGGCATGAGCCTCCATCCCCTATTGGTGGCAGACTGCCAGCCAAGGCTGACAAATAGAACTGGGATGGGGTGACTAGTCTGAAGCAAGGCATAAGCCTCCATCCCCTATTGGTGGCAGACTGCCAGCCAAGGCTGACAAATAGAACTGGGAGAGAGGTGACTAGTCTGAAGCAAGGCATGAGCCTCCATCCCCTATCGGTAGGTAGACTGCCAGCCAAGGCTGACAAATAGAACTTGGAGAGGGGGTGACTAGTCTGAAGCAAGGCATGAGCCTCCATCCACTATTGGTTGGTAGACTGCCAGCCAAGGCTGACAAATAGAACTGGGATGGGGTGACTAGTCTGAAGCAAGGCATGAGCCTCCATCCCCTATTAGTTGGTAGACTGCCATCCAAGGCTGACAAATAGAACTTGGAGAGGGGGTGACTAGTCTGAAGCAAGGCATAAGCCTCCATCCCCTATTGGTAGGTAGACTGCCAGCCAAGGCTAACAAATAGAACTGGGAGGGGTGACTAGTCTGAAGCAAGGCATAAGCCTCCATCCCCTATTGGTGGCAGACTGCCAGCCAAGGCTGACAAATAGAACTGGGAGAGAGGTGACTAGTCTGAAGCAAGGCATGAGCCTCCATCCCCTATCGGTAGGTAGACTGCCAGCCAAGGCTGACAAATAGAACTTGGAGAGGGGGTGACTAGTCTGAAGCAAGGCATGAGCCTCCATCCACTATTGGTTGGTAGACTGCCAGCCAAGGCTGACAAATAGAACTGGGATGGGGTGACTAGTCTGAAGCAAGGCATGAGCCTCCATCCCCTATTGGTGGCAGACTGCCAGCCAAGGCTGACAAATAGAACTTGGAGAGGGGGTGACTAGTCTGAAGCAAGGCATGAGCCTCCATCCCCTATTGGTGGCAGACTGCCAGCCAAGGCTGACAAATAGAACTGGGATGGGGTGACTAGTCTGAAGCAAGGCATGAGCCTCCATCCCCTATTGGTAGGTAGACTGCCAGCCAAGGCTGACAAATAGAACTTGGAGAGGGGGTGACTAGTCTGAAGCAAGGCATAAGCCTCCATCCCCTATTGGTGGCAGACTGCCAGCCAAGGCTGACAAATAGAACTGGGAGGAGTGACTAGTCTGAAGCAAGGCATGAGCCTCCATCCACTATTGGTTGGTAGACTGCCAGCCAAGGCTGACAAATAGAACTGGGAGGGGGTGACTAGTCTGAAGCAAGGCATGAGCCTCCATCCCCTATTGGTTGGTAGACTGCCAGCTAAGGCTGACAACTAGAACTGAGAGGGGGTGACTAGTCTGAAGCAAGGCATGAGCCTCCATCCCCTATTGGTGGCAGACTGCCAGCCAAGGCTCACAAATAGAACTGGGATGGGGTGACTAGTCTGAAGCAAGGCATAAGCCTCCATCCCCTATTGGTAGGTAGACTGCCAGCCAAGGCTGACAAATAGAACTGAGAGGGGGTGACTAGTCTGAAGCAAGGCATGAGCCTCCATCCACTATTGGTTGGTAGACTGCCAGCCAAGGCTGACAAATAGAACTGGGAGGGATGACTAGTCTGAAGCAAGGCATGAGCCTCCATCCCCTATTGGTAGGTAGACTGCCAGCCAAGGCTGACAAATAGAACTGGGAGGGGTGACTAGTCTGAAGCAAGGCATAAGCCTCCATCCCCTATTGGTGGCAGACTGCCAGCCAAGGCTGACAAATAGAACTGGGAGAGAGGTGACTAGTCTGAAGCAAGGCATGAGCCTCCATCCCCTATCGGTAGGTAGACTGCCAGCCAAGGCTGACAAATAGAACTTGGAGAGGGGGTGACTAGTCTGAAGCAAGGCATGAGCCTCCATCCACTATTGGTTGGTAGACTGCCAGCCAAGGCTGACAAATAGAACTGGGATGGGGTGACTAGTCTGAAGCAAGGCATGAGCCTCCATCCCCTATTGGTAGGTAGACTGCCAGCCAAGGCTGACAAATAGAACTTGGAGAGGGGGTGACTAGTCTGAAGCAAGGCATGAGCCTCCATCCACTATTGGTTGGTAGACTGCCAGCCAAGGCTGACAAATAGAACTGGGAGGGGTGACTAGTCTGAAGCAAGGCATGAGCCTCCATCCCCTATTGGTTGGTAGACTGCCAGCCAAAGTAGACAAATAGAACTGGGATGGGATGACTAGTCTGAAGCAAGGCATGAGCCTCCATCCCCTATTGGTAGGTAGACTGCCAGCCAAGGCTGACAAATAGAACTTGGAGAGGGGGTGACTAGTCTGAAGCAAGGCATGAGCCTCCATCCTCTATTGGTTGGTAGACTGCCAGCCAAGGCTGACAAATAGAACTTGGAGAGGGGGTGACTAGTCTGAAGCAAGGCATAAGCCTCCATCCCCTATTGGTTGGTAGACTGCCAGCCAAGGCTGACAAATAGAACTGGGAGAGGGGTGACTAGTCTGAAGCAAGGCATGAGCCTCCATCCCCTATTGGTAGGTAGACTGCCAGCCAAGGCTGACAAATAGAACTTGGAGAGGGGGTGACTAGTCTGAAGCAAGGCATGAGCCTCCATCCACTATTGGTTGGTAGACTGCCAGCCAAGGCTGACAAATAGAACTGGGATGGGGTGACTAGTCTGAAGCAAGGCATGAGCCTCCATCCACTATTGGTTGGTAGACTG
Organism: Luidia sarsii; assembly: GCA_949987565.1. Taxonomy (NCBI): domain Eukaryota; kingdom Metazoa; phylum Echinodermata; class Asteroidea; order Paxillosida; family Luidiidae; genus Luidia; species Luidia sarsii. The sequence continues at coordinate 7,563,829 of OX465122.1, forward strand.
CCAGCCAAAGTAGACAAATAGAACTGGGATGGGATGACTAGTCTGAAGCAAGGCATGAGCCTCCATCCCCTATTGGTAGGTAGACTGTCATTATCAATCCCTTTTTCCTTGAATCCTTCTCTATCTCAGGGGCTCTTTGTGAAGGATTCCAATTCTCTGGCCTTCTACAACTTCAGCCACGGATGCACCCTTCAGCTGGGCCTGAAAGAGAGAGGCGGTCGCAAGCGCTAAGAGCACACCACAAGAAAGCCCCCCCCCCCCATCTCTCATCTCCCAAGGCACTTGATTTGCGCCCAACTTTAGTTGAAACTACTACCTGGAATTATTCACCTAGTAAACTATAATTCTAGAATCCAGATTACTTCTGTATTTTCAAGTAACACTTAAAATAATATTCATTTTGTGTATGGGCATCCAAAGTTTAGGGCATCCAAATTTGGGAAGTACAATTTTCAAGATTTTTTTCAATTTTTACCATTGTTTGTTGGAGATTTTTTTTTTTTCCAGAACACTCCATAATTATAAACATGTGAATTCACAACTGAGAATTTCTTCTATTTTGTTTTTGTTTCTACTAGAATTTTGCGTTAGCGGTACAGGAACTTCAGTTTGTCAATTCATGATCTGTGGAAATTGTGAATATCATTGCTTTGCATATGAATAAAAGAAGAAAAAGTAGCGATGATGATGTTTGTCAATTTCTTGCAGTGATCTGTTTTTAGTCTAATTCAATGATGATCAAGAGGGACATTGTGTCAAGGAGAATATAATTCAATGACGTCTGTACTACTAGGAAGCAGGAGTCACGGGTTCGAATCCCGTCCGAGCTGCCTGAAATCATTTTAACCACTTCTTGCGGGGGGGGGGGGGGTTTCAGTGCCGATGACCGCCATACGGGGTTTTTGAACAATGCATCATTTTAAAATCTTACTAAAACAATCGGAACAATGTAGTTCTGTGAAATAAATCGATAAGGGTATACTATGGGTACAAAAGAGTAAAATCTGGCACAATTTGGACGTCGTTGTGGCTTTTTTCAAGAGATTATCCATTCGAAAAAGGGCCCTTTGTGGGTCGTCAATGGACCGTAACGGACGTGTGTGTGTGCGTGCGTGTACGCTGCTGACAATCCCTGACCGCAGACTCCAGCCTCCACTCCAGGCAGTCAAATCTTCGAGTTGGTTGGCCACAAACAAGCGTACAGATTACGGTAAAGAATGTGGGGGGGAATTCCAATGCCAGACCGACGACCGTTGGGCTGTGTGGCATGCAAAGACAATGTCCCCCGCGTGCTTTCAGCGGCAGCGCGGTATCCCTCGATCCTCCACAGTAAAAGTCCCACAATTGCACAATTACTGCTGCTAATCTTGCAATTCATGTGGCAACTTGCATCAAAAAGGGTCTTTGTACTGATTCGTATTGCTTTGATCTAACCTGAAAAGAGTCTTTGTTTAGAATGTGGACAATAGTGGTGCCCGGATTCGGAGGGCCCCGTTGCAAAGGCAATCCAATTGACCTCTGGATTCGGAGGTCCCAGCGCGAAGTGGTTAATCAGGCACCGGGCAAAGCACTGGGCATTCAGTGTTTATCACGTCGAGCAGGGCAAACCCTAACTGAATTACATTCTACTGGATGCAAACATCATGTTACATCAATGATGTTTTCAGTCTATATATTTTTTTAAACTAGTGGTGAGCCACACAAAGCAAAAATTTCAACAATCACGCTGCGCTGATCATTTTTAAAATCCCACAACCCTAACTGGCATTGAAACCACAATTAACCACACATGGTTTTTCCTGTGGGAGGATAAGGGCCATACACTACGACATACCACAGCCGGGGGTTTTGTGGTATCCTGTGGTATGTGAGCCTTCACCCCTGTGGGCACTGTGGTAAATTGTGGTATACAGTGTGTGTCCTGTGCGGGAGGTGCAAAGCGTTTAATAGGGTTAAAGGCCCAATACAACATTGGGAAGATCGCATCGATGTCTACAGATTCTAATTTACACAGTTTGTAGATGGTCATGATGGAATCCTTTTGTTGAAATCTTACGGTCTGGGATGCTGTACTTCTGGAGAAATCTTCGATCAAACATCGACAAATAGTTACGTATTACTCACAAGGAATAAACTGTCTCTTACAGGCGCGAAATCACGAATTGTTTTGGCATTTTTCTACTTTCTCAGATAACCATTTCAGCTAAAATCTTCGGCAGGATTTTTTTTAATGGTTTCACACACAAATTGTGGCAATCGTTTGACCTTTACCAATGTTGTATAGGGCCTTTAAAGAGCATTTTGCACGAGGCAAATATCAGGGAGGTAAGTGACCGACAAAGTCATTTCCTGAAAATTACAAAAGGCCAATAAATTGTGCGACTGCGAGTGAGCGCTTACGCGACCGAGAGATACGATTGCGAGATTCACGGCAGGGGTGCAGGCGCCCTTCACTTTGTAGGGTTTTAACAGATAAAATTGAGCAGTTTGAGATACCAGTATGACATAAAATCTCCAAAAAAAATTGTTTTAAAATAAATAACCGCCATTTTCAGAAATCCGGAATTTTCCGGAAGACTTACATCCCTGAAATATTACCTTCATTCAATCCCTACAACAAATGCTGACAAAACACGGAAAACACCTAAAATAAAACTCAACAAAACACAAATCTACAATGAATTTCCATATAATTTTATTTATTCACAAATCGTGACATGCCGTGCATGTTAAATTTAAATAAAAATTTTACAAAAAGGTATAATAAGATCATCTTTACCACATGATAACTAGGTTTGCGGTGACACCATGTCAATTCTCTTTTGTGAGTAAGTGTGGTTCTGAAAAGAACCGGAGGAACTCAACGTTTCAAAGAGTGTACTCTGTTCGTCTTCAGGAGACTGCTGTATTCCAACTGGGAGTGGGGCTTATGTAGTGTGGAGAGGGATCCTGGTGAGGGGATTAGTCCAGTGAAGGGTGTCACCGCAAATCTATTAACCCTAACCGGCATGGAAACCACAATTAACCACGCATGGTTTTTCATGTGGTAAGTTGTGGTATACAGTCCTCTACACACACGCACAGATCCTTGTGGTGATGTGTGGTATTTGGACCTGCACCCATGAGTGCAGCGTGGTTTCCTGTGGCACATACACCACAGCATACCACAATGGGGTTTGTGGTTTGTTGTGGTATGTTTGTTGTCAGGCACTGTCTGCGCAGTGCTGTGTGTGGGAGGATAAGGGCCATAGACCACGACATACCACAGCGTGGTTTTTGTGGTATCCTGTGGTATGTGAGCCTGCACCCCAGGAGACTGCACAGAGTATACTGTTCGAAACGTCGAATTCCTCCGGTTCTTTTCAGAACCACACTATAATACTCGCAAAAGAGAATTTACACAGTGTCACCCCCAAACCTATTTATCCTGCTATTCTCACCATGAATACCTTCAAATCTCATCTTCACCACATACTGGCAAGTGGCCGCCAGTTATCTTGGTGTAAAGAATCTACTCCTGACACAAAACACTCATCCGATATTCTTCCTGATAGCGGTGGAGACCCGATGGGTTTCTATAGGAGCAAAATCAATCGGTCAGGTGGATTAATCCGATACTCATCCGACAATTTTTTTTTTTACGACGAGAGGCCCTTCGTCTCTGGTCTTCACATCTTGCTGAGGAGGCCGCTGTCCGGAGCGGACGTCTGGATGAGCTTCTGGACCTCCCTGAAGGAGGGATGGTCCGAGCCTCCCAGGAGCTGGAGGAGCAGCGCCTCGCTGGTTGTGACGAAGGCTCCGCTCTGCCTCATCCTCTCGAGGGCGTAGAACCTGCAACGCCGACGGCGACAACGACGTGGAAAAGAAAGAGCAGGGGGAGGTGATCACAAAGAGCAGGGGCCATTTTCATAGAGCCGCTTAAGCATCAAAATGTGCTTAAGCGCAAAAACTCATGAGCCACGGGTTCCCCTTGAGTACCCAAACTTCACTTTTTGTTTCACGCCAAGTAAAGAAGAGTGGAAAACAAGTCAAAAGCAATTGATGTCACATTGCAGGGCAGCTTGTAATCCTGCTTACAAGAGGAAGACTTTTTCTGCTTAGCTGACCTGTCCACCATGCTCCTTGAAGAGCAGGCGTTGGCCACCAAACCAAGGCCACCAGACCACCCCCACCCATCCACCGGCCACTGACCTGTCCACCATGCTCCTTGACGAGCAGGCATTGGCCACCAAACCAAGGCCACCAGAACCCCTCACCCATCCACCGGCCACTGACCTGTCCACCATGCTCCTTGACGAGCAGGCATTGGCCACCAAACCAAGGCCACCAGACCACCCCCACCCATCCACCGGCCACTGACCTGTCCACCATGCTCCTTGACGAGCAGGCATTGGCCACCAAACCAAGGCCACCAGAACCCCTCACCCATCCACCGGCCACTGACCTGTCCACCATGCTCCTTGACGAGCAGGCATTGGCCACCAAACCAAGGCCACCAGACCACCCCCACCCATCCACCGGCCACTGACCTGTCCACCATGCTCCTTGACGAGCAGGCATTGGCCACCAAACCAAGGCCACCAGAACCCCTCACCCATCCACCGGCCACTGACCTGTCCACCATGCACCTTGATGAGCAGGCGTCGGCCACCAAATTGAGGCCACTAGATCCTCCCCCACCCACCCACCGGCCACTGACTTGTCAACCATGCTCCTGATGAACAGGTGTCGGCCACCAAATCGATGCCACAGATAATCCCCCCAACCACCGGCCACTGACCTGTCCACCATGCTCCTAGACGAGCAGGTATCGGCCACTAAACCAAGGCCACCAGAACCCCTCACCCATCCATCGGCCACTGACCTGTCCACCATGCTCCTTGATGAACAGGTATCGGCCACCAAATCGATGCCACAGATAATCCCCCCACCCATCGGCCACTGACCTGTCCACCATGCTCCTTGACGAGCAGGCGTCGGCCACCAAATTGAGGCCACTAGATCCTCCCCCACCCACCCACCGGCCACTGACCTGTCCACCATGCTCCTGGACGAGCAGGCGTCAGCCACCAAATTGAGGCCACTAGATCCTCCCCCACCCACCCACCGACCACTGACCTGTCCACCATGCTCCTGGACGAGCAGGCGTCGGCCACCACGTGGACGTCCAGCCCCTTGTCCAGCAGTTCCAGGGCCGTCTGCTGGATGCAGGCCTGCGTCTCGATGCCGCACAGGATCACCGAGCGGGTGGCCGCGTCGGCCAGCCTCTGGCCGACGTCGGCCGTGCACATGGTGAAGCAGTTCTTGGCCACGACGTTGTCAGTCTCCCGGTCGATGCCCAGCTCGGGGACGGTGGGTCCCAGACCTGGTAACGGGAGAACAAGTTCATACTCGGATTAATATTATCCCTAACCGGCATTGACACCACAATTAACCACACATTGTTTTTCCTGTGGGAGGATAAGGGTCATACACCACGACATACCACAGAATGGTTTTTGTGGCATCCTGTGGTATGTGAGCCTGCACCCCAGAGGGCACTGTGGTAAATTGCGGTATACAGTGTGTGTCCTGTGCGGGAGGTGCAAAGCGTTAGGGTTAATAGATTTGCGGTGACACCATGTAAATTCTCACCCTTAACTGTGCTAATACCCTCACCAGGATCCTTCTCTGCACTACATAAGCCCCACTACCATAGTTGGAATCCAGCAGTCTCCTGAAGACGAGCAGAGTATACTGTTCGAAACGTCGAGTTCCTCCGGTTCTTTTCAGAACCACACATACTCACAAAAGAGAATTTACATGGTGTCACCGCAAACCTAATTATCCTGCTATTCTCACCATGCAAAACTTCAAATCTTATAAGTTCATATTTATATTCAATATTTAATGTGACATTGATTTCCATATTGGTTAAAGGCCCTATACAACACTGGAAAAAAGTCAAAAGATTGCCACAGTTCTTAAAGGGATAACACAACATTGGTCGAGGTCAAAGAATAGCATCCAACATATGCATGATATAGCACACCTGGGAACATTTCAGCTCAATCCGCCAACCGAGTCTCGAGGAAATAGTGAAAAACCGCTTCAATTGTTTCACGAAAATGCCGCATTCGACATATTGTTCCGAAAAAATGGTTTAGATGTAGGGGTGAGACGTAAAGTGTTTCTTTACTCTTTTCTTATAAAAAAATACAGCATAAATATATTTTTAGGCAGAAATATTTCAGAGTGAGGTTTCTACCCTAACCATCTTCAAAATCCAATCAAGGTTATTTAAAGCGCAATACACAACATTGGTAAGATCGAAAAACAGAAATGTTCACCGATTTACATGAAACGTATACAGTTTGAAGATGGTTATAGTAGAAACCTCTCACTGAAATATTTCTGCCTAAAATGTTGTATTTTGGGAGAAATGAGTAAAAGACATGTCTTGAAATGCCCATGGACAAACATAGACATAGAATTAACAACAAGACAAAACGAAGTCCATTTTTTTTTGGGGGGGGTGGGGGGGCAAGTGTGAAGTCGTTTTACCAGACAGTGTAATTTCTCTACATAATAATTGTTGGTCTATTGTGGATTTAAGGGGTTTTAGCACCATTTTACGATGAGGGTATTAAACCAAAACCTTTCCATCACTCTGACTATCCTACTATGACTAATGATTAACGCAGTGGCTGTTGTTACGGCAGTCGTCCGTGTGGCTCCCTGACTTAACAGTATTTGTCAGGATGTTTAGCTCTTGGAACCTGACTATCACTGTATCAGCTAATACTAATACTAGACTAGTTCAACCAGCCTGCAATGCTGACGAAATACAATCAAGTCAGGGAACCACACGGACGACTGCCGTAACAACAGCCACTGCGAATGATTAAACTATTGACTAATGTCGTAAAGGGATGAAGCAGTGTGTCTGCAGTGTTTGTAAACTTTGTTTACCTTTCGGATATTGTTCCGTCGTCACAATCAGCGGCATTTTCAGGATTCTGGCCGCCTTGAGCATGCGGGACGCCACCTCCACGATCTCGGGGAAGTACCGGATGGTGGGCCGGAACTTCTCCTGCATGTCGCAGAGGAAAAGCGCCGAATTGCGGACCAAAATCTGGCCGATTTGTCGCGAAGCCATCCCGAGATTAGTTCTTATCGTCTGCTACCGATTAGGTGTGAACGGCCCATTATAGTTAGTGACCCTAGAATACCTCATCACTTTATACGTAGAGAACCCCAGGTGCTAGACTTAAAAATCGGGTCTTGAAGGGCGCCCTCAAGAATTGTCTTCATTGAAGGATTGAAAGGCGCCCTCAAGGATTATAATTATTCACAGGGGGCAGAACACTAAATCGAGCTCCCATTGAACACTGTACAAAAACACTCACTTTCAAAGCCAATTATCCCACGCCCAAAAGTCTCTCAGTTCTTGTAGCTAAACTTAAAATTGTAGTTTGGACCTTTATCTCTCAGATTCTTTTTAATTTTAGTGCCCTTAGCCGATTAGATGTTTTGCTAAATACCCCCCAGAAAAAAAACACCCCCAAAATGTGTTGTCGTCCAAGTCGAATTTCTGCAAGGATTTTGGGATGGACACCTCCACTTCCACAGCCAAATAGGGCCACATTTAAATCCAGATATGGTCCACATTTCATACCAAATTGAAGAGTGAAACCCAGGTTGTCTCAAGCTTCACTTGTTCTACGATGTATCAGTTAATTAGCCTCCAAAGACCCCTCATTAAAAAAAAGTTGTGGGTACACACTTAATGATAATCAGCTCGGCGGAGCCATCTTGGATGGATTTTGTGTGCTGCACCCTTAAATCATTGAAAGGCGCCCTCAAGGATTGTCTTCAGCTGGGCAAATATTTTTTTAGAGGACAGTTATAAGGGCAAGGAGTGTTTCAAATAATAATAAAAGGGACACTCCACTTGGTCAAGATAACAGATAAAGATCGACACCGACAACGACTACGCAGCTTCTCTCAATTTTCCAAATCAACTTTTTAATCTCTTCGTGAGTTTTCCCATAAAAAAATGTATCAATCATTTGGAATGAAAATGAGCTTCGAAGTTTCGAGCTACATTTTTCGTTTGATAGAAAACTGGAAATGCCTTCTAGGTATTGGACTAAAATCGGGTCTTGAAGGGCGCCCCAAGAATTGTCTTCAGCAGCACACATACTATTATTTTTTTTAGAAAGAATAGGAACATTAAGAGCAACGCTTCAAAATTAATAATTAAGGACAGTACCTAGGCCGCGACACTATCAAATATAAGTTGGTATCAGTTTGTACATGGTAGTGATATGTATTGTGTGCACATTTTGTTTCATGCACTATTTTGGTTTGGGGTTTTGGCGACAAAATTTAATACATACGGTGGTCCATCGAATTAAAGTATGATCGTTGGCTGCAAAACTCTGCTTTATCGTAATTAACGGTGTATATGTACATGCATATTCACACATTCAGGTCTTTTTCCAAGGAACCATTGCCCTTAAAAAAAGACTAACTAAAGGTCACCTATAGGTGTTTTTTTTTGTCCGTCACAGAAAGTTAGTTGGACGAAATTTATTAGGAAGGGAACTGCAGGAAAAGACGAGTGTAGGTTTAAGGGTGATAAGACGAGGTGTTGAGAATGATTTTGTTTTGCTATCCCGTTCAATCAGATCATTTGATTGAATCTGATCAATTTTCGATAAAATCTTCGGGTAAAATGGCACATTGTTACCACGCAAGACACATTATCAGGGACCACACTACGCTCGTTGCCAAGGCCAGGGAGTTTTGGGTCACGGCGCGTGCGCCGTTGCAAAAGTCGTCGGTGCAGCAGTAGGAGCAAAGGGTCTGGGGCCGTCCGAACCACGTGGACTCAAAGCATTCCTGCGCACACGCTGGTGCACAGCCGCGGACCACCCGCTGAATGACGTCACTTCCGGGCGCCGTTGAGATCTCCTTCTGCAAGGTAAAAAAACCCGAACATTTAAATGGCTGTTCTCAGCTGTTCTGTCCTGTGCTGGGTTGTTCTTTCCTGTCCTATCCTTTCCTGTCCTGTCACGGTCCTGTCTTGTCATGTCCTGTCCTGTCCTGTCCAGTCCTGTCCGTCCTGTCATGTCCTGTCCTGTCCTGTCCTGTTCTGTCCTGTCCTGTCCTGTCCTGTCCTGTCCTGTCCTGTCCTGTCCCGTCCTGTCCTGTCCTGTCCTGCCCTACCACGCCCTGCCCTGCCCTGCCCTGTCCTGCCCTGTCCTGATATGTCATGTCCTACTCTGTCCTGTTCTGTCATGTTCTGTCATGTCTTGCTCTGTCCTTGTCCTCTCCTGTCCAGTTTAGTTCTGCCCTGTCATGTTTTTTTTCCATCCCGTCCCGTCCCGCCCAGTCCAGTCCTGCCATGTTTTGTCACGTACATTCTGTCACGCCCTGTCATTTACCCGGCATTGCTCGTCGTGTCTGCAAATGGCCACGCCCACCCCTGTGTTGTTGGACGGCGCGGGGTCAGCGCAGTCTGGTGACCCGAATGACCCCTGACCTCGATCGGTCTGCCAGTAGCACTGGTTGCATCTCAGCGACACAGCTCTTCCTGTGACAGAGACGGAGAGAAATGATGACAGGGAGAGAGAAAGGGAGATACTGTTATGGGAGAGATGATAGAGAGAACGATAATGAGGGGGATCGGAGAGGGGGAAAGGGGGAAAGAGAGAGTTGGAGGGAGACAGAGAATGAGAGAATTAAAGAGGTGGATTGAGAGAGAGAAAGAGAGAGAGGGGCAAATAGAGAGAAGAGAGAGAGATTCGAAGGAGGAGGAGAGAGAGATAGAGACAGAGACAGATACAGAGACAGTGACAGTGACAGTGACATAGAGAGAGACAGAGACAGAGACAGAGACAGAGACAGAGACAGAGGCAGGGGCAGAGGCAGAGGTAGAGACAGAGACAGAGACAGAGACATAGACAGAGACATAGACAGAGGCAGAGACAGAGACAGAGGCAGAGACAGAGGCAGAGGCAGAGACCGAGACCGAGACAGAGACAGAGACAGAGGCAGAGGCAGAGGCAGAGGCAGAGGCAGAGGTAGAGACAGAGACAGAGACAGAGACATAGACAGAGACATAGACAGAGGCAGAGACAGAGACAGAGACAGAGACAGAGACAGAGACAGAGACAGAGACAGAGGCAGAGACAGAGGCAGAGGCAGAGACCGAGACAGAGACAGAGACAGAGACAGAGGCAGAGGCAGAGACAGAGACAGAGACAGAGACAGAGACAGAGACAGAGGCAGAGGCAGGGGCAGAGGCAGAGACAGAGACAGAGACAGAGACATAGACAGAGACATAGACAGAGGCAGAGACAGAGACAGAGACAGAGACAGAGACAGAGACAGAGACAGAGGCAGAGGCAGAGGCAGAGGCAGAGACAGAGACAGAGACAGAGGCAGAGGCAGAGGCAGAGACAGAGACAGAGACAGAGACATAGACAGAGACATAGACAGAGGCAGAGACAGAGACAGAGACAGAGACAGAGACAGAGACAGAGACAGAGGCAGAGACAGAGACAGAGACAGAGACAGATCGAGGCAGAGTAAGAGACACAGACACACACTCAGACATCAGAGATATAGACAGAGACACAGACTCAGACACAGTCACAGATAGCGTCAGAGACAGACACAATTACAGATAGATAGACAGATATACAGCGACACATGTGAAGAGAATGGAGGGGGAAAAAGGTGAACGAGTTGTTTTGGGGCTCGATCATAACATAGGGTGAAAAATGCGCACTGGCTAAAAAGACGTAATCTACAAAAAACGAAAGGGCATCACAGTCCCATCTAATAGCAGGATCTTCATCACAGACAAAACTGTGCAAAATGATCAAAAGAATAATGTTGATATTTACCGAAAAGAACACAAACGACGAGAATCGCTACCGAAACTCTCATGATGTCTCAATTCCGGACCTGCCAAAAAAAAAGGTGAAAAAGCTGCATCCGATTTGTGTGACCCTCGAACTGCTATAGCCAGTTTTACAACAATTGGTTGTTTGATTTGAATGACAATAGGGGGTGGGGTGATCCTTAGACACACACGTATACGGCAGTGAAGGTTGCAGTACACAAGTTCAATCCAAGATGGCTACGCCCAGCTGATAATCATAAAGTGTGAACCCACAACCAAGTTCCAGTCAAAATTGCCTTTTGCTATTTTGTTGTCCTCCAACTTAAATTGCTTCCAATCATTTTACGAGTCACTGTTTCTTTATTCCGTTTGTGTAGCGTATAATTATAGACTTTCTGTCTAATACTCGGTGAAGTTGAGCGTTGGTGGAACAGTAATTTTTTCACAGTTCTAACTCGTCCACAACCACTTTGAACTCGGGACAGCGATTAATTCTTGAAACTCTAATGATGATCTAATAACTACAGTCCAACAAAGGTGTGATCCTGCATGGTGTGATCAAACGAGATTTTTAGGTTTTCACAGTGAGAATAGCAGGAGTAATAGGTTTGCGTTGACCCATGTTTAATCCTCTCTTTTGTGAGTATTATGTGTGGCTCTGAAACGAACTGGGGGAACTCGACGTTCCGAACAGTGTGTATACTCTGTTCGTCTTCAGGAGACTATCTGACCACAATATGACGATTATAAGGCCTATCTTACTATGCCCCAACATGGCGCAACGGAAACGACAGAGGGCGCTAGTAACTTAAACGGGTTGAAGATGACACACTTTCAAAGAATGGAGACGTTTTAGTTGCTGGAAGAAATGACTTCTTACCCGTTTTTAATTTTTGTGAAGACGATCCCGAAAAGAATCCCCGCTGTGCTGTCCTCGGCCGAATACTGCTTACCTAATGCGGTGTACTTAAACAAAAAGCTACGGGCCTCATAAAAAGGGTTGTTTTATTGGGGGGTGGGGAGTGGTAGGCCAAGCAATGGACCGATTGCACGACCACTGTTTACATGCCATCACGTGAATTATAGTGGGTTTTTTTTTTATGAAAGATCGTCAAACACAAATGTGACCCGGCACAACAACATGAGGAATATCCCACCAAAATTTGTTTTGAGTAAACAACACCTGAAGTTAAAGTATCTTCACAATTCGATCACAAATAAAAAAAAATCTTCTTTTTTTTCGGAAATATTAAGTATTAGAGGATATTATATTTTGATATCATTTTAAAGTTAATGGTATATTCTTTCACATCATTAGAAAATCTCAAAATCTCAAAAGTGGGGTTATTCCTCATTATGCTGTGCCGTGTCACAAATAAGGCCACTCGAGTTGATGGGTACAGGAAAAATAGAAGAGGAATAGACAGATAGAGAATGAAAGGGAACGAAGGTATCCATTCACGTTCCTCTTGAACATATCCAGTTTGTATACGAAGATGGAAAACAGGATGTAGGTGGAGAGTTTCAAAGCGTAGCAGTACGGGGGAAGAAGCTATTGGAACATTTCACAGTACTGCACTTCGGAACACAAACAGTCAAGGGATGCGAAAAAGCTGTAGCAAAGCGTGTGTTGCGAGCGAAGGTGCGTAACTATTGAGATACATGTATTGTAGGTCATTTCAGTCAGTGAGCAGTTTGCAACATTTTGTTATTGGCCGTTTTGCCTTTTTCTACTTTTTCAGATTATCTATTTTTATTTTGAGCTAAAACCTTCGCAGTATTGCTTGTTTCGAAAGGTTTAATACACAAACTGTGGCAATATTTTGAACTTTACCAATGTTGTATAGGGCCTTTAAAAGTAGTGTGGCTATAAAAAAAAAACCCACAGCGGGTCTCCTTGTAAACTCGTCCTTATCAAGACGGTTCTGTGTGTATTGCGAACGCACGACCATTAACCCGAGAAGAGCCTGAGATTTTAATCTCGATTCAAATGTGACCCGGCACAGCGACATGAGGAATATCCCACCAAAACACTTTTCGAGTAAACAACGCCTGAAGTCAAAGTATCTTCTCAATTCGATAAAAAAAAAACCATTTTTTTTTTGTATTTTCAGAAAATTAATGTATTGGATGATATTATGTTCAAAAGATATTTCCAAAATCCGTCTCTAAATGTTGAAAAAACGAGGATTTCCGGGGAGTGTTTGTGTACTGTTTTCATGAAAATGTAAAGTTCCTGCCTTTTTGAAAGCTAATGGTATACTCTTTCACATCATTAGAAAAACCCAAAATCTCAAAAGTGGGGGTTATTCTTCATTATGCTGTGCCGGGTCACAAAAGTACACGCGCCGTTCCAAGAGGTCTGGCCGCGTTGGACATTGATCGCAACCATAGAGCTCTATAAATAAACTAGAGGGCGCACTCCCCTGAGCTATCAACGCGTGGTACGAACGTATGCCCACATGGACGCGCATCCGCCATTACCAAAGAGAGCAACTGCAGCTCGAAGTGCCCGGATGTCAGTAGCAACCGCGCGTAATATGAATGGGGAAAGGTATAGCCGAAAGGTTGTGAATGCGGAAACTAAAATGTTATAGAAATGGTTTTTAGTAATGAAAGGCCATCAATACCTCAAGGGATTGGCGGGTTCATACTTTCTTTTGTAAAAATTGGGATTAGTTTGCCGTGGTTTGCCCCATAGAGATCCATGTATTTGTCATCTTTGATAATGGCGTCGCAGTCTCCTTGTCGGCACGCGATGAGTGCGCACTCCAGTTTATTTATAGAGCTCTATGATCGCATCATACATCGAAACTTGCGACCATTAAAACACGTACAT